>OY978470.1:14049826-15249826 GCA_963854805.1 Plagodis dolabraria
GTTACTCTGGACATTTCGGAAAGCCGCAATCCACACTACAATCCCAAAATATTTTCGCTGCGGGGTTTTAGAGGTGGATTTGCCCATGATGGGGATTGTGTTTTGGATTGAAACATATGTCGATAGATAGCTACTAAAACGTTCTTTCAGTTGGTATATTCAGATATTACTCTGGACATTTCGGAAAGCCGCAATCCAGACTACAATCCCAAAATATTTTCGCTGCTGGGTTTTAAAGGTGGATTTGCTCATGATGGGGATTGTGTTTTGGATTGAAACATATGTCGATAGATAGCTACTAAAACGTTCTTTTAGTTGGTATATTCAGATGTTACTCTGGACATTTCGGAAAGCCGCAATCCACACTACAATCCCAAAATATTTTCGCTGCTGGGTTTTAAAGGTGGATTTGCCCATGATGGGGATTGTGTTTTGGATTGAAACATATGTCGATAGATAGCTACTAAAACGATCTTTCAGTTGGTATATTCAGATGTTACTCTGGACATTTCGGAAAGCCGCAATCCACACTACAATCCCAAAATATTTTCGCTGCTGGGTTTTAGAGGTGGATTTGCCCATGATTGGGATTGTGTTTTGGATTGAAACATATGTCGATAGATAGCTACTAAAACGTTCTTTCAGTTGGTATATTCAGATGTTACTCTGGACATTTCGGAAAGCCGCAATCCACACTACAATCCCAAAATATTTTCGCTGCTGGGTTTTAGAGGTGGATTTGCCCATGATGGGGATTGTGTTTTGGATTGAAACATATGTCGATAGATAGCTACTAAAACGTTCTTTCAGTTGGTATATTCAGATATTACTCTGGACATTTCAGAAAGCCGCAATCCACATTATAATCCCAAAATATTTTCGCTGCTGGGTTTTAGAGGTGGATTTGCCCATGATTGGGATTGTGTTTTGGATTGAAACATATGTCGATAGATAGCTACTAAAACGTTCTTTCAGTTGGTATATTCAGGTATTACTCTAGATATTTCAGAAAGCCGCAATCCACATTATAATCCCAAAATATTTTCGCTGCTGGGTTTTAGAGGTGAGTTTGCCCGTGATGGTGATTGTGTTTTGGATTGAAACATATGTCGATAGATAGCTACTAAAACGTTCTTTCAGTTGGTATATTCAGATGTTACTCTGGACATTTCGGAAAGCCGCAATCCACACTACAATCCCAAAATATTTTCGCTGCTGGGTTTTAAAGGTGGATTTGCCCATGATGGGGATTGTGTTTTGGATTGAAACATATGTCGATAGATAGCTACTAAAACGTTCTTTCAGTTGGTATATTCAGATGTTACTCTGGACATTTCGGAAAGCCGCAATCCACACTACAATCCCAAAATATGTTCGCTGCTGGGTTTTAAAGGTGGATTTGCCCATGATGGGGATTGTGTTTTGCATTGAAACATATGTCGATAGATAGCTACTAAAACGTTCTTTCAGTTGGTATATTCAGATGTTACTCTGGACATTTCGGAAAGCCGCAATCCACACTACAATCCCAAAATATGTTCGCTGCTGGGTTTTAAAGGTGGATTTGCCCATGATGGGGATTGTGTTTTGGATTGAAACATATGTCGATAGATAGCTACTAAAACGTTCTTTCAGTTGGTATATTCAGATATTACTCTGGACATTTCAGAAAGCCGCAATCCACATTATAATCCCAAAATATTTTCGCTGCTGGGTTTTAGAGGAGGATTTGCCCATGATGGGGATTGTGTTTTGGATTGAAACATATGTCGATAGATAGCTACTAAAACGTTCTTTCAGTTGGTATATTCAGACATTACTCTGGACATTTCGGAAAGCCGCAATCCACACTACAATCCCAAAATATTTTCGCTGCTGGGTTTTAGAGGTGAGTTTCACCATGATGGGGATTGTGTTTTGGATTGAAACATATGTCGATAGATAGCTACTAAAACGTTCTTTCAGTTGGTATATTCAGATGTTACTCTGGACATTTCGGAAAGCCGCAATCCACACTACAATCCCAAAATATTTTCGCTGCTGGGTTTTAGAGGAGGATTTGCCCATGATGGGGATTGTGTTTTGGATTGAAACATATGTCGATAGATAGCTACTAAAACGTTCTTTCAGTTGGTATATTCAGATATTACTCTGGACATTTCAGAAAGCCGCAATCCACATTATAATCCCAAAATATTTTCGCTGCTGGGTTTTAGAGGTGAGTTTCACCATGATGGGGATTGTGTTTTGGATTGAAACATATGTCGATAGATAGCTACTAAAACGTTCTTTTAGTTGGTATATTCAGATGTTACTCTGGACATTTCGGAAAGCCGCAATCCACACTACAATCCCAAAATATTTTCGCTGCTGGGTTTTAAAGGTGGATTTGCCCATGATGGGGATTGTGTTTTGGATTGAAACATATGTCGATAGATAGCTACTAAAACGATCTTTCAGTTGGTATATTCAGATGTTACTCTGGACATTTCGGAAAGCCGCAATCCACACTACAATCCCAAAATATTTTCGCTGCTGGGTTTTAGAGGTGGATTTGCCCATGATGGGGATTGTGTTTTGGATTGAAACATATGTCGATAGATAGCTACTAAAACGTTCTTTCAGTTGGTATATTCAGATGTTACTCTGGACATTTCGGAAAGCCGCAATCCACACTACAATCCCAAAATATTTTCGCTGCTGGGTTTTAGAGGAGGATTTGCCCATGATGGGGATTGTGTTTTGGATTGAAACATATGTCGATAGATAGCTACTAAAACGTTCTTTCAGTTGGTATATTCAGGTATTACTCTAGATATTTCAGAAAGCCGCAATCCACATTATAATCCCAAAATATTTTCGCTGCTGGGTTTTAGAGGTGAGTTTGCCCGTGATGGGGATTGTGTTTTGGATTGAAACATATGTCGATAGATAGCTACTAAAACGATCTTTCAGTTGGTATATTCAGATGTTACTCTGGACATTTCGGAAAGCCGCAATTCACACTACAATCCCAAAATATTTTCGCTGCTGGGTTTTAGAGGTGGATTTGCCCATGATGGGGATTGTGTTTTGGATTGAAACATATGTCGATAGATAGCTACTAAAACGTTCTTTCAGTTGGTATATTCAGATGTTACTCTGGACATTTCGGAAAGCCGCAATCCACACTACAATCCCAAAATATTTTCGCTGCTGGGTTTTATAGGTGGATTTGCCCATGATGGGGATTGTGTTTTGGATTGAAACATATGTCGATAGATAGCTACTAAAACGTTCTTTCAGTTGGTATATTCAGGTATTACTCTAGATATTTCAGAAAGCCGCAATCCACATTATAATCCCAAAATATTTTCGCTGCTGGGTTTTAGAGGTGAGTTTGCCCGTGATGGGGATTGTGTTTTGGATTGAAACATATGTCGATAGATAGCTACTAAAACGTTCTTTCAGTTGGTATATTCAGATGTTACTCTGGACATTTCGGAAAGCCGCAATCCACACTACAATCCCAAAATATTTTCGCTGCTGGGTTTTAAAGGTGGATTTGCCCATGATGGGGATTGTGTTTTGGATTGAAACATATGTCGATAGATAGCTACTAAAACGTTCTTTCAGTTGGTATATTCAGATGTTACTCTGGACATTTCGGAAAGCCGCAATCCACGCTACAATCCCAAAATATTTTCGCTGCTGGGTTTTAGAGGTGGATTTGCCCCATGATGGGGATTGTGTTTTGGATTGAAACATATGTCGATAGATAGCTACTAAAACGTTCTTTCAGTTGGTATATTCAGGTATTACTCTAGATATTTCAGAAAGCCGCAATCCACATTATAATCCCAAAATATTTTCGCTGCTGGGTTTTAGAGGTGAGTTTGCCCGTGATGGGGATTGTGTTTTGGATTGAAACATATGTCGATAGATAGCTACTAAAACGTTCTTTCAGTTGGTATATTCAGATGTTACTCTGGACATTTCGGAAAGCCGCAATCCACACTACAATCCCAAAATATTTTCGCTGCTGGGTTTTAAAGGTGGATTTGCCCATGATGGGGATTGTGTTTTGGATTGAAACATATGTCGATAGATAGCTACTAAAACGTTCTTTCAGTTGGTATATTCAGATGTTACTCTGGACATTTCGGAAAGCCGCAATCCACACTACAATCCCAAAATATTTTCGCTGCTGGGTTTTAAAGGTGGATTTGCCCATGATGGGGATTGTGTTTTGGATTGAAACATATGTCGATAGATAGCTACTAAAACGTTCTTTCAGTTGGTATATTCAGATATTACTCTGGACATTTCGGAAAGCCGCAATCCACACTACAATCCCAAAATATTTTCGCTGCTGGGTTTTAGAGGTGGATTTGCCCATGATGGGGATTGTGTTTTGGATTGAAACATATGTCGAAAGATAGCTACTAAAACGTTCTTTCAGTTGGTGTATTCAGATATTACTCTGGACATTTCAGAAAGCCGAAATACGCAAATAACTCCGCGGAGAGTTGGCTGCTACTTTAGTTCTATTGAACTTCACAAGATGGCGTTACGGGTAATCAATAAATATTTAGGTATAATAACTATTGCTAGGAAATGAAGTTACGTGAAAAAATATTGTTGTATTTTAATAAGAGCATTGTACTTCATATTATCTTCGAGTGCTCCCATATAAATTTTATCAAAATCGGTTCATGTATCAGTTTTGTATTGCCATACTTTTTTTTGATTAACTAAGATTTTTTATTACTTCCAAACATAATCACCCACTAATTTACCTAACCATCTAGGTATAAACGCGTTGAAATCTCTGCTTAATTAACTGGGTAGATAGGCATACCTAAGATACATAGGTACGTACCTAGGACCTAACTAGCAATAGTTATCTCAGATATTATACCTACCTACCTAAACTTCGGCGGTGCTATCGCCCAGATACGTACGTACCCACAGATCAGGCTACGTAGGTACCTACATATTTTCGTAACTTAAAAGTAATATAAAAGTAAGTAGGTACGTAGGTGTACAAGAAGTCCATTGCTATATACATATAAGCCTCCCCCATAGATTTCCAAATAGAGTGGTTGAAAGAGGCCGGCATCCATTGTCTTCCTGCGACCTTAAATTACGTTGTACCTAGGTGACGCTACGCTTGCTTCTTTGTGGCCTCCATTCAAGAACCTTTCGGCCCCATCGACCATGTCGTGCGTGACATTCTGCGTGCTATGTGCCCTGCCCGCTGCCACTTCAACTAATCCGCCGGGCTATGTCATTCGTTCGTTCGTCTACGGATCAACAATAACCAGATCAGCCAATAACCAGATTCTTAAGACGTGCTTTTGCACACAACCAACAACAGGAACTGACGAGTCAGTCAGTCTCTCAAAAATATCTTATAAATAATATTAGTTATCGTAGATTACGGACCTCGTGCGTTCGAAAGCACGAAAAATCCTCCCCTACGCTTTAGAACGTGTGGTGTAGGTGCAATGAATCCACAGTTCCATCATAGGTACCTAAGACTGGCTACATTAAAAAATAAGGTCGAAAGTAACTCAAATTTTAAAACATTATAGCGGCTTTTAATAAAGGACAGCGGCATACGTAATACGGCGGCGGCGACCGCATTTGATAATGAACCTTAGTTACGGGGCAATAAGACCTATTTTTCTTTTTATATTTATTCTTTCGGCACAATACAAAAGCATTTCTAAATCTGCGTTGGCACTTGTCAATAGTACTCAAAGGATGCCGACGCGACGCGTTGGTAAAGGACACAGATTTTGATTTAATGTACATTTACTAGTTAGGTAGACATACCTACCTTGCAACTGACGGTTATAATAATGAGTTACAGTTTTAAGATTTATCAAATTATCATACTGCGGTTTACTGCCGAATGGCTTTAACATTATATTGACCAATACTTCACCTGTTGGTGAGTGATGATGCGGTCGAGACTGATGTCGATTAGGCCTACAATTTCTCGTTTCTCAAAAACTAATGCCGGAACACGCTGCTAGGTGCTTGGCGACAGATTTTCTCTTCAGCATGGTGGTAGGGCATAATGCTAGGAGAAAATCTGTCGCCAAGCACTTAACGGTGTGTTCTGCTGTGTCCTTGAGAAGCAGAAATTTTGCATGATGGTAGGGCATTTTGCGAATGGCCGCCTGGCTAGCTACCACCCTCAAGTAGAAAATCAGTCGCCAAGCACTTAACGGTGTGGTCCGGCAGCGTTCCTTGAAAACCAGTAATTGTAGGTTAGCCTGAAAATAGGGTTACCATATCTCAGGATTTGTCCTGAGATTACAGGAATTTTCGACTTTTCTCAGGATTGCGGCCGGATTTTGCAAATCTCGTGAAATCTCAGGATTTTCAATAAAACACAGGTTACATTTTAAAGATCTCTTTAATTAAAAGTTACACCAACTAAAATAATCTTCTTTTGGTAACAATTAAACAGTTAAAATCAATACTTATTTATCTAAGTAAAACAAACTAAAATAATCTTCTTTTGGTAGATAACAATTGCAGTTAAAATCAATATTATTTATCCAAGTAAAACAAACTAAAAATAATCTTCTTTTGGCAACAATTGAACAGTTAAAATCAATACTTATTTATCCAATTAAAACAAACTAAAATAATCTTCTTTTGCGGTGCCGCTGCCACCCCCCGCCCCGCCGCGCGCCGCTTTGAGTGCGATGTGCAAGTTGCAACGCGTGAGCTAGATCCGCAGTGTATAAAACGATAATAACACGTTTTTGAGAGAAAATTCTCAAACTGTATAAAATCTCAGGACTTTTCCATGGTAATCAGGCCTTTTCTCCGGTCTTTTGATTTTTACATCTGGTAACCCTACCTGAAAACAACATCTTCGACCACAACATCACTTACCTACCATCAGTTCAGATAGGCTAACCTTAATAAATAAAACTACCTACTTATGGGTATTTTTATAAAAGTAACGAAATAACAAGGTAGGTAGGTAGGTATACCTGGCGTACCTGCTTACTTTTATAAACATACTACTTATCATATTTTTTTAAAATTAAGTACCTATTTTATTTTATCCTCCCCAAATGCAAAAAATCGGCCAAGTGCGAGTCGGACTCGCAAGCTATAAGCTATACAACATTAGACTTCATATTTTAACCTGTTTTTGTTTTAACGTGCGCGAGTCCGCCTCGCACTTGGCCAACTTTTTGTATTTGTTGTTATAGCGGCAACAGAAATACTTCATCTGTGAAAAATTCACCTGCCTAGCTATCACGGTTCTTGAGATAGGTAAGTACTTACAGCCTGGTGACAGACGGACGGACGGACGTACAGCAAAGTCTCAGTAATAGGATCCCGTTTTACCCTTTGGGTACGGAACCCTAAAAAGCACCTGTATGTGCCCGTAACTCGTTACTCGAAGTAACTCACGACAGTGATCTTATTAGTGTTGAAGGTTTACCTAGCTTTTTTTTTATGCTTGATAGGTTAGCCTTTGACCACTATTTCACCTGATGGTAAGTGATGATGTGGTCGAAGATGTTGTTCAGGCTAAAATGCTATTAAACGACGCGTGCGCCTTTCGCTCGCAGCGCACTGCGCAGTGTGTTGTGTGTAGCCAACATTATCCATATAAAGTCCCGAAACTTAATCATATTATCATTATTATTTAACATAAGTACATATAAATATTATTTTACATGCGAATAACTTTTCATGTAGGTTGACGATCAGTGTTAAATACTGCCAGTATAGATGATTACCTATTGTTGTATTATTACCGAGTCTGTATATATTTGAAAATATTGTGTAAATTGTAAAAAATTGAGAAAACTTAAATGAAACAATATCAATCACGATTAACACACTAGGAATAAAGATAAATTGCGGTGCCAGGTTTTAGATTAGCAAAGACAAAAAAAAGGTCTTTCTTAGGTAATTGTGTGCAGTTTAATAATAAAATTTCCGAACATATTACAACGCTCACAGAAGGAACATTCAAGTTGCACGTGAAACAACATTTTGATTAAGAAATCCTACTACACAGTTTATGATTACTTAAACAACCAAAATACTTGGACAATTTTGTCACCTACGTATTTTAAAGAAATATTATAATAATTTTATTATATAGTAGGTACCTACGTAAAAAGATATTTAAATCAATGGTCCCGAGTTTCTTGTCCATTCTTCTCGCAGTGGCTCTGTACATTTGTTTGCTGAACGTGGCAGTACAGAGTACAATATTTCAATATTAAAATTTCTTATTGACTTTCACAAGAGCGTCGTAGATGTCTAAATTGAATGAATGATTTTGACTTTGACTAGACTTTGATTTAATGTCATAACTAACGAAATCTATGGGTTCCTGCAGCGGGTTTGAGATTCAGTACATGGTGATAGGGTACTTTACTAATGCTCACCTAGCTAGCTTTCAACCACTTTGAATTAGGAAATGTGAAGCCGAGCACCTAAAAGCACATGAATAAATAACCGTATTCATGTGCTTATAGGTGATAATCGGACAGTTTTAAAACACTAGCACCAATATATTTGGGTACTAGCGGGGTTCAAACCCTACCATTTTGCCGTTATACTACGAGTATATTAGTCTACCAGTCCGAATTAGCCGAGTAAGCTTATACTTTTGAAATGATAATTTAAATATCCTATTCATAATATGAATTTCATGATGTTTATTCGGCATGCATAATTGATTATAATTAATAGTATTTTTACGTTCCGTAGTTTACCCACAACAAGGGAGAACTAGACAAAACTAAAAAATTGCAACACTGAATAAAATCGGAAATAGAGAAACCTCTTCTCAAACTAAAAACTGACTACTTGATCTGAAAACACACATTTTGAATGAAGAAACCGTTATTCTTGACTGGAAATTTGTCTTTTTACTTTAAAATTCGTGGTTTTGATTCAAAAGCTAGTGATGAAAACTTTATTTTTTTTATGCCTGATAGGCTAGCTTTGACTACTATGAACTATATATCACCTGATGGCGAGTGATGATGTAATCGAAGCTATTGTTCAGGCTAACCTAGAATTCGATTTTCTTGTTATAACCATAATTATGTTTAAATATGTACATACGTATCTAACGTAGGTATTTTTCAATATTAAATGTCAAGTCAGTTTTGTTCTGAAACTACGATAGTGAATTCCTCACTGAGTTCACAGTATATATAGGTTCATCGTATCAAAATGGAATGTGGACTTTACAATACAATTGGTAGCAGAAAGGATGAATAAATTAAAAAAATCTAACTACTTTATAGAAGTCATCATTATCATCAACAGCCATAACATCCACTCGTTATTTATTTATTTATATATTACAAAAAGTAAACTTACAGCTAAGGAGCCAAACCGTCTACAATTTTAGACAAAACATAATATTCTTATAAATAGTTCTAAAGGGATCGACATGGATGTCGACATTTTGGACAGTTAGGGGGAAACAGTTTATAAGATTTACTGCCCTTGCCGTGGGTGCATTATTGGCATATCGGGTGCGTAACTTGCTAGAAAATGCCAACAGACGGTGCCGACGACGCTCACCTACGCTAGTGTAGTTTTGTGGAACATAATAGCTTACTCGAGATAGTGCTGAGGGATTATCTACTGAATTGCGCAACAGCATACAGTAATGCATAATCAGTAGAAGCTTGCGCCTGCGCTCTAGAGTAACAAGCCCTACCATACCAGATACAAACAAGGATGGGAAAAGGAAGGGGTAGTAACCGTATATCTTCATATAGAGGGACCTGGCAAACTTACGCTGAACTCTTTCCAAAAAGGAATGCCTCCCCTTATAAGAGCTGTAACACATGCTTGACAGACCTCTTGGAGACCGCTGTGTACGATGGCAATTCTTCAGAAAGCTGCTACCCGCTAGTTGGATCTATTTATATTAGCTAGTGACTTGTAAACTACCCAGGTTAAAGTGTCGGGCTCAGCTGGTTGTCTTCAAGGACTGCAGCAGATTTACTGTTTCTTAACCAAAGAATATTGCATCAAGTAAATATTCTTAGATCAAAAACAAAAAATTTCGGCCAAGATTGGTTTTCTTTATTAAAGATACGTTATAACTAATTTTACAATCTAACACTTTGCTTTGAAAACTTTAATATTCTTCACATAAGATAAGTCACTCTCTGCAGTAGAGATGTACTTTATCGGTTCAAAGTGGTATATAGTTTGGCTGTTAATCCAATATCTCTTAACCTAATAATATCGTATCAAAAATCAATCAAGAACATAGGTACATTTAAGTTAAGTATTCCTTTTCTGAAGAGAAGATGAATAACTTCAACAATTAACAATATATCATTATTGCCTCGAAAACTTAAAAATTCCTCATTTAATAGAAGCCACCATCTGCAATCAAAATTTAGTTTTTTAGTTATAAAATAAGATTGTTTTGTTTGAAAAATAATGTCTCTTTACCTAATAATACCGTATCAAATATCAATCAAGAATTCAAATTTAAGATCAAGATTTGTTTTTCTTTACTGAAGATGAATTACTATAATAATTAACAATCTATCACTATTGGCTTGAAAACTTTAAAATTCTTCAGATTAAATAAGTTTATGTCTATAATGGACATGTGTTTTCTTGGTTCAATAAATGATATTGTTTTCATGTTAATCTAAGATTCTTAACCGAAGAATACAATATCAAATAAGTATCAAGAATAATGAAACAAAGATCAAGAATTTGATTTCTTCACTTAAGATAAACACATTCCACAATCAACAATCAATTATTTTTGCTTTGACAACTTTAACATTCTCTATCTAATATAGGTCACTTCTGCAGTTGAGATATTTGTCTTGGTTATACCAAGTATATTGTTTTGTTGTAAATCCAATGTATCTCAGCATGACAATACCAATTCACAGTTCAATAAAGAATATATGGCTCAGATATAGAAAACAAAGATTTTTAAGAGGATAATTATTTTCTTGCTCGGAAATATGTTTATCCTTGTTATTTACTTCTCATAATTATTTTAAATGAATAAAAGAAATTTCTTGTATTAAGAGCATCGTTGTTGAAGGAATGGAAATATTTTCTTAATCCAATAAAACTTTTATTATTCTTGGATAAAATTTCAGAATTCTTATGCTAACTCCGTACATATTCAGAATGAGAATTCATAAAATATTTCATTCAAAATATAATATTTTCTATAGTCAAGAGCAAAAACATCTCTGACGAATAGTTATAATCTTGATGTAAAAATATAAAGTAAGAATAATATTATTTATCTTGGAGAAAACGACGTAACTTCACTCAAGATATTATTTTTATTTTAAGTAAATATTTACTTGAGATTAAACAATACTCCCGAGAATAATATTATTCTTGGATTGACACTTTGTCAGGACCCATTTTTTTCCGTGACTAAACAAGAGGACTTAAATTTTTTTGATTTTGAGCTTGTAGTTTTTTTAGTAGTTATGTATCTGATTACATAAAACAATGAATTTGATCCCAAATCACCAGATTACCTCAGAAGAGTGAATAATTGTGTTTGTAACACTGTAGTTTTTTCCCAAAGAAGCTGTATAAATTAAAAAATTAAATCAACAATGTTTTCGTGGGTGTCCGGAATGTAAAGATTTTGTAAAGATTATGTCCGGCGTCAGTAGTTAAGGTGATGGCAACCCTATATAGGTATGGCCTGTCATATGTCCGGGATTCCCCCGATTTGTCCTAGTTTAGACTTTAGAGGGCGTCCGGTAGGGGTTTTCAAACAGTGTCCGGGACTCCGGGTGAAACCCGGACATTTTCTTGTCCGGGGAATCCGCATTTATTGATTAATGGATAATCAATTAATTCATACAAATCTGAGTCGAAAATTTATAAGTAAACTGCATACAAGGCGGCGCGCAAAATCGACAACGACAGCATAATACCTACGCTACGACCGCACGTCCCCAACACAGACTCCCGCCGGCCGTAAAGAATTACCGTCAATCCCGGTTATCTATATCTAGAACATTTCTATGGTATTTTCCTTCTGTCGGAAAACATGGTAATCTTGTTATTTAATTGAAAACACAAGCTATATTGTGAGTTTTTTCATTAGTCTCGCAGCAATAACTTATAATTAACTTATTAGACGGAGAGAAACTAACTAAATTAGGTAGGTTACCTACAGGATTTCTTATGATCAAAATCATTTTAGGTATCATGAACTTCTTAAAATTTAAATTTGTTACTTAGGTACTTTAAATTTAGTAGGTACCTACATGAAGTGCTGGTAGCAAAATTTGTTTGACCATTCTTAACCGATCAGCTAAGTTAAGCAATGTCCGCCTCGGTCAAGACTTGGACTTGGATGGGTGACCGCTGGTGACATTACTACTGAGCGCTTCGGAGGGCACGTTAGGCCGTTGGTCCCGGTTGTTGTCTTAGGTTGGCAGTCGTTTTAACATGGTGGTAGGGCATTTTACGAATGCTCGCCTGGCTAGTTACCCTAAACCACCCTAAATTAGGAAAATCTGTCACGAAGCACCTAACGGTGTAATTTGGCAGGTGTCTTCGAGCGTCAGTAATAATAGGTTAGCATGAACAACATCTTCGACCACATCATCACTTACCATCAGGTGAGATAGTAGTCAAAGGCTAACCTATCAGCTATAACAGTTAATAGGTATCTCCTTAGTTAACTAGTAGGAAGGTACCTATTTCAGAGTTACCTACGCACCCAACCAATGACAGTTTCAAAAGGAGCAAAAGGAGCTCCTTTTGAAACTGTCATTGCACCCAACCTAACAAGATTTAGGTAGGTACATATCTATTTTGCATGGTGGTAGGGCATTTTGCGAATACCCGCCTGGCTGGCTACCACCCTTAAGAAAAAAATCTGTCGTCAAGTACCTAACGGTCTGTCGCGTCCGGCAGCTGTCCATGAGAGCCAGTAATTCTAGGTTAAACAACATCTTCGACCACATCATCACCTATCTTCAGGTGAGATAGTGGTCAAAGGTTAGCCTATCACTATAAAAAATGCTATAATGAATAATAAAAAAGGTAAGTAGGTGCTTATTTAAAAACTTCGGAAACAAGAAAACACCTTCATAATGCAGTATGTACCTACTTACTTAATAGTAATAGGTAATCTGTATCTACCCATGTAAAAATATTTTTTATGTTAAAATCTGCTTAGACACATACATAACTGGGAAGATATATCCGAGATAGGTACCTTGGCAGCCAACAAATCAGGTTATAGAGTAGGTAGGGTGATTGCGTCAGTTTTCGGCCTTATAGCGCAAACACGAACTTTAAGATACCGCCAAAAAGTAAGATTACGAGCTAGAAATAAGTTAAAAAATTCAATGTACGATGGAGTTGAACACCGGCAGTCAACATCTATGTTCTCCCTAAATAAAAAAAAAATACTTTCTCGATGGCATTGTTTTCACGCGCCACAGTAAAAAGTATAGTATGGTTTTGGAAACTGTTTATGAACGCTTGATATAGGTTACAGCTTGAAACGATAACTGTATGTTTTCGGCCTAATTTTGCTCTATACATTTTTAATAGGCCGAAAACTAACTCAAAATATTTTTGCTATTTTAGATTTACTGAAATTGAACTATTATTCATTCATTTCGCCGTATATCATGCGGCCGAAAACTGATGGCCAGCATCTTTAAGTGTATGGCTATAGTAAACACAGAATGTCAATTAATTACGGTTTATGTTTTCGGCCATCTGTAAAATTTGAATATCGTTATTTAATCATACTAAAGCAAATTGACGGCTGAATTCTGAAAACTAAAATCTTAACTGTAATTGTAGATGAATAAGAAGAGTAGTTCCGTATGTGTACTACGACGTTAATAAAAGAGACAAAACTATTTTAGGTTGCAAGTCGCTAAAACTCGGCAACCCCGGCCGAAAATAGAATAATTAAAGAATATCTTGCTTCTGTTTCCGGCCCCCTAAAAATCGTTATTTAAAATCAAATACTTTTAAAATAATTATGAAAGAATGACTATAACTTATTTCTTCAGCTATAAAACTATTAACAATCAACATTTACTTAGTCTAACAGTAAAAAACTTACGGTTGAACGAGAGGCGAGTCACTATTTATTTTTTTGTATTTGCGTGCTTAACTCTTTCTCATCTGCCAACGTGAAATTAAACAATTCTTTAAAAATCGTCGTTTGTTATAGTAACCCAACCGAATAATGTTTTAGGGTATCAGGCGATTCAATCAAAGAGTACTTACATGACTTTCGTTCCTATATTGCAATAGTGAGTAGATAATATCTAAATAATACTGCAAGAGGATCAGGAATGGCCGATGGATAGGTGCCGGCCGGTGGACCGGTTCCCCTACCCTACTTACTTTTATATTACTTTTAAGTTACGTAGGTATATATGTAGGTACGTAGCCTATTTAGGCGTGTATAATGCGTTTATACCTAGATAGTTAGGTAAATTAGTGGGTGATTATGTTTGGAAGTAATAAAAAATCTTAGGTAATCTAAAAAATAGGTAGGTATACATGTCATGTTACATCAAAAAGTATGGCAATACAAAACTGACATATGAACCGATTTTGATAAAATTTATATGGGAACACTTGAAGATAATATGAAGTTGGTACAATGCTCTTATTAAACTACACGAATATTTTTTCACATTACTTCATTTCCTAGCACTAGTAATTATACCTAAATGTTTATTGCATACCCGTAACGCCATCTTATGAAGTTCAATAGAACTAAAGTAGCAGCCAACTCTCCGCGGAGTTATTTGCGGTTTACGGCTTTCTGAAATGTCCAGAGTAATGTCTGAATATACCAACTGAAAGAACGTTTTAGTAGCTATCTATCGACATATGTTTCAATCCAAAACACAATCCCCATCATGGGCAAATCCTCCTCTAAAACCCAGCAGCGAAAATATTTTGGGATTGTAGTGTGGATTGCGGCTTTCCGAAATGTCCAGAGTAACATCTGAATATACCAACTGAAAGAACGTTTTAGTAGCTATCTATCGACATATGTTTCAATCCAAAACACAATCCCCATCATGGTGAAACTCACCTCTAAAACCCAGCAGCGAAAATATTTTGGGATTGTAGTGTGGATTGCGGCTTTCCGAAATGTCCAGAGTAATGTCTGAATATACCAACTGAAAGAACGTTTTAGTAGCTATCTATCGACATATGTTTCAATCCAAAACACAATCCCCATCATGGGCAAATCCTCCTCTAAAACCCAGCAGCGAAAATATTTTGGGATTATAATGTGGATTGCGGCTTTCTGAAATGTCCAGAGTAATATCTGAATATACCAACTGAAAGAACGTTTTAGTAGCTATCTATCGACATATGTTTCAATCCAAAACACAATCCCCATCATGGGCAAATCCACCTTTAAAACCCAGCAGCGAACATATTTTGGGATTGTAGTGTGGATTGCGGCTTTCCGAAATGTCCAGAGTAACATCTGAATATACCAACTGAAAGAACGTTTTAGTAGCTATCTATCGACATATGTTTCAATCCAAAACACAATCCCCATCATGGGCAAATCCACCTTTAAAACCCAGCAGCGAACATATTTTGGGATTGTAGTGTGGATTGCGGCTTTCCGAAATGTCCAGAGTAACATCTGAATATACCAACTGAAAGAACGTTTTAGTAGCTATCTATCGACATATGTTTCAATCCAAAACACAATCCCCATCATGGGCAAATCCACCTTTAAAACCCAGCAGCGAAAATATTTTGGGATTGTAGTGTGGATTGCGGCTTTGCGAAATGTCCAGAGTAACATCTGAATATACCAACTGAAAGAACGTTTTAGTAGCTATCTATCGACATATGTTTCAATCCAAAACACAATCACCATCACGGGCAAACTCACCTCTAAAACCCAGCAGCGAAAATATTTTGGGATTATAATGTGGATTGCGGCTTTCTGAAATATCTAGAGTAATACCTGAATATACCAACTGAAAGAACGTTATAGTAGCTATCTATCGACATATGTTTCAATCCAAAACACAATCCCCATCATGGGCAAATCCACCTCTAAAACCCAGCAGCGAAAATATTTTGGGATTGTAGTGTGGATTGCGGCTTTCCGAAATGTCCAGAGTAACATCTGAATATACCAACTGAAAGAACGTTTTAGTAGCTATCTATCGACATATGTTTCAATCCAAAACACAATCCCAATCATGGGCAAATCCACCTCTAAAACCCAGCAGCGAAAATATTTTGGGATTGTAGTGTGGATTGCGGCTTTCCGAAATGTCCAGAGTAACATCTGAATATACCAACTGAAAGATCGTTTTAGTAGCTATCTATCGACATATGTTTCAATCCAAAACACAATCCCCATCATGGGCAAATCCACCTTTAAAACCCAGCAGCGAAAATATTTTGGGATTGTAGTGTGGATTGCGGCTTTCCGAAATGTCCAGAGTAACATCTGAATATACCAACTAAAAGAACGTTTTAGTAGCTATCTATCGACATATGTTTCAATCCAAAACACAATCCCCATCACGGGCAAACTCACCTCTAAAACCCAGCAGCGAAAATATTTTGGGATTATAATGTGGATTGCGGCTTTCTGAAATGTCCAGAGTAATATCTGAATATACCAACTGAAAGAACGTTTTAGTAGCTATCTATCGACATATGTTTCAATCCAAAACACAATCCCCATCATGAGCAAATCCACCTTTAAAACCCAGCAGCGAAAATATTTTGGGATTGTAGTCTGGATTGCGGCTTTCCGAAATGTCCAGAGTAATATCTGAATATACCAACTGAAAGAACGTTTCAGTAGCTATCTATCGACATATGTTTCAATCCAAAACACAATCCCCATCATGGGCAAATCCACCTCTAAAACCCAGCAGCGAAAATATTTTGGGATTGTAGTGTGGATTGCGGCTTTCCGAAATGTCCAGAGTAACATCTGAATATACCAACTGAAAGAACGTTTTAGTAGCTATCTATCGACATATGTTTCAATCCAAAACACAATCCCCATCATGGGCAAATCCACCTCTAAAACCCAGCAGCGAAAATATTTTTGGATTGTAGTGTGGATTGCGGCTTTCCGAAATGTCCAGAGTAACATCTGAATATACCAACTGAAAGAACGTTTCAGTAGCTATCTATCGACATATGTTTCAATCCAAAACACAATCCCCATCATGGGCAAATCCACCTATAAAACCCAGCAGCGAAAATATTTTGGGATTGTAGTGTGGATTGCGGCTTTCCGAAATGTCCAGAGTAACATCTGAATATACCAACTGAAAGAACGTTTTAGTAGCTATCTATCGACATATGTTTCAATCCAAAACACAATCCCCATCATGGTGAAACTCACCTCTAAATCTATATGTAGGTACGTAGCCTATTTAGGCGTGTATAATGCGTTTATACCTAGATAGTTAGGTAAATTAGTGGGTGATTATGTTTGGAAGTAATAAAAAATCTTAGGTAATCTAAAAAATAGGTAGGTATACATGTCATGTTACATCAAAAAGTATGGCAATACAAAACTGACATATGAACCGATTTTGATAAAATTTATATGGGAACACTTGAAGATAATATGAAGTTGGTACAATGCTCTTATTAAACTACACGAATATTTTTTCACATTACTGCATTTCCTAGCACTAGTAATTATACCTAAATGTTTATTGCATACCCGTAACGCCATCTTATGAAGTTCAATAGAACTAAAGTAGCAGCCAACTCTCCGCGGAGTTATTTGCGGTTTACGGCTTTCTGAAATGTCCAGAGTAACATCTGAATATACCAACTGAAAGAACGTTTTAGTAGCTATCTATCGACATATGTTTCAATCCAAAACACAATCCCCATCATGGGCAAATCCACCTTTAAAACCCAGCAGCGAAAATATTTTGGGATTGTAGTGTGGATTGCGGCTTTCCGAAATGTCCAGAGTAACATCTGAATATACCAACTGAAAGAACGTTTTAGTAGCTATCTATCGACATATGTTACAATCCAAAACACAATCCCCATCACGGGCAAACTCACCTCTAAAACCCAGCAGCGAAAATATTTTGGGATTATAATGTGGATTGCGGCTTTCTGAAATGTCCAGAGTAATATCTGAATATACCAACTGAAAGAACGTTTTGGTAGCTATCTATCGACATATGTTTCAATCCAAAACACAATCCCCATCATGGGCAAATCCACCTTTAAAACCCAGCAGCGAAAATATTTTGGGATTGTAGTGTGGATTGCGGCTTTCCGAAATGTCCAGAGTAATATCTGAATATACTAACTGAAAGAACGTTTCAGTAGCTATCTATCGACATATGTTTCAATCCAAAACACAATCCCCATCATGGGCAAATCCACCTTAAAAACCCAGCAGCGAACATATTTTGGGATTGTAGTGTGGATTGCGGCTTTCCGAAATGTCCAGAGTAACATCTGAATATACCAACTGAAAGAACGTTTTAGTAGCTATCTATCGACATATGTTTCAATCCAAAACACAATCCCCATCATGGGCAAATCCACCTTTAAAACCCAGCAGCGAAAATATTTTGGGATTGTAGTGTGGATTGCGGCTTTCCGAAATGTCCAGAGTAACATCTGAATATACCAACTGAAAGAACGTTTTAGTAGCTATCTATCGACATATGTTTCAATCCAAAACACAATCCCCATCACGGGCAAACTCACCTCTAAAACCCAGCAGCGAAAATATTTTGGGATTATAATGTGGATTGCGGCTTTCTGAAATGTCCAGAGTAATATCTGAATATACCAACTGAAAGAACGTTTTAGTAGCTATCTATCGACATATGTTTCAATCCAAAACACAATCCCCATCATGGGCAAATCCACCTTTAAAACCCAGCAGCGAAAATATTTTGGGATTGTAGTCTGGATTGCGGCTTTCCGAAATGTCCAGAGTAATATCTGAATATACCAACTGAAAGAACGTTTTAGTAGCTATCTATCGACATATGTTTCAATCCAAAACACAATCCCCATCATGGGCAAATCCTCCTCTAAAACCCAGCAGCGAAAATATTTTGGGATTGTAGTGTGGATTGCGGCTTTCCGAAATGTCCAGAGTAACATCTGAATATACCAACTGAAAGAACGTTTTAGTAGCTATCTATCGACATATGTTTCAATCCAAAACACAATCCCCATCATGGGCAAATCCACCTTTAAAACCCAGCAGCGAAAATATTTTGGGATTGTAGTGTGGATTGCGGCTTTCCGAAATGTCCAGAGTAACATCTGAATATACCAACTGAAAGAACGTTTTAGTAGCTATCTATCGACATATGTTTCAATCCAAAACACAATCCCCATCATGGGCAAATCCACCTCTAAAACCCAGCAGCGAAAATATTTTGGGATTGTAGTGTGGATTGCGGCTTTCCGAAATGTCCAGAGTAACATCTGAATATACCAACTGAAAGATCTTTTTAGTAGCTATCTATCGACATATGTTTCAATCCAAAACACAATCCCCATCATGGGCAAATCCACCTTTAAAACCCAGCAGCGAAAATATTTTGGGATTGTAGTGTGGATTGCGGCTTTCCGAAATGTCCAGAGTAATATCTGAATATAACAACTGAAAGAACGTTTTAGTAGCTATCTATCGACATATGTTTCAATCCAAAACACAATCCCCATCATGGGCAAATCCACCTCTAAAACCCAGCAGCGAAAATATTTTGGGATTTTAGTGTGGATTGCGGCTTTCCGAAATGTCCAGAGTAACATCTGAATATACCAACTGAAAGATCGTTTTAGTAGCTATCTATCGACATATGTTTCAATCCAAAACACAATCCCCATCATGAGCAAATCCACCTTTAAAACCCAGCAGCGAAAATATTTTGGGATTGTAGTGTGGATCGCGGCTTTCCGAAATGTCCAGAGTAATATCTGAATATACCAACTGAAAGAACGTTTTAGTAGCTATCTATCGACATATGTTTCAATCCAAAACACAATCCCCATCATGGGCAAATCCACCTCTAAAACCCAGCAGCGAAAATATTTTGGGATTGTAGTGTGGATTGCGGCTTTCCGAAATGTCCAGAGTGACATCTGAATATACCAACTGAAAGAACGTTTTAGTAGCTATCTATCGACATATGTTTCAATCCAAAACACAATCCCCGTCATGGTTAAAACTGAAGAATTTTTCATCGACATTTTAATTTGGTCGGTTTATATGGCTGCTGGGTTTGGCTGCCAACTTCACACCGGTAGAAATTTACATAATGAATGTACATAGTTGTGTACAATTTAAATATATTTGTACCGAATTTTAGAAAGTTAGTTATTCCCCTTTCGCGAGAAGCTAAGAAAATTCGTAAAAGGACTTGAAACTTTGAGTTACTCATAATAATATACAGCTATGATAAGTATATGATCTGTGGTTTTATTAGTGTTAAGTTCGCTTTAGCGACGTGCGAATACCTATATAGCTGCCAGAGGTTCCTTATCACCGTTTGAATGCTATGAAGTGGTACTCAAAGGAAACTACAGTTTAATAGCGGAATGCAAGACTGTAGACTGCAGAAGACATTGGCTGTCTTCTAACAACAGCTAGCGACATCACCTATAGGTCATGAAGAGCACGATAGAAAAATAAGTGAGTTAATGTTAGTATAGGTATCCATGGCGTAATTTTCTTTCTAGGATGTGTTTCGCAGAATTCTAAGTATTTATAGTTTTAAATTTAGGACAGAATTAAACAAAATGAAGTACATACATAAAGGACTTTATGAGTTATGCACCGCTTAGTTTAGTACTATATTGAATTTGGTTGTTTTTAACGTAATATGTTAGTAGTTTAAGTTGTATTTAAGATACACAGTACTAATATTTGTGTTTAGTTAAAAGTTTAGAATATGTTAAGCAATAATTAAATAATACATTATATGATTTTCGTTTTATTTAATACTAGCTGTACCCGCGACTTCGTTCGCGATTGCCGTACCAGCAGACTAATTATTCACATTTGTGCACTGTTTATCTCATATTAAGCAACACTGTGGTCTGCGGTGAATTACTCTTATAGTTAACCATAGCTCAAAATGGAGCTTTTTACTTTTGATTTCAAAACTCCCGGGTTGTATTTTCCAGAAGACAGTAGTTAAGTAACTCAGAGAGTTCTTTCCCGGTTCACACAATAAATTTTGTAGCAAAGTACCTTGTGCGTTTCTTTAGAATTTCGATTTTTAAACGGCGGTTTGTTTGACGGTAGATCGTTTTTTTTTTTATTTCTCATTCTCGGAAAGTAGTGTTTGTTTGATCTGAGTAGCGGGTGGGAGACGCTCCTTCCCACCTAAGGCCGGGAAAAACATTGGTGTAAACAAAGTTATATGTGTAAGATTTTTCGTTGTAAAATATTCTGTTGTTGTAAAACAATTAATAACAACTATGTTTGGCAGGGTAGTAACTAAAAAAATAAAATTAAAACTTTCCCTAAATTTCATTGTTCTAACTCCTAGTGTATCTTTGTATCTTCTACTCATGTTTATTATTTTTAGTAAATATTTAGAAAAACTACTATTTTTTTACCCTCCTCATATTTTAAATGAAAAGTAGAGTGTTCAACACGGATGTAAGTCATCGATTCCTACTTGGACTATAGCTGCATTAATTTTAAAAATATACTGCTCATGTTATTAAAATCAAAATAAATAATATAAAAAAACATACTATATATATATCTTTATTCCTTATATTAGTAGTGAAAAGCAGAGAGATTCCTATTCGGGCTATAGCCGCCCGTAAATATTCCAAACAAAATTTTACGTAAAATTTCACAAATACACTCGAGAGCAATGAATCCGGGTCACTTAAAGAATGTTAAAAATCTCGGAAACTAAAAATGATAGGTTAATGCAATAAATTGTATTTAATAGACAATGTAATACTCGATACACTCTGTGTCTTCCATCGTGCTTGTAGAGCATAAATTTTGATTCGTCGGAGAACATAACTTTTGACCAATCTTCAATACTCCAATTTACGTGGCTCTGGGCATATCTTAGTCTCGAAATACGATGCCCACGCTCCAGTTTAGGGCCGTTTGCAGGTCTAAGGGGTTTTAAGTTAGATTCAGCAAGCCGACGTCTTACTGTCCATGCACTTGGGTTACTTCCTCCGAGGCGTCGAAACTGATTGGTGAGTTCAGTTCCTGTGAGAAAGCGATTTCGAAGCATGGTGTTCACCAAGTATCGGTCTTCTCGTGCTGTGGTACACCTGGTTCTGCCCTTTCCTGGTCTGCGTAGGTTAGAACCAGTTTCTTCGTAACGTCGGAGAACTCTTTGTACTGTTGACAGCGACACACCGACAGTCCTGGCTGTATCGCGCTGACTCCGGCCGGTTTCCAGCATTGTAAGTATTCTGGTGCATTCTTCAGGCGTAAGCGACATAATTTCAGCTTGAATAATGAATATAGAGCACTATCAACATGGTTTATGTACCCACATAAATGACAGATTACAAACAAAAGCAAAACCAAATGCTGTAATTTCGTAGTTCCATCTTCGAAAGTGGCCCTTTTTCAAATTTGATTTTTTTATGATATAACTTTACAATAACTAAGAAGTTTTAATGCCTTCATTTAAGGAGTATTACATTGTCTATTAAATACAATTTATTGCATTAACCTAGCATTTTTAGTTTCCGAGATTTTTAGGATTCTTTAAGTGACCCGGATTCATTGCTCTCGAGTGTAGTTCAAACCTCTCAATAAATTTTTAGTAAGTATGTTATTTTATCAATGAATAATTTTAGAAAAGCTACTTTATTTACTTTCTTTAAATTCGATATGAAAAGTAGAGAGCTGACCGCGGGTGAAAGTTACCAATTCCTTTCGACCCTTGTATAACAATCTACTAAAGTTGTGCACTTCCAACCTTAAACGGATTAAATCACGTAGGTATATTTATCATTATTTTTGTCCCGACAGTCATCCCGTGACCACGATCACTACAAAGTGTTTGAAACGTCGGGACAAAAATAATGCTAAATATACGCGATTTAAACCGTTTAAAGTTGTTTAATTACAAAGTGTAACAATCGCGAAAACCTAAGACTACATTGTGCACTTTCATTGCGCAGTCTCCGAAATGTATCCGTCAAAAGAAAGATAATTATGTAGTTTAAAAAACTGATTGTGGTGAATGTTTTTTTTTTTTTATTGCTGATAGGTAAGTCTTTGACTACAATCTCACCTGATGGTAAGTGACGATGTGGTCGTAGGTGTTAACAGGCTTAACCTAGAATTACTGGCTCTCAAGGACAGCTGCCGGAACACACCGTTAGGTGCTTGGCGACAGATTTTCCACTGGAGGGTGGTCGCTAGCCAGGCGGGCCTTCGCAAAAATGCCCTTCCACCATGCGGTGAAGCTCAAGCCAGCGGCGGGATTCGAACCATGGACCTGCTGCGCGGCAGTCCATAGCCAAAGCCACTGAGCTATCACTGCTTCAAATGTAACACATTTTAGAGTTTTATCGTAGCAAGCTTGCAAAACTAAATAAGGGTGCCGTGCTGCCCGTGGGATGCCGGTCTGTCCGTGGGGTGTCGGGCTTCCCGTGGGGTTCCGGGCTGCCTGTGGGCTTAAGATGAGCCGTACGTTCAAGGGTTTCTCAACATTCCGCGGTCCAAGTTATTTAAAACGAAATATTTCGTTTGTGATATCTGTAATTTCTGAACTGCAAAACTGAGGACTGAAATATTTACGGGAAAATAATTAAATAACCACTATTGTAATAAAAAAAGAATGATTGAAATCGGACTACGCGTTAATAAATTACAACTAAATGTACATTTTGACTTTCATCCCCTTTCCCAAGAGAACCGTACTGAATTTCGGGATAAAAGTATCGTATGTCCTTCTTCGTAGTATGAACTCGAATCGTGCTAAGTTTCATTATATCCATTCAGTAGTTTTGGAGTGATGCGAGGCCGGGATACAGACAGACAGCAAGAAAAAAAAAACAGTTTTTGCTTCAGTATCAGCTACAGATTGCTCTCAAAACATATTTTAGTACATTTTTTTTTTCAAAATATCTGCCATGTACAGAATTGGACCTGTTACAGTTTTATTATAAGTATAGACTCGCACTTGGCCAACTTTTTGTATTTGTTGTTATAGCGGCAACAGAAATACATCATCTGTGAAAATTTCAACTGTCTAGCTATCACCGTTCTTGAGATACAGCCTGGTGACAGACGGACGGACGGATGGACGGACAGACGGACGGACGGACAGCGGGACAGACCGTTTTTACCCTTTGGGTACGGAACCCTAAAAATAACGTCTGAAATCGGACTACGCGTTAATAAATTACAACTAAGTGTATATTTTGACTTTCATCCCCTCTCCCAAGGGAACCATGCTGAATTTCGGGATAAAAAGCTAAATTGTCCTACCTTGTAGTATGAACTCCAATCATGCTAAGTTTCATTGAAATCCATTCAGTAGTTTTGGAGTGATACGCGGCCGGGATACAGACAGACAGACAGACAGACAGACAAAAATAAAAAAAAATATAGTTTCGGCATCAGTATCAGCTACAGAGTACTGTACATTTTTTTTTTCAAAATATCTGCCATGTACAGAATTGAACCTGTTACAGTTTTATTATAAGTATAGATATTTTAGTTATGTAGGCTTTATTTGTGCCTGACAGATTAGCGTTTGACCACTATCTCACCTGATGGTAAGTGATGATGTGGTCGAAAATGTTAAGGCTAACCTAGAATTACAGGCTCTCAAGGACAACTGCCGGAGCACACCATTAGGTGCTTGGTGACAGATTTTCTACTTGAGGGTGGTAGCTAGCCACGCGGATATTCGCAAAATTACCTACCACCGTGCTATATAATGACTGCCATCAACCGTGACCTATGGCTTAAAGTGCCCTCCGAAGCACGGAAGCGCTCAATAGCAATGTCACTAGCGGTCACCTATCCAGATCATGACCTCGGCAAATCGGTTAAGAATAGCTAAGCAAACTTCGCTACGAGCACTTCAGGTTGCATTTAAGATACATTGTACAAGCATTTGTATTTATTTAATAGTTTAACCCTGTAACCTCACTGACTGCCGTATTAAGGACGAATTGTATTTTTGACAGATTTGTTTACATCCCATGTCCTATGGTCATCATCTATCTACACTAATATTGTAAAAGAGGAGGAAAGATTTGTAGCAAAGAATAAACGTAACAACTATTGGACCAATTCGGTATGGAAATAGTTTGAGACCCGAGGAAGGACAGCGGATAGTTTTTATCCAACTGCCCAAAAAGAGGTAAATGGTATTGCGCGCTAACCGAAAACGCGCGGGTGGAGCCACGGCCGGAAAGCTAGTTTTCTACAGATACAGTTCGAGACTGCTATCGTTATAGTTTTGTTGTATTGTTCCACTGTGTTTACCTGAGGAGTATAATTATTTAGCAGTATAGTGGACATTAGGTACTTTACTAAATAATAGTGTTGCAATTGATTGCTAACAAATTGTTTGCCACTGTCCATCAGAATTGTGGTCAGGACGTCATGCATTAGGAATACTCGCTCTTCTATGCTTTTAGTTATGACGTCCGCCGCAGCTCGCCGTATGGAGAATAGTAGACAATATTTTGAGAAGCAGCAGGTGGAGGCAGCAAGTAGTTTAGAGGATGTCGGCAAGGAGCCTCCGAGATCCATACTGATCATTTGGAACTGACGGGAGCACTCCATGCGTCGGTCCATCGATCCCAAGGTAGTATGATTAGCATGTTTATGTACATGTACTGTGTAAATATTTATGTTTATATACAGTTGTCACAGTTACTAAGTTAGTTACATCTGCCATCATACCTGACTGGCCAGAAATAATACAGGATAGTCGCATATATGTTATGGGGTTCAGAATGGCATTTTATTATGAAGGCCTTCCTAGATTCGCTAGGAACAGCCTCTTTCCACTCGAACTCTCGCGCTAAAGGATTTCCTGTAGCGGTTTAAAAATATTAAAAAAAATGTATTTATTTCCTCCTCACAAAAGGACAAAATATATGAGTGGACAGATAAGAGTGCCAAAAAACCTAACTTTGTGAGGGACTGGGGGCTGAAGTAGGTTTTACGAACCTGTATCACAGGTCACCGGGACATCTCCCGCGGATAGAAATAAACTTTGATATTCCTGCCTTGTTATATAATTTTGAAAATAAAATACAGTTTTATTACATATAAAAAGTTCATGACTCTACTACGAACTACTTGTAGGCAAGTAGTTATAACAATATTTCTTAAAATACACAGGTTACCTTATTAACGAGGTAGTAGGATATTGAGTGTTAATATTAAATATGGATAAAAAATAATTTTGATACTTAATTTATTTTTAATGTTATTGTGGCGGAACAAGCTCGAGGCGTATGTGATGTTAAGCGGACTAATCTCTGCCTATAACCGATTGCATTTTATCACAAGTCACTAATTCACTTCACATTGAGACATAGTTGTTAGTCTCATGTGCCTGTAATTTCACTAACTCTCAAGGACTGCTGTCGGACTGAAGTCGTTAGGTGCTTGGCGACAGATTTTCTAGTTTAGGGTGGTGGCTAGCCAGGCAGGCAATCGCAAAATGCCCTACCACCATGTGGAGCAGCTCAAGCCGGCGGTGGCGATCGAACCAGGGACCTGCGGCTCGGCAGTCCGTAGCGATTACCGCTCGGCCATCATTGCTTACAAAATATATGAGTTGGAATTTTAAATTCAGTACAGGTTATTTAATAGTGTAGTTGAAGACGGTAGGAAACATATTTAGGTACATCAGGGATTTAAAATTATGTATATTTGGTGGGAAAAGTGTTGAAATAAAAATGTGATAAAGTAATAAAATAGTAAATGGGCTTGTTATTCATTCTAAAATGATAAGTGAAGAAATTTAGATTGAGTAACATTTTTTTTTATTACAGTAATTAGATAGTACCTATCGCTACAAGTAATATATTATTTTACAGTATACAGTATTATCTCTTAGGTATAAATTATAATACAATATAATCTAGGTATATATTAGGGTTACTAAATATAAGTTTACATATTATACGCATGCAGTACTAACAAATTTGTTTTTTTTTTTAGGTTTTCTTTGAAATTGTCTAAACATACATCAAATGAACGTACTTCGACACCACTGCAATGGCAGATTAGATGCTTGTTATTAAAACATGTGATGTCTACAATTTCTTAAGTCGTTAAATCAAATTGTTCTATAACTTACTCCATTTTAGGACAACCTCATTTTTCTAAATCTACAGATGAAAACTCCATAGAATCCAAAAGGTTCTTTTCAATTATTCCCCCTTTGTAAGCCCAAGTACCTATACTGTGTAGATCTTCATCCCTCTTTGTTGTTCCCGTAATGTCTCATTGCATATAGAACATCAGAATAACTATGATCCTTCAACCAGTTGTGAAACAGTAACCCGTGAATGTTTGTTTCACAGAACAAAATTCTCGTCTTCCCTTTTATTAATTGTGGGAAAGATATACGAATACGAAACAAGCTAAACTCATTTGTAAATACATCACAAATTGCCACTTCTTTAGACAAAATTACATATCGATTTTTTCACAGGGTAATCCTCCATATCTATAATATATCTTACAGTTGATACTTTATCCATTTCCACGCGGCGCGCGGCGGGGACGGGCGTTGTTTAAGGCTCGGAAATTACGAAATAGTGCCAACATGATATGGAAAATCTCATAAACCAGGTACCGGATGGTACTGCAATTTAAATACACGATACTCAAGGATATAAGTAATACTTTCATCGATTTCAAAACATGTTTCCTAATAATTGGCTCGATAGAAAAAAATCTCAAAAACACCTCTGAAAATAAAGGATTCCTACTTTTTCCGCCAGATTTTAGTGTATTAAAATTTGTTTTTTTTTCTCTAAAATATTGATTTTTTAAGTACAATAAATTTCATTGATTATTTTAATCCAAAAAAAGCACAGTCAATGCGTACTGAGCCTGTTTACAAAATGTCACATACGCCCTTTCATTCCGAGAAGCGTTAACATCATGTCGCACTATTTACTCCAGCGATCTACGTATATTGCTATCATCCTCGCTCATATCGCGGTCAGCCGCGTCATGCGTTGGACCTGTGTCACTTTTCTCGGCGATCTCAATTAAAATAAAACATGGGTAAAATTATAAATAAACGCTTTGGGAATGCAAAAAAGATGTATAAAAATCGTCAAAAACGCATGATGGACATAATAAGGTAAGCATCTATGGCTTCCTTTCTCCATGTACCTATGTATATATCTCTTATATTAATGAAATTATCATATGATTGTGAATCCTAACGCAATATAAAAAACACTTCAAACATTTTACAAGACGTAGGTACAACTTTAGCTACCTAAAATAATTATTATAAGCAATATTCAAAATTTTTCGTAATGAATGTGTTGTAATTATTTTAGATGGATCATGATTAATTTATACAGTTTCTGACAATAAGGCACAAAGGTTATGTACATAATTTTCGACTAATCAATCGTCGTTCAAATAGCGCATACTAAGTGACATCGCTTCGCAATAGAGAGGCACGTGGATCGAATCCAGCGTAAAGAGATTCTTTTTGGTCAAATTTTAATTTTACGACATAATTCTTAATAATGCAATAGTAATTTTACGTATGTACGTGGACCAATATAATGTGTCTGACAGTAAGGCATAAACGATATGTGTGTAATTTTCGACACCTTGGTCAATGATTGTATAGTGTGTAACTACTGAAGTCGAATCAGAAGATCGAGTACCGTGGATCGAATCTCACATACCTAGATTCTTTTTGGTGACTTTTTTATTTGTATTACTTTTTATTTGATACGTATTATATTTACGTATAATTAAGTTTTCTGACGCGTATTCAATTTACGATTACAATGCTTGCAAATTTATTAGGTATCTCGAGTTTCCATGTTTTCATATAATTAGAGAGTTTATTATATCTAATGAACGTGAACATTAAATAGGTACTACCTAATCTAGCTACCTGAACACGTTTTTTCATAGATCTCGAAAAAGTATGTCTTGGATGGACACGAGTTGCCACAGCGTAATAGTTACAGTAGAACAACATTATCAATTTACTACAAAGCTATGTTGAGTAAACACCGTCCTTCTGTCCACTACTATAGAAAACACAAACTTTTATACATGGAAAGTTATTGAAATATTCATGGTATTATCGAGTACGTAATATATTAGTACATATAAATTAGTAGTAAAAAGATGGCCGTAAACGTTTGATGCGATAGAGATAATGAAATTCTGAAATGAAAACTTAATACAAAAAGAAGAAGCCTAAGCTTCTGCTTTAGAATTAGACTTTCCATGGTTTTCCTGAATAGCATAAGAATTAAGAACTGACTAAAAGAAAATGAAATAATTAGCACCATACCAATACTTACGTAAGAACATCGAGTAAGGTGCATTATAGGGGACTTAACTATAACGCCCTTAATAACCAAAGTGTAGCGGATATAGTACCAAAGAGAGTATTCCCCAGGACGTTTTGGTGTTAAGGGGCGGCCGGTAATTCAACAAAAGTTAAATTTATACACATTATAGCCATTATGTTTTTAAATGTTACATCTTCTGTGTTGTATAAACAACATATGGTAGCCATATAAACAACCCCATATATTGTAGGATAGGAGGATGCTTCTTGGTTATTGATATTATCCCATAACTTACTTACCAATAAAATTCTTACCCCCGGTTTCTGAAACGCAAATCAGCGACAAATTATTTTAAATGCTTGTTAATCCATTGTCATACGCAGATTGGGTTGCTAAAAACTTCATGTGACTGTTTGTCAACACTAACGTCAAATCTCCAATTAATCGACAAATATTTCAATTTTGGGTTTCTGAAAAGCTTTTCGGTACGTTAACGGTTTGTTAAACTGACTAATTCTAATTGCCCAAAATCGACCAATTATTCTAAGATTAACGTCTTGATATCGTAAAAATATATAAAAATAGTTTTAAGCATTCCTACCTACAACGTTTACTCTAATAACTGATAAGATAGAACAAGAACAGAATTATATCAAGTATGATTACTCTAAAAACACATATTGCTATTTTTCATACCGAAGGTACTGGGTAGCACTTCACCACTATCTCACCTGATGTTAAGTGACGATGCCATCGATGATGCAGCTCGCTTACCCTGAAGATACCTATTCACTCCTGTTTAGAAGACCCCCCCGTAATTAACCAGAAACACAGACTCAGGCAGAGTGTTCCATTCCCTAGCGGTGTGTATGATGAGCGAGTATAGAGTCCGATTATAGAACTACGTAAATATATTACTAAGACTACGTGATTATAGTGTTGCTGCTCATTTGTTACTCAATAGGGTGCTATAACATAACCATAGCAGCCATTAAACAAACCGCAGCTGGGTAGATTGTAATACCAACAAAAGCATTTCCAAGATAAGTAGGTTATGGACCTTCCAAACCCCAACCCTCTTTGAGAAAACACCTTTCGGCTAAGGGCGTTAAGATATGGTTTAAAGCTCTGTTTAGCGCCTGATGTGCGGCTACAACATATTCACGTTGATGTTAGAAGTGGTATTATTTTGTATTGATGCGCAGGAGGTCCATAGTTAGAATCTCACCGCGGTCTTCCACTTCACCGCATGATGCGAGGGCGGAAGTTTTTAGAATCATTGATAGGCTTGATAGTTGTTGGCCTTCAAGTAGAAAATATATTACCAAGCATCTAATGGTATGTTACGACGGCTGTTCTTGCCTATTCTTCTCTACTGACTTCATCATCATCAGACGTCAATCACTTACCATCAGGTGAGATTATAGTCAAAGCGTAGCCTAGCAGCAATAAAAAATGCCACTCATAATTTTTTTATTTCAATCGAATTTTACGATATAAAGCAACAAGTAAGGGGAGACAAACACGCACATTTTCACGTACGCTAGGGACTTTCACTATCAATAAACTATTACTGACATTATAACAATAAAATTAAAGAGTATTTATAATCATCATGATGGTATTGAGGATAAAGGGTTTTTTTTTATTTTTTTTTTATAGCTGATAGGTAAGCTTTTGACCACAATCTCACGTGATGGTAAGTGATGATGTGGTCGAAGGTGTTAACAGGCTTAACCTAGAATTACTCTGGCTATCAAGGACAGCTGCCGGAACACACCGTTAGGTGCTTGGCGACAGATTTTCTACTTGAGGGTGGTCGCTAGCCAGGCGGGCATTCACAAAATGCCCTTCCACCATGCGGTGAAGCTCAAGCCCGCGGCGGGATTCGAACCATGGACCTGCTGCGCGGCAGTCCATAGCCAAAGTCACTGAGCTATCACTGCTGGATTCATAAAAATTAATGAAATTTGATAATTCCACTATCGATAATCCATCAATGTTGACATTTTAGGTATTAGAGCGTACACTCGCACGACTGGACTCTGTCAGTTAGAAATCCGAGCGCAAATAGTATTGTTGGATGTGAATGCCCAAATGGGCTTGTATTTTGACAAATAGGAACGCTTCGAACTCCTCTCTCTTGTTGTTTTACGTTTACGTCATCATCATCCGTCATATTTAATTGGTAACCATAGTAACGGTGGTGATGCCAAAAATGATTTGGGATTAATTTCATGTCAAAACAGAAGAGACAACGCTATGTGTTAAAAAAAGACAGAACACTAGAGAATGAATGAATTTGAACGACATTTTCAAATTTCATGTTATCATAGATAAACAAGCATTTTAATCAGGTGTTCTGTAATTTTTCATTAATATGCGTTCCAGAAACCCGTTGAAAGTTAGCGGATTGTTAATTGTGATGGCTTGTTAGATGAATTGAATTTTGACACGCGTACCGAAAACCGGCGATTAATACACCAAATCATCGGACACCAAAAATATTATTTGAAAATCAATAAAAGTTTGTAATTTTTCTAGTATAGAAAATGGAGGAGAAGAACGACGCATTGTTGATATACACTATTAGTCTATTACACAAAGTGTATATTAAGACAAATCTCGAAACATTCACCTTTCGATTATTTTTTTATTAATATGCAGGGTTATTGGTAAAATGCTAAATCCAGGGAAACCCGGACGGATGGCAGCCCTACTCTCATAGAATGTCCGATTTTATGTCGCACTCCGGTGCATCTTCGCAACATAATCTACCTATACAAGTACATACATCAAGTGACGGCACGGGTGTCGTTTACAAACATAAACGTATCTTTCGTAATCTTTGACAAATACAGTTAATAACAGTAATACCACGGTTTTATAATCGATATGTAATATTGTGGTATTACGTATGAATAGTAATACAAAGTAATACATTTTCAAACAAAATACTTATCTTTCTCCTTGGGTGATTTCAATAATGGTATTATTTTGTTAGAAGTTTTGTTGTTCCACCCATCTACACAATAGCATCCACGAGATGTATTTATTATTATTAACAAATTGAAACAATAACTGTACCTATCTACTACATTCTCCATGTGATTTTTTGTTAGTGAAATCTTAATATGACTTGTAGTAATGACACGAGCAGGTACCCTTGATTGTTAGCGGAAACAAAGCCAGGATCTGAATGAACTACGCTACTTGATAAAAAAAAAACAAAAATTGGAACCGACTCCAACACCCAAAAGTGTGAAATAACTTGTTCAAGTCGGTACCAGTATAGTTCAAAAGTACCTATTATCACAATATTGTGCACGTGGTACTAGTGTTGGACTTCGACAAGTTAATTCACACTTTTTGGTGATGAAGTCATTTCCATTTTTATTTAAAAAAAAAACACTTCTTTTTATGACCCTTGCTACTTACGGGATCGATTTTCATTCATTGTCAACGACTATATCATCAAGATAAGTAAATATTTTTCAGTTATTGGAGTGTATGTCAAAAACGGTTTGACCGATTTTGATGAAATTTAACTGGAACCAAACAACAAGTATCAGCTTTCAAACAATAAAAGATTTTTTTAAATCGATTCACCCAGTCAAATGTTCTGAGGTAACAAACATATAAGAAAAAACAGACGAATTAAGAACCTCCTCCTTTTTTTGAAGTCAGTTAAAAATGCCCAATAGTATAACCCGCTATTTGTATTTTGATCAGGGGTAAAAAAGATTTTAATGATTTTCTGTGTAAATTTTACACAATATACTTGTTTTTGTAATAAATAAACCATCTTTTGTGTAACAGCTTACGCCTTGTATCAAAGTAGATACATAGTTCATGTTCATCAAAACCATAGTTCATGTTCATTAAAAATGAACAAACACAAAAACTGCAGAAATCAAACAAGTTGGTAATAATCAAGACTAAACTTGTTCTACTGTAGGTATGGTAAATTTATTAACTGTGTCACACTATGATATTTACAGCATACAATCAACTAATGGTTGGTATCATGTATGCGTACTAGATGGCGCTTCAGCACACATCACATTCGTGTGTGACAAGATAGTTTCTACTAGTTCTACTAGAGAGCGCTCTAAATTTTTAATCAAATAAAATATTACCGTTGACTTGCGGACGTGGCGCTATGTACACCGCGAAGTAAACACGCGAGGAGAAGTGGGGACAAAATCTAACATCTGGTTTTAGAATTCTGTCCCTTAAAGAAAATCCCTATTACATTATATGAACTCTATACCTTCACTACTTACACACACAAACAGAATGTTTATTAACAAATGTCCCAGTCTCTCGGTACACTACTATGCCCCAATTAACACTCGGGTGGAATATTTAGTAAATACTCAATCCTCTCTGTAAAGTGAACATTAACGCTTCTCACTGCTTCTTCATTCCCGTGTCCTGTGGTATTTTGTCAAGTTCTCCCAAAGACGAATGAGAGCATACGTTTCAATATCATCCAAATTACTTGTTTCATACAATCAATATAACGACATTGAGGGGAATATATAACTGAAATAACTATAACTTCGGACGTTATATTGGATAGTAGTTATAAGCAATATACACAAGAAGTGATATAAATAATCCTATGTATGTTAAGAATTTTGAATAAGAATGCTAATTCGCAAAATTCCCTACCACCATGCAAAAACTCTACCTTATAATATGAATAAATTAGATGTTGTATATATGCTCTTCTAGCTGATAACATGTTGTATTTGCTCTTCACCTTGAAAATATCTAACAATTACAAAATTACAAATTTACGTTAGAAAAAATTATAGACATGTGCGGGGTTCGAACCCATCTCCATCCACCCTTTAGCCGGGGTATGCTCTAACCAATTGAGCTAACATTACACAATGACTCATAACTAAAAGCTCCATCCCGATACGATGGTTGAGGAACGAGAGCAAGAATTATAGTTATGAGTCATTATGATATTTTAGCTCAAATGGTTAGAGCATACCCCGGCTAAAGGGGTGGATGGACGCGGGTTCGAATCCCGCTCATGACTATAATTTTTTCTGAGCTAAAAAACTGTCGCGAGTTTTGTCCATAATTATTATTTAGTAACCGGCTAGGACTCGCGTAATATTTACCGGATATTGCTCCGACGAGTTTCGAACTTATTTGAAGTTCTTCGTCTGGGAGTCACGATTGTGCACAGCGTCGAGCGCGGGCCTCAGCACGTAACTGGCGTTGAGACGGTTGCACCGCAGCTGTCAAAGTCAGAATTCCTCCGTCCGAACTGTCACTTCTGTCACTATCACTGTGATTGTCACTGTCGTTTTGGTAGGTAAGGGAATGTTGACACACTACACTTGTACTATCCTCCATAGATCAAATAGAATATATACTATCCTCTTCGCGGTTCCACCCCGATGCCGTATCACAAATGTTCAGGACTGGTATCCAGGCCGGTGGATTAAAATTAGGGTGGCGTCTAATTTCGATGGCCTCTCGTACTTTACGCGGAACGAAAAACTTCTCTCGCGCTAGTACGGCCGTCTTATCAAAACGGAGATAGTGTGCGCCTGGGATTTGGGAATGCTCTGCCACTGCCGACCTCACGGTATCCAAGTTTTTGACACTTCTAATATGCTCTGTCACTCTGGTGGAAACATTGCGTCGAGTCTCGCCTATATAATAATATAGCAATATCCGGTAAATATTACGCGAGTCCTAGCCGGTTACTAAATAATAATTATAATCTTTTCTCTCGTAAATTTGTAATTTTGTAATGTAATTCGCTTAGCAGGCGTTATTGCAAACTTAACAATTTAAAAAAATATCTTACAACTTGTGTACCTACGCCATTCATGCGTTCTATTTTCTTGACTCCTTATGACTCACTTGTACTTGCTGGCATGTCACATCCACGAAGGCTACTGCTTGTACCGCTTTGCTCGATAGTGGAATGACATGGTAGACGTACCAGCTCCTTCAACTAGGAAACTGAATATCCAAAGCCTCTGTGCATGTCAGGGTTCCATCTACGGGACTGTCGTCTTCAGTCTCCAGGAGAGCTGAGGAGCACTACAGGCCCACTGTACGGCAGGAGTTTTCTTAGTCCGGCAGCACCTCACCTGCAGCAAGGCAGCTGCCCTTACTGTCGGTGCCTGCTGCGGGGGGCAGACCCTACGGCCTCTCGCCGGGTCCACCTCCGGGCACAGCTCCCGAGTGCAGAGTACTACGCGGCCTGACCACCCCCGGATCATCGCGGCGGGTCTCGTCTCCGACGTCTGCTACTGACCACCTCCTCGTCTAGCGGATCTCGCCCTACATAACTCCATACACAAGGAAGCCTACCACAAGATAAACTTCTGCTCTAACCCACGACCTTGTCTCATTATACACCTATCTGTTTGTTTACCTGTGCGTTTTCATATGTCTATTGAGGTTACCCCTACGAGCACATTTATAGTAACACATACTGCATTCATACGGTTTCTCTTCAGTGTGCGTTTTCATATGTCTATTGAGGTTACCTCTTTGTGCACATTTATAGTCACACATACTGCATTCATACGGTTTCTCTCCAGTGTGCGTTTTCATATGAATATTTAGGCTACCCCTATGAGCACATTTATAGTCACACATACTGCATTCATGCGGTTTCTCACCAGTGTGCGTTTTCATATGAATATTTAGGTCACCCCTATGAGCACTTTTATAATCACACATACTGCATTCGTGCGGTTTCTCTCCAGTGTGCGTTTTCATATGACTATTGAGGGTACCCCTATGAGCACTTTTATAGTCACACATACTGCATTCATACGGTTTCTCTCCAGTGTGCGTTTTCATGTGATTATTGAGGTTACCTCTTTGAGCATATTTATAGTCACACATACTGCATTCATACGGTTTCTCCCCAGTGTGCGTTTTCATATGAATATTTAGGTTACCCCTACGAGCACATTTATAGTCACACATACCGCATTCATACGGTTTCTCTCCAGTGTGCATTTTCATATGAATATTTAGGTTACCCCTACGAGCACATTTATAGTCACACATACCGCATTCATACGGTTTCTCTCCAGTGTGCGTTTTTATATGATCATTAAGGGTACCCCTTTGAGCACTTTTATAGTCACACATACCGCATTCATACGGTTTCTCTCCAGTGTGCGTTTTTATATGATCATTAAGGGTACCCCTATGAGCACTTTTATAGTTACACATACTGCATTCATACGGTTTCTCTCCAGTGTGCGTTTTCATATGATCATTGAGGTGACCTCTATTAGCAAATTTATTATCACACATACTGCATTGATATGGTTTCCTTCCAGTGTGCGTTTTAATGTGTTTATTTAGGTCACCTGTTCTTGCACATTTATAGTCACACATACTGCATTCATGCGGTTTCTCTCCAGTGTGCGTTTTTATATGAATATTGAGGTTACCTTTTTGAGCACTTTTATAGTCACATATAATGCATTCATATGATTTCGCTTCAATTTTTACTTTAATGTCTAAATCCATTTTGATCTACCAGTCTCGTTACCTTCTCAGCAGAACTTAGCTATATTGTGTATGAACTCCTAGATTTAACTATATAAGATATATATATTTTTAGTCCACTGCCTTCTGCTTCTCTTGAGATTATATTAATGAACAAGTGGATATGTTAAGTGCTTTTATATGTGCAGATTTAGGATTGATACTCGCTCCTTTTAAATTTATATCTGAAAAAAAAAACAATATAAGTATGTCATTTTTTTGCAACTGCTCGGACAAGTCTGGTGCCTGAGGGTTGTATGTTCACAACAAGTTATTAACTAGTGGTATGTCTCTTCAGCAAGACTCTGTCTTGTTGGGAGCCACTGCTGAGTCAGATATTCTGACACTGCACTGTAGTGTGCAAACATTACTGTGTTTAGGTGTGAAGGGCATTGTATCAAGTGAATTCACTGAGGGAAGTAGATATAAGAACTCGGAGTAACAATCACAGTCAAATCAAGTATGGCTTGAGTATGGTGACTGCTACTGTAATGGACAGGCATGACGCTTACTATCAGGTGGGCGAATTGTAGTCTCGTCACTTCATAAAAAAAAACATTTGAATATCCGATCTGTTTTTATAGCAGAAACTTTACTTCTGAAGTGCAGATTTAAAAACCTATGTAAATTAAGGTTCATGTTGAAATAGAAAGTTTTGATCAAGGACTAGACTCATACACTAGAATACATTTAACCTCTAAACACTGAGTTTGTGAGGTACAGGTGCAGATGCACGTGCAACAGATGTGCATATTCGCACAGATGATCTTAAGCAGTTAAATAAAATTTTCTCATTACAAAATGTTGCAGAGAAACCTTGTATTAGGTAAGTAATCTTCATTTCTAGGGTCTCACCCCTAGAGTGATTTTTATAAGCCGGAGGCGCGGAGGGGGAGCGGCGCTAGTCTTTTCGCTGCCTCGTCACAGCGTACTCGCTACGCCTTCGCAGCTTCGGCTTTTCGACACCTTTGGCGTCCAGCCTTCGCCGCTCCGGCTTAGCTTCGTCCGCTGTAACTCGCCGTGAGTAGACTAGTGCCGCTCCCCCTCCGCGCCTCCGGCTTATAAAAAACACTCTAGGGGTAGGGCAGACAAGACTGCTTGGAAGGTGGGTGCTCCGATTCGGTTCTGTCACACCATACGACCTAATCTAAGCCACCTGAATAATTCGCGGTATTTTGAATCCATTAGGCTATTTCGCGTACTTAGTAGAAGTGCAAAATACACAAATAATCTAGGTTAAAATTAAAATATCAATAATTTATTTCTTAAAAACTATAGATTTCCGGGAGATAAAATTTCATGTGCTTATTAAAGAATTAAGGTACATTGTGGTGTATACCGATTCTAAAGACGAGCCAAGATTTCATTCAAGCTGGCTCCCAAGGACAGCTGTTTTATGTTACAATGTTTAATACTACATACATATTATTTTGTTTTATTATTATAGTGATTCATCAAATAAGTTATATTACATACCATAGTACTATAAAAAGCTTTTCACCTCTAGCTGTGCCTGCCTGGTTAGTGATTGTGTAAAAAATAAGAATTCTCTTAAATTTTTATCATTGCATCCTTAAGCAGCGTTATCCACAAATTATATAGATTAGATATTTCTAAAGACAGATAGGTAACAGACCTTCATGGGCCTAAACTTTAGTCGCCGATCTTTTTTTTTAAATACCTGAGACGAATACTGGCAAATGTTTTGATCGAATTAACAATTACGTACTATCCATTCTATTAGGGAGTTTAATAACATATTATAAACAGGTTGTACTCCTATGGTATTAAAACAAATTTAAATAGAATTAAAACAAATTTAAGTTTATTTTGGCATTTATTTTAACATACAAGTAGTAATTCTTTTTCCTCCATATCACACAATTAGGGTTAGCCCAAAATGTACATATATCTTCCTCCACTCCGCTTCAATTTTAGTGTGTTAAAAGCCAATGGGTATCTACACTTTGGATACTGCAACACGTTTCATACGCTTGATATGTCCTGTAAAATAAAACCAAATTTAATAATAGATATCTGTAAAGCCATTATGATGTCTTCAAAAACTTGGCGAGCACATCATCAATTTCCCTCTCGAACTCGAAATCTCATCAGTTATTTTTTCAAATTGCTATTCACATTCTTAATGGCTTAAATATTGCATACATGTTGATATGTTAACTGTTTCTGGAGAACGTTTATACATGGTAAATATCTTAGTAAGTAAATGGTAGAAAATATATTATTACTTTTTTAAATATATACATAATGAAATGAAGCACTTATATGCAAAAAAACTTTAGACGTGTTATATTTATCATTATTTCTGACCCTACGTTTCAAACAAAGCAGTGATCGTTAAAGTATTTTTATTACTATGTGTAATAATCGCATTAACTTAAGATAACATTATTATACTTGTTATTTTTTTATATATATTTACAAATTGTTGACCTACTTCCACGTTCAAGTTATGCCATTGCATGCTATTTGCATACAAATATCCGTATCATGGTAAGGAAAACACTACGATCTCAATAGCGTTTTCAGGGTGCCAGGTCTTAGTTGGTTCACAATATTTATGCAATTGCACCTTAGACGTTTTGATTTGAATCACAAGAAAAAATAGTTCGAACCACCCTATGTATTAAATACCTAGAATTTAAGCGTGAATCGCGATTAAGTGTACCAACCTAGCAAATATTTGAAGCGCTCGTAGCGAAGTTTGCTTAGCTGTTCTTAATCGATCAACTAAGTTAAGCAACATCCATCGCGATCATGACTTGGATGGGTGACCGCTGGTGATATTACTACTGAGCGCTTCCGTGCTTCGGAGGGCGCTTTAAGCCGTCCCCGGTTGTTGTCTTACGATGGCAGTAGTGTACAGCATGGTGGTAGGGCATTTTGAATGCCCGCCTGGTTAGCTACCACCCTCAAGTAGAAAATCTGTCGCTAAGCACCTAACGGTGTGTTCCGCAAGCTGTCCTTGAGAGCCAGTAATTCTAGGGTACCCTGAATAATATCTTCGACCACATCATTAATAGCCATCCAGTGAGATAGTGGTCTAAGGCTAGCCTATTAGTAATTATAAAAAAAAACATGCATTTATTAATACTCATAAGTAGAATGATACACAAAGTTATCTGTGACTAAGATTAAATGAAATCATAAACATTCAATTTATCACCCTTGTGGCAAGCCCACAGTAGCCACTTAAAGAAGAAGTTGGAGTTGATTAACTCTTTTCTTACCACACTATGCTAAGTTGGCGGGGTGGGCACCTAAAACGTATTCGCAAAAATAGAGCAAAATTGCGTCATGTACCTACCTAATGGGGGTGCGCCTCGAGCACTTGTTTGTTATGACTTGTCCCATCCGACCTAATAGATGCAGTGTTCATTATGGTAGACTAAGGCTAACTCGTTTGTGACTTAGGTTGATTAATTATTAATAATACATTATTAAATGATTGATTAACATAAATTTGTAGTTTCCGACCGTGTAGAATTAGTTTCACTCGTCTGTGGAATCTGCGGTGCAGTTGTACTCTATAATTATCTCTTATCTGTTACTCTTTCTCTCATACTGATCTATGTTCTTGAAAGAAAACAAAACAAACGAAATAATTCTTACTTTTTTACTAATTACTTCCCAATTATTAGTTTAAGGGTACTACAGTATTTCAGACAAACATTTCCAAAGGAATAAGAGTAACGACAACGTGGTTATCAAAGAAGCATTGTAACATATTTTAGATAACCTCTTATCAACAACAAAATTTAGAACCTCACAAAAAAGCTTATGAACTGATTTAAAAACTGATTAGTAATATACCACGACAGTGGGTTTCTTGACCTAAAACTACTATAGGTACAATTTGGACACAAACCTGACCAGGGTAGGTAGTGTAGGTACTGGTTAAATTACACTATATGCTGCAAGCAATAATAGATATTGTAATAGTCAAAGTTTTAATTACAAACCATGCCATAGAAAGGATAGTTCACTAGTTACTAGCTATGAAGAAAGAATGCGCGAGAGAGTTGCAGTATACCGTGAACTTAAGTATTTTCAGCAAACATTACTTCATTTAAAGTTGTTATATTGATATCTTCACTGAGATTGCCATTATATGCCGTAAATAAAATTATGTAAAATAAATGTATCTAGTTATTTATGTTATTTAATTTCATTTCAATACTTTCATAAGTATCCATGGATTGCTCTTTAAGTATTTTAGTGACATATTTAATGTAATGTATCAGCTGGATTGTTCACTGTTGAAAACAGCCTCCCACATTATGGGGGTTTGCAGTGTGAGATATCAGTTCCTCAGAAAGTGCTGCTGCCCACCTTCAGGTGTGTTAACCCTTAGTCGCCTCTTACAACACCCAAGGGTAGAAATAGGGGGTGAAATTCTAGCCCAGCACCCTACAGGCATATTATTGACCTATGCTAGGGTGTAATAGTGTCAGAACTTAAATCTTAGATACTGATATTTGTTAAGTGAGTTATTCTTAACTTATCAACCAGAGGGGCGATCACGTATCTTCTGTAGCAATGAAATGTTGATTGCAACAATCAAAAATGACAGTTTTGACAGATCTTGTATCAATGAAAAAGACAGATAGGTAACAGACCTTCTTGTGCCCAAACTTTAGTCGCCGACCGATTTTTTCTTTTATACCTGAGACGATTACTGGTACTACATTAATCGAATTAAAATTTCGTAATATCCATTCTACTAAAGAGTTGTAATAACATCAGTACTAATATTATAAATGCGAAAGTAACTCTGTCTGTCTGTCTGTCTGTTACGCTTTCACGCCAAAACTACTGGATCGATTTGAATGAAATTTGGTATGGAGATAGTTTGAGACCCAGGAAACAACATAGGATAGTTTTTATCCGACTGCGCAAAAAGAGGTTAATGTTTTTGCGCGATAACCGACATACGCGCGGGCGGAGCCGCGCCTGGAAAGCTAGTAGTATATATACAGGTTGTACTCCCATGGTCTATATTTCCTTTGATTTCATATTATTATTATTCTAAAATCTTATTTTATTTTTAAAATCTAAGTGGTTCAAAATTTAAGTTAATATTGGCATTTATTTTAAAACACAAGTAGTAATTTCTTCTTCCTCCCCTAACACAAATTAGCCCAAAATATATCTTCCTCCACACCGCTTCAATTTTAGTGTGTAATGGCCAATGGGTATCTACACTTTAGATACTGAAACACGTTTCATTCGCTTGAAATATCCTGTAAAATAAAACCAAATGTAATAAAGCGACTATGATAATTTTAGTATTTTTGTTTTGCAATAACGCGTGCTCTGCGGATAACATAAAAAAATAGAAAAGTCATGAGCGGGAAAAAAATAAGTTTCTCCTCACTCCGAATATTAAAATAATAAAAATAAGAAATTACTACTTGTATTTTAAAATCTATGCAAATATAAAAATAAGTTTTATTTATTTATTTATTTCTTAGGAAGACCAACAGTATAACAAATATCTTAAATATAACTAATAACAACAGATAACCAATTATAGATCCTCACGGATAGCTATCTTATAAATGACATTCAAATAATGAACACTAGGATACAACTTAGTCTTCATGTTTAGACTGCTGCTTATAATAAAATTCAAACAGTTAGTCGAAGAACTCTCTGCTCAATAACCGCCTAGCCGATGCAATGCTTGTACAAAATAAGTCTAGGCCAACTCTCTTTTCTATCTCATTAAAATTTCTGCTCACACGTAACAGGTAAGAATTTTGCCTTTATTTGTTTTATTTAGATTTTAGAATAATAATAATATGAAATAAAAGGAAATACTGACCATGGGAGTACAACCTGTATATATACTATATTTTTACAAACTCTGTAGAATGGATAGTACGAAATTTTTAATTTAATCAATGTATATGCCAGTTATCGTCTCAGGTATAAAAGAAAAAAAACGGTCGGCGACTAACGTTCAGACGCATGAAGGTCTGTTACCTATCTGTCTTACAAAATCTGTCAAAACTGACAGTTTTATTGTTGCAATCAACAGTTCATTGCTACAGAAGATACGTGATAGCCCTGCAGGTTAAGCTACATCTATTGAGGTTATTACTTGGATGAGTGACCACTAGTGTTCAGCGCTAACCTAACATTTTATTTCCAGCAGTCTTTCAGAGCCAATAACCCTAGGTTAGCCTAGATAACATCTTCACTTATCATCAGGTTCGATAGTAATTAAAGGAGAACTGAAAAACAATAAAAAAGCTTTTACTTATGTTCCTATTATACATATCATAAATTAAGGCCCAGGTTCAGAATGTCTTAATAAAGTTTTGGATTGGTAACCAACACATAAAATAACTGAATGATAAAAATGACAGTTGACATGCAGCGCGTTGCAAGCTTTAACCGATGGATAAGCTAAATCGATGACTGTGAAACGCAATGATAGTGTTTTATTTAATAAATATGTTCTGGGTAGTATAACTGGAATTTACACGAACATTCTGAAACAGGCCCTAAATCTCAATAATATTGTGAATGTGAAATTTTGTGACTGTGTATGTTTGTAGCTCCTTCACACTGAAGTGGCTTAACATATTTATATGAAACTTGAAATATTGGCAGTGTAGTGCCTGGATTAACACAAGATATTACTATTTATATCTGTTTACATAATAGGTCTATGCGGGTGAAACCATGGGGTGCAGAACTAGGAAGCAGAACAGTAAAGCTGTGGCAGAGTAGTACCCATTATATTCATTTGTTCTAGCAAAACTTGTCACTACCTTATAGTTTAACAGCTTGTCAGGGTACTAGTTATGTCATCTATCTCTACACAACTAAGTCCTACTCTTATTTCTGGGAATTATGGATTAAGAGCATGGTTTCCCTGCTATTAATATTACTACCTAGTAATATAATTACTAAGTGTATGATAAGTATAATCACATCTAATTTTTTCAGCTGTTCAGCTCTCAGGTAAAACTAATAATTATCCTCTTCATAGATGTTGTAAAAGTCTATTAAGAGAAAAATTATGCTTAATGGGCAGCATGCCACTAATTATGTAAATAAGGTGTTGTTGCAAATGATGTCCACAACAGAGCTCTTAATCATTTTAACAAACTCACCTGCTATCTTGTGGTAGCAGGTTGCTGGTAGTAACAAGCATTATCTTCATAGCATCAGGAAAGCAGCCAGCCTTACAAGCCTTACAAGGCTGGCTGCTTTCCTAAAGAATAGATTGTCTTGACAATCTATAATATATAATATGTTCTTGTATCCACCTTGTGTTAGTAAGGAGAATGTATTGTACCAACCCCACATTCATGGGATAAGGGATGGAAGATGATGTTGTTCAATATTATTTTATAAGTAGATATATTGCATCTATTGTATAAACTAATATGTTTAAAACTTACTTGTCTTCCTCAAGTTGAATCAGTTCACTCATAGTATTTTTTAATTTTCCATTTTTCTGAAGCAATTCCTTTACCAATTAGTTCTTCAATTATATTCCTGAAATGTCGAAAATTAATCCTTCATTATTCTCTCAACAAGTTTAGTTGTCACAGTTTCCAAATCAGAAAACCAGGAGGCTTAATTACACAATACTTTTTATCCTGATTCCTACTTACCTAGATTACCTACGTATTCTATTATCATAATTATAAATAGATCAACAAGCATTCGGGTCAGCTGAAAGTATGGCATATTAAGCAGCACTATAAAGATAGTACAAGTCTTACATACAGCGGTGGGCGATGAATGAGTAGGTTGATTTTTTATTTTCTGAAACCTTATCAGGTACCCATAAGTAACTTCTGTTGCACTAACATGTTAAAGTTGTCAGCAGGGCAGGCTTATATATGATTTGGCACACAATGACAGCTTATGGTACACACACACCATTAGGGAAGTAGCCCCTTATTATATCCAGAAGAACCTATTACCATGCAATGACTGTGAAGATAAAAAACGCGATAGTAATACTTTCGTTTGTAGTCTGAGACTGTGTTACAAGCTTTGTACAAAATAGTATTATACAGCTGGAGGGCCTGCCTCATCACCACCAACTAAGCTGAGGGCAACTCCTTATTGAAAATCTAGGAACACTTACCGAGTATGATAAGTTTTTGACCACCAAAATGACTAGTATAACACAATATCGTAGTACGTCTTCTCAACCAATACTTTTTCTTGATTCCAGGACTTTTTTAATGACTCCTGATTAGCGATCCGACATTATATGCTGTTAATTTTGTAGACTAATTAAAACTATACTTATTAAAATAGACATAAAAATTATTTTAAATTTTGATAGAATTTATTTCCCTTCCCGCCATTTTGTCACATAATCCACAATTAGGGATACTCGATATATACCGATGCATCAAAACTACTCGATTATACCGTCAAAACATCGAAATGATCCGATGTATCACAGACAATAATGTATTTCTAAGATACAATTAACCCCGTTTTTACGGATATTATAGTGAGACACATGTTTTCTGGAACAAACAAACTTATGTAATGTTATAGATAGACAAAGGTGAGTTAAGCTGTGTGCACACCAGACGCGGGGCGTGCGCGGTAGGCGGCGCGTGGCGGTCCCGCGCTGTCTGAAATGTATGGGGTTGTATGGAGGCGTTCACACCGAGCACCCGCGCGGGACCTGCGCCGCGCGCCGCCCGCGCACGCCTCCAGCGCTGCCAACATCACCGCAACCGCGCTCCTCGGTGTTACTAGTTTTGTTGATGGTTCCGATGTTTTCATTAGGATAAAATCAAAGAACTACTATTTAATGACGAAGTTGCTTTTTCGAAGCTCTGCTCTGTATAAATTTGTATGCGTGTGGTTTAAAAATGTAAAATTGGTAATCGGTTTTTAAATCTAATTCATCACAGCGTATAGTAAAGTCTGAAATGCTTAAGCTAAGGCTTATTACTTTTAAAAAGTTGTGTAGAAGTATCGATTCTGATTTCAAATTCGATATGTCTATTGAATTTTTTTGGCGATTCAGTTTTTTGAAACTTTACAAAACGATAGTTATATGGGGTTCTAAAACTTTAAAATGATCTTATATCTGCCATATAAAAAAATAATTGACAAAAGTGTTGATTAATTATTGTGTCTATTTTAAGAATATTTCGGAGCAGGTTACACTTGGATTTTAACTACTTACCAACTTTGGCTTTTCTTTATGCACTACGTTTCATACTGATTGGAATATTGATGTATGGATTTTATTGACTTTGATTTTACCTACTGTTTAGAATAGGTATTATGGAACAGAGAATTGATAAGGAAATGAGTGCCGGACCAAACAAATTGAGATTATTACCAAGTGAGCACGAAGCGTCTCTATCTGTCCAGGTATTCTCCCCTACAAGTCGCAGTTCGCAACTGAATCTCGTGCAAAATTGTAAGTAGGTTAGATAATTACATAAAAAATTAGTTGATTCAGTTTTTAGATTTTTTTTACCAAAACGGAGGTGATTAAATCGTAAGAAAAATATGGCTACATACGAGTCGGACTTGTGCACGAAAGGTTCCGTGTCATTATCAATACAACATTAGACACTGTGTATATGCAACCTTTTTTAACCGACTTTAAAAAAGTAGAAGGCACTCAGCATGTCTTTTTTTTATGTTTGATACCGCAGAACTTTTGACTGGGTGTACTGATTTTGAAGATTAATTTTATCTGAAAGTTGATGCTTCCCGTGTGATCCCATTTAAATTTCATCAAAATCGATCTAGGTATTTTTGATTAGTTGTATTTTTTTCCAATAAGTAAAATGTATTTTCATATCTTGATGATTATATTCATTGACAGTGAATGGCAATCCATCCCGTAAGTAGTGCCACAAAAAAATAATGAACCTGAAAATTAACCGAATTGCACACTTAAAATTGTGAAATAACTTGTAGAAGTCGGTACCATGATAGTTCAAAAGTACATTTATCACAATATTGTGCGCATGGTACCGACTTCAACAAGTTATTTCACACTTTTGAGTATTGAAGTCGGTTCCATTTCCGGAGTAATGAAGAAATGCAAATTGCCTGTGTCACATCAAATTGTGACCCTTTTCCCCATGTGCGTGCGCAGTGCACCTTTACTCAATTGTAAGCTATGCAAGGGTAGAAATTCGAGGATTATGGTTCCGAGAGCCACTAGTTATAAGAGTCATGACTTTCTGATTACACATATCTTCATGAATTATAAGCTATCATTAGAAAAATATGAGAGTTGACTTAATGAAGGAATTCCTGAAGTTATTAGATGAATGATTATGGAGTTACATCAGAAGAATTGATCTAAGCGTGAGTCTTGTCGCATCTATATGAAATATTGATAGATAAGTTAGTGACGTAGCGTTATAGTTGCTGATCAAGGCGATGAAGCGAAGCACGAAGGAGTGTGGTAGGCGTGACGTGAGGTAGGTATAAATAAAAAAAATATCAAGAATGCGTACGTGTGGCGTGTCTTGCAGTACAGGGCGCAGTGGGCTATGTCGCCAAAAGAGCAAAAGTTATCTATCTACTAGGTCAAAAATCGATAATTTATATATACAATACTCTAATTTGGATGGGTCACTATTAGTGGGATTTAGAATTACGCTCCTATATGCCTAGAAGTGCACGTTAAGCCGTTGCGTCGTCGATCGATCCAGGTTGTTGTCATAGGATGGCAGACGTTATAGGATTGAGGTAGGTTATTTTATTAATGAACGCCTGGCCAGATACCACACTATACTAGCAAATCTATCTATCACTAATCACCTAACTATGTGTTACTATACATATCCATCAATGTTTCTTATAAATGCGACAAGGCTTGATAAGATATTGCTGACAACATTTAATAATAATACAATACAATATTAGTTTATTTCAGAAGTCATAAGCACTATAATTACCGACGGCATAAGTATGAGTAGATTATTTATTTTGATATGTTTTTAAGCAGATTGCTGCAATTAGGTCACTAGAATGTGAAAATTCTTAAAATTTGTAGCCAATGGTAATCTGTATCGCACATCGAAAATCATTATAAATTAGGAGAAATCTGTATATATGGCAACGCTGGCGGCGGGCACGCGCCCACACGCGCCGCCATTTTGAATTTGGTGTGAACGCCTACCGCGCGGCAACTGCCCCGCGCCCGCCAGCCCCGCTACCGCCAGGCGCTTGGTGTATTTACTCCTTTAGGCGTTAGCAAATATAATGTGTTGTAGAGATGAATTCTTATTGTCTATGATTATAGTCTATGTTTTTAAAAGCAAGTTATTTTCAAACTTGGAGCGATTAGTGTTTTGACAAATGTCTTGAAGAAAATTTTCATTGTACTAGTTTTTGAGAATTGTTTGGAGCAACTTATAAGTTTGTAGTCGATGTAATTTTTTATAAAGATGTAGAGTGTTCAAAGGTATTAAGAAATTAAAAATGTGTGAATGAATTAAAGCCGTTTATATACTGGATCCCAATAATTAAACACCTTAAGGGCGAATTTGAATAAAATCTAACTGATACTGAGGTTGTGTCGAAAATATTGTGCATTTTACCTAAAGAATTATCGAGCTTTAGGACAGCTTGGGAATCAACTGCTAAAGAAGAGAAAACTTTTGTGAATCTTATTTCCCGAATACAATTAGAACTAAAAATTACAGAACGGGATACTAAAAATAAAGAAAATTGTGATACATTTTTAATAAATGTTTGTTATAATTGTGGTAAGAAAGGACACATAGCAAAATTCTGCAGAAATGATAAAGGATCCAAGAGCGTGAAGAATAACAGCATAATAACATGCTTCAAATGTCTGAAAAATGGACACAAAAATAATGATTGCAAAGAAAAATACAATTGTGTGTTTTGCAAGACAAACACACAGTTTTCAAAATTTTGTTTAGAGAAACCACAATTTTCGGTGAGTAAGTTTACAAAATTAGACAGAGATGAGGAGGAAACTATTGAGTTCATACTAGATTCCGGAGCTAGCAGTCACATAATTAATTCTGAAGTATATTTACATTTGAAAGAAAAGTGCAATTATAGAATCTCAACAGCTGATGGTAATACACACATTATAGACACTGTGGGTAAAGTGTTATGCAAGTCTAACACAAATTCACATAACATTACCTTCAATGATGTGTTACTAGTCCCGAAATTGAAGAAAAACTTAATTTCAATTTCAAAAATAGCAGAAAATAATTATAAAATTGTGTTTTTCAGAAAAGAATGTAAAGTATACGAAAGAGATGGCAGCTGCTTACTGACTGGTGAGTTAAGGGGTGACGGACTGTACTATGCAGAGTTGTCAGCAACTCGGTCAAGCACAAAGTCAGTAAACTTAATTCAAAACATAAATTTTTGGCATCGAGCTTTGGCACATACATCAATTTCAAAAACAAAACAGATAGTTAATGGAATAAATTCAAAACATAGTGATAATTATATTGACACCTGCGAAGTCTGCACACAAGCAAAACTATGCAGAAAACCATTCAATACCGAAAGGAATAGAGCTACTAGGCCATTAGAAATAGTTCATAGTGACATCTGTGGTCCAATAGGTTCAGACACGTATGATGGTTATAAATATATTATCACTTTTCTAGATGACTATACACATTTTGCTAAAATTTATCTGATCAGAACTAAGAGTGAAGCCTTTTCAAAAATTACTAATTACATAAATTTATCTGAAAATCACTTTAACTTAAAAGTAAAAACATTTAGGTGCGATAATGGCGGTGAATATAGTTCAAATAATTTTAAAAAATATTGTTTAGGTAAAGGAATTTCAATAGATTATACAATACCGTATACTCCACAACATAATGGTAAGGCAGAACGATTAAATAGAACAATTTTGGAGCGAACCCGTGCTCTTTTGTTTGACATGAAGTTACCACAAGAGTTATGGGGCGAGGCGGTGTTAACAGCAACTTACATAACCAATAGGTGTTCTAATACTATTAATGACAGAACGCCAGCAGAAATGTGGTTTAATAGAATTCCAAATTTGAAACATTTAAATATTTTCGGTTCTTTGGCTTATTACAAAATAAATACAAAACTCAATAAATTAGATTCCAGATGTGGTAAGGGTTTGCTAGTAGGATTTACGAACAATGGATATAAGATTTGGGATCCGGTGGGTTTGAAGGTATTTTATTCAAGAGATGTGACTTTTAATAATAATGTGAAGGATGTTTTGGAATTTTTAAAGCAATGTAATAGGATTGCGAAAGTTACAGATTTATATAAATTATTTAAAGAAGAAGAGGAGTTGGAAGAACAAAACGAGAAAAGAAATGTCATCACAGCTGATGATGGTTGTCAAGTTGAGAGGGGAAGTTTGTATGGAGAAAGTAAGAAGAAGAAGACAGATGTTGAAGCAACGAAGGAGGAGGAATTTTCTATTTTAGAAGAAGAGAGAAATGATGTAATAGATAATATTTTAGAAGAAGAACGAAATGATGTCATAGAAAATATTTTTGAAGAGCGAAATGATGTCGTAGAAGATGTTTTGGAGGAGGAACGGAATGATGTTATAGAAAATGAGGGAATTGATGTTTTTGAAGATAGTATTGCTGAAGAATTATTAGATAATAATAGTAGAAGAGAAGTTAATTTGGAAGATAGTAGTCAAGAAGTGCATAATGGAAATGAGATTGAAGATAATAGTAGATTGACGGTGGATGGAAACGAGTTGTTTGTGGATGCGGAGGAGTCCGTTGAAGAAATTAATAGTAAAAGGATTTTGTCAAAAAGAGATAGAAAATTACCAATAAGGTTGAAAGATTATGATTTAGAAACATCATTTTTAACTTACAGTGAGGTGTTGAAGAGTGATGAGAGAAGTTTATGGGAAAAAGCTATTAAAGAAGAGATGGATTCTTTGGAGAAAAATAAAACTTGGGAAGTAGTTGATAAAATAGAAGCAGGTAATAGAAGATTGATAACTAGTAAGTGGATTTTTACTGTGAAGTCGGAAGGAAGATACAAAGCACGACTTGTTGCTAAGGGATTTTTACAAAAATATAATGTAGACTACAAAGAGACTTATAGTCCAGTGGTAAATACTACTAGTGTACGATTATTGCTTTCAATTGCTGCACAGAAAGGTCTAAAATTAAAACAGTTTGATGTAAAGACAGCGTTTTTGTATGGAGAATTAAATGAGGATATCTTTATGGAAATTCCTTTAGGTTATGATTATGGTGAAAATAAAATTTGTAAATTAAAGAAGAGTATATATGGTCTTAAGCAAGCACCGCTCATGTGGAATAAGCGGCTAACTGAATATTTAAAGAAATTGGGTTTCGAACAGCTGAAATTAGATCCATGTTTGTTTTTATGTAAAGAAAAGGAAATTTACTTGGCTATATATGTTGATGATGGAATTTTGATAGGAAATTGTGAAAATGAATTGAATAATATCATGAAAGGAATGCAAAAAGAATTTGAAATTAGAAAATTTGATTAAGTTGAGAAGTTTATCGGTATTGATATACAGGTTGGAGAAAATTATTTGAAAATTTATCAGGAATCTTATATTGGTCAAATGTTAAATAAATTTGGATTTAATGACTTAAAAGAAATTATTTTTCCGAATATTTTAGTTGATACACATCAAGAGGGGAAGGGTAATAGTAGTGATGTGCATCGTTATAGGCAGTTGATAGGGTCTTTACTATACTTAGTAAACAAAACTAGACCAGATGCTTCATTTCATGTTGGTTATTGCAGTAGACATCAAGAGTGTCCTAATTTAAATGATTTTGCCAATATTAAAAATCTCTTCAGATACCTTAAGAGCTCTATATCTTCTGGTATTCAATATTTACGTGGAAATAGTTTAGTTTTGACTGCATATTGTGATGCAGACTTCGCTGGTGATCCTGATACTAGGAAAAGTACGACTGGCTTTGTAGTGTTGTACAGTGGTGGTCCCATACATTGGTGCTCGCGTAAACAGTCCGTCACCGCTCTCTCCAGTACGGAAGCAGAATACATCTCTGCCGCAGAATGTATCAAAGATTTACTTTATGTTCAAAGTCTGATTAAAGAAATTACAGGTCATACTCCAAAAACACAATTATTTGTTGATAATCAGTCGGCTATTGTTTTAATTAAAAACGGAATTTTAAATCGCAGAAGCAAACATATTGATGTGAAATATCATTTTATTAAAGAAAAGATAGATCAAAATTTAATTGAAATTTTCTATTGTCCAACCAATTCTAATATTGCGGATATTTTGACAAAAGGATTGGACAGAACCAAGTTTTTACGTTTAAGAAAGCATATTGTGAGTGATCAGTGAGTTTGATGTGAACTTTAATGAAGTGAGTTTAGTGGTATAGTTAGTTAATTATGATAGGTGTTAGATGTTATATTTTGTAGAGATAATGTTTTGGAATTGATTTGAAATTTAGGTATTAGTTATAGTATTAAGATTGTCTTGATTGTTAATTTGAAATTTATATTTAAGGGGGTGGTTTAATATAGTATGTAGAATGTAATGATAGGTAGGGAATACTAGTATGGGTTTTTATTTTTGTTTTAATTATTTGTTCAATGTTGAAGTTGTATATGGGGTGTTCTAGGAAAATATGTTAAAGTTAAATACAGGTTGGTTTTAATTTTATTTGAGACAATATAAAATTCAGAGGGGATGTTGTAGAGATGAATTCTTATTGTCTATGATTATAGTCTATGTTTTTAAAAGCAAGTTATTTTCAAACTTGGAGCGATTAGTGTTTTGACAAATGTCTTGAAGAAAATTTTCATTGTACTAGTTTTTGAGAATTGTTTGGAGCAACTTATAAGTTTGTAGTCGATGTAATTTTTTATAAAGATGTAGAGTGTTCAAAGGTATTAAGAAATTAAAAATGTGTGAATGAATTAAAGCCGTTTATATACTGGATCCCAATAATTAAACACCTTAAGGGCGAATTTGAATAAAATAATGTAACAAAACAATAAATCGCGGCACACTGGAATAACTGGAGAAGGCGCTGTTTTTACGGACTTCGTGCGGGATGCGGACGGCGGTGTTGGCGGTTGAGACCCATGAATGGCTGCAGGAACGAGTATTATTAGACGTGATAGGCCTGTTTATATAAGCTGGCGTTACACCGTTCTCTGATCAGGCCTGCCACATCCACCTTTCATAGCACAATAATGAGAGGCTGACCGTTACACACAAATATATTTATTTAACTTCTTTCATTCTACCAATGTCAGAGGCGTCAGAGTAATACGTCTGAAAGGGATCTTAAAAAAATCTGACAGCATCAATCAGTCACATCATGTGGTCTGTGATTCTTAACATTATTAACTTTTAACTTTACACAGTCACACATATGAGCATTCCAAATAATGTGTTGTTCAAACATCACACAAAATGATGGATCGTGACTATGCTACCTTTCATATAAAATGTTCAAACTGTTTTGCATTTCTGAGGCCTACTTTTTTAGGGTTCCGTAGTCCTGACAAGGAACCTTTATAGTTTCGTCATGTCCGTCTGTCCGACGTTTTGCTAAGAGACCGTCCGTACTAGGAAGCTGTAATTTCGTATGGATATGTAAATCAATTACGCCGACAAAGTGATAAAATAAAATTTTGAAAAAATTTTTTTTTATGGTACCTCCCATACATGTGACGTGGTTATGAAATTTTTTTTCGTCGTCTATTATTTTGTGTGTGGTATGGTTGAATAGGTCTTTTAAAATGATTTAGGGGTTGCTAATACTGTTTTCCGATTTAATGCTCCATTTACGAAATATTAAACATTAAAGTGCAAATTTTTGTCGCAGCAGGGCGTCCCCCGCCCCCTCTAAAAGCTAAACTGCTGACTTGAAAAATCTATGTATGAATGTAGAATATTTTATTAAAACTTTCGTAAGTATTTCACATATTATGTGAATAATATTCACACTGCTCTGCCGCCGCCGCCGCCGCAGACAACAGTGATTGCGCGGATGCGGTTGGGAGCGCACATACTACATGACTCGAATGTAGAATAGGTACCTATTATTTCATAATTAAAATTATGAATATATACGATATATGAGCTATACGAGCTTTGTAGACATTTATAAATTGACTTAATCAGTTTGACTTTGAAGTGAGCAAGGAGGTGTTTGTTGGGGAGCATAATATTTGTGTTTCAGCCAAATAGATAAAACCTGCCTCAGAAGTCTACCGATGGTAATGGGTGTAGTTCAGATTCGATTATTGACCTCGTACATTACAAAAGTCCACAATAATCTGATGATTCAAAAGGCTTAGTGTTAAATTAAGAACATGTGGCATCATTCACGGTATTATAGATACACATAATATTTTATCCTCCCCGGTAGTAGGAGTAAAAAAAATCTAAAGTATTTCCAAAATGTATTCGATATGTGATGGCGTTGCATCGGAAAAAATCGATGCTACGTATCGATGTATCACATCGATTAAAAACAGTTAAATCTTTTATATGGACATGCCTACCACAGCTGAATAAGTTTTTTTTTATTATGATTATGGTCTGAATATAGCTACAACTTCCACAGCAATTTGCGAAATTTATTATTAGCCTGACGTTCCGTCATCAGTTATCAAGATCGCGTTTAATGACATCGGGATTGTTCGGTTGTTTCCGACGCCTGGCGTTATCGCTGCTTTTGTCGAAAACTAGATATTTTTTTTTGTATTTGGCAATTGTTTTTGCCTGAGTCAGATCAGAAGGGAAAATCTTGTATGGAGTTTTAAATTTGGTGTATTATGTACATATCTGAAACAATGAAAATATATCTTAGACATATATACTTAATAAAGCAAAAACAATGTTGTAATATATTACTTAGGGTCCGTTGCAGAATGTCCTAATAATGTTCCAGGGTGCTAACCAACACATAAATTAACTGAATTATATAAATGTCACTTTATATGATTGATATAAACATGGAACACGTTTCACGATCATCTTTCCAACAAATTTATCTTCCAAGTAAGTTATACAAACATCGAGCTGGCAACGCCACAAGCTGCATTGGTTCTTTCAGTTTTCATAACTATCTCTTTGACGAACAATGTAATGTTTCAAAATTATTTTCTGCATGATTTTTTGGCAATATTATCTATATATAAGATATATAAGATTTTAAAAAGGTCATTCCTATAAAATTGTCATCTTTCTACCACTATCACACTGTATGTGGGTCGGTACGAGTACATGTTTTTTTCTAACAACATAGTATGTAGCTCTTATTTGTTGAATAATGTTAACCGGCACAAGATCAACAGGGTGAAGTACCCTCTTCCATATTGCATGAGTCACCAGTATGACCTTCCCCACACTTATAACAGCGTGCTTTAGACCTACAGCTATTTTTAATGTGACCAAATCGACAACATTGGAAACATTGCACTGTAGGATAATAATAGCGTTCAACAACAAGTGAATTGAAACACATAAATACTCTTGGAGGCAAAACTTGTCCATCAAAAGATAATACACAAGATTGAGATGGCTTAAATACAGGAGCACCATCAATAACAACTTTGTAATTTAAGCGTCTAATTTTAATTATGGGACAACCATCAATAGGGACACGAATATTCCCGAGCACTTCTTCCTCAGACCATTCAACAGGTATACCCTTGACAAGGCCCAAGTGAATTATGTTAAACGATGGGATGAATGCCTTGTAATCATTGTTTTGTAAATTCTGTAAAAATTTGTTAATAGTTTTCATTTATTTTTTTTCTTTTGTTTTCCGTCCAATTTGATGGAAATATTCGACGGGGGCGGTAGTCCCCCGGATATTCCTACCGAATACACCGCGGATAGATGTGATTCTATTCCTTCTCCTCCTCTCTAACCATATCTCAGACCCCATCAATTCCATCATATACTCCCTCCGGTAGGCAAGTATATAAGTCCTCTGATAGGAGACCTTTTGTAGTCCACGTTCAAAAAGTTGAATCTTCCCCCAACTCAGGGACTTTCTTGCACCCTGTGAACTTTGGGTACTTCCTCAGCAAAAACAAATTCCAAAACATTGTTGAAGGAAGTGTTAATAGAATAGGACGTAATAGAGTAACATTGTCATTCTCTGATGCAAACTCTGCAATTATTGGAAATGATCTGTTAAAAAACAATGATTACAAGGCATTCATCCCATCGTTTAACACAATTCGCTTGGGCCTTGTCAAGGGTATACCTGTTGAATGGTCTGAGGAGGAAGTGCTCGAGAATATTCGAGTCCCTCTTGATGGTTGTCCCATACTAAAAATCAGAGGCTTAAATTACAAAGTTGTTATTGATGGCGCTCCTGTATTTAAGCCATCTCAATCTTGTGTATTATCTTTTGACGGTCAGGTTTTGCCTCCAAGAGTATTTATGTGTTTCAATTCTCTTGTTGTTGAACGCTATTATTATCCTACAGTCCAATGTTTCCAATGTTGTCGATTTGGTCACACTAAAAATAGCTGTAGGTCTAAGCCACGCTGCTATAAGTGTGGAGAAGGTCATACTGGTGACTCATGCAATATGGAAGAGGGCACCTCACCCTGTTTATCTGGTGCCGGTTCATGTTATTCAATAAATAAGAGCTGTCCAGAATTTACTAGGCAAAAGGAAATTAAAATCACTATGGCTGATAAAAACATTTCTTATATAGTAGCTTCCAAATTACATTCCCCCATTAGAGGTAAATCCTACAGTGATATAATAAAAACATCATATGCAAATATTTCCCCTGCCCCTCATTCTTCTTCTGTAAAAGCTAATAATGTCTTAAATAAAAAAACTATCTTTATAAAACCCAGACCTCCTCCTTCACAGCGACATGGTTATGACAGATCTGCCCATCAGGCCATAATTGCTAATCCGGCTATGCCCAACAATAATGGTGTTGCCTTTAATAATCACTGTACCGACCCTATTTCTTCCTCTGGTAGCATTATGGAGCTTATACTCGTACAGGCTCTCATGAGGCTACTTAATACTTCCACTTTTGTACCGTCCAACGCTGCCCAAGATTCTTCCATTCCAATGACACAACCTTTCCATTATGGCTCCCTCTCTAGGGCTGCAATGGAATTGCCAAAGTCTTAGTTATAAAAAAACAGATTTATTATATATTATTAATAAATATGACCCAATGGTCATTGCCATCTCTGAGACTTGGATTAAGTCTGGTTCCTTTTTTAAGGTTCCTCACTACCTTTGTTTCAGAGATGACAAAGCTGACGGGTATGGTAGCTCTGCCATACTTGTCAGAAATTCTCTAAATTCTCATCTTGTACATTTACCATCATTTATTGCATCTGAGAACTTCTCTTTTGTTGCTGTTAGTTTAAAAAACTTAACATTTATATCACTATATATACCTAGACCATCTTTTGACATATTGACTAAATTCCTTGACATCTTAACAAACATCCAAGGTCCTTTTATAATAATGGGGGATTTTAATATCCATCACCCAGTCTGGGGTTGCCAGGCCTCAGATTCTAATTATATTTTCAATATAATGGACAAAGTAGGGTTGTGTTTACTGAATACTGGTAGCCCTACCCGTCGTACAAAGCCAAATGAGCGAGTTAGTGCTGTCGACTTGACATTGGTATCTGCTAGCTTAGCTCCTTCAATGTCATGGAAAACTTTATCATCTTGTTTTGGCAGTGATCACTTTGCTATAATATTTGATCTCCCATTTTCCAAAATTGATCCAATTCCATTTAAGCCATTACTACTATACAAACTTAACAATAAAACTCAGTCGGATGAATGGTCAAAATATAAATCATTCTTAGATCAAATTGCTTCTGATCTTCCTCTCATACTACCCCATTCTTTAAACAATTGTATTAGTTCATTTTTAAATTACATTCATTCTGCTGCTAAACATTCATTTCCTTTAAAAGAACATTATACTAAACATAGATCTCCTCCATGGTGGGATCAAGAATGTATGGATGCTGTGACACAGAGGAATATAGCTGAGGAAGAGTACTGCGGAGACATGACAAATGAAAACTATGATAAATTAACTGCTATAATGTCTCAATCAAAAGAAATTCTTCATGCAAAAAAATCACAGGGATGGAAAACATTTTGCTCAACTATTTCTCCTAGTGTTCATTCCTCTTTTGTATGGAAATCTATTCGAAAGTTTCGTGGTTCATATAGAGAACCCGCACCACCATACCCTAACTGTGACAGTTGATTTGAACAATTTATGGACAGATTGGCTCCACCCTTTGTTCCTAGTTTTTTAAATACCTGCACTTCAAGTGCCGCTAATGATTCAAGTTTTATTCCTTTCTCCATGCAAGAATTACACCTGTATCAGTGTACTCCCCGCCCCCGCCCTGTTTGTCTGTATCAGTGTACTCCCCGCCCGATCCCAGTCCAAGAGGCATCCGGCGGGTGTGGCGATACAGGTCAGCAGATTGGGATGAGATGCGTTATTTTTTCGCGTCTTACCCTTGGTGGCAGGTTTGTTTTTCTTCGAGCGATCCCTCAACTTGCGCGGATGCTGTGACTGAGGTGTTACGTCAGGGTATGGAATACTTCATACCATTTTCTGACGTCCCGATGTCCAGCAAAGCTCGCCCATGGTTTAATGCTACATGTGGAGATGCAGAAGCGTCAAAACATGAGGCCTATTTAGCCTGGGCTGATGCTCGAACCCGCAAATCTAGAGATGTACGTGAAAAGAAGAAGGCATTTAACCTAGCCGCCAAGTTCTGCAAAAAGGCTCTCAAGAAGGCTCGCTTCGACCACATACGCCGAACTGGGAACAAACTTGCTTCTTACCCCTCGGGTAGCAAAGCGTTCTGGTCCCTGGCAAAGTCGATCGAAGAGAACTTCTGCCGTCCCTCACTGCCTCCACTGCTGAAACCTAACGGCTCACTAGCGCACACTGCCGAAGAGAAAGCAAATTTATTTGCCTCTCTGTTTGCAGAGTCTTCACGTTTAGATGCTGGCAATGCTGTTCCTTCTAGCCTGCCAAACTGCGGGACGTCAATGTCGGAAATCCGCATTCGACAGTCTGAAGTACGCAAAGCGTTGCGCGATCTGGACGTGAACAAAGCTAGTGGTCCAGACGGTATACCAGCTGTACTCTTGAGGATGTGTGCGCCTGAGTTGACTCCAATATTGACTCGCCTCTTTCGCTTGTCTATGACGACTGGTCAAGTGCCTAAGTCCTGGAAGCTTGCAAACGTGCAGCCCGTGCCCAAAAAGGGTAGTCGCGCAGACCCTGCCAATTACAGGCCTATTTCAGTCACTTCCATACTCTGTAAGACGATGGAACGTGTACTGAACCACAGGCTCCTGGCATACCTAGAAGTGAATGATCTCCTCAGTGACCGACAATACGGGTTTCGCCGAAACCGGTCTACTGGGGATCTTCTAGTGTATGCCACTCACATCTGGAGCGAAGCCATCGAGAACCACGGAGAGGCGCTTGCTGTCTCTCTCGATATCTCGAAGGCTTTTGACAGGGTTTGGCACGATAGCCTTATTAGCAAGCTTCCTTCATACGGCCTTCCCACTGGTTTATGTGTTTGGATTTCAGATTTCTTGAGGGATCGGTCGATTCGAGTGGTCATCGATGGCTGTTCTTCCGACCAATTGGCTATAAACGCCGGAGTCCCTCAAGGATCAGTACTCTCTGCAACGCTTTTTCTGCTGCATATTAATGATCTGCTTAAGCCCGGTATTTTTGGGTACGCAGACGACAGCACCGTTGTGGAGAGTTATACATCTAACGCACGAACCAGTGCATTACAAATCCAGTCTCATAGGGAAGCGATGGTTCAGCGCTTGAACTTTTCTCTGAAGGCAGTCTCCGATTGGGGCGATGCCAATCTGGTTAAGTTAGAATAAGAATAAGAATAAGCTTTATTTATGGCAAAAAACATACAAAAAACATTTCTTACAACAAGACACAAAAATACAAACAATAAATACAAGATGTAATAAAAATGATTCTTGTAGCCCTCTGCCACAAATCGGCCCCAACTCAACATAGTGCTGATCGTTAACAATCAGCGTTGGTCTTCCGTTGAGGTCGGTAGGTGACGTTACGCATGGTTACATATAATCAGAAACTACAATATTTACAACAAACAATTAGCAATATATTACATAAAAGAAATGAATCTATCATTAAACAGCTTTCGTGTATACGGTAAACAATTTCATAATTTTTTAAAATAATATTTTTAAATAATTTTTAAATAACGCTTGTGTCATTTGTTTGAGTTTCCTGACTTTTTTGATGAATGTAGATAATTTTTTTTAATTTATATTTAAAACTATGTAAACATGTCAGGTTTCTAATTGGAGGTGGGATATTATTCCAACACTTGGATGCGGCGTAGCGGAAACTCCCTCTGAAAGCGGCTGAGCTATGCCGTTCTGTTACGAGCTGTATCGCACATTGACGAGATTGGGATCCATAAGGATTCCGGCTCGACATCCAGGATAGTTTGTTATACAAATAAGCCGGTGCTTGGTATTTTATCACGCCAAATAGAAGACATGCTAAATGAAGCTTACGACGGTGTCTTAATTTCAAAATTGAGTTCTTATTTAAATATGGTGTCACGTGTGCCCTTAACGGAATATTAAAGCAGAAACGAGCGCACGCGTTCTGGACACGTTGTAGAAGTTTTTGCGTTTTAGCAAATAACCTAGGGCCAAAGACTGTATCCATATAATTTAACTAGTTTTTCGGGCAGAGTGCGGGCCGCAAGCGGCCCGCATTTATCGTTATGCAGTATTAAATTATATCAAAACACCTTATACATTAAAAAAAAATTTCAAAAATCCAAAAGATATACGACGTCCCATACAAACTCCTAATACAATAAGGAACCATACTGTAACCACCAAACCAAATTCACCCTACCGCCATAAAAAAGTGGTACGGTCAGAGTTGTACCAAGGTTCCGAGTCACTTCGGTAAAGGAACCCCACTCGTAGGTGCTTTGGTTATCACGGGCAGTTACCATGGAGACCAGTCGGAGATGTGGAAGATACTCTCAAGTCGGAGCTCGGCCTTCTGCCTCGGTCAGTTACTCCAAATGTAGTCAAAACTCCCACTAAACTCCTAAAACAGTCGATAATATATGGTTAAATACTCCAAATACAGAATGAAGAATGAGAGGAGCATGTAAATTCGGAGCTCGGCCTTCGGCCTCGCAAGACACTAACACGGCTCAGCCTGCGGCCTCGCCAAGCGCTCGCCCTTCGGGCTCGCGCACCATACGCTCGGCCTTCGGCCTCGCTGGCCGAAAGTTCGGCCTTCGGCCTCACCAGAAGCTCGCCCTTCGGGCTCGCTATACCTTTACGTATGACAGTGACTCCAAATTCAGTCGAAAATCCCACAAAAACTCCAAATACAGTCGGTTTTGTATGGTAAAATACTCCAAATACAGTATGAAGAATGAGAGGAGCATGTCAATTCGGAGCTCGGCCTTCGGCCTCGCAAGACACTAATACGGCTCGGCCTGCGGCCTCGCCATGCGCTCGCCCTACGGGCTCGCGCACCATACGCTCGGCCTACGGCCTCGCGGGCCGGAGTTCGGCCTTCGGCCTCACAAGAAGTTCGGCCTTCGGCCTCACCAGAAGCTCGCCCTTCGGGCTCGCTATACACTGATGTAGGACCTTAACTCCAAATTCAGTCGAAAATCCCACAAAAACCCCACATACAGTCGAAAATGTACGGTATAATACTCCAAATGCAGTATGAAGAATGAGAGGAGCATCTGAGCCTAAAAAAAAATGACAGATTTCAAAATATTCCCTGTTATAGGACAAAAACTCCAAAAACAGTCGAAAATCCCACAAAAACTCCAAATACAGTCGAAAATGTAAGAAAAATACTCCAAATGAAGAATGAAGCATGAGAGGAGCATTTTTGACAGGTGTCATTCGACTGCTCCCCCGATCCCCTATGACATTTGGTCGAGCACCCCCTATCTATCTCTTACCGTTTTCGAGATATGTCATCCGTCTTTACTTGGCAGGCGTCATTTTTATGATTTTCGATTTTTCCCATACTCACCTAAACCCCCCCTACACTTTTCCCATACATCACTTTCTTCCTACTCGACTCCTTCTGGGAGAACAATTATGTCAGTCAGTCAGTCAGTCAGTCAGTCAGTGTATGGTAATCGAGCTTTATATAAAGAGACTAGTTTTTCGGGCAGTGTGCGGGCCGCAAGCGGCCCGCATTTATCGTTATGCAGTATTAAATTATATCAAAACACCTTATACATTATAAATTTTTTTTCGAAAATCCAAAAGATATACGACGTCCCATACAAACTCCTAATACAATAAGGAACCATACTGTAACCACCAAACCAGATTCACCCTACTGCCATAAAAAAGAGGTACGGTCAGAATCGTACCAAGGTTCTGAGTCACTTCGGTGAAGGGACCCCACCTGTAGGTGCTTTGGCTACCGCGGGCAGTTACCATAGAAACCAGTCGGAGATGTGGAAGATACTCTCAAAACGGAGCTCAGCCTTCGGCCTCGGACAGTTGCTCCAAATGTAGTCAAAACTCCCACAAAAACTCCTAAAGCAGTCGGTAATATATGGTGAAATACTCCAAATACAGTATGAAGAATGAGAGGAGCATGTAAATTCGGAGCTCGGCCTTCGGCCTCGCAACACACTCACACGGCTCAGCTTACGGCCTCGCCAAAAGCTCGCCCTGCGGGCTCGCCAACCATACGCTCGGCCTTCGGCCTCGCGGGCCGAAAGTTTGGCCTTCGGCCTCACCAGAAGCTCGCCCTTCGGGCTCGCTATTCCTTGATGTAGGACAGTTACTCCAAATTCAGTCGAAAATCCCACAAAAACTCTTAATACAGTCGAAAATTAAGGAAAAGTACTCCAAATGCAGTATGAAGCATGAGAGGAGCATGTCAATTCGGAGCTCGGCCTTCGGCCTCGCAAGACACTTATATGGCTCGGCCTTCGGCCTCGCTAGACACTAATACAGCTCGGCCTGCGGCCTCGCAAAGCGCTCGCCCTTCGGGCTCGCGCACCATCAGCTCGGCCTTCGGCCTCGCGGACCGAAAGTTCGGCCTTCGGCCTCACCAGAAGCTCGCCCTTCGGGCTCGCTACCTTCATCAATGACAGTAACTCCAAACTCAGTCGAAAATCCCACAAAAACTCCAAATACAGTCGAAAATGTAAGAAAAATACTCCAAATGCAGTATGAAGAATGAGAGGAGCACTTTTGACTCATGTCATTTGACTGCTGTCCCTATTCCCTATGACATTTGATCAAACACTCCCTATCTATCTCTTACCGTTTTCGAGATACGTCATCCATCATTACTTGGCAGGCGTCATTTTTATGATTTTCGATTTTTCTCATACTCACCTAAACCCCCCCTACATTTTTGCCATACATCATTGTCGTCCTACTCGTCTCCTTCTAGGAGAACATTTATGTCAGTCAGTCAGTCAGTCAGTGGTAATCGAGCTTTATATATTATGACTAGTTTTTCGGGCAGTGTGCGGGCCGCAAGCGGCCCGCATTTATCGTTATGCAGTACGAACTGTCATAAAAGCACCTTAAACATTTAAATAAAAAAATAATTAAAACTCCAATAGAAGTATGAAATCCCATATAAACTCTGAATACAATAGAGATTCATACTGTAGCCACCAAACCAGATTTACCCTACTGCCATAAAAAAGTGGTACGGTCAGAATCGTACCAAGGTTGTGATACACTTTGGTAAAGAAATCCCACTCGTAGGTGCTTTGGTTATAGCGGGCAGTTACCATGGAGACCAGTCGGAGATGTGGAAAATACTCTCAAGTCGGAGCTCGGCCTTCGGCCTCGGACAGTTACTCCAAATTTTGTCAAAACTCCCACAAAAACTTCTAAAACAGTCGGTAATCTATGGTAAAATACTCCAAATACAGTATGAAGAATGAGAGGAGCGTGTTAATTCGGAGCTCGGCCTTCGGCCTCGCAAGACACTCATACGGCTCGGCCTGCGGCCTCGCCAAGTGCTCGCCCTTCGGGCTCGCCCACCATACGCTCGGCCTTCGGCCTCGCGGGCCGAAAGTTCGGCCTACGGCCTCACCAGGAGCTCGCCCTTCGGGCTCGCTTTACCTTGATGTAGGACAGTAACTCGAAATTCAGTTGAAAATCCCACAAAAAACTCCAAAAACAGTCGAAAATATTAGGTAAAATACTCCAAATGAAGTATGAAGAATGAGAGGAGCATGTCAATTCGGAGCTCGGCCTTCGGCCTCGCAAGACACTAACACGGCTCGGCCTGCGGCCTCGCCATACGCTCGCCCTGCGGGCTCGCGCACCATCCGCTCGGCCTTCGGCCTCGCGGGCCGAAAGTTCGGCCTTCGGCCTCACCTGAAGCTCGCCCTTCGGGCTCGCTATACCTTCTTATATGACAGTAAATCCAAAATTAGTCGAAAATCCCATAAAAACTCCAAATACAGTCGAAAATGTAAGGAAAATACTCCAAATGGAGTATGAAGAATGAGAGGAGCACTTTTGACAGGTGTCATTCGACTGCTCTTCAGATTCCCTATGACATTTGTTCAAACACCCCCTACCTATCTCTTACCGTTTTCGAGATGTCATCCATCTTTACTTGGCAGGCGTCATTTTTATGATTTTCGATTTTTCTCATACTCACCTAAACCCCCCCTACATTTTCGCCATACATCATTTTCACTCTACTCTGCTCCTTCTAGGAGAACATTTATGTCAGTCAGTGAGTGGTAATCGAGCTTTATATATATAGAGACTAGTTATTCGGGCAGTGTGCGGGCCGCAAGCGGCCCGCATCTATCTTGAGTCAGTACGAACTGTCATAAAAGCCCCTTATACAAAGAAAAAAAGTAAAAAAAAACTCCAATAGAAGTATGAAATCCCATATAAACTCTTAATACAATATAGAACCAAACTGTAACCACCAAACCAGTTTTACCCTACTGCCATAAAAAAGTGGTACGGTCAGAATCGTACCAAGGTTCTGAGTCACTTCGGTAAAGGAACCCCACTTGTAGGTGCTTTGGTTATCGCGGGCAGTTACCATGGAGACCAGTCGGAGATGTGGAAGATACTCTCAAAACGGAGCTCAGCCTTCGGCCTCGGACAGTTGCTCCAAATGTAGTCAAAACTCCCACAAAAACTCCTAAAACAGTCGGTAATATATGGTGAAATACTCCAAATACAGTATGAAGAATGAGAGGAGCATGTCAATTCGGAGCTCGGCCTTCGGCCTCGCAAGACACTTACACGGCTCGGCCTACGGCCTCGCCATGAGCTCGCCCTGCGGGCTCGCGCACCTTAAGCTCGGCCTTCGGCCTCGCGGGCCGAAAGTTCGGCCTTCGGCCTCACCAGAAGCTCGCCCTTCGGGCTCGCTATTCCTTGATGTAGGACAGTTACTCCAAATTCAGTCGAAAATCCCACAAAAACTCTTAATACAGTCGAAAATTAAGGAAAAGTACTCCAAATGCAGTATGAAGAATGAGAGGAGCATGTCAATTCGGAGCTCGGCCTTCGGCCTCGCAAAACACTAATATGGCTCGGCCTTCGGCCTCGCAAGACACTAACACGGCTCGGCCTGCGGCCTCGCCAAACGCTCGCCCTTCGGGCTCGCGCACCATCCGCTCGGCCTTCGGCCTCGCGGGCCGAAAGTTCGGCCTTCGGCCTTACCAGAAGCTCGCCCTTCGAAAATCAGTCGAAAATCCCATAAAAACTCCAAATACAGTCGAAAATGTAAGAAAAATACTCCAAATGCAGTATGAAGCATGAGAGGAGCATTTTTGACAGGTGTCATTCGACTGCTCTCCAGATTCCCTATGACATTTGTTCAAACACCCCCTACCTATCTCTTACCGTTTTCGAGATACGTCATCCATCATTACTTGGCAGGCGTCATTTTTATGATTTTCGATTTTTCTCATACTCACCTAAACCCCCCGAACATTTTTGCCATACATCATTTTTACTCTACTCTGCTCCTTCTAGGAGAACATTTATGTCAGTGAGTCAGTGAGTGGTAATCGAGCTTTATATATTATAACTAGTTTTTCGGGCAGTGTGCGGGCCGCAAGCGGCCCGCATTTATCGTTATGCAGTATTAAATTATATCAAAACACCTTATACATTAAAAAAATATTTCAAAAATCCAAAAGATTAACGACGTCCCATACAAACTCCTAATACAATAAGGAACCATACTGTAACCACCAAACCAAATTCACCCTACCGCCATAAAAAAGTGGTACGGTCAGAGTTGTACCAAGGTTCTGAGTCACTTCAGTAAAGGAACCCCACTCGTAGGTGCTTTGGTTATCGCGGGCAGTTACCATGGAGACCAGTCGGAGATGTGGAAGATACTCTCAAGTCGGAGCTCGGCCTTCTGCCTCGGTCAGTTACTCCAAATGTAGTCAAAACTCCCACTAAACTCCTAAAACAGTCGATAATATATGGTAAAATACTCCAAATACAGAATGAAGAATGAGAGGAGCATGTAAATTCGGAGCTCGGCCTTCGGCCTCGCAAGACACTCCCACGGCTCAGCCTGCCGGCTCACCTCGCCAAGCGCTCGCCCTTCGGGCTCGCGCATCATACGCTCGGCCTTCGGCCTCGCGGGCCGAAAGTTCGGCCTTCGGCCTCACCAGAAGCTCGCCCTTCGGGCTCGCTATACACTGATTTAGGACGGTAACTCCAAATTCAGTCGAAAATCCCACAAAAACTCCAAATACAGTCGAAAATGTAAGGTAAAATACTCCAAATGCAGTATGAAGCATGAGAGGAGCATGTCAGATCGGAGCTCGGCCTTCGGCCTCGCAAGACACTAATATGGCTCGGCCTTCGGCCTCGCTAGACACTAATACAGCTCGGCCTGCGGCCTCGCCAAGCGCTCGCCCTACGGGCTCGCGCACCATCAGCTCGGCCTTCGGCCTCGCTGACCGAAAGTTCGGCCTTCGGCCTCACCAGAAGCTCGCCCTTCGGGCTCGCTATACCTTTATCAATGACAGTAGCTCCAAAATCAGTCGAAAATCCCACAAAAACTCCAAATACAGTCAAAAATATAAGGCAAATACTCCAAATGCAGAACGAAGAATGAGAGGAGCATTTTTGACAGGTGTCATTCGACTGCTCTCCCGATTCTCTATGACATTTGTTCAAACACTCCCTATCTATCTCTTACCGTTTTCGAGATACATCATCCATCATTACTTGGCAGGCGTCATTTTTATAATTTTCGATTTTTCTCATACTCACCAAAACCCCCCGAACATTTTCGCCATACATCATTTTCACTCTACTCTGCTCCTTCTAGGAGAACATTTATGTCAGTGAGTCAGTGGTAATCGAGCTTTATATATTATGAACTAGTTTTTCGGGCAGTGTGCGGGCCGCAAGCGGCCCGCATCTATCTTGAGTCAGTACGAACTGTCATAAAAGCACCTTATACATTTAAAAAAAATTATGTTCAAAACTCCAATAGAAGTATGAAATCCCATATAAACTCTTAATACAATAAGGAACTAAACTGTAGCCACCAAACCAGATTTACCCTACTGCCATAAAAAAAGTGGTACGGCCAGAATTGTACCAAGGTTCTGAGTCAATTCGGTTAAGGAACCCCACTCGTAGGTGCTTTGGTTATCGCGGGCAGTTACCATGGAGACCAGTCGGAGATGTGGAAAATACCCTCAAGTCGGAGCTCGGCCTTAGGCCTCGGACAGTTACTCCAAATGTAGTCAAAACTCCCACAAAAACTCCTAAAACAGTCGGTAATGTATGGTGAAATACTCCAAATACAGTATGAAGAATGAGAGGAGCATGTAAATTCGGAGCTCGGCCTTCGGCCTCGCAAGACACTCACACGGCTCAGCCTGCGGCCTCGCCGAGCGCTCGCCCTGCGGGCTCGCGCCCCTTCAGCTCGGCCTTCGGCCTCGCGGGCCGAAAGTTCGGCCTTCGGCCTCACCAGAAGCTCGCCCTTCGGGCTCGCGATACACTGATGGAGGACAGTAACTCCAAATTCAGTCGAAAATCCCACATAAACTCCAAATACAGTCGAAAATGTAAGGAAATACTCCAAATGCAGTATGAAGAATGAGAGGAGCATGTCAATTCGGAGCTCGGCCTTCGGCCTCGCAAGACACTAATACGGCTCGGCCTGCGGCCTCGCAAAACGCTCGCCCTCCGGGCTCGCGGGCCATACGCTCGGCCTTCGGCCTCGCGGGCCGAAAGTTCGGCCTTCGGCCTCACCAGAAGCTCGCCCTTCGGGCTCGCTATATCTTGATATAGGTCAGTAACTCTTAATTCAGTCAAAAATCCCACAAAAACTCCAAATACAGTCGAAAATGTAAGGAAAATACTCCAAATGCAGTATGAAGAATGAGAGGAGCATTTTTGACAGGTGTCATTCGACTGCTCTCCAGATTCCCTATGACATTTGTTCAAACACACCCTATCTATCTCTTACCGTTTTCGAGATACGTCATACATCTTTACTTGGCAGGCGTCATTTTTATGATTTTCGATTTTTCTCATACTCACCTAAACCCCCCCTACATTTTTGCCATACATCATTGTCGTCCTACTCGTCTCCTTCTAGGAGAACATTTATGTCAATGAGTCAGTCAGTCAGTCAGTCAGTCAGTCAGTGGTAATCGAGCTTTATATATTATGATGATGATGATGACTAGTTTTTCGGGCAGTGTGCGGGCCGCAAGCGGCCCGCATTTATCGTTATGCAGTACGAACTGTCATAAAAGCACCTTAAACATTTAAATAAAAAAATAATTAAAACTCCAATAGAAGTATGAAATCCCATATAAACTCTGAATACAATAGAGATTCATACTGTAGCCACCAAACCAGATTTACCCTACTGCCATAAAAAAGTGGTACGGTCAGAATCGTACCAAGGTTGTGATACACTTTGGTAAAGAAATCCCACTCGTAGGTGCTTTGGTTATAGCGGGCAGTTACCATGGAGACCAGTCGGAGATGTGGAAAATACTCTCAAGTCGGAGCTCGGCCTTCGGCCTCGGACAGTTACTCCAAATTTTGTCAAAACTCCCACAAAAACTTCTAAAACAGTCGGTAATCTATGGTAAAATACTCCAAATACAGTATGAAGAATGAGAGGAGCGTGTTAATTCGGAGCTCGGCCTTCGGCCTCGCAAGACACTCTTAATACAGTGGAGAACCAAACTGTAGCCACCAAACCACATTCACCCTACTGCTATAAAAAAGTGGTACGGTCAGAATCGTACCAAGGTTCTGAGTCACTTCGGTAAAGGAACCCCACTTGTAGGTGCTTTGGTTATCGCGGGCAGTTACCTTGGAGACCAGTCGGAGATGTGGAAGATACTCTCAAAACGGAGCTCAGCCTTCGGCCTCGGACAGTTGCTCCAAATGTAGTCAAAACTCCCACAAAAACTCCTAAAGCAGTCGGTAATATTTGGTGAAATACTCCAAATACAGTATGAAGAATGAGAGGAGCATGTAAATTCGGAGCTCGGCCTTCGGCCTCGCAACACACTCACACGGCTCAGCTTACGGCCTCGCCAAAAGCTCGCCCTGCGGGCTCGCCAACCATACGCTCGGCCTTCGGCCTCGCGGGCCGAAAGTTTGGCCTTCGGCCTCACCAGAAGCTCGCCCTTCGGGCTCGCTATTCCTTGATGTAGGACAGTTACTCCAAATTCAGTCGTTTTCGGGCAGTGTGCGGGCCGCAAGCGGCCCGCATTTATCGTTATGCAGTATTAAATTATATCAAAACACCTTATACATTTAAAAAAATGCATGTTCAAAACTCCAATATAAGTATGTAATCCAATACAAACTCTTAATACAGTAGAGACCCAAACTGTAGCCACCAAACCACATTCACCCTACTGCCATAAAAAAGTGGTACGGTCAGAATCGTACCAAGGTTCTGAGTCACTTCGGTAAAGGAACCCCACTTGTGGGTGCTTTGGTTATCGCGGGCAGTTACCATGGAGACCAGTCGGAGATGTGGAAAATACTCTCAAGTCGGAGCTCGGCCTTCGGCCTTGGACAGTTACTCCAAATTTTGTCAAAACTCCCACAAAAACTTCTAAAACAGTCGGTAATCTATGGTAAAATACTCCAAATACAGTATGAAGAATGAGAGGAGCATGTAAATTCGGAGCTCGGCCTTCGGCCTCGCAAGACACTCACACTGCTCGGCCTGCGGCCTCGCCAAGTGCTCGCCCTTCGGGCTCGCCCACCATACGCTCGGCCTTCGGCCTCGCGGGCCGAAAGTTCGGCCTTCGGCCTCACCAGAAGCTCGCCCTTCGGGCTCGCTATACCTTCATGTATGACAGTTACTCCAAATTCAGTCGAAAATCCCACAAAAACTCCAAATACAGTCGGTTATGTATGGTAAAATACTCCAAATACAGTATGAAGAATGAGAGGAGCATGTCAATTCGGAGCTCGGCCTTCGGCCTCGCAAGACACTAATACGGCTCGGCCTGCGGCCTCGCCAAACGCTCGCCCTTCGGGCTCGCGCGCCATTCGCTCGGCCTTCGGCCTCGCGGGCCGAAAGTTCGGCCTTCGGCCTCACCAAAAGCTCGCCCTTCGGGCTCGCTTTACCTTCTTGTATGACAGTAACTCCAAAATTAGTCAAAAATCCCATAAAAACTCCAAATACAGTCGAAAATGTAAGGAAAATACTCCAAATGCAGTATGAAGAATGAGAGGAGCAATTTTGACAGGTGTCATTCGACTGCTCTTCCTATTCCCTATGACATTTGTTCAAGCACCCCCTACCTATCTCTTACCGTTTTCGAGATATGTCATCCATCTTTACTTGGCAGGCGTCATTTTTATGATTTTCGATTTTTCTCATACTCACCAAAACCCCCCGAACATTTTCGCCATACATCATTTTCACTCTACTCTGCTCCTTCTAGGAGAACATTTATGTCAGTCAGTCAGTCAGTGGTAATCGAGCTTTATATATTATAATAACTAGTTTTTCGGGCAGTGTGCGGGCCGCAAGCGGCCCGCATCTATCTTGAGTCAGTACGAACTGTCATAAAAGCACCTTATACAAATAAAAGAAAATTTCAAAATTCCAAAAGATTTAATGTCCCATACAAACTCTTAATACAGTAGAGAACCAAACTGTAGCCACCAAACCAGATTCACCCTACTGCCATAAAAAAGAGGTACGGTCAGAATCGTACCAAGGTTCTGAGTCACTTCGGTAAAGGAACCCCACTCGTAGGTGCTTTGGTTATCGCGGGCAGTTACCATGGAGACCAGTCGGGGATGTGGATTAATACTCTCAAATCGGAGCTCGGCCTTCGTCCTCGGACAGTTACTCCAAATTTAGTCAAAACTCCCACAAAAACTTCTAAAACAGTCGGTAATCTATGGTAAAATACTCCAAATACAGTATGAAGAATGAGAGGAGCATGTAAATTCGGAGCTCGGCCTTCGGCCTCGCAAGACACTCATACGGCTCGGCCTGCGGCCTCGCCAAGTGCTCGCCCTTCGGGCTCGCCCACCATACGCTCGGCCTTCGGCCTCGCGGGCCGAAAGTTCGGCCTTCGGCCTCACCAGGAGCTCGCCCTTCGGGCTCGCTATACCTTGCTGTAGGACAGTAACTCGAAATTCAGTTGAAAATCCCACAAAAAACTCCATAAACAGTCGAAAATATTAGGTAAAATACTCCAAATGAAGTCTGAAGAATGAGAGGAGCATGTCAATTCGGAGCTCGGCCTTCGGCCTCGCAAGACACTAACACGGCTCGGCCTGCGGCCTCGCCATACGCTCGCCCTGCGGGCTCGCGAACCATCCGCTCGGCCTTCGGCCTCGCAGGCCGAAAGTTCGGCCTTCGGCCTCACCAGAAGCTCGCCCTTCGGGCTCGCTATACCTTCTTGTATGACAGTAACTCCAAAATCAGTCGAAAATCCCACATAAACTCCAAATACAGTCGAAAATGTAAGAAAAATACTCCAAATTCAGTATGAAGAATGAGAGGAGCACTTTTGACAGGTGTCATTTGACTGCTCTCCCTATCCCCTATGACATTTGTTCAAACACCCCCTATCTATCTCTTACCGTTTTCGAGATACGTCATCCATCTTTACTTGGCAGGCGTCATTTTTATGATTTTCGATTTTTCTCATACTCACCTAAACCCCCCCTACATTTTTGCCATACATCATTGTCGTCCTACTCGCCTCCTTCTAGGAGAACATTTATGTCAGTCAGTCAGTGGTAATCGAGCTTTATATATTATAATAACTAGATGGTAAGTGGTGTGCGGGCCGCGAGCGGCCCGCATCTATCTTGAGTCAGTACGAACTGTCATAAAAGCACATTAATAACTTGAAAAAAAGCATGTTCAAAACTCCAATAGAATTATGAAATCCCTTATAAACTCTTAATACATTAAAGAACCATAATGTAGCCACCAAACCACATTCACCCTACTGCCATAAAAAAGTGGTACGGTCAGCATCGTACCAAGTTTCTAAGTCACTTCGGTAAGTAAACCCCACTCGTAGGTGCTTTGGTTATCGCGGGCAGTTACCATGGAGACCAGTCGGAGATGTGGAAAATACTCTCAAGTCGGAGCTCGGCCTTCGGCCTCGGGCAGTTACTCCAAATGTAGTCAAAAATGCTACATAAACTCTTAATACAGTCAAAAAATAAAATGGATTACTCCAAATGCAGTATGAAGAATAAGAGGGGCTCCTAGGACGAATCCAAAATGGCGGAATTCAAGATGACCACCATTCAAAGCACTCCAACCCCACTGAAGCTCGGCCTTACGGCCTCACTTCAGCGTGATCGGAGCACTTTGTATGGCGGCCATCTTGAATTCCGCCATTTTGGATTTTTTTTGCATATCATTCGTACTCTCCATATTCACTATGACATTTGTTCAAAGACCCCCCCACCTATCTCTTACTGTTTTCGAAATATGTCTTCATTCATCACTTGGCAGACGTCATCGAAAAAAAATTCAAATTTGGAATAAGAACGTCCAGAACAACCTAGATATCGAATTTCAGCCAAATCGGAAAAACTTTTTTTACTTGGCAGACGTCATCGAAAAAGAAATTTCTAATTTGGAATAAGAACGTCCAGAACAACCTAGATATCGATTTTCAGCCAAATCGGAAAAACTTTTTTTACTTGGCAGACGTCATCGAAAAAAAAATTTCAAATTTGGAATAAGAACGTCCAGAACAACCTAGATATCGATTTTCAGCCAAATCGGAAAAACTTTTTTTACTTGGCAGACGTCATCGAAAAAAAAATTTCAAATTTGGAATAAGAACGTCTAGAACAACCTAGATATTGATTTTCAGCCAAATCGGAAAAACTTTTTTGACTTGGCAGACGTCATCGAAAAAAAAATTTCAAATTTGGTATAAGAACGTCCAGAACAACCTAGATATCGATTTTCAGCCAAATCGGAAAAACTTTTTTTATTTGGCAGACGTCATCGAAATTGGAATAGGAACGTACTCATACTCCTAATACAGTCGGTAATGTAAGGTGAAATACTCCAGATACAGTATGAAGAATGAGAGGAGCATGTAAATTCAGAGCTCGGCCTTCGGCCTCGCAAGACACAAACAGGGCTCGGCCTGCGGCCTCGCCATGCGCTCGCCCTACGGGCTCGCGCACCATGCGCTCGGCCTTCGGCCTCGCGGGCCGGCGTTCGGCCTTCGGCCTCACCAGAAGTTCGGCCTTCGGCCTCACCAGAAGCTCGCCCTTCGGGCTCGCTATACACTGATGTAGGACCTTAACTCCAAATTCAGTCGAAAATCCCACAAAAACCCCACATACAGTCGAAAATGTACGGTATAATACTCTAAATGCAGTATGAAGAATGAGAGGAGCATCGCAAGGCATGATAAAAAAATAAATTTCACTGTTTTAGGACAAAAACTCCAAATTCAGTCGAAAATCCCACTAAAACTCCAAATACAGTCGAAAATGTAAGGTGAAATACTCCAGATACAGTATGAAGAATGAGAGGAGCATCGAAGCATAATAAAAAAATTACAGAAATCAAGAATTTCACTGTTATAGGACAAAAACTACAAATTCAGTCGAAAATCCCACAAAAAGTCCAAATACAGTCGAAAATGTAAGGTAAAATACGCCAAAAGCAGTATGAAGAATGAGAGGAACATCGAAGCATAATAAAAAAATTACAAAAATCAAGTATTTTACTGTTAAAGGACAAAAACTCCAAATTCACTCGAAAATCCTACAAAAACTCCTAATACGGTCGAAAATATGTGCACATTGTATGGCGGCCATCTTGAAATCCGCCATTTTGGATTTTTGACAGATGTCATTCGCCTGCTCTCCCGGTCCCCTATGACATTTGTTTGAGCACCCCCTACCTATCTCTTACCGTTTCCGAGATACGCCATACAATTTTACTTGGCTGGCGTCATTTTTATGATTTTCGATTTTTCCCATACTCACCTAAACCCCCCCTACATTTCCGCCCTACTTCATTTTAACCCTACTCTGCTCCTTCTGGGAGAACAATTATGTCAGTCAGTGAGTCAGTCAGTCAGTCAGTGTATGGTAATCGAGCTTTATATAATATAATAACTAGTTTTTCGGGCAGTGTGCGGGCCGCAAGCGGCCCGCATCTATCTTGAGTCAGTACGAACTGTCATAAAAGCACCTTATACATTTGAAAAAAAACATTTTAAAACTCCAAAATATATACGACGTCCCATACAAACTTCTAATACAATAAAGAATCAAACTGTAGCCACCAAACCAGATCCACCCTACTGCCATAAAAAAGTGGTACGGTCAGAATCGTACCAAGGTTCTGAGTCACTTTGGTAAAGAAATCCCACTCGTAGGTTCTTTGGTTATCGCGGGCAGTTACCATGGAGACCAGTTGGGGATGTGGAATAATACTCTCAAGTCAGAGCTCGGCCTTCGTCCTCGGACAGTTACTCCAAATTTAGTCAAAACTCCCACAAAAACTTCTAAAACAGTCGGTAATCTATGGTAAAATACTCCAAATACAGTATAAAGAATGAGAGGAGCATGTTAATTCGGAGCTCGGCCTTCGGCCTCGCAAGACACTCATACGGCTCGGCCTGCGGCCTCGCCAAGTGCTCGCCCTTCGGGCTCGCCCACCATACGCTCGGCCTTCGGCCTCGCGGGCCGAAAGTTCGGCCTTCGGCCTCACCTGGAGCTCGCCCTTCGGGCTCGCTATACCTTGATGAAGGACAGTAACTCGAAATTCAGTTGAAAATCCCACAAAAAACTCCAAAAACAGTCGAAAATATTAGGTAAAATACTCCAAATGAAGTATGAAGAATGAGAGGAGCATGTCAATTCGGAGCTCGGCCTTCGGCCTCGCAAGACACTTACACGGCTCGGCCTACGGCCTCGCCATGAGCTCGCCCTGCGGGCTCGCACACCTTAAGCTCGGCCTTCGGCCTCGCGGGCCGAAAGTTCGGCCTTCGGCCTCACCAGAAGCTCGCCCTTCGGGCTCGCGATACACTGGTGGGGGACAGTAACTCCAAATTCAGTCGAAAATCCCACAAAAACTCCAAATACAGTCGAAAATGTAAGGTAAAGTACTCCAAATGCGGAATGAAGAATGAGAGGAGCATGTCAATTCGGAGCTCGGCCTTCGGCCTCGCAAGACACTAATATGGCTCGGCCTTCGGCCTCGCAAGACACCAATACAGCTCGCCCTTCGGGCTCGCGCACCATCCGCTCGGCCTTCGGCCTCGCGGGCCGAAAGTTCGGCCTACGGCCTCACCAGAAGCTCGCCCTTCGGGCTCGCTATACCTTCATCTATGACAGTTACTCCAAAATCAGTCGAAAATCCCACAAAAACTCCAAATACAGTCGAAAATGTAAGAAAAATACTCCAAATGCAGTATGAAGCATGAGAGGAGCACTTTTGACTCATGTCATTTGACTGCTCTCCCGATTCTCTATGACATTTGTTCAAACACCCCCTATCTATCTCTTACCGTTTTCGAGATACGTCATCCATCTTTACTTGGCAGGCGTCATTTTTATGATTTTCGATTTTTCTCATACTCACCTAAACCCCCCGAACATTTCCGCTATACATCATTTTAACCCTACTCTGCTCCTTCTAGGAGAACATTTATGTCAATGAGTCAGTCAGTCAGTCAGTCAGTCAGTGAGTGGTAATCGAGCTTTATATATTATGAATAATAATAATAATAACTAGTTTTTCGGGCAGTGTGCGGGCCGCAAGCGGCCCGCATCTATCTTGAGTCAGTACGAACTGTCATAAAAGCACCTTATACATTTGAAAAAAAAAAATTAAAAACCCCAATATAAGTATGAAATCCCATATAAACTCTGAATACAATAGAGATTCATACTGTAGCCACCAAACCAGATCCACCCTACTGCCATAAAAAAGTGGTACGGTCAAAATCGTACCAAGGTTCTGAGTCACTTCGGTAAAGGAACCCCACTCGTAGGTGCTTTGTTTATCGCGGGCAGTTACCATGGAGACCAGTCGGAGATGTGGAAAATACTCTAAAGTCGGAGCTCGGCCTTCGGCCTCAGACAGTTACTCCAAATGTAGTCAAAACTCCCACAAAAACTCCTAAAACAGTCGGTAATGTATAGTGAACTACTCCAAATACAGTATGAAGAATGAGAGGAGCATGTCAATTCGGAGCTCGGCCTTCGGCCTCGCAAGACACACGGCTCGGCCTACGGCGTCGCCATGAGCTCGCCCTGCGGGCTCGCACACCTTAAGCTCGGCCTTCGGCCTCGCGGGCCGAAAGTTCGGCCTTCGGCCTCACCAGAAGCTCGCCCTTCGGGCTCGCTATACCTTCATGTATGACAGTAACTCCAAATTCAGTCAAAAATCCCACAAAAACTCCAAATACAGTAGAAAATGTAAGGTAAAATACTCAAATGCAGTATGAAGAATGAGAGGAGCATGTCAATTCGGAGCTCGGCCTTCGGCCTCGCAAGACACTAACACGGCTCGGCCTGCGGCCTCGCCAAACGCTCGCCCTTCGGGCTCGCGCACCATCCGCTCGGCCTTCGGCCTCGCGGGCCGAAAGTTCGGCCTTCGGCCTCACCAGGAGCTCGCCCTTCGGGCTCGCTATACCTTCATCTATGACAGTAACTCCAAAATCAGTCGAAAATCCCACAAAAACTCCAAATACAGTCAAAAATATACGGAAAATACTCCAAATGCAGTACGAAGAATGAGAGGAGCATTTTTGACAGGTGTCATTTGACTGCTCTCCCGATTCCCTATGACATTTGTTCAAACACCCCCTATCTATCTCTTACCGTTTTCGAGATATGTCATCCATCTTTACTTGGCAGGCGTCATTTTTATGATTTTCGATTTTTCTCATACTCACCTAAACCCCCCCTACATTTTTGCCATACATCATTTTAACTCTACTCTGCTCCTTCTAGGAGAACATTTATGTCAGTCAGTCAGTGGTAATCGAGCTTTATATATTATAATAACTAGTTTTTCGGGCAGTGTGCGGGCCGCAAGCGGCCCGCATCTATCTTGAGTCAGTACGAACTGTCATAAAAGCACCTTATACATTTGAAAAAAAAAAAAAATTACTCCAATATAAGTATGAATTCCAATACAATCTCTTAATACAGTAGAGATTCATACTGTAGCCACCAAACCAGATTCACCCTACTGCCATAAAAAAGTGGTACGGTCAGAATCGTACCAAGGTTCTAAGTCACTTCGGTAAAGAAACCCCACTCGTAGGTGCTTTGGTTATCGCGGGCAGATACCATGGAGACCAGTCGGAGATGTGGAAAATACTCTCAAGTCGGAGCTCGGCCTTCGGCCTCGGACAGTTACTCCAAATGTAGTCAAAACTCCAACAAAAACTCCAAAAACAGTCGGTAATGTATGGTGAAATACTCCAAACACAGTATGAAGAATGAGAGGAGCATGTCAATTCGGAGCTCGGCCTTCGGCCTCGCAAGACACTTACACGGCTCGAACTACGGCCTCGCCATGAGCTCGCCCTGCGGGCTCGCACACCTTAAGCTCGGCCTTCGGCCTCGCGGGCCGAAAGTTCGGCCTTCGGCCTCACCAGGAGCTCGCCCTTCGGGCTCGCTATACCTTGATGTAGGACAGTTACTCCAAATTCAGTCGAAAATCCCACAAAAACTCTTAATACAGTCGAAAATTAAGGAAAAGTACTCCAAATGCAGTATGAAGCATGAGAGGAGCATGTCAGATCGGAGCTCGGCCTTCGGCCTCGCAAGACACTAATATGGCTCGGCCTTCGGCCTCGCTAGACACTAATACAGCTCGGCCTGCGGCCTCGCCAAGCGCTCGCCCTTCGGGCTCGCGAACCATCAGCTCGGCCTTCGGCCTCGCGGACCAAAAGTTCGGCCTTCGGCCTCACCAGAAGCTCGCCCTTCGGGCTCGCTATACCTTTATCAATGACAGTAACTCCAAAATCAGTCGAAAATCCCACAAAAACTCCAAATACAGTCGAAAATGTAAGGAAAATACTCCAAATGCAGTATGAAGAATGAGAGGAGCATTTTTGACAGGTGTCATTCAACTGCTCTCCCTATTCCCTATGACATTTGTTCAAACACCCCCTATCTATCTCTTACCGTTTTCGAGATACGTCATCCATCTTTACTTGGCAGGCGTCATTTTTATGATTTTCGATTTTTCTCATACTCACCAAAACCCCCCGAACATTTCCGCCATACATCATTTTAACCCTACTCTGCTCCTTCTAGGAGAACATTTATGTCAGTCAGTCAATCAGTCAGTGAGTCAGTGGTAATCGAGCTTTATATATTATTAATTAACTAGTTTTTCGGGCAGTGTGCGGGCCGCAAGCGGCCCGCATCTATCTTGAGTCAGTACGAACTGTCATAAAAGCACCTTATACATTTGAAAAAAAAAATTAAAAACTCCAATAGAAGTATGAAATCCCATATAAACCCTTAATACAATAAGGAACAAAACTGTAGCCACCAAACCAGATTTACCCTACTGCCATAAAAAAGTGGTACGGCCAGAATCGTACCAAGATTCTGAGTCAATTCGGTAAAGGAACCCCACTCGTAGGTGCTTTGGTTATCGCGGGCAGTTACCATGGAGACCAGTCGGAGATGTGGAAAATACCCTCAAATCGGAGCTCGGCCTTTGGCCTCAGACAGTTACTCCAAATGTAGTGAAAACTGCCTCAAAATCTCCTAAAACAGTCGGTAATGTATAGTAATATACTCCAAATACAGTATGAAGAATGAGAGGAGCATGTAAATTCGAAGCTCGGCCTTCGGCCTCGCAAGACACTGATACAGCTCGGCCTGCGGCCTCGCCAATCGCTCGCCCTTCGGGCTCGCGCAACATCAGCTCGGCCTTCGGCCTCGCGGGCCGAAAGTTCGGCCTTCGGCCTCACCAGAAGCTCGCCCTTCGGGCTCGCTATACACTGATTTAGGACGGTAACTCCAAATTCAGTCGAAAATCCCACAAAAACTCCAAAGACAGTCGAAAATGTTAGGTAAAATACTCCAAATGAAGTATGAAGAATGAGAGGAGCTCGTCAATTCGGAGCTCGGCCTTCGGCCTCGCAAGACACTAATACGGCTCGGCCTGCGGCCTCGCCAAACGCTCGCCCTGCGGGCTCGCGCACCATCCGCTCGGCCTTCGGCCTCGCGGGCCGAAAGTTCGGCCTTCGGCCTCACCAGAAGCTCGCCCTTCGGGCTCGCTATACCTTCATCTAAGACAGTAACTCGAAAATCAGTCGAAAATCCCACAAAAACTCCAAATACAGTCGAAAATGTAAGAAAAATACTCCAAATGCAGTATGAAGAATGAGAGGAGCACTTTTGACTCATGTCATTTGACTGCTCTCCCGATTCCCTATGACATTTGTTCAAACACCCCCTATCTATCTCTTACCGTTTTCGAGATATGTCATCCATCTTTACTTGGCAGGCGTCATTTTTATGATTTTCGATTTTTCTCATACTCACCTAAACCCCCCCTACATTTTTGCCATACATCATTGTCGTCCTACTCGTCTCACCTTATACATTTGAAAAAAAAAATTTAAAACTTCAATATAAGTATGAAATCCCATATAAACTCTGAATACAATAGAGATTCATACTGTAGCCACTAAACCAGATTTACCCTACTGCCATAAAAAAGTCGTACGGTCAGAATCGTACCAAGGTTCTGAGTCACTTCGGTAAAGGAACCCCACCTGTAGGTGCTTTGGTTACCGCGGGCAGTTACCATAGAGACCAGTCGGAGATGTGGAAAATACCCTCAAGTCGGAGCTCGGCCTTAGGCCTCGGACAGTTACTCCAAATTTAGTCAAAACTCCCACAAAAACTCCTAAAACAGTCGGTAATGTATGGTGAAATACTCCAAATACAGTATGAAGAATGAGAGGAGCATGTCAATTCGGAGCTCGGCCTTCGGCCTCGCAAGACACTTACACGACTCGGCCTACGGCCTCGCCATGAGCTCGCCCTGCGGGCTCGCACACCTTAAGCTCGGCCTTCGGCCTCGCGGGCCGAAAGTTCGGCCTTCGGCCTCACCAGAAGCTCGCCCTTCGGGCTCGCTATACCTTCATGTATGACAGTAACTCCAAATTCAGTCAAAAATCCCACAAAAACTCCAAATACAGTCGAAAATGTAAGGTAAAATACTCAAATGCAGTATGAAGAATGAGAGGAGCATGTCAATTCGGAGCTCGGCCTTCGGCCTCGCAACACACTAACATGGCTCGGCCTGCGGCCTCGCCAAGCGCTCGCCCTACGGGCTCGCGCACCATCCGCTCGGCCTTCGGCCTCGCGGGCCGAAAGTTCGGCCTTCGGCCTCACCAGAAGCTCGCCCTTCGGGCTCGCTATACCTTCTTATATGACAGTAACTCCAAAATTAGTCGAAAATCCCATAAAAACTCCAAAAACAGTCGAAAATGTAAGGAAAATACTCCAAATGCAGTATGAAGAATGAGAGGAGCATTTTTGACAGGTGTCATTCAACTGCTCTCCCTATTCCCTATGACATTTGTTCAAACACCCCCTATCTATCTCTTACCGTTTTCGAGATACGTCATCCATCTTTACTTGGCAGGCGTCATTTTTATGATTTTCGATTTTTCTCATACTCACCAAAACCCCCCGAACATTTCCGCCATACATCATTTTAACCCTACTCTGCTCCTTCTAGGAGAACATTTATGTCAGTCAGTCAATCAGTCAGTGAGTCAGTGGTAATCGAGCTTTATATATTATTAACTAGTTTTTCGGGCAGTGTGCGGGCCGCAAGCGGCCCGCATCTATCTTGAGTCAGTACGATCTGTCATAAAAGCACCTTATACATTTGAAAAAAAAAATTTAAAACTTCAATATAAGTATGAAATCCCATATAAACTCTGAATACAATAGAGATTCATACTGTAGCCACTAAACCAGATTTACCCTACTGCCATAAAAAAGTCGTACGGTCAGAATCGTACCAAGGTTCTGAGTCACTTCGGTAAAGGAACCCCACCTGTAGGTGCTTTGGTTACCGCGGGCAGTTACCATAGAGACCAGTCGGAGATGTGGAAAATACCCTCAAGTCGGAGCTCGGCCTTAGGCCTCGGACAGTTACTCCAAATTTAGTCAAAACTCCCACAAAAACTCCTAAAACAGTCGGTAATGTATGGTGAAATACTCCAAATACAGTATGAAGAATGAGAGGAGCATGTCAATTCGGAGCTCGGCCTTCGGCCTCGCAAGACACTTACACGACTCGGCCTACGGCCTCGCCATGAGCTCGCCCTGCGGGCTCGCACACCTTAAGCTCGGCCTTCGGCCTCGCGGGCCGAAAGTTCGGCCTTCGGCCTCACCAGAAGCTCGCCCTTCGGGCTCGCTATACCTTCATGTATGACAGTAACTCCAAATTCAGTCAAAAATCCCACAAAAACTCCAAATACAGTCGAAAATGTAAGGTAAAATACTCAAATGCAGTATGAAGAATGAGAGGAGCATGTCAATTCGGAGCTCGGCCTTCGGCCTCGCAACACACTAACATGGCTCGGCCTGCGGCCTCGCCAAGCGCTCGCCCTACGGGCTCGCGCACCATCCGCTCGGCCTTCGGCCTCGCGGGCCGAAAGTTCGGCCTTCGGCCTCACCAGAAGCTCGCCCTTCGGGCTCGCTATACCTTCTTATATGACAGTAACTCCAAAATTAGTCGAAAATCCCATAAAAACTCCAAAAACAGTCGAAAATGTAAGGAAAATACTCCAAATGCAGTATGAAGAATGAGAGGAGCACTTTTGACACATGTCATTTGACTGCTCTCCAAATTCCCTATGACATTTGTTCAAACACCCCCTATCTATCTCTTACCGTTTTCGAGATATGTCATCCATCATTACTTGGCAGGCGTCATTTTAATGATTTTCGATTTTTCCCATACTCACCTAAACCCCCCGAACATTTCCGCCATACATCATTTTAACCCTACTCTGCTCCTTCTAGGAGAACATTTATGTCAGTCAGTCAATCAGTCAGTGAGTCAGTGGTAATCGAGCTTTATATATTATTAACTAGTTTTTCGGGCAGTGTGCGGGCCGCAAGCGGCCCGCATTTATCGTTATGCAGTATTAAATTATATCAAAACACCTTATACATTTAAAAAAAACATTTTAAAACTCCAAAATATATACGACGTCCCATACAAACTCCTAATACAATAAGGAACCATACTGTAGCCACCAAACCAGATTCACCCTACTGCCATAAAAAAGAGGTACGGTCAGAATCGTACCAAGGTTCTGAGTCGCTTCGGTGAAGGAACCCCACCTGTAGGTGCTTTGGTTACCGCGGGCAGTTACCATAGAGACCAGTCGGAGATGTGGAAAATACCTTCGAGTCGGAGCTCGGCCTTTGGCCTCGGACAGTTACTCCAAATGTAGTCAAATCTCCCACAAAAACTCCTAAAACAGTCGGTAATTTATGGTAAAATACTCCAAATACAGTATGAAGAATGAGAGGAGCATGTCAATTCGGAGCTCGGCCTTCGGCCTCGCAAGACACTTACACGGCTCGGCCTACGGCCTCGCCATAAGCTCGCCCTGCCGGCTCGCACGCCTTAAGCTCAGCCTTCGGCCTCGCAGGCCGAAAGTTCGGCCTTCGGCCTCACCTGAAGCTCGCCCTTCGGGCTCGCTATACCTTCATGTATGACAGTAACTCCAAATTCAGTCGAAAATCCCACAAAAACTCCAAAAACAGTCGGTTTTGTATGGTAAAATACTCCAAATGCAGTATGAAGAATGAGAGGAGCATGTCAATTCGGAGCTCGGCCTTCGGCCTCGCAAGACACTAATATGGCTCGGCCTTCGGCCTCGCAAGACACTAACACGGCTCGGCCTGCGGCCTCGCCAAACGCTCGCCCTTCGGGCTCGCGCACTATCCGCTCGGCCTTCGGCCTCGCGGGCCGAAAGTTCGGCCTTCGGCCTCACCAGAAGCTCGCCCTTCGGGCTCGCTATACCTTCATGTATGACAGTAACTCCAAAATCAGTCTAAAATCCCACAAAAACTCCAAATACAGTCGAAAATGTATGAAAAATACTCCAAATGAAGTATGAAGCATGAGAGGAGCAATTTTGACAGGTGTCATTCGATTGCTCTCCCTATTCCCTATGACATTTGTTCAAACACCCCCTACCTATCTCTTACCGTTTTCGAGATACGTCATCCATCTTTACTTGGCAGGCGTCATTTTGATGATTTTCGATTTTTCTCATACTCACCTAAGCCCCCCGAACATTTCCGCCATACATCATTTTAACCCTACTCTGCTCCTTCTAGGAGAACATTTATGTCAGTCAGTCAGTCAGTCAGTCAGTGGTAATCGAGCTTTATATATTATGAATGAACTAGTTTTTCGGGCAGTGTGCGGGCCGCAAGCGGCCCGCATCTATCTTGAGTCAGTACGAACTGTCATAAAAGCACCTTATACATTTGAAAAAAAACATTTTAAAACTCCAAAATATATACGACGTCCCATACAAACTTCTAATACAATAAAGAATCAAACTGTAGCCACCAAACCAGATCCACCCTACTGCCATAAAAAAGTGGTACGGTCAGAATCGTACCAAGGTTCTGAGTCACTTTGGTAAAGAAATCCCACTCGTAGGTTCTTTGGTTATCGCGGGCAGTTACCATGGAGACCAGTTGGGGATGTGGAATAATACTCTCAAGTCAGAGCTCGGCCTTCGTCCTCGGACAGTTACTCCAAATTTAGTCAAAACTCCCACAAAAACTTCTAAAACAGTCGGTAATCTATGGTAAAATACTCCAAATACAGTATAAAGAATGAGAGGAGCATGTTAATTCGGAGCTCGGCCTTCGGCCTCGCAAGACACTCATACGGCTCGGCCTGCGGCCTCGCCAAGTGCTCGCCCTTCGGGCTCGCCCACCATACGCTCGGCCTTCGGCCTCGCGGGCCGAAAGTTCGGCCTTCGGCCTCACCTGGAGCTCGCCCTTCGGGCTCGCTATACCTTGATGAAGGACAGTAACTCGAAATTCAGTTGAAAATCCCACAAAAAACTCCAAAAACAGTCGAAAATATTAGGTAAAATACTCCAAATGAAGTATGAAGAATGAGAGGAGCATGTCAATTCGGAGCTCGGCCTTCGGCCTCGCAAGACACTTACACGGCTCGGCCTACGGCCTCGCCATGAGCTCGCCCTGCGGGCTCGCACACCTTAAGCTCGGCCTTCGGCCTCGCGGGCCGAAAGTTCGGCCTTCGGCCTCACCAGAAGCTCGCCCTTCGGGCTCGCGATACACTGGTGGGGGACAGTAACTCCAAATTCAGTCGAAAATCCCACAAAAACTCCAAATACAGTCGAAAATGTAAGGTAAAGTACTCCAAATGCGGAATGAAGAATGAGAGGAGCATGTCAATTCGGAGCTCGGCCTTCGGCCTCGCAAGACACTAATATGGCTCGGCCTTCGGCCTCGCAAGACACCAATACAGCTCGCCCTTCGGGCTCGCGCACCATCCGCTCGGCCTTCGGCCTCGCGGGCCGAAAGTTCGGCCTACGGCCTCACCAGAAGCTCGCCCTTCGGGCTCGCTATACCTTCATCTATGACAGTTACTCCAAAATCAGTCGAAAATCCCACAAAAACTCCAAATACAGTCGAAAATGTAAGAAAAATACTCCAAATGCAGTATGAAGCATGAGAGGAGCACTTTTGACTCATGTCATTTGACTGCTCTCCCGATTCTCTATGACATTTGTTCAAACACCCCCTATCTATCTCTTACCGTTTTCGAGATACGTCATCCATCTTTACTTGGCAGGCGTCATTTTTATGATTTTCGATTTTTCTCATACTCACCTAAACCCCCCGAACATTTCCGCTATACATCATTTTAACCCTACTCTGCTCCTTCTAGGAGAACATTTATGTCAATGAGTCAGTCAGTCAGTCAGTCAGTCAGTGAGTGGTAATCGAGCTTTATATATTATGATGATGACTAGTTATTCGGGCAGTGTGCGGGCCGCAAGCGGCCCGCATTTATCGTTATGCAGTACGAACTGTCATAAAAGCACCTTATACATTAAAAAAAAAGTATGTTCAAAACTCCAATAGAAGTATGAAATCCCAAAAAAAAACTCTTAATACAATAGAGATTCATACTGTAGCTACCAAACCAGATTTACCCTACTGCCATAAAAAAGTGGTACGGTCAAAATCGTACCAAGGTTCTGAGTCACTTCGGTAAAGGAACCCCACTCGTAGGTGCTTTGGTTATCGCGGGCAGTTACCATGGAGACCAGTCGGAGATGTGGAAAATACTCTTAAGTCGGAGCTCGGCCTTCGGCCTCGGACAGTTACTCCAAATGTAGTCAAAACTCCCACAAAAACTCCTAAAACAGTCGGTAATGTATAGTAAAGTACTCCAAATACAGTATGAAGAATGAGAGGAGCATGTAAATTCAGAGCTCGGCCTACGGCCTCACAAGACACTAATACGGCTCAGGCTGCGGCCTCGCCAAGCGCTCGCCCTTCGGGCTCGCGCACCTTCCACTCGGCCTTCGGCCTCGTGGGCCGAAAGTTCGGCCTTCGGCCTCACCAGAAGCTCGCCCTTCGGGCTCGCGATACACTGATGGGGGACAGTTACTCCAAATTTAGTCAAAACTCCCACGAAAACTTCTAAAACAGTCGGTAATCTATGGTAAAATACTCCAAATACAGTATGAAGAATGAGAGGAGCATGTTAATTCGGAGCTCGGCTCGGCCTACGGCCTCGCCATGAGCTCGCCCTGCGGGCTCGCACACCTTAAGCTCGGCCTTCGGCCTCGCGGGCCGAGAGTTCGGCCTTCGGCCTCACCAGAAGATCGCCCTTCGGGCTCGCTATACCTTCATGTAAGACAGTAACTCCAAATTCAGTCGAAATTCCCACAAAAACTCCAAATACAGTCGAAAATGTAAGGTAAAATACTCCAAATGCAGTATGAAGAATGAGAGGAGCATCAAAGCATGATAAAAAAATAAATTTCACTGTTATAGGACAAAAACTCCAAATTCAGTCGAAAATCCCACTAAAACTCCAAATACAGTCGAAAATGTAAGGTGAAATACTCCAGATACAGTATGAAGAATGAGAGGAGCATGTAAATTCAGAGCTCGGCCTTCGGCCTCGCAAGACACTAATACGGCTCGGCCTGCGGCCTCGCCATGCGCTCGCCCTGTGGGCTCGCGCACCATACGCTCGGCCTTCGGCCTCGCGGGTCGGAGTTCGGCCTTCGGCCTCACCAGAAGTTCGGCCTTCGGCCTCACCAGAAACTCGCCCTTCGGGCTCGCTATACACTAATGTAGGACCTTAACTCCAAATTCAGTCGAAAATCCCACAAAAACCCCACATACAGTCGAAAATGTACGGTATAATACTCCAAATGCAGTATGAAGAATGAGAGGAGCATCTGAGCCTAAAAAAAAAATGACAGATTTCAAAAAATTCCCTGTTATAGGACAAAAACTCCAAAAACAGTCGAAAATCCCACTAAAACTCCAAATACAGTCGAAAATGTAAGAAAAATACTCCAAATGAAGAATGAAGAATGAGAGGAGCATTTTTGACAGGTGTAATTCGACTGCTCTCCCGATCCCTTATGACATTTGGTCGAGCACCCCCTACCTATCTCTTACCGTTTCCGAGATACGCCATCCAATTTTACTTGGCAGGCGTCATTTTTACGATTTTCGATTTTTCCCATACTCACCTAAACCCCCCCTACATTTCCGCCATACTTCATTTTAACCCTACTCTACTCCTTCTGGGAGAACAATTATGTCAGTCAGTGAATCAGTCAGTGAGTCAGTCAGTGAGTCAGTCAGTCAGTGTGTGGTAATCGAGCTTTATATATATAAAAACTAGTTTTTCGGGCAGTGTGCGGGCCGCAAGCGGCCCGCATCTATCTTGAGTCAGTACGAACTGTCATAAAAACACCTTATACATTTGAAAAAAAATAAATAAATACTCCAATATAAGTATGAATTCCAATACAATCTCTTAATACAGTAGAGATTCATACTGTAGCCACCAAACCAGATTCACCCTACTGCCATAAAAAAGTGGTACGGTCAGAATCGTACCAAGGTTCTAAGTCACTTCGGTAAAGAAACCCCACTCGTAGGTGCTTTGGTTATCGCGGGCAGTTACCATGGAGACCAGTCGGAGATGTGGAAAATACTCTCAAGTCGGAGCTCGGCCTTCGGCCTCGGACAGTTACTCCAAATGTAGTCAAAACTCCAACAAAAACTCCAAAAACAGTCGGTAATGTATGGTGAAATACTCCAAATACAGTATGAAGAATGAGAGGAGCATGTCAATTCGGAGCTCGGCCTTCGGCCTCGCAAGACGCTTACACGGCTCGGCCTACGGCCTCGCCATGAGCTCGCCCTGCGGGCTCGCACACCTTAAGCTCGGCCTTCGGCCTCGCGGGCCGAAAGTTCGGCCTTCGGCCTCACCAGAAGCTCGCCCTTCGGGCTCGCTATACCTTGATATAGGACAGTTACTCCAAATTCAGTCGAAAATCCCACAAAAACTCTTAATACAGTCGAAAATTAAGGAAAAGTACTCCAAATGCAGTATGAAGCATGAGAGGAGCATGTCAGATCGGAGCTCGGCCTTCGGCCTCGCAAGACACTAATATGGCTCGGCCTTCGGCCTCGCTAGACACTAATACAGCTCGGCCTGCGGCCTCGCCAAGCGCTCGCCCTTCGGGCTCGCTATACCTTCACGTATGACAGTAACTCTATATTCAGTCGAAAATCCCACAAAAACTCCAAATACAGTCGAAAATGTAAGCAAAATACTCCAAATGCAGTATGAAGAATGAGAGGAGCACTTTTGACTCATGTCATTTGACTGCTCTCCCGATTCCCTATGACATTTGTTCAAACACCCCCCATCTATCTCTTACCGTTTTCGAAATACGTCATCCATCATTACTTGGCAGGCGTCATTTTTATGATTTTCGATTTTTCTCATACTCACCTAAACCCCCCCTACATTTTTGCCATACATCATTGTCGTCCTACTCTTCTCCTTCTAGGAGAACATTTATGTCAGTCAGTCAGTGAGTCAGTGAGTGGTAATCGAGCTTTATATATTATTAACTAGTTTTTCGGGCAGTGTGCGGGCCGCAAGCGGCCCGCATCTATCTTGAGTCAGTACGAACTGTCATAAAAGCACCTTAAACATTTAAATAAAAAAATAATTAAAACTCCAATAGAAGTATGAAATCCCATATAAGCTCTGAATACAATAGAGATTCATACTGTAGCCACCAAACCAGATTCACCCTACTGCCATAAAAAAGTGGTACGGTCAGAATCGTACCAAGGTTCTAAGTCACTTCAGTAAAGGAACCCCACTCGTAGGTGCTTTGGTTATCGCGGGCAGTTACCATGGAGACCAGTCGGAGATGTGGAAAATACTCTAAAGTCGGAGCTCGGCCTTCGGCCTCGGACAGTTACTCCAAATGTAGTCAAAACTCCCACAAAAACTCCTAAAACAGTCGGTAATGTATAGTAAAGTACTCCAAATACAGTATGAAGAATGAGAGGAGCATGTAAATTCGGAGCTCGGCCTTCGGCCTCGCAAGACACTATCACGGCTCGGCCTGCGGCCTCGCAAAGCGCTCGCCCTACGGGCTCGCGCACCATCCGCTCGGCCTTCGGCCTCGCGGGCCGAAAGTTCGGCCTTCGGCCTCACCAGAATCTCGCCCTTCGGGCTCGCTATACCTTGATGTAGGACAGTAACTCCCAATTCAGTCAAAAATCCCACAAAAACTCCAAATACAGTTGAAAATTTAAGGTAAAATACTCCAAATGCAGTATGAAGAATGAGAGGAGCATGTCAATTTAGAGCTCGGCCTTCGGCCTCGCAAGACACTAATACGGCTCGGCCTTCGGCCTCGCCAGAAGCTCGCCCTTCGGGCTCGCGCGCCATACGCTCGGCCTTCGGCCTCGCGGGCCGAAAGTTCGGCCTTCGGCCTCACCAGAAGCTCGCCCTTCGGGCTTGCTATACCTTCTTGTATGACAGTAACTCCAAATTCAGTCCAAAATCCCATAAAAACTCCAAATACAGTCGAAAATGTAAGGAAAATACTCCAAATGCAGTATGAAGAATGAGAGGAGCACTTTTGACACATGTCATTTGACTGCTCTCCAGATTCCCTATGACATTTGTTCAAACACCCCCTACCTATCTCTTACCGTTTTCGAGATACGTCATACATCTTTACTTGGCAGGCGTCATTTTTATGATTTTCGATTTTTCTCATACTCACCTAAACCCCCCCTACATTTTTGCCATACATCATTGTCGTCCTACTCGTCTCCTTCTAGGAGAACATTTATGTCAGTCAGTCAGTGAGTCAGTGGTAATCGAGCTTTATATATTATGATGATATGATGATGATGATGATGATGATGATGATTAACTAGTTTTTCGGGCAGTGTGCGGGCCGCAAGCGGCCCGCATTTATCGTTATGCAGTATTAAATTATATCAAAACACCTTATACATTAAAAAAAAAGTATGTTCAAAACTCCAATAGAAGTATGAAATCCAATATAAACTCTTAATACAATAGAGATTCATACTGTAGCTACCAAACCAGATTTACCCTACTGCCATAAAAAACTGGTACGGTCAGAATTTTACCAAGGTTCTGAGTCACTTCGGTAAAGGAACCCCACTCGTAGGTGCTTTGGTTATCGTGGGCAGTTACCATGGAGACCAGTCGGGGATGTGGATTAATACTCTCAAGTCAGAGCTCGGCCTTAGTCCTCGGACAGTTACTACAAATTTAGTCAAAACTCCCACAAAAACTTCTAAAACAGTCGGTAATCTATGGTAAAATACTCCAAATACAGTATGAAGAATGAGAGGAGCATTTAAATTCAGAGCTCGGCCTTCGGCCTCGCAAGACACTCACACGGCTCAGCCTGCGGCCTCGCCAAGCGCTCGCCCTTCGGGCTCGCGCACATTCCGCTCGGCCTTCGGCCTCGCGGGCCGTAAGTTCGGCCTTCGGCCTCACAAGAAGCTCGCCCTTCGGGCTCGCTATACCTTGATGTAGGACAGTAACTCCAAATTCAGTCAAAAATCCCACAAAAACTCCAAATACAGTTGAAAATTTAAGGTAAAATACTCCAAATGCAGTATGAAGAATGAGAGGAGCATGTCAATTTAGAGCTCGGCCTTTGGCCTCGCAAGACACTAATACGGCTCGGCCTACGGCCTCGCCAAACGCTCGCCCTACGGGCTCGCGAACCATCCGCTCGGCCTTCGGCCTCGCGGGCCGAAAGTTCGGCCTTCGGCCTCACCAGAAGCTCGCCCTTCGGGCTCGCTACACCTTCATGTATGACAGTTACTCCAAAATCAGTCGAAAATCCCATAAAAACTCCAAATACAGTCGAAAATATAAGAAAATTACTCCAAATGCAGTATGAAGAATGAGAGGAGCACTTTTGACTCATGTCATTTGACTGCTCTCCAGATTCCCTATGACATTTGTTCAAACACCCCCTATCTATCTCTTACCGTTTTCGAGATATGTCATCCATCATTACTTGGCAGGCGTCATTTTAATGATTTTCGATTTTTCCCATACTCACCTAAACCCCCCGAACATTTCCGCCATACATCATTTTAACCCTACTCTGCTCCTTCTAGGAGAACATTTGTGTCAGTCAGTCAATCAGTCAGTGAGTCAGTGGTAATCGAGCTTTATATATTATTAACTAGTTTTTCGGGCAGTGTGCGGGCCGCAAGCGGCCCGCATTTATCGTTATGCAGTATTAAATTATATCAAAACACCTTATACATTAAATTTTTTTTTCGAAAATCCAAAAGATATACGACGTCCCATACAAACTCCTAATACAATAAGGAACCATACTGTAACCACCAAACCAGATTCACCCTACTGCCATAAAAAAGAGGTACGGTCAGAATCGTACCAAGGTTCTGAGTCACTTCGGTAAAGGAACCCCACTCGTAGGTGCTTTGGTTATCGCGGGCAGTTACAATGGAGACCAGTCGGAGATGTGGAAAATACTCTCAAGTCGGAGCTCGGCCTTCGGCCTCTGACAGTTACACCAAATGTAGTCAAAACTCCCACAAAAACTCCTAAAACAGTCGGTAATGTATGGTGAAATACTCCAAATGCAGTATGAAGCATGAGAGGAGCATGTCAGATCGGAGCTCGGCCTTCGGCCTCGCAAGACACTAATATGGCTCGGCCTTCGGCCTCGCTAGACACTAATACAGCTCGGCCTGCGGCCTCGCCAAGCGCTCGCCCTGCGGGCTCGCGCACCATCAGCTCGGCCTTCGGCCTCGCTGACCGAAAGTTCGGCCTTCGGCCTCACCAGAAGCTCGCCCTTCGGGCTCGCTATACCTTTATCAATGACAGTAGCTCCAAAATCAGTCGAAAATTTCACAAAAACTCCAAATACAGTCAAAAATATAAGGCAAATACTCCAAATGCAGAACGAAGAATGAGAGGAGCATTTTTGACAGGTGTCATTCGACTGCTCTCCCGATTCCCTATGACATTTGTTCAAACACTCCCTATCTATCTCTTACCGTTTTCGAGATACATCATCCATCATTACTTGGCAGGCGTCATTTTTATAATTTTCGATTTTTCTCATACTCACCAAAACCCCCCGAACATTTTCGCCATACATCATTTTCACTCTACTCTGCTCCTTCTAGGAGAACATTTATGTCAGTGAGTCAGTGGTAATCGAGCTTTATATATTATTAATTAACTAGATGGTAAGTGGTGTGCGGGCCGCGAGCGGCCCGCAATTATCGTTATGCATTCTTAAATTATATCAAAACACCTTATTTATTTAAAAAAAAAAAATCAAAACCATAATAGAAGTATGAAATCCCATATAAACCCTTAATACAATAAAGAACCAAAGTGAAGCCGTCAAACCAGATTTACCCTACAGCCATAAAAAAGCGGTACAGTCAGAATCGTATCAAGATTCTTAGTCACTTCGATAAAGATACCCCACACGTAGGTGCTTCGGTTATCGCCAGCAGTTACCATGCGGACCAGTCGGAAATGTGGAAAATACTTTCAAGTCGGAGCTCGGCCTTCGGCCTCGGACAGTTACTCCAAATGTAGTCCAAAAACCCACAAAAACTCTTTATACAGTCAAAAATTAAAATGAATTACTCCAAATGCAGTATGAAGAATAAGAGGGGCACCTAGGACGAATCCAAAATGGCGGAATTCAAGATGGTCACCATGCAAAGCTCTCCGACCCCACTGAAGCTCGGCCTTACGGCCTCACTTCAGCGTGATCGGAGCACTTTGTATGGCGGCCATCTTGAATTCCGCCATTTTGGATTTTTTTTGATGTCATTCGTACTCTCCATATTCACTATGATATTTGTTCAAAGACCCCCCCACCTATCTCTTACTGTTTTCGAGATACGTCTTCATTCATCACTTGGCAGACGTCATCGAAAAAAAATTTCAAATTTTGAATAAGAACGTCCAGAACAACCTAGATATCGATTTTCAGCCAAATCGGAAAAACTTTTTTTACTTGGCAGACGTCATCGAAAAAAAAATTTCGAATTTGGAATAGGAACGTCCAGAACAACCTAGATATCGATTTTCAGCCAAATCGGAAAAACTTTTTTTACTTGGCAGACGTCATCGAAAAAAAAATTTCTGATTTGGAATAAGAACGTCCAGAACAACCTAGATATCGATTTTCAGCCAAATCGGAAAAACTTTTTTTAGTTGGCAGACGTCATCGAAAAAAAAATTTCAAATTTGGAATAAGAACGTCCAGAACAACCTAGATATCGATTTTCAGCCAAATCGGAAAAACTTTTTTTATTTGGCAGACGTCATCGAAATTGGCATAAGAACGTACTCATACTCCTAATACAGTCCGTAATGTACGGTAAATACTCCAAATACAGTATGAAGAATGAGAGGAGCATGTCAATACGTAGCTCTGCCTTCGGCCTCGCAAGACACTAACTGGGCTCGGCCTACGGCCTCGCCAAGCGCTCGCCCTGCGGGCTCGCGCACTATACGCTCGGCCTTCGGCCTCACGTACCGAAAGTTCGGCCTTCGGCCTCACCAGAAGCTCGCCCTTCGGGCTCGCTATACACTGATGTAGGTCCGTAACTCCAAATTCAGTCGAAAATCCCACAAAAACTCCAAATACAGTCGAAAATGTAAGGTAAACTACTCCAAATGCAGTACGAAGAATGAGAGGAGCATCGAAGCATAATAAAAAAATTACAGAAATCAAGAATTTGACTGTTATAGGACAAAAACTCCAAATTCAGTCGAGAATCCCACTAAAACTTCAAATACAGTCGAAAATGTAAGGTGAAATATTTCAGATACAGTATGAAGAATGAGAGGAGCATGTAAATTCAGAGCTCGGCCTTCGGCCTCGCAAGACACTAACACGGCTCGGCCTACGGCCTCGCCATGGCCTCACCATACGCTCGGCCTTCGGCCTCGCGGGCCGAAGTTCGGCCTACGGCCTCACCAGAAGTTCGGCCTTCGGCCTCACCAGAAGCTCGCCCTTCGGGCTCGCTATAACCCGATATAGGACCGTTACTCCAAATTCAGTCGAAAATCCCACAAAAACTCCAAATACAGTCGAAAATGTATGGTAAAATACTCCAAATACAGTATGAAGAATGAGAGGAGCATCTGAGCCTAAAAAAAAATTACAGATTTCAAAAAATTCCCACAAAAACTCCAAATACAGTCGAAAATGTAAGAAAAATACTCCAAATGAAGAATGAAGAATGAGAGGAGCATTTTTGACAGGTGTCATTCGACTGCTCTCCCGATCCCTTATGACATTTGGTCGAGCACCCCCTACCTATCTCTTACCGTTTCCGAGATACGCCATCCAATTTTACTTGGCAGGCGTCATTTTTATGATTTTCGATTTTTCCCATACTCACCTAAACCCCTCCTACATTTCCGCCATACTTCATTTTAACCCTACTCTACTCCTTCTGGGAGAACAATTATGTCAGTGAGTCAGTCAGTGAGTCAGTGTGTGGTAATCGAGCTTTATATAATATAACTAGTTTTTCGGGCAGTGTGCGGGCCGCAAGCGGCCCGCATTTATCGTTATGCAGTATTAAATTATATCAAAACACCATATACATTAAAAAAAAATTTCAAAAATCCAAAAGATATACGACGTCCCATACAAACTCCTAATACAATAAGGAACCATACTGTAACCACCAAACCAAATTCACCCTACCGCCATAAAAAAGTGGTACGGTCAGAGTTGTACCAAGGTTCTGAGTCACTTCGGTAAAGGAACCCCACTCGTAGGTGCTTTGGTTATCGCGGGCAGTTACCATGGAGACCAGTCGGAGATGTGGAAAATACTCTCAAGTCGGAGCTCGGACTTCGTCCTCGGACAGTTACTCCAAATTTAGTCAAAACTCCCACAAAAACTTCTAAAACAGTCGGTAATCTATGGTAAAATACTCCATATACAGTATGAAGAATGAGAGGAGCATGTTAATTCGGAGCTCGGCCTTCGGCCTCGCAAGACACTCATACGGCTCGGCCTGCGGCCTCGCCAAGTGCTCGCCCTTCGGGCTCGCCAACCGTACGCTCGGCCTTCGGCCTCGCGGGCCGAAAGTTCGGCCTTCGGCCTCACCAGGAGCTGGCCCTTCGGGCTCGCTATACCTTGATGTAGGACAGTAACTCGAAATTCAGTTGAAAATCCCACAAAAAACTCCAAAAACAGTCGAAAATGTTAGGTAAAATACTCCAAATAAAGTATGAAGAATGAGAGGAGCATGTACATTCGGAGCTCGGCCTTCGGCCTCGCAAGACACTAATACGGCTCGGCCTGCGGCCTCGCCGAACGCTCGCCCTGCGGGCTCGCGCACCATCCGCTCGGCCTTCGGCCTCGCGGGCCGAAAGTTCGGCCTTCGGCCTCACCAGAAGCTCGCCCTTCGGGCTCGCTATACCTTGATATAGGACAGAAACTCTTAATTCAGTCGAAAATCCCACAAAAACTCCAAATACAGTCGAAAATGTAAGAAAAATACTCCAAATGCAGAACGAAGAATGAGAGGAGCATTTTTGACAGGTGTCATTCGACTGCTCTCCAGATCCCCTATGACATTTGTTCAAACACCCCCCACCTATCTCTTACCGTTTTCGAGATACGTCATACATCTATACTTGGCAGGCGTCATTTTAGTGATTTTCGATTTTTCTCATACTCACCTAAACCCCCCCTACATTTTTGCCATACATCATTTTCACTCTACTCTGCTCCTTCTAGGAGAACATTTATGTCAGTGAGTCAGTCAGTGGTAATCGAGCTTTATATATTATAATAATAATAACTAGTTATTCGGGCAGTGTGCGGGCCGCAAGCGGCCCGCATTTATCGTTATGCAGTATTAAATTATATCAAAACACCTTATACATTAAAAAAATATTTTAAAAATCCAAAAGATTAACGACGTCCCATACAAACTCCTAATACAATAAGGAACCATACTGTAACCACCAAACCAGATTCACCCTACTGCCATAAAAAAGTGGTACGGTCAGAGTTGTACCAAGGTTCTGAGTCACTTCGGTAAAGGAACCCCACTCGTAGGTGCTTTGGTTATCGCGGGCAGTTACCATGGAGACCAGTCGGAGATGTGGAAGATACTCTCAAGTCGGAGCTCGGCCTTCTGCCTCGGTCAGTTACTCCAAATGTAGTCAAAACTCCCACTAAACTCCTAAAACAGTCGATAATATATGGTAAAATACTCCAAATACAGAATGAAGAATGAGAGGAGCATGTAAATTCGGAGCTCGGCCTTCGGCCTCGCAAGACACTCCCACGGCTCAGCCTGCCGGCTCACCTCGCCAAGCGCTCGCCCTTCGGGCTCGCGCATCATACGCTCGGCCTTCGGCCTCACGGGCCGAAAGTTCGGCCTTCGGCCTCACCAGAAGCTCGCCCTTCGGGCTCGCTATACACTGATTTAGGACGGTAACTCCAAATTCAGTCGAAAATCCCACAAAAACTCCAAATACAGTCGAAAATGTAAGGAAAAATACTCCAAATGCAGTATGAAGCATGAGAGGAGCATGTCAGATCGGAGCTCGGCCTTCGGCCTCGCAAGACACTAATATGGCTCGGCCTTCGGCCTCGCAAGACACTAATACAGCTCGCCCTTCGGGCTCGCGCACCATCCGCTCGGCCTTCGGCCTCGCGGGCCGAAAGTTCGGCCTTCGGCCTCACCCGAAGCTCGCCCTTCGGGCTCGCTATACCTTCATCTATGACAGTAACTCCAAAATCAGTCGAAAATCCCACAAAAACTCCAAATACAGTCGAAAATGTAAGAAAAATACTCCAAATGAAGAATGAAGAATGAGAGGAGCATTTTTGACAGGTGTCATTCGACTGCTCTCCCGATCCCCTATGACATTTGGTCGAGCACCCCCTATCTATCTCTTACCGTTTTCGAGATACGTCATCCGTCTTTACTTGGCAGGCGTCATTTTTATGATTTTCGATTTTTCCCATACTCACCTAAACCCCCCCTACACTTTTCCAATACATCACTTTCTTCCTACTCGACTCCTTCTGGGAGAACAATTATGTCAGTCAGTCAGTGAGTCAGTCAGTCAGTCAGTGTATGGTAATCGAGCTTTATATAAAGAGACTAGTTTTTCGGGCAGTGTGCGGGCCGCAAGCGGCCCGCATTTATCGTTATGCAGTACGAAATGTCATAAAAGCACCTTATACATTAAAAAAAAGTATGTTCAAAACTCCAATAGAAGTATGAAATCCCATATAAACTCTTAATACAATAGAGATTCATACTGTAGCAACCAAACCAGATTTACCCTACTGCCATAAAAAAGTGGTACGGTCAGAATTGTACCAAGGTTCTGAGTCACTTCGGTAAAGGAACCCCACTCGTAGGTGCTTTGGTTATCGTGGGCAGTTACCATGGAGACCAGTCGGAGATGTGGAAAATACTCTCAAGTCGGAGCTCAGCCTTCACCCTCGGACAGTTACTCCAAATGTAGTCAAAACTCCCACAAAAACTCCTAAAACAGTCGGTAATGTATAGTGTAATACTCCAAATACAGTATGAAGAATGAGAGGAGCATGTCAATTCGGAGCTCGGCCTTCGGCCTCGCCAGACACTAATACAGCTCGGCCTGCGGCCTCGCCAAGCGCTCGCCCTACGGGCTCGCGCACCATCCGCTCGGCCTTCGGCCTCGCGGGCCGAAAGTTCGGCCTTCGGCCTCACCAGAAGCTCGCCCTTCGGGCTCGCTATACCTTCATGTATGACAGTAACTCCAAATTCAGTCGAAAATCCCACAAAAACTCCAAAAACAGTCGGTTTTGTATGGTAAAATACTCCAAATGCAGTATGAAGAATGAGAGGAGCATGTCAGATCGGAGCTCGGCCTTCGGCCTCGCAAGACACTAATATGGCTCGGCCTTCGGCCTCGCTAGACACTACTACAGCTCGGCCTGCGGCCTCGCCAAGCGCTCGCCCTTCGGGCTCGCGCACCATCAGCTCGGCCTTCGGCCTCGCGGACCGAAAGTTCGGCCTTCGGCCTCACCAGAAGCTCGCCCTTCGGGCTCGCTATACCTTTATCAATGACAGTAACTCCAAAATCAGTAGAAAATCCCACAAAAACTCCAAATACAGTCAAAAATATATGGAAAATACTCCAAATGCAGTACGAAGAATGAGAGGAGTACTTTTGACAGATGTCATTCGACTGCTCTCCAGATTCCCTATGACATTTGTTCAAACACACCCTATCTATCTCTTACCGTTTTCGAGATACGTCATACATCTTTACTTGGCAGGCGTCATTTTTATGATTTTCGATTTTTCTCATATTCACCTAAACCCCCCCTACATTTTTGCCATACATCATTGTCGTCCTACTCGACTCCTTCTAGGAGAACATTTATGTCAATGAGTCAGTCAGTCAGTCAGTCAGTCAGTGAGTGGTAATCGAGCTTTATATATTATTAATTAACTAGTTTTTCGGGCAGTGTGCGGGCCGCAAGCGGCCCGCATCTATCTTGAGTCAGTACGAACTGTCATAAAAGCACCTTATACATTTGAAAAAAAAAAAAGAAATTACTCCAATATAAGTATGAATTCCAATACAATCTCTTAATACTGTAGAGATTCATACTGTAGCCACCAAACCAGATTCACCCTACTGCCATAAAAAAGTGGTACGGTCAGAATCGTACCAAGGTTCTGAGTCACTTCGGTAAAGGAACCCCACTCGTAGGTGCTTTGATTATCGCGGGCAGTTACCATGGAGACCAGTCGGAGATTTGGAAAATACCCTCAAGTCGGAGCTCGGCCTTAGGCCTCGGCCTTAGGACAGTTACTCCAAATGTAGTCAAAACTCCCACAAAAACTCCTAAAACAGTCGGTAATGTATGGTGAAATACTCCAAATACAGTATGAAGAATGAGAGGAGCATGTCAATTCAGAGCTCGGCCTTCGGCCTCGCAAGACACTTACAAGGCTCGGCCTACGGTCTCGACATGAGCTCGCCCTGCGGGCTCGCCCACCTTAAGCTCGGCCTTCGGCCTCGCGGGCCGAAAGTTCGGCCTTCGGCCTCACCAGAAGCTCGCCCTTCGGGCTCGCTATACCTTCATGTATGACAGTAACTCCAAATTCAGTCGAAAATCCCACAAAAACTCCAAAAACAGTCGGTTTTGTATGGTAAAATACTCCAAATGCAGTATGAAGAATGAGAGGAGCATGTCAATTCGGAGCTCGGCCTTCGGCCTCGCAAGACACTAATATGGCTCGGCCTGCGGCCTCGTCCAGCGCTCGCCCTACGGGCTCGCGCACCATACGCTCGGCCTTCGGCCTCGCGGGCCGAAAGTTCGGCCTTCGGCCTCACCAGAAGCTCGCCCTTCGGGCTCGCTATACCTTCACGTATGACAGTTACTCCAAATTCAGTCCAAAATCCCACAAAAACTCCAAATACAGTCAAAAATGTAAGAAAAATACTCCAAATGCAGTACGAAGAATGAGAGGAGCATTTTTGACAGGTGTCATTCGACTGCTCTCCAGATTCCCTATGACATTTGTTCAATCACCCCCTATCTATCTCTTACCGTTTTCGAGATACGTCATACATCTTTACTTGGCAGGCGTCATTTTTATGATTTTCGATTTTTCTCATACTCACCTTAACCCCCCCTACATTTTTGCCATACATCATTGTCGTCCTACTCGTCTCCTTCTAGGAGAACATTTATGTCAATGAGTGAGTGAGTCAGTGAGTGGTAATCGAGCTTTATATATTATGAAAACTAGTTTTTCGGGCAGTGTGCGGGCCGCAAGCGGCCCGCATCTATCTTGAGTCAGTACGAACTGTCACAAAAGCACCTTATACATTTGAAAAAAAAAATTAAAAACTCCAATATAAGTATGAAATCCCATATAAACTCTGAATACAATAGAGATTCATACTGTAGCCACCAAACCAGATTTACCCTACTGCCATAAAAAAGTGGTACGGTCAGAATCGTACCAAGGTTGTGATACACTTTGGTAAAGAAATCCCACTCGTAGGTGCTTTGGTTATCGCGGGCAGTTACCATGGAGACCAGTCGGAGATGTGGAAAATACTCTCAAGTCGGAGCTCGGCCTTCGGCCTCGGACAGTTACTCCAAATTTAGTCAAAACTCCCACAAAAACTTCTAAAACAGTCGGTAATCTATGGTAAAATACTCCAAACACAGTATGAAGAATGAGAGGAGCATGTAAATTCGGAGCTCGGCCTTCGGCCTCGCAAGACACTCACACGGCTCGGCCTACGGCCTCGCCATGAGCTCGCCCTGCGGGCTCGCACACCTTAAGCTCGGCCTTCGGCCTCGCGGGCCGAAAGTTCGGCCTTCGGCCTCACCAGGAGCTCGCCCTTCGGGCTCGCTATACCTTCATGTATGACAGTAACTCCAAATTCAGTCGAAAATCCCACAAAAACTCCAAAAACAGTCGGTTTTGTATGGTAAAATACTCCAAATGCAGTATGAAGAATGAGAGGAGCATGTCAATTCGGAGCTCGGCCTTCGGCCTCGCAAGACACTAATATGGCTCGGCCTTCGGCCTCGCTAGACACTAATACAGCTCGGCCTGCGGCCTCGCCAAGCGCTCGCCCTTCGGGCTCGCGCACCATCAGCTCGGCCTTCGGCCTCGCGGACCGAAAGTTCGGCCTTCAGCCTCACCAAAAGCTCGCCCTTCGGGCTCGCTATACCTTCATCAATGACAGTAACTCCATATTCACTCGAAAATCCCACAAAAACTCCAAATACAGTCAAAAATATGTGCACATTGTATGGCGGCCATCTTGAAATCCGCCATTTTGGATTTTTGACAGACGTCATTCGACTGCTCTTCCGATCCCCTATGACATTTGTTCGAGCACCCCCTACCTATCTCTTACCGTTTCCGAGATACGCCATCCACTTTTACTTGGCAGACGTCATCTTCAAGTTTTCGGATTTTTCCCATACTCACCTAAACCCCCCCTACATTTCCGCCATACTTCATTTTAACCCTACTCTACTCCTTCTGGGAGAACAATTATGTCAGTGAGTCAGTCAGTGTGTGGTAATCGAGCTTTATATAATATAATAATAATAATAATAATAATAATAATAATAATAATAATAACTAGTTTTTCGGGCAGTGTGCGGGCCGCAAGCGGCCCGCATTTATCGTTATGCAGTATTAAATTATATCAAAACACCTTATACATTAAATTTTTTTTTCAGAAATCCAAAAGATATACGACGTCCCATACAAACTCCTAATACAATAAGGTACCATACTGTAACCACCAAACCAAATTCACCCTACTGCCATAAAAAAGTGGTACGGTCAGAATCGTACCAAGGTTCTGAGTCACTTCGGTAAAGGAACCGCACTCGTAGGTGCTTTGTTTATCGCGGGCAGTTACAATGGAGACCAGTCGGAGATGTGGAAAATACTCTCAAGTCGGAGCTCGGCCTTCGGCCTCTGACAGTTACTCCAAATGTAGTCAAAACTCCCACAAAAACTCCTAAAACAGTCGGTAATCTATCGTAAAATACTCCAAATACAGTATGAAGAATGAGAGGAGCATGTGAATTCGGGGCTCGGCCTTCGGCCTCGCAAGACACTCACACGGCTCGGCCTGCGGCCTCGCCAAAAGCTCGCCCTGCGGGCTCGCCAACCATGCGCTCGGCCTTCGGCCTCGCGGGCCGAAAGTTCGGCCTTCGGCCTCACCAGAAGCTCGCCCTTCGGGCTCGCTTTACCTTGATGTAGGACAGTTACTCCAAATTCAGTCGAAAATCCCACAAAAACTCTTAATACAGTCGAAAATAAAGGAAAAGTACTCCAAATGCAGTATGAAGTATGAGAGGAGCATGTCAGATCGGAGCTCGGCCTTCGGCCTCGCAAGACACTAATATGGCTCGGCCTTCGGCCTCGCTAGACACTAATACAGCTCGGCCTGCGGCCTCGCCAAGCGCTCGCCCTTCGGGCTCGCGCACCATCAGCTCGGCCTTCGGCCTCGCGGACCGAAAGTTCGGCCTTCGGCCTCACCAGAAGCTCGCCCTTCGGGCTCGCTATACCTTCATCAATGACAGTAACTCCAAAATCAGTCGAAAATCCCACAAAAACTCCAAATACAGTCGAAAATGTAAGGAAAATACTCCAAATGCAGTATGAAGAATGAGATGAGCACTTTTGACACATGTCATTTGACTGCTCTCCAGATTCCCTATGACATTTGTTCAAACACCCCCTATCTATCTCCTACCGTTTTCGAGATACGTCATACATCTTTACTTGGCAGGCGTCATTTTTATGATTTTCGATTTTTCTCATACTCACCTAAACCCCCCCTACATTTTTGCCATACATCATTTTAACTCTACTCTGCTCCTTCTAGGAGAACATTTATGTCAATGAGTCAGTCAGTCAGTCAGTCAGTCAGTGAGTGGTAATCGAGCTTTATATATTATGAATGACTAGTTTTTCGGGCAGTGTGCGGGCCGCAAGCGGCCCGCATCTATCTTGAGTCAGTACGAACTGTCATAAAAGCACCTTATACATTTAAAAAAAAAGTATGTTCAAAACTCCAATAGAAGTATGAAATCCCATATAAACTCTGAATACAATAGAGATTCATACTGTAGCCACCAAAACAGATTTACCCTACTGCCATAAAAAAGTGGTACGGTCAGAATCGTACCAAGGTTCTGAGTCACTTTGGTAAAGAAATCCCACCTGTAGGTGTTTTGGTAACCGCGGGCAGTTACCATAGAGACAAGTCGGAAATGTGGAAAATACCCTCAAGTCGGAACTCGGCCTTCGGCCTCGGACAGTTACTCCAAATGTAGTCAAAACTCCCACAAAAACTCCTAAAACAGTCGGTAATGTATGGTAAAATACTCCAAATACAGTATGAAGAATGAGAGGAGCATGTAATTTCGGAGCTCGGCCTTCGGCCTCGCAAGACACTCACACGGCTTGGCCTGCGGCCTCGCCAAGTGCTCGCCCTTCGGGCTCGCCCACCATACGCTAGGCCTTTGGCCTCGCGGGCCGAAAGTTCGGCCTTCGGCCTCACCAGGAGCTCGCCCTTCGGGCTCGCTATTTCTTGATGTAGGACAGTTACTCCAAATTCAGTCGAAAATCCCACAAAAACTCTAAATACAGTCGAAATTTAAGGAAAAGTACTCCAAATGCAGTATGAAGCATGAGAGGAGCATGTCAATTCAGAGCTCGGCCTTCGGCCTCGCAAGACACTAATATGGCTCGGCCTTCGGCCTCGCTAGACACTAATACAGCTCGGCCTGCGGCCTCGCCAAGCGCTCGCCCTACGGGCTCGCGCACCATCAGCTCGGCCTTCGGCCTCGCGGACCGAAAGTTCGGCCTTCGGCCTCACCAGAAGCTCGCCCTTCGGGCTCGCTATACCTTCATGTATAACAGAAACTCAAAAATCAGTCGAAAATCCCACAAAAACTCCAAATACAGTCAAAAATATAAGGAAAATACTCCAAATGCAGAACGAAGAATGAGAGGAGCATTTTTGACAGGTGTCATTCGACTGCTCTCCAGATTCCCTATGACATTTGTTCAAACACACCCAATCTATCTCTTACCGTTTTCGAGATACGTCATCCATCTTTACTTGGCAGGCGTCATTTTTATGATTTTCGATTTTTCCCATTCTCACCTAAACCCCCCCATGGTGCTCCATGATGCCATACATCATTGTCGTCCTACTCGTCTCCTTCTAGGAGAACATTTATGTCAATGAGTCAGTCAGTGAGTGAGTCAGTGGTAATCGAGCTTTATATATTATGATGACTAGTTTTTCGGGCAGTGTGCGGGCCGCAAGCGGCCCGCATTTATCGTTATGCAGTATTAAATTATATCAAAACACCTTATACATTTAAAAAAATGCATGTTCAAAACTCCAATATAAGTATGTAATCCAATACAAACTCTTAATACAGTAGAGACCCAAACTGTAGCCACCAAACCACATTCACCCTACTGCCATAAAAAAGTGGTACGGTCAGAATCGTACCAAGGTTCTGAGTCACTTCGGTAAAGGAACCCCACTTGTGGGTGCTTTGGTTATCGCGGGCAGTTACCATGGAGACCAGTCGGAGATGTGGAAAATACTCTCAAGTCGGAGCTCGGCCTTCGGCCTTGGACAGTTACTCCAAATTTTGTCAAAACTCCCACAAAAACTTCTAAAACAGTCGGTAATCTATGGTAAAATACTCCAAATACAGTATGAAGAATGAGAGGAGCATGTAAATTCAGAGCTCGGCCTTCGGCCTCGCAAGACACTCACACGGCTCAGCTTGCGGCCTCGCCAAAAGCTCGCCCTGCGGGCTCGCCAACCATACGCTCGGCCTTCGGCCTCGCGGGCCGAAAGTTCGGCCTTCGGCCTCACCAGAAGCTCGCCCTTCGGGCTCGCTATACCTTGCTGTAGGACAGTTACTCCAAATTCAGTCGAAAATCCCACAAAAACTCTTAATACAGTCGAAAATTAAGGAAAAGTACTCCAAATGCAGTATGAAGCATGAGAGGAGCATGTCAGATCGGAGCTCGGCCTTCGGCCTCGCAAGACACTAATATGGCTCGGCCTTCGGCCTCGCTAGACACTAATACAGCTCGGCCTGCGGCCTCGCCAAGCGCTCGCCCTTCGGGCTCGCGCACCACCAGCTCGGCCTTCGGCCTCGCGGACCGAAAGTTCGGCCTTCGGCCTCACCAGAAGCTCGCCCTTCGGGCTCGCTATACCTTTATCAATGACAGTAACTCCAAAATCAGTCGAAAATCCCACAAAAACTCCAAATACAGTCAAAAATATAAGGAAAATACTCCAAATGCAGTACGAAGAATGAGAGGAGCACTTTTGACAGGTGTCATTCGACTGCTCTCAAGATTCCCTATGACATTTGTTCAAACACACCCTATCTATCTCTTACCGTTTTCGAGATACGTCATCCATCTTTACTTGGCAGGCGTCATTTTTATGATTTTCGATTTTTCTCATACTCACCTAAACCCCCCCTACATTTTTGCCATACATCATTGTCGTCCTACTCGCCTCCTTCTAGGAGAACATTTATGTCAGTCAGTCAGTGAGTGGTAATCGAGCTTTATATATTATAATAACTAGTTTTTCGGGCAGTGTGCGGGCCGCAAGCGGCCCGCATCTATCTTGAGTCAGTAGGAACTGTCATAAAAGCACCTTATACATTTAAAAATATAATGTAAAACTCTAATATAAGTATGAAATCCCATATAAACTCTGAATACAATATAGAACCAAACTGTAACCACCAAACCAGTTTTACCCTACTGCCATAAAAAAGTGGTACGGTCAGAATCGTACCAAGGTTCTGAGTCACTTCGGTAAAGGAACCCCACTTGTAGGTGCTTTGGTTATCGCGGGCAGTTACCATGGAGACCAGTCGGAGATGTGGAAAATACCCTCAAGTCAGGGCTCGGCCTTCGGCCTCGAACAGTTACTCCAAATGTAGTCAAAACTCCCACAAAAACTCCTAAAACAGTCGGTAATGTATGGTAAAATACTCCAAATACAGTATGAAGAATGAGAGGAGCATGTCAATTCGGAGCTCGGCCTTCGGCCTCGCAAGACACTCACACGGCTCAGCCTGCGGCCTCGCCAAGCGCTCGCCCTACGGGCTCGCGCACCTTCCACTCGGCCTTCGGCCTCGCGGGCCGAAAGTTCGGCCTTCGGCCTCACCAGAAGCTCGCCCTTCGGGCTCGCTATACCTTCATGTATGATAGTAACTCCAAATTCAGTCGAAAATCCCACAAAAACTCCAAAAACAGTCGGTTTTGTATGGTAAAATACTCCAAATGCAGTATGAAGCATGAGAGGAGCATGTCAGATCGGAGCTCGGCCTTCGGCCTCGCAAGACACTAATATGGCTCGGCCTTCGGCCTCGCTAGACACTAATACAGCTCGGCCTGCGGCCTCGCCACCATCAGCTCGGCCTTCGGCCTCGCGGACCGAAAGTTCGGCCTTCGGCCTCACCAGAAGCTCGCCCTTCGGGCTCGCTATACCTTTATCAATGACAGTAACTCCAAAATCAGTCGAAAATCCCACAAAAACACCAAATACAGTCGAAAATGTAAGAAAAATCCTCCAAATGCAGTATGAAGCATGAGAGGAGCATTTTTGACAGGTGTCATTCGACTGCACTCCAGATTCCCTATGACATTTGTTCAAACACCCCCTATCTATCTCTTACCGTTTTCGAGATACGTCATACATCTTTACTTGGCAGGCGTCATTTTTATGATTTTCGATTTTTCTCATACTCACCAAAACCCCCTGAACATTTTCGCCATACATCATTTTCACTCTACTCTGCTCCTTCTAGGAGAACATTTATGTCAGTGAGTCAGTGAGTGGTAATCGAGCTTTATATATTATAATAATGACTAGTTTTTCGGGCAGTGTGCGGGCCGCAAGCGGCCCGCATCTATCTTGAGTCAGTACCAACTGTCATAAAAGCACCTTATACATTTAAATAAAAAAAAGCAAATCTCCAATAGAAGTATCAAATCCAATACAAACTCTTAATACAGTAGAGATTCATACTGTAGCCACCAAACCAGATTTACCCTACTGCCATAAAAAAGTGGTACGGTCAAAATCGTACCAAGGTTGTGATACACTTTGGTAAAGAAATCCCACTCGTAGGTGCTTTGGTTTTCGCGGGCAGTTACCATGGAGACCAGTCGGAGATGTGGAAAATACTCTCAAGGCGGAGCTCGGCCTTCGGCCTCGGACAGTTACTCCAAATAAAGTCAAAACTCCCACAAAAACTCCTAAAACAGTCGGTAATGTATGGTAAAATACTCCAAATACAGTATGAAGAATGAGAGGAGCATGTCAATTCGGAGCTCGGCCTTCGGCCTCGCAAGACACTCACACGGCTAAGCCTGCGGCCTCGCGGGCCGAAAGTTCGGCCTTCGGCCTCACCAGAAGCTCGCCCTTCGGGCTCGCCATACCTTCATGTATGATAGTAACTCCAAATTCAGTCGAAAATCCCACAAAAACTCCAAAAACAGTCGGTTTTGTATGGTAAAATACTCCAAATGCAGTATGAAGCATGAGAGGAGCATGTTAGATCGGAGCTCGGCCTTCGGCCTCGCAAGACACTAATATGGCTCGGCCTTCGGCCTCGCTAGACACTAATACAGCTCGGCCTGCGGCCTCAACACCATCAGCTCGGCCTTCGGCCTCGCGGACCGGAAGTTCGGCCTTCGGCCTCACCAGAAGCTCGCCCTTCGGGCTCGCTATACCTTTATCAATGACAGTAACTCCAAAATCAGTCGAAAATCCCACAAAAACACCAAATACAGTCGAAAATGTAAGAAAAATCCTCCAAATGCAGTATGAAGCATGAGAGGAGCATTTTTGACAGGTGTCATTCGACTGCACTCCAGATTCCCTATGACATTTGTTCAAACACCCCCTATCTATCTCTTACCGTTTTCGAGATACGTCATACATCTTTACTTGGCAGGCGTCATTTTTATGATTTTCGATTTTTCTCATACTCACCAAAACCCCCCGAACATTTTCGCCATACATCATTTTCACTCTACTCTGCTCCTTCTAGGAGAACATTTATGTCAGTGAGTCAGTGAGTGGTAATCGAGCTTTATATATTATAATAACTAGATGGTAAGTGGTGTGCGGGCCGCGAGCGGCCCGCATCTATCTTGAGTCAGTACGAACTGTCATAAAAGCAACTTTTACATTTAAAAAAAGTATGTTCAAAACTCCAATAGAAATATGAAATCCCATATAAACTCCGAATACAATAAAGAACCAAATTGTAGCCACCAAACCAGATTTACCCTACTGCCATAAAAAAGTGGTACGGTCAGAATCGTACCAGGGTTCTGAGTCACTTCGGTAAAGGAACCCCACTTGTGGGTGCTTTGGTTATCGCGGGCAGTTGCCATGGAGACCAGTCGGGGATGTGGAAAAATACCCTCAAGTCGGAACTCAGCCTTCGGCCTTGGACAGTTACTCCAAAAAAAGTCAAAACTCCCACAAAAACTCTTAATACAGTCCAAACATAAAATGAAATACTCCAAATGCAGTATGAAGAATAAGAGGGGCACCTCATCGAAAAAAAATTTCAAATTTGGAATAAGAACGTCCAGAACGACCTAGATATCGATTTTCAGCCAAATCGGAAAAACTTTTTTTATTTGGCAGACGTCATCGAAAAAAAAATTTCTGATTTGGAATAAGAACGTCCAGAACAACCTAGATATCGATTTTCAGCCAAATCGGAAAAACTTTTTTTAGTTGGCAGACGTCATCGAAAAAAAAATTTCAAATTTGGAATAAGAACGTCCAGAACAACCTAGATATCGATTTTCAGCCAAATCGGAAAAACTTTTTTTTTTGGCAGACGTCATCGAAAAAAAAATTTCAAATTTGGAATAAGATTGTCCAGAACGACCTAGATATCGATTTTCAGCCAAATCGGAAAAACTTTTTTTATTTGGCAGACGTCATCGAAATTGGCATAAGAACGTACTCATACTCCTAATACAGTCCGTAATGTAAGGTAAATACTCCAAATACAGTATGAAGAATGAGAGGAGCATGTCAATACGTAGCTCGGCCTTCGGCCTCGCAAGACACTAACTGGGCTCGGCCTACGGCCTCGCCAAGCGCTCGACCTTCGGGCTCGCGCACCATACGCTCGGCCTTCGGCCTCACGTGCCGAAAGTTTGGCCTTCGGCCTCACCAGAAGCTCGCCCTTCGGGCTCGCTATACACTGATGTAGGTCCGTAGGTCCAAATTCAGTCGAAATTCCCACTAAAACTCCAAATACAGTCGAAAATGTAAGGTAAACTACTCCAAATGCAGTACGAAGAATGAGAGGAGCATCGAAGCATAATAAAAAAATTACAGAAATCAAGAATTTGACTGTTATAGGACAAAAACTCCAAATTCAGTCGAGAATCCCACTAAAACTTCAAATACAGTCGAAAATGTAAGGTGAAATATTCCAGATACAGTATGAAGAATGAGAGGAGCATGTAAATTCAGAGCTCGGCCTTCGGCCTCGCAAGACACTAACACGGCTCGGCCTACGGCCTCGCCATGCGCTCGCCCTACGGGCTCGCGCACCATACGCTCGGCCTTCGGCCTCGCGGGCCGAAGTTCGGCCTACGGCCTCACCAGAAGTTCGGCCTTCGGCCTCACCAGGAGCTCGCCCTTCGGGCTCGCTATAACCCGATATAGGACCGTTACTCCAAATTCAGTCGAAAATCCCACAAAAACTCCAAATACAGTCGAAAATGTATGGTAAAATACTCCAAATACAGTATGAAGAATGAGAGGAGCATCTGAGCCTAAAAAAAATTACAGATTTCAAAAAAATCCCACAAAAACTCCAAATTCAGTCGAAAATCCCACAAAAACTCCAAATACAGTCGAAAATGTAAGAAAAATACTCCAAATGAAGATAGAAGAATGAGAGGAGCATTTTTGACAGGTGTCATTCGACTGCTCTCCCGATCCCCTATGACATTTGGTCGAACACCCCCTATCTATCTCTTACCGTTTCCGAGATACGCCATCCACTTTTACTTGGCAGACGTCATCTTCAAGTTTTCGGATTTTTCCCATACTCACCTAAACCCCCCCTATACTTTTCCCATACATCACTTTCTTCCTACTCGACTCCTTCTGGGAGAACAATTATGTCAGTCAGTCAGTCAGTCAGTGTATGGTAATCGAGCTTTATATAATATAATAACTAGATGGTAAGTGGTGTGCGGGCCGCGAGCGGCCCGCATCTATCTTGAGTCAGTACGAACTGTCATAAAAGCAACTTTTACATTAAAAAAAAAGTATGTTCAAAACTCCAATAGAAATATGAAATCCCATATAAACTCCCAATACAATAAAGAACCAAATTGTAGCCACCAAACCACATTTACCCTACTGCCATAAAAAAGTGGTACGGTCAGAATCGTACCAAGGTTCTGATTCTTTTCGGTAAAGGAACCCCACTCGTAGGTGATTTGGTTATCGCGGGCAGTTGCCATGGAGACCAGTCGAGGATGTGGAAAAATACCCTCAAGTCGGAGCTCAGCCTTCGGCCTTGGACAGTTACTCCAAATAAAGTCAAAACTCCCACAAAAACTCTTAATACAGTCCAAACATAAAATGAAATACTCCAAATGCAGTATGAAGAATAAGAGGGGCACCTCATCGAAAAAAAAATTTCAAATTTGGAATAAGAACGTCCAGAACGACCTAGATATCGATTTTCAGCCAAATCGGAAAAACTTTTTTTACTTGGCAGACGTCATCGAAAAAAAAATTTCTGATTTGGAATATGAACGTCCAGAACAACCTAGATATCGATTTTCAGCCAAATCGGAAAAACTTTTTTTAGTTGGCAGACGTCATCGAAAAAAAAATTTCAAATTTGGAATAAGAACGTCCAGAACAACCTAGATATCGATTTTCAGCCAAATCGGAAAAACTTTTTTAACTTGGCAGACGTCATCGAAAAAAAAATTCAAATTTGGTATAAGAACGTCCAGAACAACCTAGATATCGATTTTCAGCCAAATCGGAAAAACTTTTTTTATTTGGCAGACGTCATCGAAATTGGCATAAGAACGTACTTATACTCCTAATAAAGTCCGTAATGTAAGGTAAATACTCCAAATACAGTATGAAGAATGAGAGGAGCATGTCAATACGTAGCTCGGCCTTCGGCCTCGCAAGACACTAACTGGGCTCGGCCTACGGCCTCGCCAAGCGCTCGCCCTTCGGGCTCGCGCACCATACGCTCGGCCTTCGGCCTCACGTGCTGAAAGTTCGTCCTTCGGCCTCACCAGAAGCTCGCCCTTCGGGCTCGCTATACACTGATGTAGGTCCGTAACTCCAAATTCAGTCGAAAATCCCACAAAAACTCCAAATACAGTCGAAAATGTAAGGTAAACTACTCCAAATGCAGTACGAAGAATGAGAGGAGCATCGAAGCATAATAAAAAAATTACAGAAATCAAGAATTTGACTGTTATAGGACAAAAACTCCAAATTCAGTCGAGAATCCCACTAAAACTTCAAATACAGTCGAAAATGTAAGGCGAAATATTCCAGATACAGTATGAAGAATGAGAGGAGCATGTAAATTCAGAGCTCGGCCTTCGGCCTCGCAAGACACTAACACGGCTCGGCCTACGGCCTCGCCATGCGCTCGCCCTACGGGCTCGCGCACCATACGCTCGGCCTTCGGCCTCGCGGGCCAAAGTTCGGCCTACGGCCTCACCAGAAGTTCGGCCTTCGGCCTCACCAGAAGCTCGCCCTTCGGGCTCGCTATAACCCGATATAGGACCGTTACTCCAAATTCAGTCGAAAATCCCACAAAAACTCCAAATACAGTCGAAAATGTATGGTAAAATACTCCAAATACAGTATGAAGAATGAGAGGAGCATCTGAGCCTGAAAAAAAATTACAGATTTCAAAAAATTCCCACAAAAACTCCAAATTCAGTCGAAAATCCCACAAAAACTCCAAATACAGTCGAAAATGTAAGAAAAATACTCCAAATGAAGAATGAAGAATGAGAGGAGCATTTTTGACAGGTGTCATTCGACTGCTCTCCCGATCCCCTATGACATTTGTTCGAGCACCCCCTACCTATCTCTTACCGTTTCCGAGATACGCCATCCACTTTTACTTGGCAGACGTCATCTTCAAGTTTTCGGATTTTTCCCATACTCACCTAAACCCCCCCTACACTTTTCCCATACATCACTTTCTTCCTACTCAGACAAAGACAAGTTACTCGATTTATGCGAAAAAACATACAAGGTTTTACAATCAGGGTGCTTTCCACTACGCAAATGGGTGTTTAATTTTGATTGTGGTGATCGGGAATCATCAAAAATGTTCGACGGCGTTAAGCCGTTAAATTTAGACGAGTCAAGCCATTGCAAAACTTTAGGTATCGGCTGGAATAACGTAACAGACGAGTTTCGTTACAATACGCAATTTAAAAACGATACAAAAATCACGAAGCGTTCTATATTGTCTCACGTATCTCAAATCTTTGACCCTTATGGTATACTCAGTCCTACTATAATGATTGCGAAAGTTTTATTGCAAAGACTTTGGTTATTAAAATTAGACTGGGACGATACGCTACCCCGTGACGTCACGGAGTCTTGGAACCGGTTCGCTACTAGCTTATCAGCGCTCGAGATCATCCGCGTACCACGCCACGTTATAGGTACTGAGGCTAGTTATATAGAACTTCACATTTTTACCGATGCATCGCTAACGGCTTACGGTTCCTGTTCTTATATTCGTACGGTTAATGATAAGGCTGGCAGCGCATCAGTCAGATTGCTTTGTTCCAAGGGCAAGGTCGCGCCGTTAAAGCCAGTTACTGTACCTAGACTCGAATTATGTGGAGCGTTGCTAGGCGCGCAGCTGTATGCTAAAATACGCGAATCATTGCACTGTGAATTTAAAACAGTAGTATTTTGGACTGACTCCACTATAGTTTTAGGGTGGTTACGCACAGCGCCTAGCCTGCTCAAAACTTTCGTGCAAAATCGAGTAGCTGAAATTAACGAACTCACGCGAGACTTGCCATGGCGACATGTAAGCGGAAATGACAACCCAGCTGATCTAGTGTCTAGAGGGTGTTGTTTACCTGATCTTACATCTTCTACACTTTGGTGGGAAGGGCCGCCTTTCCTCCGCAACGGTGACTTCGACTGCTCTAGGTTAGCTTCGGATTCAAGTTCACCTATATTGCGGGATAATGAGCTGCCTGATGTTAAGACAAGCGCATTAAATGTTCTGCTCACCAAACAAAAGGTAGAACTGTTCCCTTTTGCCAGGTTTTCTCAGTTCGAACGAATGAGACGTTCTTTTGCGTACGTACTACGATTTATTAATAACGCGCGTAATAAAACAAATCGTCAGTCAGGCGTACTTACTTTGGACGAGCTGAGAGAATCTGAGTTAGGGCTAGCAAGGCTTTCGCAAACAGAATCTTTTACCGAAGCGTACAATTTAATTTGTAAAAATCAATCGTTACAAAAGACGCCGAGTATTTTTAAATTAAACTTGTTTATCGATCCCAACAAAATAATTCGAGTCGGCGGTCGAATAAACTACTCTGAAAATTTTGATTACGACAAAAAGCACCCAATTCTTTTATGCTCAAAACATCCGTTTTCATTATTGCTCATGCGACACGAACACCAACGTCTGTTCCACGCCGCTCCTCAAGCGCTACTGTACAACATTCGTCAGCGATGGTGGCCTGTCGGGGGGAGGAATCTTGTGCGGAAAATTGTGCACGATTGTATTGCGTGCAAGCGATTGAAAGGTAAAACTTTAAATCCTATTATGGGCAGTCTGCCAAAAGAACGACTGAGTCCTACTTATCCATTTTTAATTTGCGGCGTAGATTACGCGGGACCGATACTCACATTAAATCGTAAAGGCAGGGGTGCTAAAACCGTGAAATCATATATTTGTTTGTATGTATGTTTCGTCACGCGCGCCACACATTTGGAATTAATTAGTGATCTATCGACTGAGGCATATATACTGTCTTTAAAACGATTCATCTCACGTCGTGGAAAGCCCAACGAGATATTTTCAGACAACGCTAAGAATTTCATCGGCGCTAATAACGAATTATCTAGATTCTTAACTAATTGTTCATCTGATATAGCTGAGTATGCTCTTAGCCAAGCCATAAAGCTTAGATTTATTCCGCCGTACAGTGCTCATTTTGGAGGTCTGTGGGAGGCTGGAATAAAATCATGTAAGTTACATCTCACTCGTGTAATAGGTAACACGCATTTAACGTTTGAGGAGCTCACCACGGTTTTAACCCAAATAGAAGCTATCCTAAATTCCCGTCCTTTGTCCCCATTATCATCTGATCCCCATGACTTTCTTCCTCTCAGCCCAGGCCACTTCCTGGTTGGTCGTCCGCTCACAGCGCCGGTGTACCAGGACATGCGAGGCGAACCTGAACGATTGCTCAACCGGTATCAGCGGATGGAGCAGATCCGACACAACTTTTGGACACGCTGGTCGAAAGAATACGTCTCGGAGTTGCAGACCAGATGTAAATGGAGAGAAAACGTTGAAAGTCTTGAGCAAAACACGCTAGTTGTCATTAAAGATGACAAGCTTCCTCCACTGAAGTGGTCTCTTGGACGAATCATCAACACTATCAAAGGCAAAGACGGAGTGGCGCGCGTGGCTGACATCCGGACCGCATCTGGCACAATACGGCGCAGCTTCGCAAAAATATGTCCCTTGTTCCGGGAAGAAGAACCCAAGCATCAACCGCATCATTAAGTGCTACCCTCTTTGAAGCAGGAGCTTCCAAGGCCGGGGGCATGTTGCGGATCCAAACGCGCACCTACACGTATCCGAATGCAAAAAACAAAAAAAAAAAACTACGACTCCATCTTGCGACCCTCTAGCTTTACGCACTTACCTGTCTTACAAACCAATGTACTTACTTATTTTTCTAATCAATTATATACGCATCTTGTCAACATTTTGTCGCAAGTTATTTCATACACCAAGAGAGAAACCTTCCTGTATCAGCGCTAACAGTCACCTAATGGTAAGTGGTATGTGTTCGAAGATGTTGTTCTGCTAACCTAGAATTACTGGCTCTTCAAGCACCTAACGGTGTGTTCCGGCAGCAGTCCTTGAGAGCCAGTATAATTACAGGCATATGAGACTTAACAATTATGTCTCAAGGTGACGGGCGCTGTTAAATTTTTGATTTGTGACGAAATGCATCTGTTATAGGCTGAGGTTAGTTCGCTAAACAACAGGTGGGCCTCGATCTTGGTCCGTCACAATAACATAAAATAATGCAATTGAACATTGGATTTTTTTTCTATGACCTCCCCGGTGCATTTCAACCATTCCTTTTGTCCAAGTCACTTGTACCTTTTAAAGCACACAAAGGTATTAAACTAATTGAAACTCGTAGGTACGCCATTTAAAGTATATTTATGAACAGGAAAAAGTTATTTACAACTCGCTACTGTTATGGTTAATATTATTTATTAATATGAACTATGATGTAGTGTTGGGATTAAGTGCTAAAAATTATATCAGTCTTGTATGGAAAAGTTTAAAGATTGATCTTACTTTAGTGCCATCGAGGACTCGTAGTTTGCTTAGCCGTACTTAATCGATCAGCTAAGTTAAGCAATGTCCACCGCGGTCATGAGTTGGATGGGTGACCGCTAGTGACATTACTACTGAGCGCTTCCGTGCTTTGGAAGGCATGTTAAGCCGTCGGTCCCGGTTGTTGTCTTAGGATGACAGCCCTACCACTATGCTACTGTAGATGACAGTGGCATGGTGGTAGGGTATTTAGCGAATGCCCGCCTGGCTAGCTACCATCCTCAAGTAGAAAATCCGTTGCCAAGCACCTACAGTCCATACACCATATTGTCCTCGTACAATAAGAACGAAAGTAAAAATTCGAACTACGAGTCATCGCCACGGTAGCTCTCAGATTGGGTAGGTCCTACCCGATGCCACAAAACAGACCGCACTGAATATTTCTTGCGACTGAACCCCGCTTGGGGGTTATCTGTGGTCGGAACCCACAAAATATTATGTGGCAGTCCCATCGAATCCCAACAAAATTGAGTAACAAGACTAATAACATTCAACAAAACTAATCAACGCTTTTGGAACTCATTTTTTTATGGGATAGGAAGGCAAACTATCAGGCGTCTTTCCTGATGGTAAGAGATCACCGTCGCCCACAAACCAGAAGTCTCGAGGATGCGTTGCCGGCCTTTAAGGAGGGAATATGCTCTCTTCTTGTTAAATGTTGAATGTTAAAGATATCACCGTCGACAAGTATTTCAGTAAGGTGACCTCCTTGAAGTTTCTGATCTCCTAGTAGACACCTACGTATAACAGATTGGTAGAGTATATTACCACGGTTTCTAATGCTTCTCGGGATCTTTCCATTGTGATGTTGCTAACTTTAGTAAGCATCTATTTCTTATATCTAGTTTTAAATAAAAAATATCATAATATAAAAACGTCATGGAACCTGGAGTCTGTGGAGTGTAATCTACACTCCACAGACTCCAGGTTCCATGGTATAAAAAAATGCATCTCTAATATTTTTCAGATAAAACAAGTCCACCAAAACAAGACCGCTGTCCCATCTCTACTTTAAAACCGCTAAATAAGGTAAAAGGTATATTAATGTACCCTGGTGGGCAGTAAAGTCCACCGCAGAGACTCGTACATAATATTCAGGTGTAAACTGTACAATCAGCTGAAAAGTTAACATTTATTTACTGTGGAGTTTTTTTTCTTGCTTAGTACTGGCCTTTTTCACTGCATCGTTGGTCTAATGTAATTCTATATAATCTAAAATGTGCAAGTGTACTGTAGATGGCAATAGGCTAGGCTATCGCTTATATACAAGTATGATACATTGATGATATGATTGTCATTTTTAACCAACTTCAAAAAGGAGGAGGTTCTCAATTCGTCTGTATTTTTTATTTTTGTTTATGTTTGTTACCTCAGAACTTTTTACTTGGTGAACTAATTTTGATATTTTTTTTTATTTGAAAGCTGATGCTTGTCGTTTGATCCCATTTAAATTTCATCAAAATTTTTGAGTTACACTCCAATAACCGAAAAATATTTTCCTATCTTGATGATATAGTCGTTGACAGTGAATTACAATCGATCCCGTAAGTAACAAGGGTCACTTAAAAGAGTTAAAAAAAATATACCAAAAAATGGAACCGACTTCAACACTCAAAAGTGTGAAATGTCGAAGTCGGTACCATGCGCACGATATTGTGATAATAGGTACTCTTGAACTATCATGGTACCGACTTCAAAAAGTTATTTCACATTTTTTAGTGTACAAGTCGGTATTTTGGTTAATTTTATTTTTCCAAATCATTAACATGTTTGTTTTATTTAACAAAAATATACTTCACTTCACTTTTCAATTTTGTAGTTATAACAATTTTCCTTAAGAAAATTTAAATATTTTCCAGTTCAGCTTGCTAAGTATGTCGAAGCACGTCTTATAAAGTTTAATAAGAAATCACGCAATATAAAACTTTTCTACGGTCAACGTTTGCGTCTCCAACTTGGTCGTGATAACTTAAAAATTACAATAATTTCACTCGCTGACGTCAACTTACCAATATTACGATGACACAGGTCAAGAAACACGACCTCCATCATGGATTAAGAGGATATCGCGCCATTATACAAACGAAGTTGAATACCAGGTATTCAAACTTAGTGAAATAATATTACACTAGCTTTCCGGCGTCCACTGTTGGACAAAGGCCTCTTCCATAAAACGCCACAAAGAACGGCTATTAGCCGCTTGTATCTGCTACCCGCGACTTTAACGATGTCGTCAGTCCACCTGGTGGGGGGCCTACCAATTCAACATCTTCCGGTGCAGTGTGCAGTATTAAATTATATCAAAACCCTTATACATTAAATTTTTTTTTCGAAAATCCAAAAGATATACGACGTCCCATACAAACTTCTAATACAATAAGGAACCATACTGTAACCACCAAACCAGATTCACCCTACTGCCATAAAAAAGAGGTTACGGTCAAAATCGTACCAAGGTTCTGAGTCACTTCGGTAAAGGAACCCCACTCGTAGGTGCTTTGGTTATCGCGGGCAGTTACCATGGAGACCAGTCGGAGATGTGGAAAATACTCTAAAGTCGGAGCTCGGCCTTCGGCCTCGGACAGTTACTCCAAATGTAGTCAAAACTCCCACAAAAACTCCTAAAACAGTCGGTAGTGTTTAGTAAAGTACTCCAAATACAGTATGAAGAATGAGAGGAGCATGTAAATTCGGAGCTCGGCCTTCGGCCTCGCAAGACACTAATATGGCTCGGCCTTCGGCCTCGCTAGACACTAATACAGCTCGGCCTGCGGCCTCGCCACCATCAGCTCGGCCTTCGGCCTCTTCCATAAAACGCCACAAAGAACGGCTATTAGCCGCTTGTATCTGCTACCCGCGACTTTAACGATGTCGTCAGTCCACCTGGTGGGGGGCCTACCAATTCAACATCTTCCGGTGCAGTGTGCAGTATTAAATTATATCAAAACCCTTATACATTAAAATTTTTTTTCGAAAATCCAAAAGATATACGACGTCCCATACAAACTTCTAATACAATAAGGAACCATACTGTAACCACCAAACCAGATTTACCCTACTGCCATAAAAAAGTGGTACGGTCAAAATCGTACCAAGGTTGTGATACACTTTGGTAAAGAAATCCCACTCGTAGGTGCTTTGGTTTTCGCGGGCAGTTACCATGGAGACCAGTCGGAGATGTGGAAAATACTCTCAAGTCGGAGCTCGGCCTTCGGCCTCGGACAGTTACTCCAAATAAAGTCAAAACTCCCACAAAAACTCCTTAAACAGTCGGTAATGTATGGTAAAATACTCCAAATACAGTATGAAGAATGAGAGGAGCATGTCAATTCGGAGCTCGGCCTTCGGCCTCGCAAGACACTCACACGGCTCAGCCTGCGGCCTCGCCAAGCGCTCGCCCTACGGGCTCGCACACCTTCCACTCGGCCTTCGGCCTCGCGGGCCGAAAGTTCGGCCTTCGGCCTCACCAGAAGCTCGCCCTTCGGGCTCGCTATACCTTCATGTATGATAGTAACTCCAAATTCAGTCGAAAATCCCACAAAAACTCCAAAAACAGTCGGTTTTGTATGGTAAAATACTCCAAATGCAGTATGAAGCATGAGAGGAGCATGTCAGATCGGAGCTCGGCCTTCGGCCTCGCAAGACACTAATATGGCTCGGCCTTCGGCCTCGCTAGACACTAATACAGCTCGGCCTGCGGCCTCGCCACCATCAGCTCGGCCTTCGGCCTCGCGGACCGGAAGTTCGGCCTTCGGCCTCACCAGAAGCTCGCCCTTCGGGCTCGCTATACCTTTATCAATGACAGTAACTCCAAAATCAGTCGAAAATCCCACAAAAACACCAAATACAGTCGAATATGTAAGAAAAATCCTCCAAATGCAGTATGAAGCATGAGAGGAGCATTTTTGACAGGTGTCATTCGACTGCACTCCAGATTCCCTATGACATTTGTTCAAACACCCCCTATCTATCTCTTACCGTTTTCGAGATACGTCATACATCTTTACTTGGCAGGCGTCATTTTTATGATTTTCGATTTTTCTCATACTCACCAAAACCCCCCGAACATTTCCGCCATACATCATTTTAACTCTACTCTGCTCCTTCTAGGAGAACATTTATGTCAGTCAGTCAGTCAGTGGTAATCGAGCTTTATATATTATAATAACTAGTTTTTCGGGCAGTGTGCGGGCCGCAAGCGGCCCGCATTTATCGTTATGCAGTACGAACTGTCATAAAAGCACCTTATACATTAAAAAAAAGTATGTTCAAAACTCCAATAGAAGTATGAAATCCCATATAAACTCTTAATTCAATAGAGATTCATACTGTAGCAACCAAACCAGATTTACCCTACTGCCATAAAAAAGTGGTACGGTCAGAATTGTACCAAGGTTCTGAGTCACTTCGGTAAAGGAACCCCACTCGTAGGTGCTTTGGTTATCGTGGGCAGTTACCATGGAGACCAGTCGGTGATGTGGAAAATACTCTCAAGTCGGAGCTCAGCCTTCACCCTCGGACAGTTACTCCAAATGTAGTCAAAACTCCCACAAAAACTCCTAAAACAGTCGGTAATGTATTGTGTAATACTCCAAATACAGTATGAAGAATGAGAGGAGCATGTCAATTCGGAGCTCGGCCTTCGGCCTCGCCAGACACTAATACAGCTCGGCCTGCGGCCTCGCCAAACGCTCGCCCTTCGGGCTCGCGCACTATCCGCTTGGCCTTCGGCCTCGCGGGCCGAAAGTTCGGCCTTCGGCCTCACCAGAAGCTCGCCCTTCGGGCTCGCTATACCTTCATGTATGACAGTAACTCCAAAATCAGTCTAAAATCCCACAAAAACTCCAAATACAGTCGAAAATGTATGAAAAATACTCCAAATGAAGTATGAAGCATGAGAGGAGCAATTTTGACAGGTGTCATTCGATTGCTCTCCCTATTCCCTATGACATTTGTTCAAACACCCCCTACCTATCTCTTACCGTTTTCGAGATACGTCATCCATCTTTACTTGGCAGGCGTCATTTTGATGATTTTCGATTTTTCTCATACTCACCTAAACCCCCCGAACATTTCCGCCATACATCATTTTAACCCTACTCTGCTCCTTCTAGGAGAACATTTATGTCAGTCAGTCAGTCAGTCAGTCAGTGGTAATCGAGCTTTATATATTATGATGATGACTAGTTTTTCGGGCAGTGTGCGGGCCGCAAGCGGCCCGCATCTATCTTGAGTCAGTACGAACTGTCATAAAAGCACCTTATACATTTGAAAAAAAAAAAAGAAATTACTCCAATATAAGTATGAATTCCAATACAATCTCTTAATACTGTAGAGATTCATACTGTAGCCACCAAACCAGATTCACACTACTGCCATAAAAAAGTGGTACGGTCAGAATCGTACCAAGGTTCTGAGTCACTTCGGTAAAGGAACCCCACTCGTAGGTGCTTTGATTATCGCGGGCAGTTACCATGGAGACCAGTCGGAGATTTGGAAAATACCCTCAAGTCGGAGCTCGGCCTTAGGCCTCGGCCTTAGGACAGTTACTCCAAATGTAGTCAAAACTCCCACAAAAACTCCTAAAACAGTCGGTAATGTATGGTGAAATACTCCAAATACAGTATGAAGAATGAGAGGAGCATGTCAATTCAGAGCTCGGCCTTCGGCCTCGCAAGACACTTACAAGGCTCGGCCTACGGCCTCGCCATGAGCTCGCCCTGCGGGCTCGCCCACCTTAAGCTCGGCCTTCGGCCTCGCGGGCCGAAAGTTCGGCCTTCGGCCTCACCAGAAGCTCGCCCTTCGGGCTCGCTATACCTTCATGTATGACAGTAACTCCAAATTCAGTCGAAAATCCCACAAAAACTCCAAAAACAGTCGGTTTTGTATGGTAAAATACTCCAAATGCAGTATGAAGAATGAGAGGAGCATGTCAATTCGGAGCTCGGCCTTCGGCCTCGCAAGACACTAATATGGCTCGGCCTGCGGCCTCGTCCAGCGCTCGCCCTACGGGCTCGCGCACCATACGCTCGGCCTTCGGCCTCGCGGGCCGAAAGTTCGGCCTTCGGCCTCACCAGAAGCTCGCCCTTCGGGCTCGCTATACCTTCACGTATGACAGTTACTCCAAATTCAGTCCAAAATCCCACAAAAACTCCAAATACAGTCAAAAATGTAAGAAAAATACTCCAAATGCAGTACGAAGAATGAGAGGAGCATTTTTGACAGGTGTCATTCGACTGCTCTCCAGATTCCCTATGACATTTGTTCAATCACCCCCTATCTATCTCTTACCGTTTTCGAGATACGTCATACATCTTTACTTGGCAGGCGTCATTTTTATGATTTTCGATTTTTCTCATACTCACCTTAACCCCTCCTACATTTTTGCCATACATCATTGTCGTCCTACTCGTCTCCTTCTAGGAGAACATTTATGTCAATGAGTGAGTGAGTCAGTGAGTGGTAATCGAGCTTTATATATTATGACTAGTTTTTCGGGCAGTGTGCGGGCCGCAAGCGGCCCGCATTTATCGTTATGCAGTATTAAATTATATCAAAACACCTTTTACATAAAAGAAAAAAATTAAAACTCCAAAATATATATGACGTCCCATACAAACTCCTAATACAATAAAGAACCAAACTGTAGCCACCAAACCAGATTTACCCTACTGCCATAAAAAAGTGGTACGGTCAGAATCGTATCAAGGTTCTGAGTCACTTCGGTAAAGGAACCCCACTCGTAGGTGATTTGGTTATCGCGGGCAGTTACCATGGAGACCAGTCGGCGATGTGGAAGATACTCTCAAGTCGGAGCTCGGCCTTCTGCCTCGGTCAGTTACTCCAAATGTAGTCAAAACTCCCACTAAACTCCTAAAACAGTCGATAATATATGGTAAAATACTCCAAATACAGAATGAAGAATGAGAGGAGCATGTAAATTCGGAGCTCGGCCTTCGGCCTCGCAAGACACTCCCACGGCTCAGCCTGCCGGCTCACCTCGCCAAGCGCTCGCCCTTCGGGCTCGCGCATCATACGCTCGGCCTTCGGCCTCGCGGGCCGAAAGTTCGGCCTTCGGCCTCACCAGAAGCTCGCCCTTCGGGCTCGCTATACCTTGATGTAGGACAGTTACTCCAAATTCAGTCGAAAATCCCACAAAAACTCTTAATACAGTCGAAAATTAAGGAAAAGTACTCCAAATGCAGTATGAAGCATGAGAGGAGCATGTCAGATCGGAGCTCGGCCTTCGGCCTCGCAAGACACTAATATGGCTCGGCCTTCGGCCTCGCTAGACACTAATACAGCTCGGCCTGCGGCCTCGCCAAGCGCTCGCCCTTCGGGCTCGCGAACCATCAGCTCGGCCTTCGGCCTCGCGGACCGAAAGTTCGGCCTTCGGCCTCACCTGAAGCTCGCCCTTCGGGCTCGCTATACCTTTATCAATGACAGTAACTCCAAAATCAGTCGAAAATCCCACAAAAACTCCAAATACAGTCGAAAATGTAAGGAAAATACTCCAAATGCAGTATGAAGAATGAGAGGAGCACTTTTGACACATGTCATTTGACTGCTCTCCAGATTCCCTATGACATTTGTTCAAACACCCCCCACCTATCTCTTACCGTTTTCGAGATACGTCATCCATCTTTACTTGGCAGGCGTCATTTTTATGATTTTCGATTTTTCTCATACTCACCTAAACCCCCCCTACATTTTTGCCATACATCATAGTCGTCCTACTCGTCTCCTTCTAGGAGAACATTTATGTCAGTCAGTGAGTCAGTCAGTGAGTGGTAATCGAGCTTTATATATTATGATGATGACTAGTTTTTCGGGCAGTGTGCGGGCCGCAAGCGGCCCGCATCTATCTTGAGTCAGTACGAACTGTCATAAAAGCACCTTATACATTAAAAAAAAATTATGTTCAAAACTCCAATAGAAGTATGAAATCCCATATAAACTCTTAATACAATAAGGAACTAAACTATAGTCACCAAACCAGATTTACCCTACTGCCATAAAAAAAGTGGTACGGCCAGAATTGTACCAAGGTTCTGAGTCAATTCGGTTAAGGAACCCCACGTAGGTGCTTTGGTTATCGCGGGCAGTTACCATGGAGACCAGTCGGAGATGTGGAAAATACCCTCAAGTCGGAGCTCGGCCTTAGGCCTCGGACAGTTACTCCAAATGTAGTCAAAACTCCCACAAAAACTCCTAAAACAGTCGGTAATGTATGGTGAAATACTCCAAATACAGTATGAAGAATGATAGGAGCATGTAAATTCAGAGCTCGGCCTACGGCCTCGCAAGACACTTACACGGCTCAGGCTGCGGCCTCGCCAAGCGCTCGCCCTTCGGGCTCGCGCACCTTCCACTCGGCCTTCGGCCTCGTGGGCCAAAAGTTCGGCCTTCGGCCTCACCAGAAGCTCGCCCTTCGGGCTCGCGATACACTGATGGGGGACAGTAACTCCAAATTCAGTCGAAAATCCCACAAAAACTCCAAATACAGTCGAAAATGTAAGGTAAAGTACTCCAAATGCAGTATGAAGAATGAGAGGAGCATGTCAATTCGGAGCTCGGCCTTCGGCCTCGCAAGACACTAATATGGCTCGGCCTTCGGCCTCGCAAGACACTAATACAGCTCGCCCTTCGGGCTCGCGCACCATCCGCTCGGCCTTCGGCCTCGCGGGCCGAAAGTTCGGCCTTCGGCCTCACCAGAAGCTCGCCCTTCGGGCTCGCTATACCTTCATCTATGACAGTAACTCCAAAATCAGTCGAAAATCACACAAAAACTCCAAATACAGTCGAAAATGTAAGAAAAATACTCCAAATGCAGTATGAAGAATGAGAGGAGCACTTTTGACACATGTCATTTGACTGCTCTCCAGATTCCCTATGAAATTTGTTCAAACACCCCCTATCTATCTCTTACCGTTTTCGAGATACGTCATCCATCTTTACTTGGCAGGCGTCATTTTTATGATTTTCGATTTTTCTCATACTCACCTAAACCCCCCCTACATTTTTGCCATACATCATTGTCGTCCTACTCGCCTCCTTCTAGGAGAACATTTATGTCAGTCAGTCAGTCAGTCAGTGGTAATCGAGCTTTATATATTATGATGACTAGTTTTTCGGGCAGTGTGCGGGCCGCAAGCGGCCCGCATCTATCTTAAGTCATTTGTAAATTTCACAGAAACACCTAATACGTTAAAAAAAATATGTTCAAAACTCCAATAGAAGTATGAAATTCCATAAACACTCTTAATACAATAAAGAACCAAACTGTAGCCACCAAACCAGATTTCACCCTACTGCCATAAAAAAGTGGTACGGTCAGCATCGTACCAAGGTTCTGAGTCACTTCGGTAAAGGAACCCCACTCGTAGGTGCATTGGTTATCGCGGGCAGTTACCATGGAGACCAGTCGGAGATGTGGAAAATACCCTCAAGTCGGAGATCGGCCTTAGGCCTCGGACAGTTACTCCAAATGTAGTCAAAACTCCCACAAAAACTCCTAAAACAGTCGGTAATGTATGGTAAAATACTCCAAATACAGTATGAAGAATGAGAGGAGCATGTCAATTCGAAGCTCGGCCTTCGGCCTCGCAAGACACTCACACAGCTCAGCCTGCGGCCTCGCCAAGCGCTCGCCCTTCGGGCTCGCGCACCTTCCACTCGGCCTTCGGCCTCGCGGGCCGAAAGTTCGGCCTTCGGCCTCACCAGAAGCTCGCCCTTCGGGCTCGCTATACCTTCTTGTATGACAGTTACTCCAAATTCAGTCAAAATTCCCACAAAAACTCCAAATACAGTTGAAAATTTAAGGTAAAATACTCCAAATGCAGTATGAAGAATGAGAGGAGCATGTAATTCGGAGCTCGGCCTTCGGCCTCGCAAGACACTAATACAGCTCAGCCTACGGCCTCGCAAACCGCTCGCCCTGCGGGCTCGCGCACCATCCGCTCGGCCTTCGGCCTCGCGGGCCGAAAGTTCGGCCTTCGGCCTCACCAAAAGCTCGCCCTTCGGGCTCGCTACACCTTCATGTATGACAGTAACTCCAAATTCAGTCAAAAATCCCACAAAAACTCCAAATACAGTCGAAAATGTATGAAAAATACTCCAAATGAAGTATGAAGCATGAGAGGAGCACTTTTGACAGGTGTCATTCGATTGCTCTCCCTATTCCCTATGACATTTGTTCAAACACCCCCTACCTATCTCTTACCGTTTTCGAGATACGTCATCCATCTTTACTTGGCAGGCGTCATTTTTATGATTTTCGATTTTTCTCATACTCACCAAAACCCCCCGAACATTTTCGCCATACATCATTTTCACTCTACTCTGCTCCTTCTAGGAGAACATTTATGTCAGTGAGTCAGTGAGTGGTAATCGAGCTTTATATATTATAACTAGATGGTAAGTGGTGTGCGGGCCGCGAGCGGCCCGCAATTATCGTTATGCATTCTTAAATTATATCAAAACACCTTATTTATTTAAAAAAAAAAAATCAAAACCATAATAGAAGTATGAAATCCCATATAAACCCTTAATACAATAAAGAACCAAAGTGAAGCCGTCAAACCAGATTTACCCTACAGCCATAAAAAAGCGGTACAGTCAGAATCGTATCAAGATTCTTAGTCACTTCGATAAAGATACCCCACACGTAGGTGCTTCGGTTATCGCCAGCAGTTACCATGCGGACCAGTCGGAAATGTGGAAAATACTTTCAAGTCGGAGCTCGGCCTTCGGCCTCGGACAGTTACTCCAAATGTAGTCCAAAAACCCACAAAAACTCTTTATACAGTCAAAAATTAAAATGAATTACTCCAAATGCAGTATGAAGAATAAGAGGGGCACCTAGGACGAATCCAAAATGGCGGAATTCAAGATGGTCACCATGCAAAGCACTCCGACCCCACTGAAGCTCGGCCTTACGGCCTCACTTCAGCGTGATCGGAGCACTTTGTATGGCGGCCATCTTGAATTCCGCCATTTTGGATTTTTTTTGGATGTCATTCGTACTCTCCATATTCACTATGATATTTGTTCAAAGACCCCCCCACCTATCTCTTACTGTTTTCGAGATACGTCTTCATTCATCACTTGGCAGACGTCATCGAAAAAAAATTTCAAATTTAGAATAAGAACGTCCAGAACAACCTAGATATCGATTTTCAGCCAAATCGGAAAAACTTTTTTTACTTGGCAGACGTCATCGAAAAAAAAATTTCGAATTTGGAATAGGAACGTCCAGAACAACCTAGATATCGATTTTCAGCCAAATCGGAAAAACTTTTTTTACTTGGCAGACGTCATCGAAAAAAAAATTTCTGATTTGGAATAAGAACGTCCAGAACAACCTAGATATCGATTTTCAGCCAAATCGGAAAAACTTTTTTTAGTTGGCAGACGTCATCGAAAAAAAAATTTCAAATTTGGAATAAGAACGTCCAGAACAACCTAGATATCGATTTTCAGCCAAATCGGAAAAACTTTTTTTATTTGGCAGACGTCATCGAAATTGGCATAAGAACGTACTCATACTCCTAATACAGTCCGTAATGTAAGGTAAATACTCCAAATACAGTATGAAGAATGAGAGGAGCATGTCAATACGTAGCTCGGCCTTCGGCCTCGCAAGACACTAACTGGGCTCGGCCTACGGCCTCGCCAAGCGCTCGCCCTACGGGCTCGCGCACCAAACGCTCGGCCTTCGGCCTCACGTACCGAAAGTTCGGCCTTCGGCCTCACCAGAAGCTCGCCCTTCGGGCTCGCTATACACTGATGTAGGTCCGTAACTCCAAATTCAGTCGAAAATCCCACAAAAACTCCAAATACAGTCGAAAATGTAAGGTAAACTACTCCAAATGCAGTACGAAGAATGAGAGGAGCATCGAAGCATAATAAAAAAATTACAGAAATCAAGAATTTGACTGTTATAGGACAAAAACTCCAAATTCAGTTGAGAATCCCACTAAAACTTCAAATACAGTCGAAAATGTAAGGTGAAATATTTCAGATACAGTATGAAGAATGAGAGGAGCATGTAAATTCAGAGCTCGGCCTTCGGCCTCGCAAGACACTAACACGGCTCGGCCTACGGCCTCGCCATGCGCTCGCCCTACGGGCTCGCGCACCATACGCTCGGCCTTCGGCCTCGCGGGCCGAAGTTCGGCCTACGGCCTCACCAGAAGTTCGGCCTTCGGCCTCACAAGAAGCTCGCCCTTCGGGCTCGCTATAACCCGATATAGGACCGTTACTCCAAATTCAGTCGAAAATCCCACAAAAACTCCAAATACAGTCGAAAATGTATGGTAAAATACTCCAAATGCAGTATGAAGAATGAGAGGAGCATCTGAGACTAATAAAAAAATGACACATTTCAAAAGTTTCACTGTTATAGGCCAATAACTCTAAATTCAGTCGAAAATCCCACAAAAAGTCCAAATACAGTCGAAAATGTAAGAAAAATACTCCAAATGAAGAATGAAGAATGAGAGGAGCATTTTTGACAGGTGTCTTTCGACTGCTCTCCCGATCCCCTATGACATTTGGTCGAGCACCCCCTATCTATCTCTTACCGTTTTCGAGATATGTCATCCGTCTTTACTTGGCAGGCGTCATTTTTATGATTTTCGATTTTTCCCATACTCACCTAAACCCCCCCTACACTTTTCCCATACATCACTTTCTTCCTACTCGACTCCTTCTGGGAGAACAATTATGTCAGTCAGTGAGTCAGTCAGTCAGTGAGTCAGTCAGTCAGTGTGTGGTAATCGAGCTTTATATAATATAATAATAACTAGTTTTTCGGGCAGTGTGCGGGCCGCAAGCGGCCCGCATCTATCTTGAGTCAGTACGAACTGTCATAAAAGCACCTTATACATTTGAAAAAAAAAAAAAAATTACTCCAACATAAGTATGAATTCCAATACAATCTCTTAATACTGTAGAGATTCATACTGTAGCCACCAAACCAGATTCACCCTACTGCCATAAAAAAGTGGTACGGTCAGAATCGTACCAAGGTTCTGAGTCACTTCGGTAAAGGAACCCCACTCGTAGGTGCTTTGGTTATCGCGGGCAGTTACCATAGAGACCATTCGGAGATGTGGAAGATACTCTCAAAACGGAGCTCGGCCTTCGGCCTCGGACAGTTGCTCCAAATGTAGTCAAAACTCCCACAAAAACTCCTAAAACAGTCGGTAATATATGGTGAAATACTCCAAATACAGTATGAAGAATGAGAGGAGCATGTAAATTCAGAGCTCGGCCTTCGGCCTCGCAAGACACTCGCACGGCTCAGCTTGCGGCCTCGCCAAAAGCTCGCCCTGCGGGCTCGCCAACCATACGCTCGGCCTTCGGCCTCGCGGGCCGAAAGTTCGGCCTTCGGCCTCACCAGAAGCTCGCCCTTCGGGCTCGCTATTCCTTGATGTAGGACAGTTACTCCAAATTCAGTCGAAAATCCCACAAAAACTCTTAATACAGTCGAAAATTAAGGAAAAGTACTCCAAATGCAGTATGAAGCATGAGAGGAGCATGTCAATTCGGAGCTCGGCCTTCGGCCTCGCAAGACACTAATATGGCTCGGCCTTCGGCCTCGCTAGACACTAATACAGCTCGGCCTGCGGCCTCGCCATACGCTCGCCCTGCGGGCTCGCGCACCATCCGCTCGGCCTTCGGCCTCGCGGGCCGAAAGTTCGGCCTTCGGCCTCACCTGAAGCTCGCCCTTCGGGCTCGCTATACCTTCTTATATGACAGTAAATCCAAAATTAGTCGAAAATCCCATAAAAACTCCAAATACAGTCGAAAATGTAAGGAAAATACTCCAAATGGAGTATGAAGAATGAGAGGAGCACTTTTGACAGGTGTCATTCGACTGCTCTTCAGATTCCCTATGACATTTTTTCAAACACCCCCTACCTATCTCTTACCGTTTTCGAGATATGTCATCCATCTTTACTTGGCAGGCGTCATTTTTATGATTTTCGATTTTTCTTATACTCACCTAAACCCCCCCTACATTTTCGCCATACATCACTTTAACCCTACTCTGCTCCTTCTAGGAGAACATTTATGTCAGTGAGTCAATGAGTCAGTGAGTGGTAATCGAGCTTTATATATTATTAACTAGTTTTTCGGGCAGTGTGCGGGCCGCAAGCGGCCCGCATCTATCTTGAGTCAGTACGAACTGTCATAAAAGCACCTTATACATTTGAAAAAAAAAAAAAATTACTCCAATATAAGTATGAATTCCAATACAATCTCTTAATACAGTAGAGATTCATACTGTAGCCACCAAACCAGATTCACCCTACTGCCATAAAAAAGTGGTACGGTCAGAATCGTACCAAGGTTCTAAGTCACTTCGGTAAAGAAACCCCACTCGTAGGTGCTTTGGTTATCGCGGGCAGTTACCATGGAGACCAGTCGGAGATGTGGAAAATACTCTCAAGTCGGAGCTCGGCCTTCGGCCTCGGACAGTTACTCCAAATGTAGTCAAAACTCCAACAAAAACTCCAAAAACAGTCGGTAATGTATGGTGAAATACTCCAAATACAGTATGAAGAATGAGAGGAGCATGTCAATTCGGAGCTCGGCCTTGGCCTCGCAAGACACTTACACGGCTCGGCCTACGGTCTCGCCATGAGCTCGCCCTGCGGGCTCGCACACCTTAAGCTCGGCCTTCGGCCTCGCGGGCCGAAAGTTCGGCCTTCGGCCTCACCAGAAGCTCGCCCTTCGGGCTCGCTATACCTTGATGTAGGACAGTTACTCCAAATTCAGTCGAAAATCCCACAAAAACTCTTAATACAGTCGAAAATTAAGGAAAAGTACTCCAAATGCAGTATGAAGCATGAGAGGAGCATGTCAGATCGGAGCTCGGCCTTCGGCCTCGCAAGACACTAATATGGCTCGGCCTTCGGCCTCGCTAGACACTAATACAGCTCGGCATGCGGCCTCGCCAAGCGCTCGCCCTTCGGGCTCGCGCACCATCAGCTCGGCCTTCGGCCTCGCGGACCGAAAGTTCGGCCTTCGGCCTCACCAGAAGCTCGCCCTTCGGGCTCGCTATACCTTTATCAATGATAGTAACTCCAAAATCAGTCGAAAATCCCACAAAAACTCCAAATACAGTCGAAAATGTAAGGAAAATACTCCAAATGCAGTATGAAGAATGAGAGGAGCACTTTTGACACATGTCATTTGACTGCTCTCCAGATTCCCTATGACATTTGTTCAAACACCCCCCACCTATCTCTTACCGTTTTCGAGATACGTCATCCATCTTTACTTGGCAGGCGTTATTTTTATGATTTTCGATTTTTCTCATACTCACCTAAACCCCCCCTACATTTTTGCCATACATCATAGTCGTCCTACTCGTCTCCTTCTAGGAGAACATTTATGTCAGTCAGTGAGTCAGTCAGTGAGTGGTAATCGAGCTTTATATATTATGAAAATAACTAGTTTTTCGGGCAGTGTGCGGGCCGCAAGCGGCCCGCATCTATCTTGAGTCAGTACGAACTGTCATAAAAGCTCCTTATACAAAGAAAAAAAGTACAAAAAAACTCCTATAGAAGTATGAAATCCCATATAAACTCTAAATACAATAGAGATTCATACTGTAGCCACCAAACCAGATTAACCCTACCGCCATAAAAATGTGGTATGGTCAGAATTGTACCAAGGTTCTGAGTCACTTCGGTAAAGGAACCCCACTTGTAGGTGCTTTGGTTATCGCGGGCAGTTACCATGGAGACCAGTCGGAGAAGTGGAAAATACCCTCAAGTCGGAGCTCGGCCTTCGGCCTCGGACAGTTACTCCAAATGTAGTCAAAACTCCCACAAAAACTCCTAAAACAGTCGGTAATGTATGATGAAATACTCCAAATACAGTATGAAGAATGAGAGGAGCATGTAAATTCAGAGCTCGGCCTACGGCCTCGCAAGACACTTACACGGCTCAGGCTGCGGCCTCGCCAAGCGCTCGCCCTTCGGGCTCGCGCACCTTCCACTCGGCCTTCGGCCTCGTGGGCCGAAAGTTCGGCCTTCGGCCTCACCAGAAGCTCGCCCTTCGGGCTCGCGATACACTGATGGGGGACAGTAACTCCAAATTCAGTCGAAAATCCCACAAAAACTCCAAATACAGTCGAAAATGTAAGGTAAAGTACTCCAAATGCAGTATGAAGAATGAGAGGAGCATGTTAATTCGGAGCTCGGCCTTCGGCCTCGCAAGACACTAATATGGCTCGGCCTTCGGCCTCGCAAGACACTAATACAGCTCGCCCTTCGGGCTCACGCACCATCCGCTCGGCCTTCGGCCTCGCGGGCCGAAAGTTCGGCCTTCGGCCTCACCAGAAGCTCGCCCTTCGGGCTCGCTATACCTTCATCTATGACAGTAACTCCAAAATCAGTCGAAAATCCCACAAAAACTCCAAATACAGTCGAAAATGTAAGAAAAATACTCCAAATGCAGTATGAAGAATGAGAGGAGCACTTTTGACACATGTCATTTGACTGCTCTCCAGATTCCCTATGACATTTGTTCAAACACCCCCTATCTATCTCTTACCGTTTTCGAGATACGTCATCCATCTTTACTTGGCAGGCGTCATTTTTATGATTTTCGATTTTTCTCATACTCACCAAAACCCCCCGAACATTTTCGCCATACATCATTTTCACTCTACTCTGCTCCTTCTAGGAGAACATTTATGTCAGTCAGTCAGTGAGTGGTAATCGAGCTTTATATATTATAACTAGATGGTAAGTGGTGTGCGGGCCGCGAGCGGCCCGCATCTATCTTGAGTCAGTACGAACTGTCATAAAAGCAACTTTTACATTTAAAAAAAAGTATGTTCAAAACTCCAATAGAAATATGAAATCCCATATAAACTCCGAATACAATAAAGAACCAAATTGTAGCCACCAAACCAGATTTACCCTACTGCCATAAAAAAGTGGTACGGTCAGAATCGTACCAGGGTTCTGAGTCACTTCGGTAAAGGAACCCCACTTGTGGGTGCTTTGGTTATCGCGGGCAGTTGCCATGGAGACCAGTCGAGGATGTGGAAAAATACCCTCAAGTCGGAGCTCAGCCTTCGGCCTTGGACAGTAACTCCAAATAAAGTCAAAACTCCCACAAAAACTCTTAATACAGTCCAAACATAAAATGAAATACTCCAAATGCAGTATGAAGAATAAGAAGGGCACCTCATCGAAAAAAAAAATTCAAATTTGGAATAAGAACGTCCAGAACGACCTAGATATCGATTTTCAGCCAAATCGGAAAAACTTTTTGTACTTGGCAGACGCCATCGAAAAAAAAATTTCTGATTTGGAATAAGAACATCCAGAACAACCTAGATATCGATTTTCAGCCAAATCGGAAAAACTTTTTTAAGTTGGCAGACGTCATCGAAAAAAAAAAATCAAATTTGGAATAAGAACGTCCAGAACAACCTAGATATCGATTTTCAGCCAAATCGGTAAAACTTTTTTTTTTGGCAGACGTCATCGAAAAAAAAATTTCAAATTTGGAATAAGAACGTCCAGAACGACCTAGATATCGATTTTCAGCCAAATCGGAAAAACTTTTTTTATTTGGCAGACGTCATCGAAATTGGCATAAGAACGTACTCATACTCCTAATACAGTCCGTAATGTAAGGTAAATACTCCAAATACAGTATGAAGAATGAGAGGAGCATGTCAATACGAAGCTCGGCCTTCGGCCTCGCAAGACACTAACTGGGCTCGGCCTACGGCCTCGCCAAGCGCTCGCCCTTCGGGCTCGCGCACCATACGCTCGGCCTTCGGCCTCACGTGCCGAAAGTTCGGCCTTCGGCCTCACCAGAAGCTCGCCCTTCGGGCTCGCTATACACTGATGTAGGTCCGTAACTCCAAATTCAGTCGAAAATCCCACAAAAACTCCAAATACAGTCGAAAATGTAAGGTAAACTACTCCAAATGCAGTACGAAGAATGAGAGGAGCATCGAAGCATAATAAAAAAATTACAGAAATCAAGAATTTGACTGTTATAGGACAAAAACTCCAAATTCAGTCGAGAATCCCACTAAAACTTCAAATACAGTCGAAAATGTAAGGTGAAATATTCCAGATACAGTATGAAGAATGAGAGGAGCATGTAAATTCAGAGCTCGGCCTTCGGCCTCGCAAGACACTAACACGGCTCGGCCTACGGCCTCGCCATGCGCTCGCCCTACGGGCTCGCGCACCATACGCTCGGCCTTCGGCCTCGCGGGCCGAAGTTCGGCCTACGGCCTCACCAGAAGTTCGGCCTTCGGCCTCACCAGAAGCTCGCCCTTCGGGCTCGCTATAACCCGATATAGGACCGTTACTCCAAATTCAGTCGAAAATCCCACAAAAACTCCAAATACAGTCGAAAATGTATGGTAAAATACTCCAAATACAGTATGAAGAATGAGAGGAGGATCTGAACCTAAAAAAAAAATTACAGATTTCAAAAAATTCCCACAAAAACTCCAAATTCAGTCGAAAATCCCACAAAAACTCCAAATACAGTCGAAAATGTAAGAAAAATACTCCAAATGAGGAATGAAGAATGAGAGGAGCATTTTTGACAGCTGTCATTCGACTGCTCTCCCGATCCCCTATGACATTTGTTTGAGCACCCCCTACCTATCTCTTACCGTTTCCGAGATACGCCATACAATTTTACTTGGCAGGCGTCATTTTTATGATTTTCGATTTTTCCCATACTCACCTAAACCCCCCCTACATTTCCGCCATACTTCATTTTAACCCTACTCTGCTCCTTCTGGGAGAACAATTATGTCAGTCAGTCAGTCAGTCAGTCAGTCAGTCAGTCAGTCAGTCAGTGTATGGTAATCGAGCTTTATATAATATAATAATAATAAATAAAGCGGCCCGCATCTATCTCGAGTCAGTACGAACTGTCATAAAAGCACCTTATACATTTGAAAAAACAAATTAAAATCTCTAAAATAAGTATGAAATCCCATATAAGCTCTGAATACAATAGAGATTCATACTGTAGCCACCAAACAAGAATTACCCTACTGCCATAAAAAAGTAGTACGGTCAGAATCGTACCAAGGTTCTGAGTCACTTCGGTAAAGGAACCCCACTCGTAGGTGCTTTGGTTATCGCGGGCAGTTACCATGGAGACCAGTCGGAGATGTGGAAAATACCCTCAAGTCGGAGCTCAGTCTTAGGCCTCGGACAGTTACTCCAAATGTAGTCAAAACTCCCACAAAAACTCCTAAAACAGTCGGTAATGTATGGTGAAATACTCCAAATACAGTATGAAGAATGAGAGGAGCATGTCAATTCGGAGCTCGGCCTTCGGCCTCGCAAGACACTTACACGGCTCGGCCTACGGCCTCGCCATGAGCTCGCCCTGCGGGCTCGCACACCTTAAGCTCGGCCTTCGGCCTCGCGGGCCGAAAGTTCGGCCTTCGGCCTCACCAGAAGCTCGCCCTTCGGGCTCGCTATACCTTCATGTATGACAGTAACTCCAAATTCAGTCGAAAATCCCACAAAAACTCCAAAAACAGTCGGTTTTGTATGGTAAAATACTCCAAATGTAGTATGAAGAATGAGAGGAGCATGTCAATTCGGAGCTCGGCCTTCGGCCTCGCAAGACACTAATATGGCTCGGCCTTCGGCCTCGCAAGACACTAACACGGCTCGGCCTGCGGCCTCGCCAAAAGCTCGCCCTTCGGGCTCGCTATACCTTCACGTATGACAGTAACTCCAAATTCAGTCCAAAATCCCATAAAAACTCCAAATACAGTCGAAAATATAAGGAAAATACTCCAAATGCAGTACGAAGAATGAGAGGAGCATTTTTGACAGGTGTCATTCGACTGCTCTCCAGATTCCCTATGACATTTGTTCAAACACCCTCTACCTATCTCTTACCGTTTTCGAGATATGTCATCCATCTTTACTTGGCAGGCGTCATTTTTATGATTTTCGATTTTTCCCATACTCACCTAAACCCCCCCTACATTTCCGCCATACTTCATTTTAACCCTACTCTACTCCTTCTGGGAGAACAATTATGTCAGTCAGTCAGTCAGTCAGTCAGTGAGTCAGTGTATGGTAATCGAGCTTTATATAATATAATAACTAGTTTTTCGGGCAGTGTGCGGGCCGCAAGCGGCCCGCATTTATCGTTATGCAGTATTAAATTATATCAAAACACCTTATACATTATAAATTTTTTTTCGAAAATCCAAAAGATATACGACGTCCCATACAAACTCCTAATACAATAAGGAACCATACTGTAACCACCAAACCAGATTCACCCTACTGCCATAAAAAAGAGGTACGGTCAGAATCGTACCAAGGTTCTAAATCACTTCGGTAAAAGAACCCCACTCGTAGGTGCTTTGGTTATCGCGGGCAGTTACCATGGAGACAAGTCGGAGATGTGGAAGATACTCTCAAAACGGAGCTCGGCCTTCGGCCTCGGACAGTTGCTCCAAATGTAGTCAAAACTCCCACAAGAACTCCTAAAACAGTCGGTAATATATGGTGAAATACTCCAAATACAGTATGAAGAATGAGAGGAGCATGCAAATTCGGAGCTCGGCCTTCGGCCTCGCAGGACACTCACACGGCTCAGCTTGCGGCCTCGCCAAAAGCTCGCCCTGCGGGCTCGCCAACCATACGCTCGGCCTTCGGCCTCGCGGGCCGAAAGTTCGGCCTTCGGCCTCACCAGAAGCTCGCCCTACGGGCTCGCTATTCCTTGATGTAGAACAGTTACTCCAAATTCAGTCGAAAATCCCACAAAAACTCTTAATACAGTCGAAAATTAAGGAAAAGTACTCCAAATGCAGTATGAAGCATGAGAGGAGCATGTCAATTCGGAGCTCGGCCTTCGGCCTCGCAAGACACTAATATGGCTCGGCCTTCGGCCTCGCTAGACACTAATACAGCTCGGCCTGCGGCCTCGCGCACCATCAGCTCGGCCTTCGGCCTCGCGGACCGAAAGTTCGGCCTTGGGCCTCACCAGAAGCTCGCCCTTCGGGCTCGCTATACCTTCATCAATGACAGTAACTCCAAAATCAGTCGAAAATCCCACAAAAACTCCAAATACAGTCGAAAATGTAAGGAAAATACTCCAAATGCAGTATGAAGAATGAGAGGAGCACTTTTGACACATGTAATTTGACTGCTCTCCCTATTCCCTATGACATTTGTTCAAACTCCCCCTATCTATCTCTTACCGTTTTCGAGATATGTCATCCATCTTTACTTGGCAGGCGTCATTTTTATGATTTTCGATTTTTCTCATACTCACCTAAACCCCCCCTACATTTTTGCCATACATCATTTTAACTCTACTCTGCTCCTTCTAGGAGAACATTTATGTCAGTCAGTCAGTGAGTGGTAATCGAGCTTTATATATTATAACTAGTTTTTCGGGCAGTGTGCGGGCCGCAAGCGGCCCGCATCTATCTTGAGTCAGTACGAACTGTCATAAAAGCACCTTATACATTTAAATAAAAAAAAGCAAATTCCCAATAGAAGTATCAAATCCAATACAAACTCTTAATACAGTAGAGATTCATACTGTAGCCACCAAACCAGATTTACCCTACTGCCATAAAAAAGTGGTACGGTCAAAATCGTACCAAGGTTGTGATACACTTTGGTAAAGAAATCCCACTCGTAGGTGCTTTGGTTTTCGCGGGCAGTTACCATGGAGACCAGTCGGAGATGTGGAAAATACTCTCAAGTTGGAGCTCAGCCTTCGGCCTCGGACAGTTACTCCAAATTAAGTCAAAACTCCCACAAAAACTCCTAAAACAGTCGGTAATGTATGGTAAAATACTCCAAATACAGTATGAAGAATGAGAGGAGCATGTCAATTCAGAGCTCGGCCTTCGGCCTCGCAAGACACTCACACGGCTCAGCCTGCGGCCTCGCCAAGCGCTCGCCCTACGGGCTCGCGCACCTTCCACTCGGCCTTCGGCCTCGCGGGCCGAAAGTTCGGCCTTCGGCCTCACCAGAAGCTCGCCCTTCGGGCTCGCTATACCTTCATGTATGATAGTAACTCCAAATTCAGTCGAAAATCCCACTAAAACTCCAAAAACAGTCGGTTTTGTATGGTAAAATACTCCAAATGCAGTATGAAGCATGAGAGGAGCATGTCAGATCGGAGCTCGGCCTTCGGCCTCGCAAGACACTAATATGGCTCGGCCTTCGGCCTCGCAAGACACTTACACGGCTCAGGCTGCGGCCTCGCCAAGCGCTCGCCCTTCGGGCTCGCGCACCTTCCACTCGGCCTTCGGCCTCGTGGGCCGAAAGTTCGGCCTTCGGCCTCACCAGAAGCTCGCCCTTCGGGCTCGCGATACACTGATGGGGGACAGTAACTCCAAATTCAGTCGAAAATCCCACAAAAACTCCAAATACAGTCGAAAATGTAAGGTAAAGTACTCCAAATGCAGTATGAAGAATGAGAGGAGCATGTCAATTCGGAGCTCGGCCTTCGGCCTCGCAAGACACTAATATGGCTCGGCCTTCGGCCTCGCAAGACACTAATACAGCTCGCCCTTCGGGCTCGCGCACCATCCGCTCGGCCTTCGGCCTCGCGGGCCGAAAGTTCGGCCTTCGGCCTCACCAGAAGCTCGCCCTTCGGGCTCGCTATACCTTCATCTATGACAGTAACTTCAAAATCAGTCGAAAATCCCACAAAAACTCCAAATACAGTCGAAAATGTAAGAAAAATACTCCAAATGCAGTATGAAGAATGAGAGGAGCACTTTTGACACATGTCATTTGACTGCTCTCCCGATTCCCTATGACATTTGTTCAAACACCCCCTATCTATCTCTTACCGTTTTCGAGATACGTCATCCATCTTTACTTGGCAGGCGTCATTTTTATGATTTTCGATTTTTCTCATACTCACCAAAACCCCCCGAACATTTTCGCCATACATCATTTTCACTCTACTCTGCTCCTTCTAGGAGAACATTTATGTCAGTGAGTCAGTGAGTGGTAATCGAGCTTTATATATTATAAATAACTAGTTTTTCGGGCAGTGTGCGGGCCGCAAGCGGCCCGCATCTATCTTGAGTCAGTACGAACTGTCATAAAAGCACCTTATACATTTGAAAAAAAAAAATTAAAAACCCCAATATAAGTATGAAATCCCATATAAACTCTGAATACAATAGAGATTCATACTGTAGCCACCAAACCAGATCCACCCTACTGCCATAAAAAAGTGGTACGGTCAAAATCGTACCAAGGTTCTGAGTCACTTCGGTAAAGGAACCCCACTCGTAGGTGCTTTGTTTATCGCGGGCAGTTACCATGGAGACCAGTCGGAGATGTGGAAAATACTCTAAAGTCGGAGCTCGGCCTTCGGCCTCAGACAGTTACTCCAAATGTAGTCAAAACTCCCACAAAAACTCCTAAAACAGTCGGTAATGTATAGTGAACTACTCCAAATACAGTATGAAGAATGAGAGGAGCATGTCAATTCGGAGCTCGGCCTTCGGCCTCGCAAGACACACGGCTCGGCCTACGGCGTCGCCATGAGCTCGCCCTGCGGGCTCGCACACCTTAAGCTCGGCCTTCGGCCTCGCGGGCCGAAAGTTCGGCCTTCGGCCTCACCAGAAGCTCGCCCTTCGGGCTCGCTATACCTTCATGTATGACAGTAACTCCAAATTCAGTCAAAAATCCCACAAAAACTCCAAATACAGTAGAAAATGTAAGGTAAAATACTCAAATGCAGTATGAAGAATGAGAGGAGCATGTCAATTCGGAGCTCGGCCTTCGGCCTCGCAAGACACTAACACGGCTCGGCCTGCGGCCTCGCCAAACGCTCGCCCTTCGGGCTCGCGCACCATCCGCTCGGCCTTCGGCCTCGCGGGCCGAAAGTTCGGCCTTCGGCCTCACCAGGAGCTCGCCCTTCGGGCTCGCTATACCTTCATCTATGACAGTAACTCCAAAATCAGTCGAAAATCCCACAAAAACTCCAAATACAGTCAAAAATATACGGAAAATACTCCAAATGCAGTACGAAGAATGAGAGGAGCATTTTTGACAGGTGTCATTTGACTGCTCTCCCGATTCCCTATGACATTTGTTCAAACACCCCCTATCTATCTCTTACCGTTTTCGAGATATGTCATCCATCTTTACTTGGCAGGCGTCATTTTTATGATTTTCGATTTTTCTCATACTCACCTAAACCCCCCCTACATTTTTGCCATACATCATTTTAACTCTACTCTGCTCCTTCTAGGAGAACATTTATGTCAGTCAGTCAGTGAGTGGTAATCGAGCTTTATATATTATAATAACTAGTTTTTCGGGCAGTGTGCGGGCCGCAAGCGGCCCGCATCTATCTTGAGTCAGTACGAACTGTCATAAAAGCACCTTATACATTTGAAAAAAAACATTTTAAAACTCCAAAATATATACGACGTCCCATACAAACTTCTAATACAATAAAGAATCAAACTGTAGCCACCAAACCAGATCCACCCTACTGCCATAAAAAAGTGGTACGGTCAGAATCGTACCAAGGTTCTGAGTCACTTTGGTAAAGAAATCCCACTCGTAGGTTCTTTGGTTATCGCGGGCAGTTACCATGGAGACCAGTTGGGGATGTGGAATAATACTCTCAAGTCAGAGCTCGGCCTTCGTCCTCGGACAGTTACTCCAAATTTAGTCAAAACTCCCACAAAAACTTCTAAAACAGTCGGTAATCTATGGTAAAATACTCCAAATACAGTATAAAGAATGAGAGGAGCATGTTAATTCGGAGCTCGGCCTTCGGCCTCGCAAGACACTCATACGGCTCGGCCTGCGGCCTCGCCAAGTGCTCGCCCTTCGGGCTCGCCCACCATACGCTCGGCCTTCGGCCTCGCGGGCCGAAAGTTCGGCCTTCGGCCTCACCTGGAGCTCGCCCTTCGGGCTCGCTATACCTTGATGAAGGACAGTAACTCGAAATTCAGTTGAAAATCCCACAAAAAACTCCAAAAACAGTCGAAAATATTAGGTAAAATACTCCAAATGAAGTATGAAGAATGAGAGGAGCATGTCAATTCGGAGCTCGGCCTTCGGCCTCGCAAGACACTTACACGGCTTGGCCTACGGCCTCGCCATGAGCTCGCCCTGCGGGCTCGCACACCTTAAGCTCGGCCTTCGGCCTCGCGGGCCGAAAGTTCGGCCTTCGGCCTCACCAGAAGCTCGCCCTTCGGGCTCGCGATACACTGGTGGGGGACAGTAACTCCAAATTCAGTCGAAAATCCCACAAAAACTCCAAATACAGTCGAAAATGTAAGGTAAAGTACTCCAAATGCGGAATGAAGAATGAGAGGAGCATGTCAATTCGGAGCTCGGCCTTCGGCCTCGCAAGACACTAATATGGCTCGGCCTTCGGCCTCGCAAGACACCAATACAGCTCGCCCTTCGGGCTCGCGCACCATCCGCTCGGCCTTCGGCCTCGCGGGCCGAAAGTTCGGCCTACGGCCTCACCAGAAGCTCGCCCTTCGGGCTCGCTATACCTTCATCTATGACAGTTACTCCAAAATCAGTCGAAAATCCCACAAAAACTCCAAATACAGTCGAAAATGTAAGAAAAATACTCCAAATGCAGTATGAAGCATGAGAGGAGCACTTTTGACTCATGTCATTTGACTGCTCTCCCGATTCTCTATGACATTTGTTCAAACACCCCCTATCTATCTCTTACCGTTTTCGAGATACGTCATCCATCTTTACTTGGCAGGCGTCATTTTTATGATTTTCGATTTTTCTCATACTCACCTAAACCCCCCGAACATTTCCGCTATACATCATTTTAACCCTACTCTGCTCCTTCTAGGAGAACATTTATGTCAATGAGTCAGTCAGTCAGTCAGTCAGTCAGTGAGTGGTAATCGAGCTTTATATATTATGACTAGTTTTTCGGGCAGTGTGCGGGCCGCAAGCGGCCCGCATTTATCGTTATGCAGTATTAAATTATATCAAAACACCTTATACATTAAAAAAAAATTTCAAAAATCCAAAAGATATACGACGTCCCATACAAACTCCTAATACAATAAGGGACCATACTGTAACCACCAAACCAAATTCACCCTACAGCCATAAAAAATTGGTACGGTCAGAGTTGTACCAAGGTTCTGAGTCACTTCGGTAAAGGAACCCCTCTTGTAGGTGCTTTGGTTATCGCGGGCAGTTACCTTGGAGACCAGTCGGAGATGTGGAAGATACTCTCAAAACGGAGCTCAGCCTTCGGCCTCGGACAGTTGCTCCAAATGTAGTCAAAACTCCCACAAAAACTCCTAAAACAGTCGGTAATATATGGTGAAATACTCCAAATACTACAGTATGAAGAATGAGAGGAGCATGTCAATTCGGAGCTCGGCCTTCGGCCTCGCAAGACACTTACACGGCTCGGCCTACGGCCTCGCCATGAGCTCGCCCTGCGGGCTCGCACACATTAAGCTCGGCCTTCGGCCTCGCGGGCCGAAAGTTCGGCCTTCGGCCTCACCAGAAGCTCGCCCTTCGGGCTCGCTATTCCTTGATGTAGGACAGTTACTCCAAATTCAGTCGAAAATCCCACAAAAACTCTTAATACAGTCGAAAATTAAGGAAAAGTACTCCAAATGCAGTATGAAGCATGAGAGGAGCATGTCAATTCGGAGCTCGGCCTTCGGCCTCGCAAGACACTAATATGGCTCGGCCATCGGCCTCGCAAGACACTAACACGGCTCGGCCTGCGGCCTCGCCAAACGCTCGCCCTTCGGGCTCGCGCACCATCCGCTCGGCCTTCGGCCTCGCGGGCCGAAAGTTCGGCCTTCGGCCTCACCAGAAGCTCGCCCTTCGGGCTCGCTATACCTTCATCTATGACAGTTACTCCAAAATCAGTCGAAAATCCCATAAAAACTCCAAATACAGTCGAAAATGTAAGAAAAATACTCCAAATGCAGTATGAAGCATGAGAGGAGCATTTTTGACACATGTCATTTGACTGCTCTCCAGATTCCCTATGACATTTGTTCAAACACCCCCTACCTATCTCTTACCGTTTTCGAGATACGTCATACATCTTTACTTGGCAGGCGTCATTTTTATGATTTTCGATTTTTCTCATACTCACCTAAACCCCCCCTACATTTTTGCCATACATCATTGTCGTCCTACTCGACTCCTTCTAGGAGAACATTTATGTCAGTCAGTCAGTGAGTCAGTCAGTGGTAATCGAGCTTTATATATATAGAAGAACTAGTTATTCGGGCAGTGTGCGGGCCGCAAGCGGCCCGCATTTATCGTTATGCAGTATTAAATTATATCAAAACACCTTATACATTAAAAAAATATTTCAAAAATCCAAAAGATTAACGACGTCCCATACAAACTCCTAATACAATAAGGAACCATACTGTAACCACCAAACCAAATTCACCCTACCGCCATAAAAAAGTGGTACGGTCAGAGTTGTACCAAGGTTCTGAGTCACTTCGGTAAAGGAACCCCACTCGTAGGTGCTTTGGTTATCGCGGGCAGTTACCATGGAGACCAGTCGGAGATGTGGAAGATACTCTCAAGTCGGAGCTCGGCCTTCTGCCTCGGTCAGTTACTCCAAATGTAGTGAAAACTGCCTCAAAATCTCCTAAAACAGTCGGTAATGTATAGTAATATACTCCAAATACAGTATGAAGAATGAGAGGAGCATGTAAATTCGAAGCTCGGCCTTCGGCCTCGCAAGACACTGATACAGCTCGGCCTGCGGCCTCGCCAATCGCTCGCCCTTCGGGCTCGCGCAACAGCAGCTCGGCCTTCGGCCTCGCGGGCCGAAAGTTCGGCCTTCGGCCTCACCAGAAGCTCGCCCTTCGGGCTCGCTATACACTGATTTAGGACTGTAACTCCAAATTCAGTCGAAAATCCCACAAAAACTCCAAAGACAGTCGAAAATGTTAGGTAAAATACTCCAAATGAAGTATGAAGAATGAGAGGAGCTCGTCAATTCGGAGCTCGGCCTTCGGCCTCGCAAGACACTAATACGGCTCGGCCTGCGGCCTCGCCAAACGCTCGCCCTGCGGGCTCGCGCACCATCCGCTCGGCCTTCGGCCTCGCGGGCCGAAAGTTCGGCCTTCGGCCTCACCAGAAGCTCGCCCTTCGGGCTCGCTATACCTTCATCTAAGACAGTAACTCGAAAATCAGTCGAAAATCCCACAAAAACTCCAAATACAGTCGAAAATGTAAGGAAAATACTCCAAATGCAGTATGAAGAATGAGAGGAGCACTTTTGACAGGTGTCATTTGACTGCTCTCCCTATTCCCTATGACATTTGTTCAAACACCCCCCACCTATCTCTTACCGTTTTCGAGATACGTCATCCATCTTTACTTGGCAGGCGTCATTTTTATGATTTTTGATTTTTCTCATACTCACCTAAACCCCCCCTACATTTTTGCCATACATCATTGTCGTCCTACTCGTCTCCTTCTAGGAGAACATTTATGTCAGTGAGTCAGTCAGTCAGTCAGTGGTAATCGAGCTTTATATATTATTAACTAGATGGTAAGTGGTGTGCGGGCCGCGAGCGGCCCGCATCTATCTTGAGTCAGTACGAACTGTCATAAAAGCAACTTTTACATTTAAAAAAAAGTATGTTCAAAACTCCAATAGAAATATGAAATCCCATATAAACTCCCAATACAATAAAGAACCAAATTGTAGCCACCAAACCAGATTTACCCTACAGCCATAAAAAAGTGGTACGGTCAGAATCGTACCAGGGTTCTGAGTCACTTCGGTTAAGGAACCCCACTTGTGGGTGCTTTGGTTATCGCGGGCAGTTGCCATGGAGACCAGTCGGGGATGTGGAAAAATACCCTCAAGTCGGAGCTCGGCCTTCGGCCTTGGACAGTTACTCCAAATAAAGTCAAAACTCCCACAAAAACTCTTAATACAGTCCAAACATAAAATGAATTACTCCAAATGCAGTATGAAGAATAAGAGGGGCACCTAGGACAAATCCAAAATGGCGGAATTCAAGATGAACACCATTCAAAGCACTCCAACCCCACTGAAGCTCGGCCTTACGGCCTCACTTCAGCGTGATCGGAGCACTTTGTATGGCGGCCATCTTGAATTCCGCCATTTTGTATTTTTTTTGCTTATCATTCGTACTCTCCATATTCACTATGACATTTGTTCAAAGACCCCCCACCTATCTCTTACTGTTTTCGAAATATGTCTTCATTCATCACTTGGCAGACGTCATCGAAAAAAAATTTCAAATTTGGAATAAGAACGTCCAGAACAACCTAGATATCGATTTTCAGCCAAATCGGAAAAACTTTTTTTACTTGGCAGACGTCATCGAAAAAAAAATTTCAAATTTGGAATAAGAACGTCCAGAACAACCTAGATATCGATTTTCAGCCAAATCGGAAAAAATTTTTTTTACTTGGCAGACGTCATCGAAAAAAAAATTTCAAATTTGGAATAAGAACGTCCAGAACAACCTAGATATCGATTTTCAGCCAAATCGGAAAAACTTTTTTAACTTAGCAGACGTCATCGAAAAATAAATTTCAAATTTGGAATAAGAACGTCCAGAACAACCTAGATATCGATTTTCAGCCAAATCGGAAAAACTTTTTTTATTTGGCAGACGTCATCGAAATTGGAATAGGAACGTACTCATACTACAGTCGGTAATGTATGGTAAAATACTCCAAGTACAGTATAAAGAATGAGAGGAGCATGTCAATACGAAGCTCGGCCTTCGGCCTCGCAAGACACAAACAGGGCTCGGCCTACGGCCTCGCCAAGCGCTCGCCCTTCGGGCTCGCGCACCATACGCTCGGCCTTGCCAAAAGTTCGGCCTTCGGCCTCACCAGAAGCTCGCCCTTCGGGCTCGCTATGCACTGATGTAGGTCCGTAGGTCCAAATTCAGTCGAAATTCCCACAAAAACTCCAAATACAGTCGAAAATGTAAGGTAAAATACTCCAAATGCAGTATGAAGAATGAGAGGAGCATCAAAGCATGATAAAAAAATAAATTTCACTGCTTTAGGACAAAAACTCCAAATTCAGTCGAAAATCCCACTTAAACTCCAAATACAGTCGAAAATGTAAGGTAAAATACTCCAAATGCAGTATGAAGAATGAGAGGAGCATCGAAGTGTCATAAAAAAATGACAGAAATCAAGAATTACACTGTTATAGGACCAAAACTCCAAAGGCAGTCGAAAATCCCTCTAAAACTCCAAATACAGTCGAAAATGTAAGGTGAAATACTCCAGATACAGTATGAAGAATGAGAGGAGCATGTAAATTCAGAGCTCGGCCTTCGGCCTCGCAAGACACTAATACGGCTCGGCCTGCGGCCTCGCGGGCCGGAGTTCGGCCTTCGGCCTCACCAGAAGTTCGGCCTTCGGCCTCACCAGAAGCTCGCCCTTCGGGCTCGCTATACACTGATGTAGGACCTTAACTCCAAATTCAGTCGAAAATCCCACAAAAACCCCACATACAGTCGAAAATGTACGGTATAATATTCCAAATGCAGTATGAAGAATGAGAGGAGCATCTGAGCCTAAAAAAAATGACAGATTTCAAAAAATTCCCTGTTATAGGACAAAAACTCCAAAAACAGTCGAAAATCCCACAATAACTCCAAATACAGTCAAAAATGTAAGAAAAATACTCCAAATGAAGAATGAAGAATGAGAGGAGCATTTTTGACAGGTGTCATTCGACTGCTCTCCCGATCCCCTATGACATTTGGTCGAGCACCCCCTATCTATCTCTTACCGTTTTCGAGATATGTCATCCGTCTTTACTTGGCAGGCGTCATTTTTATGATTTTCGATTTTTCCCATACTCACCTAAACCCCCCCTACATTTCCGCCATACTTCATTTTCACCCTACTCTACTCCTTCTGGGAGAACAATTATGTCAGTGAGTCAGTCAGTCAGTCAGTCAGTCAGTGTGTGGTAATCGAGCTTTATATAATATAACTAGTTTTTCGGGCAGTGTGCGGGCCGCAAGCGGCCCGCATCTATCTTGAGTCAGTACGAACTGTCATAAAAGCTCCTTATACAAAGAAAAAAAGTACAAAAAAACTCCTATAGAAGTATAAATTCCCATATAAACTCTAAATACAATAGAGATTCATACTGTAGCCACCAAACCAGATTTACCCTACCGCCATAAAAATGTGGTATGGTCAGAATTGTACCAAGGTTCTGAGTCACTTCGGTAAAGGAACCCCACTTGTAGGTGCTTTGGTTATCGCGGGCAGTTACCATGGAGACCAGTCGGAGAAGTGGAAAATACCCTCAAGTCGGAGCTCGGCCTTCGGCCTCGGACAGTTACTCCAAATGTAGTCAAAACTCCCACAAAAACTCCTAAAACAGTCGGTAATGTATGATGAAATACTCCAAATACAGTATGAAGAATGAGAGGAGCATGTAAATTCAGAGCTCGGCCTACGGCCTCGCAAGACACTAACACGGCTCAGGCTGCGGCCTCGCCAAGCGCTCGCCCTTCGGGCTCGCGCACCTTCCACTCGGCCTTCGGCCTCGTGGGCCGAAAGTTCGGCCTTCGGCCTCACCAAAAGCTCGCCCTTCGGGCTCGCGATACACTGATGGGGGACAGTAACTCCAAATTCAGTCGAAAATCCCACAAAAACTCCAAATACAGTCGAAAATGTAAGGTAAAGTACTCCAAATGCAGTATGAAGAATGAGAGGAGCATGTCAATTCGGAGCTCGGCCTTCGGCCTCGCAAGACACTAATATGGCTCGGCCTTCGGCCTCGCAAGACACTAATACAGCTCGCCCTTCGGGCTCGCGCACCATCCGCTCGGCCTTCGGCCTCGCGGGCCGAAAGTTCGGCCTTCGGCCTCACCAGAAGCTCGCCCTTCGGGCTCGCTATACCTTCATCTATGACAGTAACTCCAAAATCAGTCGAAAATCCCACAAAAACTCCAAATACAGTCGAAAATGTAAGAAAAATACTTCAAATGCAGTATGAAGAATGAGAGGAGCACTTTTGACACATGTCATTTGACTGCTCTCCAGATTCCCTATGACATTTGTTCAAACACCCCCTATCTATCTCTTACCGTTTTCGAGATACGTCATCCATCTTTACTTGGCAGGCGTCATTTTTATGATTTTCGATTTTTCTCATACTCACCAAAACCCCCCGAACATTTTCGCCATACATCATTTTCACTCTACTCTGCTCCTTCTAGGAGAACATTTATGTCAGTGAGTCAGTGAGTGGTAATCGAGCTTTATATATTATAATAATGAATAATGAATAATGATGATTAATTAATATACAAGGTTATTGATAAAACGCTAACAACCTCTTAGGGTTGACTATTTTTTTGTTTGTTAGGACTAGCAGAAGTCAACCCTAAGAGGTTGTTGGCATTTTTCCAATAACCCTGTATATGATTTGTGGTGTTATATAGCGACGTGCGAATACCTGTATAGCTGCCAGAGGTTCCTTATCACCGTTTGAATGCTTTAGAGGCACTCAAAGAATACTGATGTTTGATAGCGGAATGGAAGATTGTAGACTGCAGAAGACGATTTTTTTTGTGTGCTGAATAGGTTAGTTTTTGACCACTATCTCACCTGATGGTAAGTGATGATGTGGTTGTAGATGTTGTTCAGGCTAGAACCTAGAACTACTGGCTCTCAAGTACAGCTGCCGGAACATACCGTTAGGTGCTTGGCGAAAGATTTTCTATTCGAGGGTGGTAGCTAGCCAGGCGGGCAGTCGCAAAATGCCCTACAACCATGCTATAATGACTACCATCCTAAGACGACAACCGGGACCGACGCGACGGCTTAACGTGCCCTCTGAAGCACGGAAGTATGAGTACTGAGGCTTGTAGATTGCAGAAGACGTCAGTTGTCCTCTAAGAACAGCTAGCTACATCATATAGGTCATGAAGAGCACGATAGAAAAATAAGTGAGTGAAGGTTAGTATAGGCATCCATGGCGTAATTTTCCTACTATATGTTCCAGGATGTGTATCACAGAATTCTAAGAATTTATAGTTGTATGATTGAGACAGAATTTAATTTTACAAATTATAATTTTACTTTAATAAAGGAAGTATATAAAGGGCTTGTTTAAAGAGTTTGAAGGCTCAAGGAAGGATTACATTTGGTATGTGATAGGATGAATTTAGTTTATTTACATACTGCTACCGATGAAGATGGGAGTGTTACTGGGATGTTGTAGTTCTGGTACAAATAATGTAGTTTATAAATACAATATAGTTATAGTTTAGTACTACATAATATGTGTTGGTTGTTTATGCATGTTAGTCGTTTAAGTTGTATTTAAGATACATAGTACAAAGATTTGTATTTAATTTATGGTTAAGAATATATTAATTAATACATTGTATGAATTTGGTTTTATTGAATAATATTTAAGTTATTTAGTTTGTATTTAACATACATAGTACATGGATTTTTATTTAATTAATAGTCAAAAATATGGTAAGTAATTATTAAGACATTTATTTGCTTCTAAATATGATTACAAACAAGCACTATCGCGTGCTGAGCGAAAATCACATTTACAAATGATTGGAGTACTATTTTTTTGTAGTGCAGGAAAAGGTAGGGACCCGCAATTTAGAGTAATTCCATAGGTACTGTACACCAGGTGTGATGGTGTGTAACCTGTGACCTCACTGACTGCCGTATTAAGGACGCATTCCGCAATTTGTACATATTGAAGTCGTCACTACTACATGCGCACCGTCTTCATATGTAGAGATGGAACAATACCTGCAATAATTAGTAACATCAGTGTGCTTTGATACGTTATTTATTATTTTTTTACTAGGAATATAAAGTTTATTTTCGTTCCTATTTTTGTCTTTCTCCTGTACTTACTAAATAATTATGTTAGTGGACTTTAGGGTCTGCCGGTGGAACTAATAGGTACTATGAGGACGGAGCTTGACTTAACAAATGTTGGCACCCTTTCATAGTTGTGAAGATATCTTTCCCAAAACTGTATAGGAGAACTGAACTAATGAGCTTAGTCTTATTATGATGTCTTCCTTATTGTGGATTCTGGAGAACACTCCACAATCCACCCAACATAGTAAAAAAACCCACTACTGGAACTTGAGATAAGTGGTGCTAGTTGTATCGACTTTGGGCTCGTTCGATAAGTAAGTACCTAATAATAAGATCTTTCTGCTAGACTAACTGAGCTTATGGTTCCTGTTTTTCGCCACCTTTATAGGGCAAAAGTAGTTTGAACACCTGTTGACCTCACTCTGTAATATGTTTCCTATAACATGCAATTACTCAAACTATCCTTTGTCACAATTTACCTTTAAGTTTTCTCAATAGATTTGGTCACTAATATATGCATCATACTCAACAAGTAGCAACACGCACTATACTCAACGAAGTTTGCTATAAATACGATACTCAGTAATGCCACACGTAAAAATTTTTCTACATAAACGGACTTCCTTGTGAATTACCTATATGTTGGTATCTCTATACCTCTGGAGGCAGTTGGCATATTTCTCGGTATACACAAGATAGATAGAAAATTCTTTATTTGCATACCTTAAAAATAAAATTACAAAGAAACAACAAATAAACGTAGGTAGGTATACAAAGGGCGGTCTTATCGCTTAAAGCAACTTCTTTCAGACAACCAATCTGAGAGGAAACAAGGCTCGCAAAAATAACGGTCTTATTGCTTAAAGCAATTACTTCCAGACAACAGATCTGAGGAAAAAAAAGCTCGCAAAAATAAACCAGGTTGTAAGGACAGAATCTCGTTATTGCAATATTATTTGTATATATGTACGTTGCCTATACATATGTATGGCTACATTATAGTTGGGAGTGCATTACTCCAGCAAAGTTACGAGGGTTCTATCGATTATTTACATGACGGAAGTTTATGGTTTTGGCAATTAATACACATCTAATGTACATGATAGATATCAAGCTATGACCATGTATTATACAGGGTTATTGGTGAAATGCTAACAACCTCTTAGGATTGACTTCTGATAGTCCTAACATACATTTTCAATTAATATCAAATATCATTTTAAACTGTTCCCGGCGATGGCAACAGGCTCGCCCCCTATTACACGGAACCAACACCCAATTGGCGAAACGTGGGAGCTTACACTCCTCTGCCTACCCCTTCGGGGAATACAGAGGTGATTATATGAATGTATGTACAATTTCATGAGCCAATAGATAAAAATACCTCAATAGGCAGTCCCGTCGATTAACATAAAGAGTCCAATAAAACACCAAAAAAAACGTGCAACCGACTTTAGTAGATACGTTGCTGGGTGATTCAAATACTCTAGAGCTTACATTTTCAAGATCTAACTTCTACAACAGATTTTTTTTATACCGAACTGTGTAGCACTTTACCACTATCTCTCCTGATGTTAAGTGATGATGCGATCGATGACGGAGCGCGCTTACACATATGATTTTATTTATTGCTGATAGGTTAGCCTTTGATCATAATCTCACCTGATGGTATGTGATAATGTGGTCGGTGTTAGGTATTCCATTCCATGGCGGTTCGTATGATGAACGTAGAAGCAAATCGCTTCGTTCGGGTAAATTGAACATCCATCATATAGCGGTGGCGCTTCTGAGTATCCCTGGATGTCCGACTATAGAATGGGGATGGCGGAATCAAATCATGAAGTTCCGTGGCACACTCCGCGAAATGTATCCGATAAAAAAGCGACTTTGCAGAGATGCTCGATATTCTCTTGCTTACTAAGTAGTTGGTCGTTGTTAATGAGTCTCTTGGCTCTCCTCTCAATAGCTTCCATTGTCTCCAGCTGGTATTTGGCAGAAACATCCCAAAGGTGAGAGGAGTATACTCCATACACGTCCAGACTTGCGATTGATAAAGATTAAGCGACTGTCCCGATGTGAAGTAATTGTCTCACCTTGGTCAAAACACAAAGCTTATTTGAGGTTAGCCGGGCTATGGACTCAATATTGAACCGAAATTGATATTTGCTGTAAATGAGATGCCAATATAATGAAATTAAAATTTCATATAATTACATACCTATAACGAATTTAAAAATGTACATTCAATTGTTATATTTACAGAATTAACACTTTTTTTGTTGCATTCTAAGTACGACTACATGTGATCGATTGTTGCGAAGTTGAGATTGATATAGTTTTAAAGATTATCATCATATTCAGGCATTTTGGGAATGCCGCCTGGCTAGCTAGAAAATCTCAACTCTCCACTCTCAAGTAGGAAATCCGTCACCAAGCACCTAACGGTGTGTTCCAGCAGCTGTCCTTAAGAGCCAGTAATTGTAGTTTACTCGTAGGTACCTACGTCTAGCCACATGTTACTTAGATTAATAATGTACATATCTACTTACTACACTACATAATATGTGATTATGTTCGTATCAGTAAATGTAAGTGTTTTTCAAATGGTTATACTGGAAATAGGAGTACTGAAATTGTTCATGTGATGGAAGTGAATAATACTAACCCTGTCATTCAAGATGAAAAAAAAACAACCACTGTTTGTTGAGTTTTATGAACAAGAATTGCAGAACGTAAAGATTCCCAATGTATATTAAGTAATAGTAAAATGGCTTGGTATGAATTCTAAAAGTTGGATATATAAAGAAAATAAGATTGAATAATAATGTTTTTTATTTTGTTACAATAATAAGTTAGTATCTATTTCTACGAGTACATATTTTATTACATTATTATATATAGCATTCTCTCTTAGGTATAATACAATATAATTTATATATTAAGGTATACTATTTATTATATTACACACACATGTACTACTAACACATTTGTTTTTTTTTTAGATTTTCTATGGTCTAAACCGTACAAATAGGTTAGCCTTTGACCACTATCTCACCTGATGGCAAGTGATGATGTGGTCGAAGATGTCATTCAGGCTAACCTAGAATTACTGGCTCTCAAGGAAAGCTGTCCGAACACACCGTTAGGTGCTTGACGACAAATTTTCTACTTGAAGGTGGTAGCTAGCCAGGCGGGCATTCGCAAAATGCCCTACCACCAAGGCCCTTATGTTAACGCGATAAAAGTTTACAACCATTTACCAAACGAGATATGAGGTGAACCAAACACGAACAAATTTATAAATAAAATTAAAACATTACTTACAGAGAAATGCTGTTACAATCTAAAAGAATATTATAATGATAAATTCTCATAATTTTTATATTTTTTCATGACATTCGACATAATTTTATTAATAATCAATATAATTTAACATATTACACGCAAGGATAAAAAAGAACATGATTAAAATAGTTTATAATAAATTGACAATGTTTCAACTTCAAATATAGGTCTGTTTCACGTTGGTAATATGTACTTCATCTGTAATATTTCATGTATTTGATTGTATAATGATGCTATGCTCAAATGGGTTTCATGTATGTTCTGTTAAATATTGTAAAAAAATTTGAACTTTGTTTGATTGGCAGGGCCCTGTACGCCAGGAGTTTCCTTAGTCCGGCAGCACCTCACCTGCAGCAAGGCAGCTGCCCTTACTGTCGGTGCCTGCTGCGGGGGGCAGACCCTACGGCCTCTCGCCGGGTCCACCTCCGGGCACAGCTCCCGAGTGCAGAGTACTACGCGGCCTGACCACCCCCGGATCATCGCGGCGGGTCTCGTCTCCGACGTCTGCTACTGACCACCTCCTCGTCTAGCGGATCTCGCCCTACATAACTCCATACACAAGGAAGCCTACCACAAGATAAACCTCTGCTCTAACCCACGCCACGACCTTGTCTCATTATACACCTATCTGTTTGTTTACCTGTGCGTTTTCATATGATTATTGAGATGATGTTTTTGAACACTTTTATAGTCACACATACTGCATTCATACGGTTTCTCTCCAGTGTGCGTTTTCATATAAATATTTAGGTAACCCCTACGAGCACATTTATAGTCACACATACTGCATTCATACGGTTTCTCTCCAGTGTGCGTTTTCATATGAATATTCAGGTCACCCCTATGAGCACTTTTATAGTCACACATACTGTATTCATACGGTTTCTCTCCAGTGTGCGTTTTGATATGGATATTGAGGGTACCTTTTTGAGTACATTTAAAGTCACACATACTGCATTCATACGGTTTCTCTCCAGTGTGCGTTTTCATATGAATATTCAGGTCACCCCTATGAGCACTTTTATAGTCACACAAACTGCATTCATACGGTTTCTCTCCAGTGTGCGTTTTCATATGATTATCGAGGTTACCCCTATGAGCACTTTTATAGTGACACATACTGCATTCATGCGGTTTCTCACCAGTGTGCGTTTTCATATGAATATTCAGGTCACCCATATGAGCACTTTTATAGTCACACATACTGCATTCATACGGTCTGACTCCAGTGTGCGTTTTCATGTTTATTGAGGGTACCTTTTAGAGCACATTTATAATCACACGTACTACATTCATATGGTTTCTCTCCAGTGTGCGTTTTGATATAAATATTGAGGGTACCTTTTTGAGCACATTTAAAGTCACACATACTGCATTCATACGGTTTCTCTCCAGTGTGCGTTTTCATATGAATATTCAGGTCACCCCTATGAGCACTTTTATAGTCACACAAACTGCATTCATACGGTTTCTCTCCAGTGTGCGTTTACATATGATTATCGAGGTTACCCCTATGAGCACTTTTATAGTGACACATACTGCATTCATGCGGTTTCTCACCAGTGTGCGTTTTCATATGAATATTCAGGTCACCCCTATGAGCACTTTTATAGTCACACATACTGCATTCATACGGTCTGACTCCAGTGTGCGTTTTCATGTTTATTGAGGGTACCTTTTAGAGCACATTTATAATCACACGTACTACATTCATATGGTTTCTCTCCAGTGTGCGTTTTGATATAAATATTTAGGTAACCCCTACGAGCACATTTATGGTCACACATATTCCATTCATACGGTTTCTCTCCAGTGTGCGTTTTCATATGAATATTCAGGTCACCCCTATGAGCACTTTTATAGTTACACATACTGTATTCATACGGTTTCTCTCCAGTGTGCGTTTTCATATGAATATTCAGGTCACCCCTATGAGCACTTTTATAGTTACACATACTGTATTCATACGATTTCTCTCCAGTGTGCGTTTTGATATGGATATTCAGGTCACCCCTATGAGCACTTTTATAGTCACACAAACTGCATTCATACGGTTTCTCTCCAGTGTGCGTTTTGATATAAATATTGAGGGTACCTTTTTGAGCACATTTAAAGTCACACATACTGCATTCATACGGTTTCTCTCCAGTGTGCGTTTACATATGAATATTCAGGTCACCCCTATGAGCACTTTTATAGTCACACATACTGTATTCATACGGTTTCTCTCCAGTGTGCGTTTTGATATGGATATTGAGGGTACCTTTTTGAGCACATTTAAAGTCACACATACTGCATTCATACGGTTTCTCTCCAGTGTGCGTTTTCATATGAATATTCAGGTCACCCCTATGAGCACTTTTATAGTCACACAAACTGCATTCATACGGTTTCTCTCCAGTGTGCGTTTTCATATGATTATCGAGGTTACCCCTATGAGCACTTTTATAGTGACACATACTGCATTCATGCGGTTTCTCACCAGTGTGCGTTTTCATATGAATATTCAGGTCACCCCTATGAGCACTTTTATAGTCACACATACTGCATTCATACGGTTTCTCTCCAGTGTGCGTTTTCATATAAATATTAAGGTAACCCCTACGAGCACATTTATAGTCACACATACTCCATTCATACGGTTTCTCTCCAGTGTGCGTTTTCATATGAATATTCAGGTCACCCCTATGAGCACTTTTATAGTTACACATACTGTATTCATACGGTTTCTCTCCAGTGTGCGTTTTGATATGGATATTGAGGGTACCTTTTTGAGCACATTTAAAGTCACACATACTGCATTCATACGGTTTCTCTCCAGTGTGCGTTTTCATATGAATATTCAGGTCACCCCTATGAGCACTTTTATAGTCACACAAACTGCATTCATACGGTTTCTCTCCAGTGTGCGTTTTCATATGATTATCGAGGTTACCCCTATGAGCACTTTTATAGTGACACATACTGCATTCATACGGTTTCTCACCAGTGTGCGTTTTCATATGAATATTCAGGTCACCCCTATGAGCACTTTTATAGTCACACATACTGCATTCATACGGTCTGACTCCAGTGTGCGTTTTCATGTTTATTGAGGGTACCTTTTAGAGCACATTTATAATCACACGTACTACATTCATACGGTTTCTCTCCAGTGTGCGTTTTGATATGGATATTGAGGGTACCTTTTTGAGCACATTTAAAGTCACACATACTGCATTCATACGGTTTCTCTCCAGTGTGCTTTCTCATATGCTTATTTAGGCTACCCCTATGAGTACATTTATAGTCACACATACAGCATTCATACGGATTCTCTCCAGTGTGCGTTCTCATATGAATATTAAGGTGCCCTTTTGGAGCACTTTTAAAGTCATACATACTGCATTCATACGGTTTTTCTCCCGTGTGCGTTTTGATGTGAACATTAAGAATGGCTCTTCGAGCACATTTTTTAGTCACACATACTGCATTCATACGGTTTCTCTCCAGTGTGCGTTTTCATATGAATATTAAGACTACCCTTTTGAGCACATTTATAGTCACACATACTGCATTCATACGGTGTCTCTCCAGTGTGCGTTTTTATATGATTATTTAGGTTAACCCTATGAGCACATTTATAGTCACATAAACTGCATTCATACGGTTTCTCTCCATTGTGCGTTTTCATGTGCGTATTTAAAGTACTTTTTTGAGCACATACATAGTCACACATACTGCATTCATACGGTTTCTCTCCAGTGTGCGTTTTTATATGATTATTTAGGTTACCCCTTTGAGTACATTTATAGTCACATATACTGCATTCATACGTTTTCTCTCCAGTGTGCGTTTTCATATGAATATTAAGACTACCCTTTTGAGCACATTTATAGTCACACATACTGCATTCATACGGTTTCTCTCCAGTGTGCGTTTTTAAATGATTATTTAGGTCACCCCTACGAGCACATTTATAGTCACACGTACTGCATTAATACGGTTTCTCTCCAGTATGCTTTATCATATGAATATTAAGGTAACCCCTACGAGCACATTTATAGTCACACATACTGCATTCATGCGGTTTCCCACCAGTGTGCGTTTTCATATGAATATTAAGGTCACCCCTATGAGCACTTTTATAGTCACACATACTGCATTCATACTGTTTCTCTCCAGTAAGCGTTATGATATAAATATTGAGGGTACCTTTTTGAGCACATTTAAAGTCACACATACTGCATTCATACGGTTTCTCTCCAGTGTGCTTTCTCATATGCTTATTTAGGCTACCCCTATGAGTACATTTATAGTCACACATACAGCATTCATACGGATTCTCTCCAGTGTGCGTTTTAATATGAATATTAAGGTGCCCTTTATGAGCACTTTTATAGTCACACATACTGCATTCATACGGTTTCTCTCCAGTGTGCGTTTTTATATGATTATTTAGGTTACCCCTATGAGCGCATTTATAGTCGCACATACTGCATTCATACGGTTTCTCTCCCGTGTGCGTTTTGATGTGAACATTAAGAATGGCTCTTCGAGCACATTTTTAAGTCACACATACTGCATTCATACGGTTTCTCTCCAGTGTGCGTTTTCATATGAATATTAAGACTACCCTTTTGAGCACATTTATAGTCACACATACTGCATTCATACGGTTTCTCTCCAGTGTGCGTTATTATATGATTATTAAGGTTACCCCTATGAGCACATTTATAGTCACAAATACTGCATTCATACGGTTTCTCTCCATTATGCGTTTTCATGTGCGTATTTAAAGTACTTTTTTGAGCACATACATAGTCACACATACTGCATTCATACGGTTTCTCTCCAGTGTGCGTTTTTATATGATTATTTAGGTTACCCCTTTGAGTACATTTATAGTCACATATACTGCATTCATACGGTTTCTCTCCAAGTGTGCGTTTTCATATGAATATTAACACTACCCTTTTGAGCACATTTATAGTCACACATACTGCATTCATACGGTTACTCTCCAGTGTGCGTTTTCATATAAATATTTAGGTCACCTTTTCGAGCACATTTAAAGTCACACATACTGCATTCATACGGTTTCTCTCCAGTGTGCGTTTTGATATGAATATTGAGGGTACCTTTTTGAGCACATTTAAAGTCACACATACTGCATTCATACGGTTTCTCTCCAGTGTGCTTTCTCATATGCTTATTTAGGCTACCCCTATGAGTACATTTTTAGTCACACATACAGCATTCATACGGATTCTCTCCAGTGTGCGTCTTAATATGAATATTAAGGTGCCCTTTATGAGCACTTTTATAGTCACACATACTGCATTAATACGGTTTCTCTCCAGTGTGCGTTGTCATATGAATATTAAGGTGCCCTTTTTGAGCACTTTTATAGTCACACATACTACATTCATACGGTTTCTCTCCCGTGTTCGTTTTGATGTGAACATTAAGAATGGCTCTTCGAGCACATTTATAGTCACACATACTGCATTCATACGGTTTCTCTCCAGTGTGCGTTTTTATATGATTATTTAGGTAACCCCTATGAGCACATTTATAGTCGCACATATTGCATTCATACGGTTTCTCTCCAGTGTGCGTTTTCATATGAATATTAAGACTACCCTTTTGAGCACATTTATAGTCACACATACTGCATTCATACGGTTTCTCTCCAGTGTGCGTTTTTATATGATTATTTAGGTTAACCCTATGAGCACATTTATAGTCACACATACGACATTCATACGGTTTCTTTCCAGTGTGCGTTTTCATATGATTATTTTGGTTACCCCTATGAGTACATTTATAGTCACATATACTGCATTCATACGGTTTCTCTCCATTGTGCGTTTTCATGTGCGTATTTAAGGTACTTTTTTGAGCACATACATAGTCACACATACTGCATTCATACGGTTTCTCTCCAGTGTGCGTTTTTATATGATTATTTAGGTAACCCCTATGAGTACATTTATAGTCACACATACTGCATTCATACGGTTTCTCTCCAGTGTGCGTTTTTATATGATTATTTAGGTTACCCCTATGAGCACATTTATAGTCACACATACTGCATTCATACGGTTTCTCTCCAGTGTGCGTTTTTATATGATTTTTTAGGTTACCCCTATGAGCACATTTATAGTCACACATACTGCATTCATACGGTTTCTCTCCAGTGTGCGTTTTGATATGAATATTTAGGTCACCCCTACGAGTACATTTATAGTCACACATACTGCATTCATACGGTTTCTCTCCATTGTGCGTTTTCATATGAATATTGAGGTTACCTTTTTGAGCACATTTATAGTTACATATAATGCATTCATACGATTTCGCTTCAGTTTTTACTTTAATGTCTAAATCCATTTTGATCTCCAACTTCTCAGCAGATCTTAGTTATATTGTGTATGAACTTCTAGATTTAACTATATAAGATATATATATTTTTAGTCCACTGCCTTCTGCTTCTCTTGAGATTATATTAATGAACAAGTGGATATGTTAAGTGCTTTTATATGTGCAGATTTAGGATTGATACTCGCTCCTTTTAAATTTATATCTGAAAAAAAAAACAATATAAGTATGTCATTTTTTTGCAACAGCTCGGACTAGTCAGGTGTCTGAGGGTTGTATGTTCACAACAAGTTATTAACTAGTGGTATGTCTCTTCAGCAAGACTCTGTCTTGTTGGGAGCCACTGCTGAGTCAGATATTCTGACACTGCACTATAGTGTGCAAACATTACTGTGTTCAGGTGTGAAGGGCATTGTAGCAAGTGAATTCACTGAGGGAAGGAGATGTAAGAACTCGGAGTAACAATCACAGTCAAATCAAGTATGGTTTTAGTATGGTGACTGCTACTGTAATGGACAGGCATGACGCTTACCATCAGGTGGGCGAATTGTAGTCTCGTCACTTCATAAAAAAAAAACATTTGAATATCAAATCTGTTTTTATAGAAGGACTTTACTTTTGAAGTGCAGACTTAAAAACCTATGTAAATTAGGGTTCATGTTGAAATATAAAGTTTTGACCAAGGTCTAGACTCATACAATAGAATACATTCAACCTCTAAACACTGAGTTTGTGAGGTACAGGTGCAGATGCATGTGCAACAGATGTGCTAATTCGCACAGATGATCATAAGCAGTTAAATAAAATTTTCTCAATACAAAATGTTGCAAAGAAACCTTGTATTAGGTAAGTTATCTTCATTTCTAGGGTCTCAGATTTTTTTTTATAAAAGTATGGTGTTTTTCTTGATTTTCTGGTACACTAGCCATTGAGAACTAACTCGACTGATGCTAAGTGATGATGCAGTCGAAGATTTCGTTCAAGCTAGTAATGAATTACTGGCTTCCAATGACAGCTGTTTTATGTTACAATGTTTAATACTACATACATGTTATATTATTTTATTATGATAGTGATTCATGAAATAAGTTATATTACATACCTTAGCACTATAAAAAACTTTTCAACTATAGCTGTGACTGCCTGGTTAGTGATTGTGTAAAAAATAAGAATTCTCTTAAATTTTTATCATTGCGTCCTTAAGCAGCGTCATCGCTGCTTTTGTCGAAAATTACATATTTTTTGTGTTTGGCAATTGTTTATAACATTTTTGCCAGAGTCACATCAATAGGGAAAAACTTGTACTTATGGAGTTTTAAATTTGATGTATTATGTACATATCTGAATTAATCTGAAACAATGAAAAAATATCTTACACATACATACTAAATAAAGCAAAAACAATGTTGTTACTTAGGGTCTGTTTCAGAATGTCCTAATAATGTTGCAAAACAACACATAAATTAACTGAATTATATAAATGTCAGTTTACAAGGTTGATATAAACATGGAGCGCGTTTCACGATCATCTTTCTAACAAATTTATCTACCAAGTAAGTTATACCAAGATCAAACTGGCAACGCCACGTGTTGCACTGGTTCGTTTCAGTTTTTATAATTTTACCGTTGAAGAAAAATGTACTTAATTTTTGAAAATTATGTTCAGCATGATTTTTTGACAATATTAGATTACTTTAATTTTTTTAATTCAAAATGATTTTTAAAAGGGCTTTCCTTTAAAATCTTCATCTTTCTACCACTATCCCACTGTATGTGGGTCGGTACAAGTACATATGTTTTTTCTAACAACATAGTATGTAAACAATCACAATGACATTAAATATAGGTATGTTTATGATAAAACATAAAATCTACAAGGATATAATGATAAAGAACTCTATGCGTTCAATGTGCAGCAACACCCTACACGAGAAATGATATGTTGCTCATTTGCACAACTCCCATATGAACAACAGGAGGCAGCGTGTTCTATACTAGCATCTCACATGGCTTGAAAGTATATAAGTAATATTGGTTTGGAAAGAATTTAAACATTTTAATTGAAAGAATACTCATGTAGAGTAATGTAGACTTGTGCAGTCTTTTTGATTGATTGCTGAAAGCAGGAATTTCAATACCGCTTCATAAAAGTTACCGATTGAAACGATAACCGTATGTATGGGTTACAGATATAAACGGTCACCGCAATGAACGACACCACCGTAATGTTGGGATAACTTATCGCTTAAGAATTTATTATCGAGCTAGTATACTCTCAATGGTTAATAAACATATGCAATTGTATCTTTTTATCTCTTTCTCTAATGCACTGGCTGATAACGTTTATGACGTTCAAGAGATAAATTATGTGTCATTTGTGAAGTTAATCAATATATTGACATTTCTAACATTTTCAATAACTTTCGAAGAAAAGGATAACAATGTCCGAATTCAGATTAATAAATACCAATGGCGGAGTGGCCTTACTATTAGGCAAGTATAAATATCATAAACATAAAAATTATGCAGATGGATCAGTATATTGGAGATGTTCCTCTCACAAAAAGTTGAAATGCCATGGAAAGGATTATTGAGCTTCGATCAAGTTAAATAAAAATATCTTTACAGGTTCTTTTTATTTTATTTATTATTTTGGTATAGGTACGAACATACAGCAGGGTAACAACACTATTTGTTAGTGGTGTCGTCAACAAATGCTTTTTGTTAACGACACCCCAGGGGTGTCGTTTTGGGGGTGTCGTTAACAATGAACGGTCGTCAACAAATGCTTATTGTTAACGACACCCCAGGGGTGTCGTTTTGGGGGTGTCGTTAACAATGAACGAAAAATATTACAATAAAACACCAAAATACAATTATAGAACAGGTAAAAGAGATAAGGTTTCTAGGATTAATGGTTGACTGTCACGGAAATTGGAAGGGTAACACTGATTACATACGCAAAAAAATTTGTAATTTGTTTATGCATTAGAGACTAAACTAAAGTAGCATCACAGAGAGCAGGAATTTGTGCTTATCATGGAAATGTATCTTCCAATTTGCGTTACGGATTATTACTTTGGGGAAACTCTGTGAACGCTAGAGAAGTATTTGAAATGCAAAAAAAATGTTTGAGAGCAATAACTGGAGCCAGACAAAGACAAAGTTGTGTACCAATATTTAAAAGGCTTAAATTACTTCCCTTAGCATCATTGTATATTCTAGAGGCTTGCCTATTTGTTAAACAAAATTTAAATAGCTTTGACGTAAAAATTACACGTAAACCACGAAAAACTCGTAAAAACTACTATGTGTTACCTCCTCAGGGCTCTAATACTAAATTTTTTAGCAAAAGTATTTACGTAATGTGCACTAAATTATACAACCATTTAACAGATACAATGAAAGCTATGACATTTATCAAACTTAAAATAATCTAATGAAACTATTACTGAACAAATGCTATTATACAATTGACAAATTCTTAAATGATAAAAATCTTGACATTTTACCTAAATAATAATTATTGCATGACATAATGTTAATTAGAATATAATTTATTGTATCATATTGATCTATATAATATTGTACGCCTGAAAAGGTAGCTGTCGATACTTTCACCATTTTGACCAACATGTAACACACAGCTGACAATAAACAATTTTGAATTTTTTTGACCACCTCCTCGTCTAGCGGATCTCGCCCTACATAACTCCATACACAAGGAAGCCTACCACAAGATAAACCTCTGCTTTAACACACGACCTGGTCTCATTATTATACACCTATCTGTTTGTTTACCTGTGCGTTTTCATATGATTATTGAGGTGATGTTTTAGAGCACTTTTATAGTCACACATACTGCATTCATACGGTTTCTCTCCAGTGTGCGTTTTGATATGAATATTTAGGTCACCCCTACGAGTACATTTATAGTCACACATACTGCATTCATACGGTTTCTCTCCATTGTGCGTTTTCATATGAATATTGAGGTTACCTTTTTGAGCACATTTATAGTTACATATAATGCATTCATACGATTTCGCTTCAGTTTTTACTTTAATGTCTAAATCCATTTTGATCTCCAACTTCTCAGCAGATCTTAGTTATATTGTGTATGAACTTCTAGATTTAACTATATAAGATATATATATTTTTAGTCCACTGCCTTCTGCTTCTCTTGAGATTATATTAATGAACAAGTGGATATGTTAAGTGCTTTTATATGTGCAGATTTAGGATTGATACTCGCTCCTTTTAAATTTATATCTGAAAAAAAAAACAATATAAGTATGTCATTTTTTTGCAACAGCTCGGACTAGTCAGGTGTCTGAGGGTTGTATGTTCACAACAAGTTATTAACTAGTGGTATGTCTCTTCAGCAAGACTCTGTCTTGTTGGGAGCCACTGCTGAGTCAGATATTCTGACACTGCACTATAGTGTGCAAACATTACTGTGTTCAGGTGTGAAGGGCATTGTAGCAAGTGAATTCACTGAGGGAAGGAGATGTAAGAACTCGGAGTAACAATCACAGTCAAATCAAGTATGGTTTTAGTATGGTGACTGCTACTGTAATGGACAGGCATGACGCTTACCATCAGGTGGGCGAATTGTAGTCTCGTCACTTCATAAAAAAAAAACATTTGAATATCAAATCTGTTTTTATAGAAGGACTTTACTTTTGAAGTGCAGACTTAAAAACCTATGTAAATTAGGGTTCATGTTGAAATATAAAGTTTTGACCAAGGTCTAGACTCATACAATAGAATACATTCAACCTCTAAACACTGAGTTTGTGAGGTACAGGTGCAGATGCATGTGCAACAGATGTGCTAATTCGCACAGATGATCATAAGCAGTTAAATAAAATTTTCTCAATACAAAATGTTGCAAAGAAACCTTGTATTAGGTAAGTTATCTTCATTTCTAGGGTCTCAGATTTTTTTTTATAAAAGTATGGTGTTTTTCTTGATTTTCTGGTACACTAGCCATTGAGAACTAACTCGACTGATGCTAAGTGATGATGCAGTCGAAGATTTCGTTCAAGCTAGTAATGAATTACTGGCTTCCAATGACAGCTGTTTTATGTTACAATGTTTAATACTACATACATGTTATATTATTTTATTATGATAGTGATTCATGAAATAAGTTATATTACATACCTTAGCACTATAAAAAACTTTTCAACTATAGCTGTGACTGCCTGGTTAGTGATTGTGTAAAAAATAAGAATTCTCTTAAATTTTTATCATTGCGTCCTTAAGCAGCGTCATCGCTGCTTTTGTCGAAAATTACATATTTTTTGTGTTTGGCAATTGTTTATAACATTTTTGCCAGAGTCACATCAATAGGGAAAAACTTGTACTTATGGAGTTTTAAATTTGATGTATTATGTACATATCTGAATTAATCTGAAACAATGAAAAAATATCTTACACATACATACTAAATAAAGCAAAAACAATGTTGTTACTTAGGGTCTGTTTCAGAATGTCCTAATAATGTTGCAAAACAACACATAAATTAACTGAATTATATAAATGTCAGTTTACAAGGTTGATATAAACATGGAGCGCGTTTCACGATCATCTTTCTAACAAATTTATCTACCAAGTAAGTTATACCAAGATCAAACTGGCAACGCCACGTGTTGCACTGGTTCGTTTCAGTTTTTATAATTTTACCGTTGAAGAAAAATGTACTTAATTTTTGAAAATTATGTTCAGCATGATTTTTTGACAATATTAGATTACTTTAATTTTTTTAATTCAAAATGATTTTTAAAAGGGCTTTCCTTTAAAATCTTCATCTTTCTACCACTATCCCACTGTATGTGGGTCGGTACAAGTACATATGTTTTTTCTAACAACATAGTATGTAAACAATCACAATGACATTAAATATAGGTATGTTTATGATAAAACATAAAATCTACAAGGATATAATGATAAAGAACTCTATGCGTTCAATGTGCAGCAACACCCTACACGAGAAATGATATGTTGCTCATTTGCACAACTCCCATATGAACAACAGGAGGCAGCGTGTTCTATACTAGCATCTCACATGGCTTGAAAGTATATAAGTAATATTGGTTTGGAAAGAATTTAAACATTTTAATTGAAAGAATACTCATGTAGAGTAATGTAGACTTGTGCAGTCTTTTTGATTGATTGCTGAAAGCAGGAATTTCAATACCGCTTCATAAAAGTTACCGATTGAAACGATAACCGTATGTATGGGTTACAGATATAAACGGTCACCGCAATGAACGACACCACCGTAATGTTGGGATAACTTATCGCTTAAGAATTTATTATCGAGCTAGTATACTCTCAATGGTTAATAAACATATGCAATTGTATCTTTTTATCTCTTTCTCTAATGCACTGGCTGATAACGTTTATGACGTTCAAGAGATAAATTATGTGTCATTTGTGAAGTTAATCAATATATTGACATTTCTAACATTTTCAATAACTTTCGAAGAAAAGGATAACAATGTCCGAATTCAGATTAATAAATACCAATGGCGGAGTGGCCTTACTATTAGGCAAGTATAAATATCATAAACATAAAAATTATGCAGATGGATCAGTATATTGGAGATGTTCCTCTCACAAAAAGTTGAAATGCCATGGAAAGGATTATTGAGCTTCGATCAAGTTAAATAAAAATATCTTTACAGGTTCTTTTTATTTTATTTATTATTTTGGTATAGGTACGAACATACAGCAGGGTAACAACACTATTTGTTAGTGGTGTCGTCAACAAATGCTTTTTGTTAACGACACCCCAGGGGTGTCGTTTTGGGGGTGTCGTTAACAATGAACGGTCGTCAACAAATGCTTATTGTTAACGACACCCCAGGGGTGTCGTTTTGGGGGTGTCATTAACAATGAACGAAAAATATTACAATAAAACACCAAAATACAATTATAGAACAGGTAAAAGAGATAAGGTTTCTAGGATTAATGGTTGACTGTCACGGAAATTGGAAGGGTAACACTGATTACATACGCAAAAAAATTTGTAATTTGTTTATGCATTAGAGACTAAACTAAAGTAGCATCACAGAGAGCAGGAATTTGTGCTTATCATGGAAATGTATCTTCCAATTTGCGTTACGGATTATTACTTTGGGGAAACTCTGTGAACGCTAGAGAAGTATTTGAAATGCAAAAAAAATGTTTGAGAGCAATAACTGGAGCCAGACAAAGACAAAGTTGTGTACCAATATTTAAAAGGCTTAAATTACTTCCCTTAGCATCATTGTATATTCTAGAGGCTTGCCTATTTGTTAAACAAAATTTAAATAGCTTTGACGTAAAAATTACACGTAAACCACGAAAAACTCGTAAAAACTACTATGTGTTACCTCCTCAGGGCTCTAATACTAAATTTTTTAGCAAAAGTATTTACGTAATGTGCACTAAATTATACAACCATTTAACAGATACAATGAAAGCTATGACATTTATCAAACTTAAAATAATCTAATGAAACTATTACTGAACAAATGCTATTATACAATTGACAAATTCTTAAATGATAAAAATCTTGACATTTTACCTAAATAATAATTATTGCATGACATAATGTTAATTAGAATATAATTTATTGTATCATATTGATCTATATAATATTGTACGCCTGAAAAGGTAGCTGTCGATACTTTCACCATTTTGACCAACATGTAACACACAGCTGACAATAAACAATTTTGAATTTTTTTGACCACCTCCTCGTCTAGCGGATCTCGCCCTACATAACTCCATACACAAGGAAGCCTACCACAAGATAAACCTCTGCTTTAACACACGACCTGGTCTCATTATTATACACCTATCTGTTTGTTTACCTGTGCGTTTTCATATGATTATTGAGGTGATGTTTTAGAGCACTTTTATAGTCACACATACTGCATTCATACGGTTTCTCTCCAGTGTGCGTTTTGATATGAATATTTAGGTCACCCCTACGAGTACATTTATAGTCACACATACTGCATTCATACGGTTTCTCTCCATTGTGCGTTTTCATATGAATATTGAGGTTACCTTTTTGAGCACATTTATAGTTACATATAATGCATTCATACGATTTCGCTTCAGTTTTTACTTTAATGTCTAAATCCATTTTGATCTCCAACTTCTCAGCAGATCTTAGTTATATTGTGTATGAACTTCTAGATTTAACTATATAAGATATATATATTTTTAGTCCACTGCCTTCTGCTTCTCTTGAGATTATATTAATGAACAAGTGGATATGTTAAGTGCTTTTATATGTGCAGATTTAGGATTGATACTCGCTCCTTTTAAATTTATATCTGAAAAAAAAAACAATATAAGTATGTCATTTTTTTGCAACAGCTCGGACTAGTCAGGTGTCTGAGGGTTGTATGTTCACAACAAGTTATTAACTAGTGGTATGTCTCTTCAGCAAGACTCTGTCTTGTTGGGAGCCACTGCTGAGTCAGATATTCTGACACTGCACTATAGTGTGCAAACATTACTGTGTTCAGGTGTGAAGGGCATTGTAGCAAGTGAATTCACTGAGGGAAGGAGATGTAAGAACTCGGAGTAACAATCACAGTCAAATCAAGTATGGTTTTAGTATGGTGACTGCTACTGTAATGGACAGGCATGACGCTTACCATCAGGTGGGCGAATTGTAGTCTCGTCACTTCATAAAAAAAAAACATTTGAATATCAAATCTGTTTTTATAGAAGGACTTTACTTTTGAAGTGCAGACTTAAAAACCTATGTAAATTAGGGTTCATGTTGAAATATAAAGTTTTGACCAAGGTCTAGACTCATACAATAGAATACATTCAACCTCTAAACACTGAGTTTGTGAGGTACAGGTGCAGATGCATGTGCAACAGATGTGCTAATTCGCACAGATGATCATAAGCAGTTAAATAAAATTTTCTCAATACAAAATGTTGCAAAGAAACCTTGTATTAGGTAAGTTATCTTCATTTCTAGGGTCTCAGATTTTTTTTTATAAAAGTATGGTGTTTTTCTTGATTTTCTGGTACACTAGCCATTGAGAACTAACTCGACTGATGCTAAGTGATGATGCAGTCGAAGATTTCGTTCAAGCTAGTAATGAATTACTGGCTTCCAATGACAGCTGTTTTATGTTACAATGTTTAATACTACATACATGTTATATTATTTTATTATGATAGTGATTCATGAAATAAGTTATATTACATACCTTAGCACTATAAAAAACTTTTCAACTATAGCTGTGACTGCCTGGTTAGTGATTGTGTAAAAAATAAGAATTCTCTTAAATTTTTATCATTGCGTCCTTAAGCAGCGTCATCGCTGCTTTTGTCGAAAATTAGATATTTTTGTGTTTGGCAATTGTTTATAACATTTTTGCCAGAGTCACATCAATAGGGAAAAACTTGTACTTATGGAGTTTTAAATTTGATGTATTATGTACATATCTGAATTAATCTGAAACAATGAAAAAATATCTTACACATACATACTAAATAAAGCAAAAACAATGTTGTTACTTAGGGTCTGTTTCAGAATGTCCTAATAATGTTGCAAAACAACACATAAATTAACTGAATTATATAAATGTCAGTTTACAAGGTTGATATAAACATGGAGCGCGTTTCACGATCATCTTTCTAACAAATTTATCTACCAAGTAAGTTATACCAAGATCAAACTGGCAACGCCACGTGTTGCACTGGTTCGTTTCAGTTTTTATAATTTTACCGTTGAAGAAAAATGTACTTAATTTTTGAAAATTATGTTCAGCATGATTTTTTGACAATATTAGATTACTTTAATTTTTTTAATTCAAAATGATTTTTAAAAGGGCTTTCCTTTAAAATCTTCATCTTTCTACCACTATCCCACTGTATGTGGGTCGGTACAAGTACATATGTTTTTTCTAACAACATAGTATGTAAACAATCACAATGACATTAAATATAGGTATGTTTATGATAAAACATAAAATCTACAAGGATATAATGATAAAGAACTCTATGCGTTCAATGTGCAGCAACACCCTACACGAGAAATGATATGTTGCTCATTTGCACAACTCCCATATGAACAACAGGAGGCAGCGTGTTCTATACTAGCATCTCACATGGCTTGAAAGTATATAAGTAATATTGGTTTGGAAAGAATTTAAACATTTTAATTGAAAGAGTACCTATACCAAAATAATAAATAAAATAAAAAGAACCTGTAAAGATATTTTTATTTAACTTGATCGAAGCTCAATAATCCTTTCCATGGCATTTCAACTTTTTGTGAGAGGAACATCTCCAATATACTGATCCATCTGCATAATTTTTATGTTTATGATATTTATACTTGCCTAAAAGTAAGGCCACTCCGCCATTGGTATTTATTAATCTGAATTCGGACATTGTTATCCTTTTCTTCGAAAGTTATTGAAAATGTTAGAAATGTCAATATATTGATTAACTTCACAAATGACACATAATTTATCTCTTGAACGTCATAAACGTTATCAGCCAGTGCATTAGAGAAAGAGATAAAAAGATACAATTGCATATGTTTATTAACCATTGAGAGTATACTAGCTCGATAATAAATTCTTAAGAGATAAGTTATCCCAACATTACGGTGGTGTCGTCAACAAATGCTTATTGTTAACGACACCCCAGGGGTGTCGTTTTGGGGGTGTCGTTAACAATGAACGGTTGACGACACCACCGTAATGTTGGGATAACTTATCGCTTAAGAATTTATTATCGAGCTAGTATACTCTCAATGGTTAATAAACATATGCAATTGTATCTTTTTATCTCTTTCTCTAATGCACTGGCTGATAACGTTTATGACGTTCAAGAGATAAATTATGTGTCATTTGTGAAGTTAATCAATATATTGACATTTCTAACATTTTCAATAACTTTCGAAGAAAAGGATAACAATGTCCGAATTCAGATTAATAAATACCAATGGCGGAGTGGCCTTACTTTTAGGCAAGTATAAATATCATAAACATAAAAATTATGCAGATGGATCAGTATATTGGAGATGTTCCTCTCACAAAAAGTTGAAATGCCATGGAAAGGATTATTGAACTTCGATCAAGTTAAATAAAAATATCTTTACAGGTTCTTTTTATTTTATTTATTATTTTGGTATAGGTACGAACATACAGCAGGGTAACAACACTATTTGTTAGTGGTGTCGTCAACAAATGCTTTTTGTTAACGACACCCCAGGGGTGTCGTTTTGGGGGTGTCGTTAACAATGAACGGTCGTCAACAAATGCTTATTGTTAACGACACCCCAGGGGTGTCGTTTTGGGGGTGTCGTTAACAATGAACGAAAAATATTACAATAAAACACCAAAATACAATTATAGAACAGGTAAAAGAGATAAGGTTTCTAGGATTAATGGTTGACTGTCACGGAAATTGGAAGGGTAACACTGATTACATACGCAAAAAAATTTGTAATTTGTTTATGCATTAGAGACTAAACTAAAGTAGCATCACAGAGAGCAGGAATTTGTGCTTATCATGGAAATGTATCTTCCAATTTGCGTTACGGATTATTACTTTGGGGAAACTCTGTGAACGCTAGAGAAGTATTTGAAATGCAAAAAAAATGTTTGAGAGCAATAACTGGAGCCAGACAAAGACAAAGTTGTGTACCAATATTTAAAAGGCTTAAATTACTTCCCTTAGCATCATTGTATATTCTAGAGGCTTGCCTATTTGTTAAACAAAATTTAAATAGCTTTGACGTAAAAATTACACGTAAACCACGAAAAACTCGTAAAAACTACTATGTGTTACCTCCTCAGGGCTCTAATACTAAATTTTTTAGCAAATGTATTTACGTAATGTGCACTAAATTATACAACCATTTAACAGATACAATGAAAGCTATGACATTTATCAAACTTAAAATAATCTAATGAAACTATTACTGAACAAATGCTATTATACAATTGACAAATTCTTAAATGATAAAAATCTTGACATTTTACCTAAATAATAATTATTGCATGACATAATGTTAATTAGAATATAATTTATTGTATCATATTGATCTATATAATATTGTACGCCTGAAAAGGTAGCTGTCGATACTTTCACCATTTTGACCAACATGTAACACACAGCTGACAATAAACAATTTTGAATTTTTTTGACCACCTCCTCGTCTAGCGGATCTCGCCCTACATAACTCCATACACAAGGAAGCCTACCACAAGATAAACCTCTGCTTTAACACACGACCTGGTCTCATTATTATACACCTATCTGTTTGTTTACCTGTGCGTTTTCATATGATTATTGAGGTGATGTTTTAGAGCACTTTTATAGTCACACATACTGCATTCATACGGTTTCTCACCAGTGTGCGTTTTCATATGTCTATTTAGGCTACTCCTATGAGTATATTTATAGTCACACATACTGCATTCATACGGTTTCTCTCCAGTGTGCGTTTTCATATGAATATTTAGTTTACCCCTACGAGCACATTTATAGTCACAGATACTGCAATCATACGGTTTCTCTCCAGTGTGCGTTTTCATATGATATTTGAGTTGATGTTTAAGAGCACATATATAGTCACACATACTGCATTCATACGGTTTCTCTCCAGTGTGCGTTTTCATATGAATATTTAGGTTACCCCTACGAGCACATTTATAGTCACACATACTGCATTCATACGGTTTCTCTCCAGTGTGCGTTTTCATATGATTATTTAGGCTACTCCTATGAGTATATTTATAGTCACACATACTGCAATCATACGGTTTCTCTCCAGTGTGCGTTATCATATGATATTTGAGGTGTTGTTTTCGAGCACATTTATAGTCACACATACTGCATTCATACGGTTTCTCTCCAGTGTGCGTTTTCATATGATTATTGAGGTAACCTTTTTGAGCACATTTAAAGTCGCACATACTGCATTCATACGGTTTCGCTCCAGTGTGCGTTTTCATATGTCTATGGAGTCGACCTTTATGGGCACATTGATAGTCACACATACTGCATTCATACGGTTTCTCTCCAGTGTGCATTTTCATATGTTCATTGAGGGTACCTTTTCGAGCACATTTAAAGTCACACATACTGCATTCATACGGTTTCTCTCCAGTGTGCGTTCTCATATGAACATTGAGGTGCCCTTTTTGAGCGCTTTTATAGTCACACATACTGCATTCATACGGTTTCTCTCCAGTGTGCGTTTTCATATGAATATTAAGGCTACCCCTTCGAGCACATTTATAGTCACACATACTGCATTCATATGATTTCGCTTCAGTTTTAACTTTGATGTCTAAATCCATTTTGATCTCCAGTCTCGTTACCTTCTCAGCAGAACTTAGTTATAATGTGTATGAACTCCTTCATTTAACTATAAAGCATATATATATTTTTAGTCCACTGCCTTCTGCTTCTCGTGAGATTATATCAATGAGGAAGTGGATATGTTAAGTGCTTTTATATTTCCTCAGTGTGTGTGCAGATTTAGGATTGATACTCGCTCATTTTAAATTTATATCTGAAAATAAAATAAGTAAGTTATTTTTTTGCAACCGCTCAGGCAAGTCAGGTGTCTGAGGGTTGTATGTCTCTTCAGCAAGACTCTGTCTTGTTGGCAGCCACTGCTGAGTCAGATATTCTGACACTGCACTGTAGTGTGCAAACATTACTGTGTTTAGGTGTGAAGGGCATTGTATCTAGTGAATTCACTGAGGGAAGTAGATATAAGAACTCGGAGTAACAATCACAGTCAAATCAAGTAGTTTGAGTATGGTGACTGCTACTGTAATGGACAGGCGTGACGCTTACCATCAGGAGGGCGGCTTGTAGTCTCGTCACTTCATTAAAAAAAAACATTTGAATATCCAATCTGTTTTTATAGAAGAAACTTTACTTTTGAGGTGCAGACTTAAAAACCTATGTAAATCAGGGTTCATGTTGAAATATAAAGTTTTGACCAAGGACTAGACTCATACAATACAATACATTTAACCTCTAAACACTGAGTTTGTGAGGTAGATGCGGATGCACATGCAACAGATGTGCATATTCGCACAGATGATTTTAAGCAGTTAAATAAAATTATCTCATTACAAAATATTGCAGAGAAACCTTGTATTAGGTAAATACGTAATCTTAATTTTTAGGGTCTCAACATTTTTTTATTGATGGGGTTTTTCTTGTTTTTCTGGTAGACTAGCCATTGACCACTAACTCAACTGATGCTAAGTGATGATGCAGTCGAAGATTTTGTTCAAGCTAGTAATGAATTACTGGCTCCCAAGGACAATGTTTTATATTAATACTACATACATGTTATTTTATTTTTTTATTATAGTGATTCATCAAATAAGTTATCTTACATACCTTAGTACTATAAAAACTTTCCAACTCTAGCTGTGCCTGCCTGGTTAGTGATGGTGTAAAGAATAAGAATTCTCATAAATTTTTATCATTGCGTCGCAGCCACAGACTAAGTAGTAGAACAAGATTCAGGGGTGCGTTCTTATATGTCGTCCGACGACGGATGATCGCTCCAAGCAGAGCGACGCTCTTCGTCCGCCTTTTAAGAACGGCTCTGTATCATATCTGTATCAAGAACACTACTTAAAATGTTTCACTGACTCAGAAGAAATGTATTTACAATCATGTACTTTTCCAGAATACATAACTAAAACAAACATACATAATATAACAATAATAATAAAATATTGTAAACAGAAGTCTACGTAAACAAAAAGTAACTTAAAACAAAGAAAAATCAAGTCCCAACTGTCAAATGAAACGTCAGGGCGATATTTATCCACCGATTTCGTGGGGCCACCGGTGCGTCGTCGAGCGATATATAAGAACGCTCCGGAAGATCGTCGGACGATCGCTCCGGGCATATAAAAACGCTCGGGGCGTCGTCGGACGACAAATAAGAACGCACCCTAGCACGGTAGTTTTCATATTGACATTTACTGTCATTTCAATACGGACTAATGAAGAAGAAGAAGTACTAAAAGTTATTGACCAAAGAGTATTATACGCTATTGCTAACAAATAGGTCCAATGTCCCAAGAAAGGAGTATTTAAATATTACTGTCAAAGTATGCTAGGTACTTAGCTCATCGCATCGCTCGTACCTACCTACTAGGTATCATAAAAATGTTATATGGTAAAATAAAACAATGAAGTTAATATCATTAAGTCTTGTTTTTATTTCTTATGATTGTTTATTATGTTATTGTTTCTTCTCTTTAGACTTATTGTGCCTGCATTTTCTAATACTTATAAGTAGGTTCAAGGCAAAGACAACTAGTGTAACTATAAATCAGATTCGAATTGTACAAAATACACTCTTACGTCTTGACAGTAACAGTGTATTTTGTTCAGTTCAGTATACAGTGTAATTATGTTTTTCCAAGAAAAAATACACATTACGAAAATATGAAAAGCGGTACAAATCACTATAATGTCTGAAAAAATATTACGTTGCTACACAACACAACTAAAGCATTTTTTACAATGTTCCATAAGTATATTATATTATATCTAAAAATATACCTGTGTGTACGAGTATATTATACATTTGAATAGATCTTTCTAATGGGAAATTCCTTACGTTGTTTAGAAATGGCCAGTATTTTAAAATATCTCAGACTTTTCTGAATTAGTAACACAGTTTATGTTTAATAAATTATTCACACAATACCTATATGTATATTACCTAAACACTGTGCACAACAACTTATTAAGTACAATAAATTTTTATATAATAAGTTTATGTAATACAAATGACATTCAAATAATAATTTACAAAATTTATATACAACAACTTATTTAGATACCTACAGTGCGGATATGCACGTGAATGTACATTTAAGCGTTCACGCCGACCTTCAGCCGGTAAATGTTCAGTGCCTTCAGCAGATACTACTGATGCTTAAGAAAGAGGTACATCATCTACCTTGTCTTGAATAATTTTTGTAATTTTAATATTTGTTCTCCAGAGGTTGCTTCACAATTGTAACATTCAGAGTGAAAATTTATAAATCTTGTAATGAGAAGTGACTTAAATGTAATTTTAAATGTGTGGCAATTTGGGTCATTGTTTCTAAAAGTGTATGCTCTGATTTGGCCGAAAAAAATTTCAATCGGGTCGGAGTTGTAATACCGAGGGCGCATTATTTTAAACCTCTTTGTTTTAAAAAAGTACCACAACCTTCATAGGCTTTTCAATGTAGTTATAAAGTTTTTTAGTGAGGGCAAAGACGGAAAAAGAAACATGTGTTATGTTTCTTTTCCATCTTTGCTAATGAACTTAATTTTTTTATAGATTCTGTCCAAAAAGCTTCATGTTTTGATGTTGCTGTTACGGCCTGTCTTAAAGGTTATCCTTTATTTTTAACGCATAAAGTCGCTCCATTACATGAGTCGAAGAGATCATTGAAAAATGATAATTTCTGAAGTATTTCTCAGGGTACTGCTGACTTCTCTTCCATCAGCGTAATGTGCTGTGAAATGAAAATAGGTAAGTATTATTTCTAACTCAAATAATAGTAGTCTAGACGTGTTTAGATATAGGCTATAGTTTGAGTACGTATAGATGTCTTTCACCCGAATTAAGCATTTTATTTTTCATTTCGAATATAAGGTGTGTAGTGTTTATTTGATAGAAGTAGTCTCTTCTGTATGATTATATTTAATTTTACAATATGTTTGGAAATATCTTTGCTATCACGAATTTCGTTGAGGTAGGTATAATAAGCATATAATAGATTTTTTACGCCACTAAATATATAAACCTTCTTGATAAATTACTCTAGTTGACCTTTTTTGACACTTTAAAAATACTTTTATTACCAACAACCCTTCAGGCACCAACTAGTTCAGCTTATACTTATACGAATTTTCATATTCTACTGACCTATGCTAATTGTACTTTTCTACCAAATTTCATTAAAAGTGGTTTAGGTAAACCAGAGATCATTGACAAAATCGTCGGTCAAAAATACAAATATACAAGCGGTCATCCAACTTGAAAGATCTACCTATAATGAGAACAGATTCTCAAGTACAGCGACCTTTGTAGGTATATCCAGTTCTATTGGCTTGGAATTTTTTCTATGTGTATAATGGTATCTAGCTAGGTGTGTAGTGTAGGTACACCAGGTAGCGTCTTATGAGACGATACATGGTGATAGGACATTTTACAAATGCAGCGGCCAAACTGTCAGAACATGTCGATAAAATCAACCACACCAAGCTAACCCACAGGTATATTAAGAATTTCACATGACTTATTTATATATGGTAATTTTTCCCACCTACCGCAAAGTAAAAAGAAAGGATATACTCATTACGAGTAAATAGAATACATCATTAAAATAATGAATCAAGGTTTTTATTATTTTCTTCATATAGGCAAGTATATATTTTTAAATACTTTACCTATGCCTTCTGTAATAAAATGTAGGAACTGATATTTCTTTCCACAATTAAACAGTTCAAGAATCTAAATTTGTCTAAATAACAATCATATTTATCTACCTTGTGTTTGTTGAAGATCATCAAGACATTTAGTTCAGCAATAATTGTGATCTTCGTGAGTTTTTTTTCTTGATTGGAAGTAATTATGATCATTGTAAATGAAGTGTTCATGGTCTGTAGGTAATGGACATATAATCAGATACAGATTATTATAAATAAACAATGGCAGTTTTGAAGGTATTTAGGTGAATAGTAAGTATGAGTACTTTGTGGTGGTGTTGTTGGTGGTGGCTATGGTTTTCATCGAATGGTAACATCGCAAACAAGAACTCAGTGTCAATAATAAATAAATATTAATTTTTACTAAAAACGGAACAGACTTTTAAGTCTAAAAATGTGAAATAACTTCTTAAAGTCGGTGCCATGTCAGTACAAGGTATGATCTCTATTTTTAGGCCTATAAAATATCAGTAAAATAGAATATCCTGAATGTATTTTATTATGTAAGTACTAAATAATGTTTTACAAATTGATTGACTTTGATGGTACTTGACATCTATTTATGTTGGCATATATTACTTATGCTTTTATATTATCAAGATATATACGTAAAAAAACTTACTGGAGTCGTCAGCACGAGCAGGTACACCAGTGTCTATTTCCTGTGTCGTAAAAAGTGTGGGATATCTTATTGAAATCCGCCCTCAAGGTGTTTAATTATTGGGATCCAGTATAACAACGGCTTTAATTCATTCACACATTTTTAATTTCTTAATACCTTTGAACACTCTACATCTTTATAAAAATTACATCGACTACAAACTTATAAGTTGCTCCAAACAATTCTCAAAAACTAGTACAATGAAAATTTTCTTCAAGACATTTGTCAAAAACACTAATCGCTCCAAGTTTGAAAATAACTTGCTTTTAAAAACATAGACTATAATCATAGTCAATTAGAATTCATCTCTACAACATCCCCTCTGAATTTTATATTGTCTCAAATAAAATTAAAACCAACCTGTATTTAACTTTAACATATTTTCCTAGAACACCCCATATACAACTTCAACATTGAACACATAATTAAAACAAAAATAAAAACCCATACTAGTATTCCCTACCTATCATTACATTCTACATACTATATTAAACCACCCCCTTAAATATAAATTTCAAATTAACAATCAAGACAATCTTAATACTATAACTAATACCTAAATTTCAAATCAATTCCAAAACATTATCTCTACAAAATATAACATCTAACACCTATCATAATTAACTAACTATACCACTAAACTCACTTCATTAAAGTTCACATCAAACTCACTGATCACTCACAATATGCTTTCTTAAACGTAAAAACTTGGTTCTGTCCAATCCTTTTGTCAAAATATCCGCAATATTAGAATTGGTTGGACAATAAAAAATTTAATAAAATGATATTTCACATCAATATGTTTGCTTCTGCGATTTAAAATTCCGTTTTTAATTAAAACAATAGCCGACTGATTATCAACAAATAATTGTGTTTTTGGAGTATGACCTGTAATCTCTTTAATCAGACTTTGAACATAAAGTAAATCTTTGATACATTCTGCGGCAGAGATGTATTCTGCTTCCGTACTGGAGAGAGCGGTGACGGACTGTTTACGCGAGCACCAATGTATGGGACCACCACTGTACAACACTACAAAGCCAATCGTACTTTTCCTAGTATCAGGATCACCAGCGAAGTCTGCATCACAATACGCAGTCAAAACTAAACTATTTCCACGTAAATATTGAATACCAGAAGATATAGAGCTCTTAAGGTATCTGAAGAGATTTTTAATATTGGCAAAATCATTTAAATTAGGACACTCTTGATGTCTACTGCAATAACCAACATGACATGAAGCATCTGGTCTAGTTTTGTTTACTAAGTATAGTAAAGACCCTATCAACTGCCTATAACGATGCACATCACTACTATTACCCTTCCCCTCTTGATGTGTATAAACTAAAATATTCGGAAAAATAATTTCTTTTAAGTCATTAAATCCAAATTTATTTAACATTTGATCAATATAAGATTCCTGATAAATTTTCAAATAATTTTCTCCAACCTGTATATCAATACCGATAAACTTCTCAACTTTATCAAATTTTCTAATTTCAAATTCTTTTTGCATTCCTTTTATGATATTATTCAATTCATTTTCACAATTTCCTATCAAAATTCCATCATCAACATATATAGCCAAGTAAATTTCCTTTTCTTTACATAAAAACAAACATGGATCTAATTTCAGCTGTTCGAAACCCAATTTCTTTAAATATTCAGTTAGCCGCTTATTCCACATGAGCGGTGCTTGCTTAAGACCATATATACTCTTCTTTAATTTACAAATTTTATTTTCACCATAATCATAACCTAAAGGAATTTCCATAAAGATATCCTCATTTAATTCTCCATACAAAAACACTGTCTTTACATCAAACTGTTTTAATTTTAGACCTTTCTGTGCAGCAATTGAAAGCAATAATCGTACACTAGTAGTATTTACCACTGGACTATAAGTCTCTTTGTAGTCTACATTATATTTTTGTAAAAATCCCTTAGCAACAAGTCGTGCTCTGTATCTTCCTTCCGACTTCACAGTAAAAATCCACTTACTAGTTATCAATCTTCTATTACCTGCTTCTATTTTATCAACTACTTCCCAAGTTTTATTTTTCTCCAAAGAATCCATCTCTTCTTTAATAGCTTTTTCCCATAAACTTCTCTCATCACTCTTCAACACCTCACTGTAAGTTAAAAATGACGTTTCTAAATCATAATCTTTCAACCTTATTGGTAATTTTCTATCTCTTTTTGGCAAAATCCTTTTACTACTAATTTCTTCAACGGACTCCTCCGCATCCACAAACAACTCGTTTCCATCCACCGTCAATCTACTATTATCTTCAGTCTCATTTCCATTATTCACTTCTTGACTACTATCTTCCAAATTAACTTCTCTTCTACTATTATTATCTAATAATTCTTCAGCAATACTATCTTCAAAAACATCAATTCCCTCATTTTCTATAACATCATTCCGTTCCTCCTCCATAACATCTTCTACGACATCATTTCGCTCTTCAAAAATATTTTCTATGACATCATTTCGTTCTTCTTCTAAAACATTATCTATGACATCATTTCTCTCTTCTTCTAAAATAGAAAACTCCTCCTCCTTCATTGCTTCAACATCTGTCTTCTTCTTCTAACTTTCTCCATACAAACTTCCCCTCTCAACTTGACAACCATCATCAGCTGTGATGACATTTCTTTTCTCGTTTTGTTCTTCCAACTCCTCTTCTTCTTTAAATAATTTATATAAATCTGTAACTTTCGCAATCCTATTACATTGCTTTAAAAATTCCAAAACATCCTTCGCATTATTATTAAAAGTCACATCTCTTGAATAAAATACCTTCAAACCCACCGGATCCCAAATCTTATATCCATTGTTCGTAAATCCTACTAGCAAACCCTTACCACATCTGGAATCTAATTTATTGAGTTTTGTATTTATTTTGTAATAAGCCAAAGAACCGAAAATATTTAAATGTTTCAAATTTGGAATTCTATTAAACCACATTTCTGCTGGCTTTCTGTCATTAATAGTATTAGAACACCTATTGGTTATGTAAGTTGCTGTTAACACCGCCTCGCCCCATAACTCTTGTGGTAACTTCATGTCAAACAAAAGAGCACGGGTTCGCTCCAAAATTGTTCTATTTAATCGTTCTGCCTTACCATTATGTTGTGGAGTATACGGTATTGTATAATCTATTGAAATTCCTTTACCTAGACAATATTTTTTTAAATTATTTGAACTATATTCACCGCCATTATCGCACCTAAATGTTTTTACTTTTAAGTTAGTGATTTTCAGATAAATTTATGTAATTAGTAATTTTTGAAAAGGCTTCACTCTTAGTTCTGATCAGATAAATTTTAGCAAAATGTGTATAGTCATCTAGAAAAGTGATAATATATTTATAACCATCATACGTGTCTGAACCTATTGGACCACAGATGTCACTATGAACTATTTCTAATGGCCTAGTAGCTCTATTCCTTTCGGTATTGAATGGTTTTCTGCATAGTTTTGCTTGTGTGCAGACTTCGCAGGTGTCAATATTATTATCACTATTTTTTGAATTTATTCCATTAACTATCTTTTTTGTTTTTGAAATTGATGTATGTGCCAAAGCTCGATGCTAAAAATTTATGTTTTGAATTAAGTTTACTGACTTTGTGCTTGACCGAGTTGCTGACAACTCTGCATAGTATAGTCCGTCACCCCTTAACTCACCAGTCAGTAAGCAACTGCCATCTCTTTTGTATACTTCACATTATTTTCTGAAAAACACAATTTTATAATTATTTTCTGCTATTTTTGAAATTGAAATTAAGTTTTTCTTCAATTTCGGGACTAGTAACACATCATTGAAGGTAATGTTATGTGAATTTGTGTTAGACTTGCATAACACTTTACCCACAGTGTCTATAATGTGTGTATTACCACCAGCTTATATCTAGCTTATCATCAGCTGTTGAGATTCTATAATTGCACTTTTCTTTCAAATGTAAATATACTTCAGAATTAATTATGTGACTGCTAGCTCCGGAATCTAGTATGAACTCAATAGTTTTCTCCTCATCTCTGTCTAATTTTGTAAAATTACTCACCGAAAATTGTGTTTTCTCTAAACAAAATTTTGAAAAATGTGTGTTTGTCTTGCAAAACACACAATTGTATTTTTCTTTGCAATCATTATTTTTGTGTCCATTTTTCAGACATTTGAAGCATGTTATTATGCTGTTATTCTTCACGCTCTTGGATCCTTTATCATTTCTGCAGAATTTTGCTATGTGTCCTTTCTTACCACAATTATAACAAACATTTATTAAAAATGTATCACAATTTTCTATTATTTATTTTTAGTATGCCGTTCTGTAATTTTTAGTTCTAATTGTATTCGGGAAATAAGATTCACAAAAGTTTTCTCTTCTTTAGCAGTTGATTCCCAAGCTGTCCTAAACCTCGATAATTCTTTAGGTAAAATGCACAATATCTTCGACACAACCTCAGTATCAGTTAGATTCATCCCAGTATTTTTGATTGAGGTAACTATGTTCATTAGGTCGCCGATATCTTCTAGTAAATCTGTTTTTTCGAATTTATAGTTATAAAAATCTTGGAGTAAATGACACCTCTGTGTGTCAATTTGGCCCAAAAATATCTTATCCAATGTGTCTAAAATTTCTTTTGCTGTTTCACAGTCAATTATACGTCCAATATATGAAGTATCTACAGAATTAATTATTGTAAATCTGGCTTTTGCATCTTTACTAATAAATTCTTCCTTTATTTTTTGTTCATCATTTAACCCTTGTATAACTGAATTTAGTCCTTTTGATAATAGTAATAAATGTAATTTCTTTTTCCAAATAATATAGTTCGTATTTTTATCTAGTTTTGACAGTTCCTCTGTCATGTTTCTATATAATTATTTCCAGTAAATAAAATAATAATTTCATCACCATATGGTTTCCAGGGTAGGTAGCTCAGCTCATCTTCATCTTATCCTTGAGGGCAAAGGACCCATGACCTCTTATTGAAATCCGCCCTCAAGGTGTTTAATTATTGGGATCCAGTATAACAACGGCTTTAATTCATTCACACATTTTTAATTTCTTAATACCTTTGAACACTCTACATCTTTATAAAAATTACATCGACTACAAACTTATAAAATGCTCCGAACAATTCTCAAAAACTAGTACAATGAAAATTTTCTTCAAGACATTTGTCAAAAACACTAATCGCTCCAAGTTTGAAAATAACTTGCTTTTAAAAACATAGACTATAATCATAGACAATTAGAATTCATCTCTACAACAGGATATGCATATTTGTGGAGGCGCATGGAACCCTTCACAAATTTCTTTTAAAAGTGCTTGTGGCACACAAAACACTGCTTTAACTCTTTTGAGCTAATGCGATTAATGTTATTTTCATTTATACATTGCACCCACTTCAGAATATTAATGTATTTGGGAAAACGATGTAACTTAATGTCTCTTCTATTGCTTCTGCACTGCGGAACGCTGCAGATATTTTTCATTGTAAGCTGGACGTACACCACTGCTTAGTAAAAATAATTTAAAATTCAATATGTTATGTCGCGTCGGAAAACCACTTCTGAAATTTTCCACGATAAAAATTTTCTCTTTAGCTCCAGCCCGCCTAAAACTTCATTTTGACTTTGACATTTGATCGGTGCTTGTCAGGTGGCTATATAAGTGTATGTCAAGTCTGAAAGCATAAATACCCATCGAGATAGAAAAAACATGGAGGCGCCGCGATATTCCTATACTTACATTTGCTTATACAAATATGGGTGAAATACGTACCAGTATGTGATATATAGTTTTGTTTCATTCTCTCTAATATGGTTAACGTATTTGATAAAAGAGACAGCAATATTTCAGTTGTTTCTCATAATGGCAACATTTTGTTGTAACGTATGACAGTTTATAGGTAAGTGTCGTTTCCGCCATGTTATGCGACGAGTTTCGTGGTAGTTTTGCTGTCAAGTGGGTGTTTACTTTTTTATTATTGAGATTTGTGAGAAAATTACGAGGAGATTGTCTTTAAAATTGCACGTATATGGTGGAAAACAGCCATTCAACATGCCTGTGTGTTGTATTATGAAGTGTGGTGCAAGAAAGAAGGAATATCAAACTCAATTTTTTTTTTTTTTTTTGTCTTTGCATAGGTTAGTAGCCGGTTTTCATGCAATATTACACTTATTAATGCACTTTCCACGAAAAAACGTTAGCAATCATGAATTTATGGCTGTAGTGTTCATTTTTGGGATTATTTCCGTCCAACAGACCTTGTTAAATATGATAATTTCATTCGTTTGTTTACAATAATATGACATGACGGAATAGTGTTGTACCGTTGCCGTACTAGTTTAGTAGATATTGGTATAATACGTGTGATATGGTTCAACTGACCTTGCTAGGTTCGGCCTGAGGTTCACAGCACTGAGAGACAGACCGTCCCACAAACTTTTATGATGGTACATAAACCGAAAATAAGACGATAGCATTCTGTTATTTGTTTTAGTTACTTACATAATATTTTATTGAACAACTCAAACCAAAATATGTATTGAAAATAATACATACATACATAAAAATCACGACGTTATCCCGTTGGGGTAGGCAGAGATCACAGATTTTTATGAAAATAATATTAACCTTTTTATAGGTTTCCTGTAAATGAAGGATTGAGGAAAAAGTGGTTAGAGGCTATTGGTGAAGAAAATATTAATCCTCGACATAAAGAATGGTACATCTGCTCACTTCACTTTGAAGAAAGTTGCTTCAATAGAACACTTGATGTAATGAGATTACAAGATAACTCGGTTCCTACAATATTTTCGGTAAGTGTGTATCAAAATTTTTGATTATTAATAGCCTGGCTTTTTGGCTTGATATAGATTACTAGATATATTAGTTACAAAAATCAAAAAAATAGTACTTTGCAATAATTGCAGAGGCTGTGAAATAGGTGTTCTATTCTGATTCTATCTAGTATTAGTGAAGTCCTCGCCAACGGGTCAAGTGGCCTTCAAACTCATTCTCGACATGCTATTGCCATTTTCCCCTAGGCATAATTATGTGGTGCTTTTCTCAAAAGAATGCAGGGAAATAAAACATATTTTTTTATATTATACATTTAATTTAATTAATATTTAGTTAATTTACTCATTATTGGGGCAATTACTAAAAGAAAATGTTATTGCTGTCCCCGGTAAATTTATGTTTGTTTGTTGAACTTCAGATGAGGTTTGCAGGTGGGCATTAGATGTAGTGGTAGATGGCTGAATTTGCTGTTTAAGGTCAAGAATGTTGGCAAGTTTGGCTTTGTGGTTATTTATAGAGTTTGATACTCCCACTTGTTCCGTTAACGCCTAACATCATACCAACCCATAACAAACAAAACTAAATATCGAGCTACAGCCACGGACTGTATAATTAATAAGAGTTATAAATCCAATAAATAATGAATAATTACCTACCTTGAATTAAAAACCTTCTTCGGCTGGAAATACGCACTTTGATCGTTAATATCTCAGCCATTTTTTAAGATATGAAAATAGTAAAAACACTGTTTTTCTCATAATTTTTTGGAGATTTATTTGGCATGTAAAGTAAAAAACGTTTGTCAGACCCATTGACCTCGACCGCCTTAAGCTCATCGCACGCGTCGGTTTACCGGTAGTGTCCTATTTCGTATGTTTTCTTTAGTTAGGGCTCCTCATTAAAGTTTGTTGTCTGGGCTCGACTGCGCGCGGATTCCTATCGTTATTACAGCGCGCGTGATCACAACAGTGCTCAGGCGCGCTGTAATAATGATTGTTGTGAATTACTACTAACTTTTTAAATACGTCATAATTACTTTATTTAGTTTTAACTCCGAATTACAAACTTACCTATCGTTCTTTATATCAATAATAATTCAATATCTTCATAAACTACCTAACAAATAAAGTAATTTTGTCGGTCCTAAGCCCGCCAAAGTATGAAGGAAAAGTTAGTATTTATCAATTATAAGGTTTCAATGTCAAATATTTTCTTTTATTTACCTACAAATACCTACGCCCCTACCAACATTATTCTGAAACTCGTACGTCTCTATCGAACCGAACGCTCGGGTGCGGGATGTTAGAAAGAGTAAGAGAGATATTTTTTCTCTGTCGCGCATCATGTGTTTTCATTAATAAATTGTACATAGGCACGTAGTATTTTTGTTTACGTGGTGTCCATACTTTTAGGTGGAATTTTCGAAAACTTTAACAATTCATAATTATTTCACTGTTAAGTAATCACAAATTTTGACTACATATATACATTGTATTAACACTTCTGTACCACCCTTTTTTTTGGTAGTTTCAATATAGTGGTGTATACCAAAGTTTTATTTAATTATTAAATATTGTGGTTGTCCGGTGCTCAATTTATGTATGTGTTTTATTTTAATAGTAGCAAAAAGCTGAGCTTGGTGAGGCCTCGCGTTAATTTTACAATCTCATTCTAGTGGTGTCATCTAATATATAGTAAATTAACTACGATGTATATGAGTATTGATTCAAGTTCTGCTACAGCGATGTTAACTCTTTGGTTTTCTAACACAAGGCGTTAGTAGTAAAATAACATTCTATCCAATGAATACAATTTTTTTAATATTCATTCTATATACCTAATGGTTACAAAGTTTTATTTTTTTTGACAGATAATACATCTATATATGAAGGTAAATTATTATGTTAAGCACAAATCTGTAAGCGTGATAGTTTTTCAGTAAAGTGTGCCACAAAATGTTCAAGTTGTGGGTTAGTGATAGGGCTCACTTCGCTCGCCCTTTTTAAAATAAACATTGCATTGTATGAGTAATATAAGCTGGTAAGTTCGTTTTTAACATAGGTGTATTGGTATGTTTGTAAAATATTACAAGAAACGAAATTTACAAAGACTATTAACTTGATTCGTACCGAATAACTTAGTATCCCTCGAATTGTCCCGGAAATAAAATTACTGTATCTATAACCCTAGTCCGCAGCTACCAGAAGCTGTCACAGAGTACTTTTATATACTATATGAACCACATATAAAATAAGCGTCAGCGCATATATGATGCAACTAAAAGTGTTTTTAAATTCTGTGCAAAAAAACACTTTAATTTTACTATCAGATATCAGAAGGGAATTAAAACTTATTCTTCTGTTACAACGGACTGCTACAATATAAATTATAAAAATCATTCAAACGTGATGAAGTAGGTAGGACTCGTAATATTATTATGTAGTATTTGTATCGATACTTGTAACACTATATTCCTTGACTGGCACAACCCTAGCATTGGCAGCCATTTTAAGCGACATTTAGAGTTGTAGGTATGCACCTATTTTTTGTAGGTATTTCTGGTCCATATTATTTATACTCTGTTTTTTCTTACCTGTCTTATTATGTAAACAAACATGGCGGTTGGTCATCCAAAGACAAGATTAGTGATGGGGACCCATCGAATGAACGACGAGCCGTACAATACTATTAAACTGAGTGATATGATTAAAAAGTAAAATAAATAGTTTCGTTCGCTCTATATTCATATTGCACATTTTCTTTTTAATATCGTTTCTTGGAAATGATCGATCTTTGTAATAGAATTGTTTATATAGCTGTTATATTAGATGTTCGATTTATATTTTAGTCATAGACTTGTTTATATAGTTATATTCGATATTGACGCGACGACGAGCGAAGTGAGGAGGAGCGTTAGGCTTTCAGACGACGGCGACGCAGTACGAAGCCAGGATGGCTTTCTTACTGGTTGAAGCTTGTATAATGCTTTTCTTAAAAATTAAAGAAAGTTTAACAACAGATTCGTTTAATTAATATTGAAGGTTACATTCATATTAGGATACTGATAGATATTGGGATCGATTATAATATCCAACATGATTTATTAACTGAAATTACTAAATACAAACATAAAACCCCACACTACACTTCTACAACATTACTAAGTACAACGTGCCTACTTTTTCTGCGTCGCGTTAAGTGTCACAGTCTCGTGACAGACATATTAAATGGCTGTTTAAGGCTCTCAAACTATATCTATCTCATAAAATGACATACCAAAAAGAGAGATAGATATATATTCGGAGCCACCCTCCTAAAACCATGTTATAATGGCTAAACTCTAATCTGTTTCTGGTACTATGTATTTTTTTCCTAAGCTGATCTAAAGAGGATGACGTCCAGTAAGTGAATTACATACTTACTTAAATTACATACTTACTTACTGGACTGTAGGAAATTTCAAATTTAAAATCTTGCTTCGTACTGGACAGATGTGAATAAGTCTCAGGTAAAGTGCACTTTCTGGATACTTTTTAGAGATGTTATGGATGGCAACATTACATACCATTTTTGAGAAAAAATAATTATCTTAAAAGACATTGGTGAAAAATGAGTTTAGCAGACTGTTCACAAGAAATCACTAAGTCTGAAAATTTGACTAAGTGGACACTGTAGAGACGCACAAAATAATATTGGAGCCATTTTTATGTTATTTCTATTTATATTTTCCTTTTAATACAAAACGTGGCACCTTTAGTGTATTAATTACTAGCTTTCTGGGCGCGGCTCCGCCCGCGCGTATGTCGGTTATCGCGAAATAACATTAACCTGTTTTTGCGCAGTTGGATAAAAACTATCCTATGTTTTTTCGCGGGTTTCAAACTATTTTCATACCAAATTTCATTCAAATTGGTCCAGTAGTTTTGGCGTGAAAGTGTAACAGACAGACAGACAGAGTTACTTTTGCATTTATAATATTAAGTATAAGTATATTAGTACTGATTTTATCTTCGACCTGATAAAAAAAGTCAGTAATGGAAGACAGGACCTTTGACATGTTTATTTATTTAGTTTAGTTCTGGTTATTTATAAATTCAGCCAAGTGCGGGTTGGACTTCCGCACCGAAGCTTCCGTATCAACACTGAATGTACCACAAAATCGTTATGATTTTCATACAGTGCAAGATTACCCGCACTTGGCAGGTTTTTATTATTGATAAATATTGGACTAAAATCATACCAAGTTTGAATCGTGTATGTATTACCGTTATTACTATGGAGCAAAACTAAAATTCGTTAACAAAACAGGTGTTTGTATGAAAACCCCTTTATTTTTAACTTATTGTTATTATTATTACTTGTTAGGAAATTCACTATTTTAACCCATGTTCTGTGAATATTTCAATAGGCTATCTATTACCGTTTCAAAGATACAGTCCTTTAAAAGTCGGACGGAGTGAAGGTTATTCGCGGCTTTATAATAGGGTTTCACTTTCTAGTACTGAACCAGAAAAAAAAAACTAAAAAATAAACTAAATTATACATATCTACTTGTTTTAATCTATTCAACCAGTTAGTATAACGAGATGAACGAAATATGTTCAGTTGTTCACTTCAACTATTCATTATTTTGATACCCATCTTCCCATCACTAAAATTCATAGACAAGATAGAGTACTTTATGTCAAATCACTGTCATTACTGTATACAGATTTTGTGATCATTACGATAATTGATTTATATTTTGGAAAAAACTATACATTTCAATGATATTTGTATGTTTATCGAAGCGTGATGTTTCTTTTGTTAGTCCTAGTCAGTTGTGAATGGCCAAATATAGGTGATTATGACGAAAACTTGTGATTTTGTAACTGAGGTATGTTTGTTTACATTTTAAGACAGGTAAGAAAAAACAGACTTTATATGTCTATGTAAATACCGTGGTCGCCATATTGGCGAAGTTTAGGCTATTTTTTTTCTTCTAAGAGTACGGCCCGTGGTCGCAGCGTTATCGCTGCTTCTGTCGAAAACTAGATATTTTTTTTGTGTTTGGCAATTGTTTATAACATTTTTGCCTGAGTCAGTTCAGAAGGGAAAATCTTGTATGGAGTTTTAAATTTGGTGTATTATGTACATATCTGAAACAATGAAAAATTTCTTAGACATATACTAAATAAAGCAAAAACAATGTTATAAGATATTACTTAGGGTCCGTTGCAGAATGTCCTAATAATGTTCCAGGTTGCTAACCAACACATAAATTAACTGAATTATATAAATGTTACTTTACAAGATCGATATAAACATGGAACTCGTTTCACGATCATCTTTCCAACAAATTTATCTTCCAAGTAAGTTATACAAACATCGAGCTGGCAACACCACGCGCTGCATTGGTTCGTTTCAGTTTTCATAACTATCTCTTTGATGAAAAATGTAATGTTTAAAAATTATGTAATATTATATTTATTATTATCGATATAGTAATGTAATATTATATTTATTATTATTGATTTTAAAAGGGGCATTCCTATAAAATCGTCATCTTTCTACCACTATCCTACTGTATGTGGGTCGGTACGAGTACATATGTTTTTTCTAACAACATAGTATGTAGACAATCACAATGACATTATTAAATATATATAGGTATGTTTATGATAAAACATAAAATCTACAAGGATACCATGATAAAGAACTCTATTGTGCGTACAATGTTCAGCAACGCCCTACTCACGTCTACACGAGAAATGTTATGTTGCTCATTTGCGCAACTCCCATATGAACAACAGGAGGCAGCGTGTTCTATACTAGCATCTAACGTGGCTTGAAAGTAAGTAATAATAATAAATAATAATAATAAGACTTATTCAGATACATGATCCATTGTACAAAAAAATAATAATATTCAAAATAAAAATAAATTATGATAAAAAAAAATACAAATATCAGGTAGCAATGGCCAACCAACGTCGGCACGTTGCAGTCTGCTGCAGGCGGTCTGCCAGACCCCTTACAATGGCGTTTTTACACCTGTCAACTCTGAACATGAATGACGCTATCCTTTTACGCTGGATTGCGTTGAAAGTATCGATGCGCGCCTCGAAAAACATTCCAGACGCGCTACAGCTCCGGGACAGCCCCATCAGCTGCCTGTAGATATTATTATAGGCTACTCTGATGGAGTTGTGCGACTTCAGTGTGTATTCGGTCCAAAGTTATGAAAGGTTTGACAGAAAGATTTAAATAGCGTAATTTTTACGTCCGGCGCAGCGTTATAGAGTTTTCTTGCAATCATATTGCCCACCACACACAAAGCGCGTCTCTGACGCTCTATGTCATTATTGTCGCTTAAGTTTGAAGTTACGATGTGGCCAAGGTACTTAAAACACTTCACAATCTTTACTAACATCCAAACGCAACTCTGGCACAAATTGGGGACCTTTTCCCGACCTGAAGACTACAATATCGGTTTTTTTACTATTGTACATTAAATCATGTTTGCTCGCATACTGCTCACAGATCCGTAAAAGTTTTCGTAATCCCTTAATCGTGTTACTGATCAGCACCATATCGTCAGCGTAGCTCAGGTTGTTGACATACCTGCCATCCAACCTGAGCCCGACAGGGGTGCCGCTCAGTTCCACGATCAAGTCGTTGACGTTATAATTAAAGAGGTCAGGCGAGGTCACTCCACCTTGCCTTACTCCTTGAGACAATCTGAAGCTAGCGGAGACTTCGGAACCTGTCGTATAATAAAGATTTTCACCAGAATAATTGGTTTTATTCAACATAAAACATAGCGTATTATTGTTAGAGAATATACATGACAAATAATGACATTATGACACAAGTCTTCAAACATAGACATCAGACGAATAAGTATCTAATAAATGAAGGAGTTCTTAGTTCATTCACCCCCCCTTTTTTAAGAAACTTCATAATCATTAAGATATGCGGGTGGGCGTCGTTGCCGTGTAGAACGACGTTCGGGACCAGGTTCAGGCTCACGTTCAGATTCGGCACGATGTTCATATTCATCTGCTGAAAGAAAGTCTTCACCTGAAGATTGTAGCGGTGCTATATCGTTAACTTCCTGTTCATCATCTGAAGTTACACTTTCGAATGAAGTATCCAGTGGTGGCATAGGCGCCAATTGTCTATTTGATACAGTTGACTCCCTTCCATTAGCGAACCTGATATGAGAGTAAGTAGGGTTAGCGTCTAATAGATCGACTTCCTCCACCAACGGATCATACTTTGAGTAACGCACGTTCTTCTTTACTAAAACTTTTCCTGGATTTAATAGCCATGTTGGTACTGAAATCCCTGTACCAGATCTTCTTGGGTGTGTGAACATTCTCTCGTGGGGTGTACAATTTGTTGTTGTGCATAATAATGATCGAATCGAATGAAGTGATACAGATAGTACGTTTTCCCATTCATCTAATTGTAAATCATTAGATTTGATAAATAATTGCATTGTCCTCCATAAAGTTCCATTAAGGCGTTCTACTTGACCGTTGCCTTGTGGATTGTAAGGTGTAGTTCTACTGCATGCGATTCCCAATGAGGTTAAGAATTGTTTTATTTCATCAGAAATGAAAGATGTGCCTCGATCCGAATGTATGTATAAAGGCGTACCGAACATGAAAAATATTTCTTTTAGACATTTTATGACGGATGCAGACGATGTATCTTGACAGGGAAAAGCAAAAGGAAAGCCAGAATATTCATCGATAATTGTTAAGAGATATTTATTCCTAGATCTTGATGGGATCGGACCCTTAAAATCTATGCCAAGGCGTTCAAAAGGTGCAGTGGCTTTGATTAACTTTCCTTGAGATCTTAGGAATCTTGGCTTTATTTGAGCACAAATTCGACAGGACATTGTCATGGACTTTATGTCATCAATAGAGTATGGCAAATTCTTTGTTCGCACCCAGTAAAACATTCTTACGACGCCAGGATGCCCTAGAGAATCATGCAATTCTTTCAATTTTGGTTGTGACATAAATGCGCATACTCGAGATAAGGCGTCAGCAGCCACGTTGTCTTTGCCTGGTCTGTATATAATTTCATACTTGAAACATGACATTTCCAATCTCCATCTCTCGATTTTTTCATTCTTTATTTTACTATTATGTGTTTGATTAAACATAAAGGCTACAGATTGCTGGTCAGTTATTAACATAAAATGACGCCCCATCAAATAATGCCGCCATTTCCGCAAAGATTCAACAATCGCGCATGCTTCTTTTTCGATAGAAGGATGTCGTCGTTCAGGATATGTAAGTGATCTGGAAAAGAAGGCGACCGGTCGACCATTCTGTGATAGTGTAGCTGCAATTGCATATTCTGATGCATCGGTCTCTACTGTAAAAGTAGCATCGTCATTGATTGCATGTAAACATGCCTTGGATAAATCGTTTTTGAGACTGTTAAAGCATGTTATAGCATCCTCATTTAGCGGAAATTGTTTGTATTCGATCAATGGTCTAATTTTTTGAGAAAAATTTGGAATCCAATTAGAATAATGAGCAAATAGTCCCATAGCTCTCTTTAATGTTTGTGCGTCTTTAGGTACAGGTAGATCGAGCATTACCCTATTTTTATCAGGTTGTATTGTATTTTTAGTAATCGTATAGCCGAGGATATTTATGCTTTCTGATGCAAATATACACTTTTCTTTGTTGAGTGTAAGTTTATACTTTTCGACAGTTTTCATGAATTTTTTTTTTTTTTTTTTTTTTTTTTTCGTATAATAAAGATTTTCACCAGAATAATTGGTTTTATTCAACATAAAACATAGCGTATTATTGTTAGAGAATATACATGACAAATAATGACATTATGACACAAGTCTTCAAACATAGACATCAGACGAATAAGTATCTAATAAATGAAGGAGTTCTTAGTTCAGAACCCCACCGGAAATTGTTGGTCTGATTGCCGTACCAGTACGGCAACAGCCCAACAACCTCAGAGGGCACCCCCGAGCCGTGCATTTTTGTCCACAGAAAATCGTGGTTCAATGTATCGAATGCACGACTCAGGTCCAGGAAACAGGCATATACAGTAGTATCGTTCTTTGTGTAATATTTGACAACCTTTTTTAGAGAAAAAACTGCCATGTCGGTTGAAAGTTGCGGACGAAAACCAAACTGACCATCGTCTATATTTAAGGAGGGTTATGTATAATTAGTTCAAGAACCTTGGCCACAACCGTCGCCAGGGAAATAGGTCTATAATTGGACACGCTCGAGATGTCACCCATTTTATTCTTTGGTATAGGTAGGTGCCACTAAAGTGCGTGTAAGATCTTCAGGTAAGTAACAATGCCTCACGCAGAGATTGAAAAACCGCCCTAAGACGTGACAGATGTATTGACCGGCAAATAGTAAGTGTTCAACACTAAGGCCGTCGTGGCCCGGGGACTTCCCGCGCTTCATACTCCTCAAAATTTCTTCAACGTTTTTCGGCGTAAGAAACTCCGAGCCACGACCAGCCATAGGATTATGCAATTTAGTTTGTCTTTTATTATTATTATTTACATTGAAATGGTTCCGAAATATATTAGCTATTATTTTCTTATCATTTTAACCTTCTACATTGACTGGTATACTACTTCTATAATCAAGTTTTTTTGTTTCTTTCCAGAATTCCACAAAATTACAGTTAGCCCAATGTCTGGCTGGTACATCCATTTTTATCCTTTCTTGGTTCTTTAGTACATACTTGTGCGCGGCTTTAAACTCTCTACGTGAGGCAGTCATACTATCGTAGTGATATCCCGAGCGTGGCCTACCGTGTAACACCCACAAAGAAAACATTTCCCTCGCTTTGGCGTGGTGGGGCCTGACATGAAAATTCCAGCCATTAACATTATTAAATGTAGGTCGATTAAATTGATTATTGTCAGAGATAGAAGTTTGTTCTGCGGCCGACTTCAACGCACCTACATTTTTATAAAAGATCTATAAATTTATAGTGATTTTCGTCGTTGCATAATGTTAATTGGCTTGAGTTAATGTAATATTGGCTTGGAAAGAATTTAAACATTATAATTGAAAGAATACTCATGTAGACTTGTGTAGTCTTTTTGATTGATTGTTGAAAGAGGATGTGATATTTTCGTTTGCCCCTCCCCCTTAAATGAGATTGGGTGAGATGTTGAACCTTTTTTTGAGTTGGACAACCCCATAAACGAATTAAATCACAATTCCACATAAAAATCTACACACTTTCTTTCAAAGTCGAAGTAATATTTTGTTTTCATTGCTTTTGAAAATGAGTCCTATATCAGTAACAAATAAAGATTAACTATCTGAAGTGCCTCCGCCTTTTTAAAAACCTTATTGAGATTCAGGTTTTGAAGCAGTGATAGCTCAGTGGCTTTGGCTATGGACTGCCGTGCAGCAGGTCCATGGTTCGAATCCCGCCGCGGGCTTGAGCTTCACCGCATGGTGGAAGGGCATTTTTGCGAATGCCCGCCTGGCTAGCGACCACCCTCAAGTGGAAAATCTGTCGCCAAGCACCTAACGGTGTGTTCCGGCAGCTGTCCTTGAGAGCCAGTAATTCTAGGTTAAGCCTGTTTACACCTTCGACCACATCATCACTTACCATCAGGTGAGATTGTGGTCAAAGGCTTACCTATAAGCAATAAAAAAAAAAGAAAAAAAAAAAAAAAAAAATTACGAGATTTTTATTATATGTTTTCAATTAACTGTTAAAGTTAATGTTTTATAAGTTGATCAAGTATCTTCCTCAATACAGAAGACATAGCTGTTGGATGATAACTATCGGGATTGTCAAGATCTTAACCAGGCTTTAAAATTGATAAAATTTCGGTTTTCATTACAGATAGGACAAACCTTACATCAATCAGCAAATTTATAATTTCAAGGTAAACATAAAAAAGGTTTGCTGCATTAACCAAATACAATATAGGATCCCATCTGGTTCAGGAGAAGAATCTTTAAGAAAAGAAAGCACAAGACACAATTCATGCAAGGAAATTGGAAGGAAACTTGCATGCATAATGTAGTGTTATTATCCTATTGCATTATATTTCCAATAAGAATTATCTAATCGGTGGTGAGAACGCCTAAATAAACAGGCGGGCAAAGCATACTATTTAGATAGCACCTCAAACCTAGGTAAATCTGGGAGATGTATCAATACAATATAAATAAACCGAAGCCTCTTAAATGTTTTGTTTGCGGAATGTACGTATGAAAGACCAAACCTGGTATGTTTTGATTAGTTAGAAATATTGAGAGAATGTCACGGCAAAGATATTCTAACGTTTTGAATGTGAAGAATGGTCTGAGATCCCACAAGCGCCTGATAAAAATGCGATGGTATAGTCGCCTCGAGAATATTTTGCTCGCGAAAAGTAAATAATAAAATCAAAATGTTTAATAATAAAGTCCTGCTTTTCCCGGCATTCTGGAAGCTGGAAAAGATCACGAGGCGATCTCTCAATAACCCATGATTACCCCTAATATATAATTATTGCATGTCTAACAGATTATTGACCATTTGAGAACAATAACAAGTTTTGTCAATGAAATTGGAAACAGTCTCTGGTTTTCAAGATATTTCCTTTTTACCGTCCAGGCTCATGATGAAATTATATTTAACACCTGTTCCTGGTCAGGTAACAATATAAATTAATTTAAGAATAATCCTCGTTTAAAAGTTGTAGTCATTTGAAAAGCTGGGTCGACCACATGATGATAATAGTCATAATTGCAAGGGCTATTGTATATGAAAATTGAATAGATTAGTATTGGCATTTTCCTCTTTTGAATTGTATACTCAGATTAGGCTTTAGAATTTAATATTACAAAGAATACTCAATAATAAAGTGAGGTTATGAAAAAAGGAAAGAGGTAGCACATGCGAGCAAGCGAGAAGGAAGATCAAACTAACGGGTGTTACCCTGCCTCCCGCAAGCTGGTATATATACCCCTCATCCGCCGATGACAGGGAGAGACCTCGTTATTTCTTGCACTGAATGTACGTGCGTATACACATTTCGCGTTCCAGAAATTAAGTGCCAAGTCAAGGCATATTGAAGATTAATTTTCATACAAATAATATACGAGGAAAATTTAAGAGGCGTTGAGGAAACGTGTGCCGTTGGCGCCACACAGCTTCCTTCGCTGAACTTTGAGGAACGGACGCTGCTCACCAAAATGGCCGCCACGAGGCGACACGAATCCATGAGGAATTAAACGGAGCAAAAGAGAACATATTTTTGGGAAACAACGAACGGCATGTATAAAGGACGGGACCTCCCTTCGTCATAACCTAAGGTACCAAAACAATCAAATTTAGACCCCCATGTGCGCGACAAACTTCCGTATTTTCCCCGCGCGTAGTAGTAAGCAGCAGTGCTCGGCTTAAAAGGACTATAGAGTTAGACATTGTAATTTTTGGTATAATAAATAATATTTTTGTAAAGTGTAAAGATTGTTTCCATCAGCCATGCCCCCTAGCGAAGCATTCCTCTCGAATAGGTACTAGCCACCATCAGCACAAAGACGGCCTGGTCACAAGGTCTTCACATGCTGCCCGCTGACTATCCAGGACACCTTATTATAATAAATATTTGTCGTAAGTATCGCTTAATTCACCCCCCGAACCACACGATACGACAATAACAAATGAGGCAAAGAATTTTAATAATTGGGCACAAATGGAGGAGCCAGCCTATCCATTTACTTCAAACCAATAAATGCATTAAACAAAACTGTAGTTAAATTTTCATTCAGTCATGCTCTCACAATACAGTTCCTTAGCGCTCTTCCTATCTGTCACGGCTACTGTGCGTACTATGCGTTTTAGGTCTTTTGAGTATAGAAATATGTCTGGTCTGGAAGACGAAACACCAACGTCTTCAGGAATTTTGTGGTGTTTTTCATACGTGTCCATCAAAAGAGTCCAATCGGGAGCTGCGCCTAAGATGGAGTAAGGCTTGGATTTAGATTTTGTAGATGACCCTTCTTTTAAAAAATTGACGTGTCGTTTGTTCGTGGTCAAACCTTTTTTTGCTCTAGCTACCGAGAGACTCGCCGCTTCTCGTATGATTTCGAGGACTCTATCCTGGCGACGTGAATAATGACCCCTATCAAGGAGCACCTTGCATCCTACCAGTAAGTGCCTTGCTGTACCTATCGCCTCCCGACAAATGCCGCCAGACTTTTCGGTGGTTTTCCCCCATCTTACTAAGTTACTTTGGTCTGAGAGGGTCATCTGAAAGGTGTTTAGATAAAATTTTAATAAGGCAGGTGACCAATCGTATATCAAGGTACGCCACTTTAACGCCAGAGGGATACAAAATTCACCTATGGTTAGCCATTCGCTTTGCATTTCTAAGCTCATTGCATGTACTTTATAGCTATAATTTTCGTCTTGTTGTAGAAAAGATTTTACAATGTCTTTATCCTCAACTTTCTTTTTCGACCCAAAACCCGCTTTGCTAGACTGAGCACCTATCATAAATTGTTTGTGGAATTGAAGCCTCGAATCAAGATCGGAGGCACTTTTGTCTTTTGGGAGAGATGCGACTATATCGTCCTGAGATTTTGATGTGACGTGCGTTTTAGTAACTCTGAGGTGTTTATAGAGCTCGGATGTTTTTTTAATTTCATCTTAAAATTAGTTTGATCCCTAAATAATGTAGATGGGTCTGCCGAAAGTGCAAGCCATTTGTTAATTCATTTGTTAGGTCATAATATTTGTTTGTTTAGGTATGTTCGTTTCCCACGGCACAGCAAGTTCTTTATAGAACTTACTGTGACGCCAAATATTATGTACCGTAACTTCCATTTGTCCCCGATTATTAATTCTTTGTCTCATTCATTACGCATGCTAGTCTCTTTCCGTTTTCTTTGCACGAATTGCATCTTGTGCTTTTTTCTCTTTCTTTTTGATTTCATTCTTCTCCTGGACCAGATGGGATCCCATATTGTTTTTTGGTTAATACAGCAGACTTGTTTTATGTTATTACCTTGAAATGATAAATTTGCTGATTGATGTAATGTTTGTCCTATCTGTAATGAAACCGAAATTTTATCAATTTTAAAGCCTGGTTGACAATCCTGATAGTTATCATCCAATACCCATGTCTTCTGTATTGAGAAAGATACTTGAACAACTTATGAAACAACAACTTTAACAGTTAATTGAAAGTAAAAATCTCGTACCTGAATCTCAATATAGTTTTCGAAAAGTCGGAGGCACTTTAGATAATTAATCTTTATTTGTCTTCTTCTTATCTTTATCTTATATCAATAAGCCTCATTTCCAAAAGTCAAAGTAAAAAAAAATTATTTCGACTTGGAAAGAAAGTGTGTAGAATTGTATTTAAATTTATTCAGAATTTTCAATTAATTAGTTTATTACATACAATTAATGTCCATTAAATTTGTGAACACAAAATAAGGTTCAACATCTGACCCAATCTCATTCAAGGGTGAGGGGCAAACGAATATATCACATCCTCTTTCAACAATCAATCAAAAATACTACACAAGTCAACATGACTATTCTTTCAATTAAAATGTTTAAATTCTTTCCAAGCCAATATTACATTAACACAAGCCAATTAACATTATGCAACAACGAAAATCACTATAAATATATATCTGAATCTTTGATGATGAATCTTTAATCCTCAATTTCTTAAGATGGACAGCAGAAGAGCAATGGCCGAATCTCAATCTAGATATTATACTACAAATGTTCCTGTTGCACTTGAATTCAAAAAAACAGGGTTTACTTTGAGTGTCAAGTTGGAATTTAGCATAATTACATCCTGTGCGTCTACTAGACACTGACCATCTCTTTGACCACCTAGACTTTAGGTCACGACTAGGGAGAAGTAATAGGTCTTGGGGATAATTTTTAAAGGGAACCTTATCACCACATATTACAGCTTGCTTTGCTATCTCATCAGCTTTTTCATTGCCTTGTATATTATTATGACTTGGAATCCAAGCTAAGTGGACGGAATAACCAAAAGAAATACACCTAATCAACATCTCTTTGCATTTGAATATAATCCAGTTTTTGGAACCTATTTTAAATGGATTGGTCTGAAAAGCTTGAAGAGCACGTAACTCTTTGAATATTGATAAATATGATGGATTTGTCGTTGGAACAGTAATACTTCATATTAAATATCACGCCAGAGTTCGCGAAAAGAGTGAACTATTTGTTGTAACGTGAGTCCCTATAATGGGGAGCCAATAATACACGACCATGATAATGTACGACCAATATTGTACGGACGATAATGCACGGCCTGATATTACGTGTACATGGATTCGTAATATTTGGTCGGCTTTTATTGGTCGCGTATTATTGCCCGTACATTATCGGTCCGTACTGATAATGCACGGCCGATATTGTACAGCCAATAATTCATGTACATGCTCCAAATATCGGGTGTGCTTTATCAGGCCGTGCCTTTTGGCACGGCCTGATAAAACACATTATTATGTACGACCGAATATTACACGGCCAATCATACGAGACCAACCATAGACAAATAAAATCTCTTTCATGCCTCGTTTAAAGTAGGCGAGTGCGAGCGAAAGAACGAACGCATTAAAATTCTTAGGTTCGGATTCGTATGATTTGTACATTTACTACCACGATATATTGATTCTGTTTCCACAAACATAACTAATTGATGACTATAGCTAATGCGTTCTAAGTTAAATATATATATGTTTGAGAAATTATTATTTAATTTTATTCGGCAATCATACTTTTTCAAAATTACAAATTATACATACTTAGTTTTTTACCGGAGGTATGGCGCTATCAACAAAGTACTACACATTAACAAACAACACAACAGCCACTTCAACAAAAGCATTTAGGCAACATAAAGACCATCACATGCTAATTGGAATCCTTTTAATAATTGATAAAATATATCGATACTAGAAGTATAAATCTTACATTATGTACAAACCTTATTATCGTAGGTATATATTAACGACCTAAATATATAATAAACTAAATAACTAAAATTGTAAACTGCAATGTAGGCAATTATATTATAGATACTACAAATAAATCATATGAATATTAAAACTTGAACAATATACAGATGAAAGAAACGCATTTCATTTCAGGGACCATTTATTCCGTCGTCAATAAAACCTAAAAACTTTATGTAAGTAGGTATGAATAATTCTTTTATCTAAATATTATTTGACGAATTATGTTATAAAACAACAAGTTTTTCTAGTACTGTCTGAAACTTTTTAATTTTGAGTCTCGACAATGCCTCTTCCGAACCAAGAGCGCCCGCCACGGTAATTAATACTGGACCGCACCGGCTTTGAATATTAACATCGAGCAAAGTAATAAAAAATATGAAATAATACATTACAAGCACAAGAGACTTAATATCAGGTGGTCCTCGTGCTTATTCTGTCTCAAAATGTTTGTTAGGACTAGCAAAAGTCAACCCTAAGAGTATGTTAGCATTTTACCAATAACCGTGTATAATAAAATGTGGTCTTAAATTTACCAAACAAACGTAGCCATCTCTTAAGTTTTTTAGAAAAATATATATTATGTTCGCTACTCAATGAGAACGAAACACATCACAAGTGCTGAGCTTCGAAATTATCTAAAGTGCTCACTGAAAAATCATCTTTGGCTCAACGTTCTACATACAATATGAAATTTTTAGTTTTCTAACTCATTTCGCTTAAGAGTTAGATACTCTTACCATAACATACGGACGGATTGATGGACGGACAGACAGACATTGAAGTCTCATTAATAGGGCTTCGTTTGTTTCCGTTGGTTTACTTTTTAAGTTACTGTCGGCACATCTTCGTCGTATATTTTAGCTAATAAATACATAGATGTTGATTCCGCCCTATGAACCCTGTGGTGAGGTAATTAGCATTCTAATGTTATGTTGTTTTCCTTGTTTTCAGGTTCCATATGTTCCAACTCAATGTACTCTTTCATAAAAGCTTTGTATTTCTGCGCAAACTTTTGCTGCGATTTTTAAATTGTGCATTGGCCATGGACTTTGAGGAACCTAATTTATGTTTTAAGTCGTCTTTCAGAGGTATTCTCACTTCGTAACGACCATCTTCCTTCCGTTTTGTTGTTTTTAAATAAAACTCCCCACATTCTTTATCTTCCACCGACAAGTTTACAGGGTCATCATGGATCTCCTCTACTTCCCAAAATTTTTGTGTCTCCTCTATGTTGTTGATGATTACGTTACATTGATAACCCGTGTTGATGTTTCCGCATAGTAGCCATCCTAATTGTGTTTGTTGGTCTCAATTATTAATAAAAAAAAATAGAGTAAAGGAAAGTGATTGACACGCGTGAATTAGGTAGATAATCAAGTTATAATAATATTATAGCTAGTTATTAGAATGCGGATTTTTAATACTTTAAAATTTAATAATCGTACGTCTCACAAATATTTTTCGGTCGCAAATTTTTAAGAACGATTTTTTATTGAAACATAAACATGTTTTTTTGATTAAATCTACCTACTAGTCTAAAAAACAACACGCATTTTTAGTGAATACTTCCTGTTCAATTCATAAAGTATTTTATTTGTTTAAATAAAAAAAGTATATTTACAATCACAAAACTAAATGAAAACACAAAGTAGACAAATGTAATTAAACCGCACATGATTATAAGTTTTCCTCCCTTACATTTGTAATTTTGTAAAGTAAAAAGATCTTGAGCTCGTCAAAATTTAAACTTGTTACTTACTTTTAATATACACAAAAAAGAATACTGTTTGGGGTACTTAATCTACGTAACACAACAAAACGGCTTAAAAAAAATTGATAGCATGTATTTTGTAGTTTTTTACTAGATACTAATTTATTGACTATTTATTAACTTATTAGAAAACGGCAAAAAAAACAGTTAATATGGATAAAACTCGCCATAATTTTCAAAGTAAAGAAACACTGATCCTATTATTTTTATCACTAGATTGCCTCAGGAACAGAAGAGTGAATAATTATGGGTGTAGCACTGTAGGAAAAAAACTCAATTTCACCCAAATCCCGACATTTGGGTGAAATTGAGTTTTTTAAGATTTTGTCCAGCATCGGTGGTTTAGGTAATGGCAGCCCTACCTAGGGGTCGACGAGGTCTTAAACTTGACCCATATTAAATTAACACAAGTTCTTATTTAAAACTTTCAAGATAGGTAGGTACTGTATTGTTTATGTTGTGTTACGTGTTCTAAGAATAATTAATATTTTTGTAGGAAATAGCATTACTGTAGTAATGTAAGATTTCAAGTTCGTACAAGATGAAAAACTCGGCAAGTCAGTGTGGACAAGTGTGTGCAAGATAATGAGTTCGAGCGTACGTCTTTCAGGCGCCTTTTGACTTGCTCTCTATTTGACGTTTACAAAATTTAACACGAACGAATTCATGATCAAGTTACAAGTCCAAACATGTTCCCGATAATTTACTATTTAACGAGCTTGCGCTTAGGTTGAAAGTTAATTTGCGTTTTGAAATTCGTTGGAGCTTGAACGATAATTACTCATATAAGTACTCATTTATTTCAAGAGATTACAAGGTTAAAATATCTAAATTAAGTGAAGTAAAGTAACTGAAAAAGAATTTACAAAATGCTGAGCTCCCTACGCGAGTTAATAGCGTAACCATACAATATCTGCAGTTTATGAAAAATTAACAGGGTAAGTACTGAGTCGTAAGAGGAGACTAAAGGTAAAATACCGAAAGGTGGGCAGCAGCGCCTTCTGAGGAACTGATATCTCAAACTATGATTCCCAAGACGCCTGCCAAGCGTAGGGTATATGGCAAATCCCCCCATTAATGGGGGAGGCTGTGTTGCAGACAAGTGCAGTTTATGAAAAACTCAGTTTTCATACGGAACAGTGCCTCAGCATTGCCCCACTGTGTGATAGTGATTAGTTGAGCTATCTGTAGATTGTTTGCAACAGTTTGCAGTTGCCTCAGTTGTTTCAATTGTAAAAATTTACCAGTAAATTTAACAGTTTAGTATTGTTTTTTATTTAGCTAGTTTCTTAGTTTTTTATATGCAGGATTACTGAGTTTTAAGACGGCGGACACGAAAAAAAAATGCAGACTATACAGCTTGGACCACTTGAAATTCGGATTTATTGCATCTCCATCAAATCAACACTTGCCGATGTGTTTCATATGTGAAAAAGTATTCAGTACCGATGCCATGAACCCTTCAAAAATGGATGACCACAAAAAAGTAAGCCCTTGTAATTTTTCAAGCACTTAAAGAAAAACTAGACAAAAGGCCATCCATAAGATCGATGTTTGCGTCATCATCTATTGATGTGCCTTCCGGAAAACATACAGCATTGCTGTGAAGAAGCTGTCGTATACTTATCTTGTAATCTGTGGTCGTCTATATCATCTGTTGTACCACAGACATTTTAGTTCGCCTGTCAGCCACTGTGTGGCGCCAGCAAGGGCGCCGGAACCGACGCCATCTTCTACGAAGTTCATAGCGTTGTGTACTTTCGTCGCGAGTGGTCGAAATCCACAAAAATCTATTAAATCCATTAAAATTTAAAAACTTTGTACCCGTTAATAGTAAAATAAACTAAAATCGTAGTGACTAGTCTACTGATTTCAATAAATAAATTTACGGAAAATATTTAAAGCAAAAATCTTGCCACGCGGTGTTACATATACTAATTGAACACCCTTTACCAGCTAAAACCTTTTCGGAACAATGGATCGCAATTCCGATCAGAATACTAATGACCATAATTATTCCAGAACACCGGAAGAAAAGGATTCGTGCCGAGAAGATGAGGAAAATTCAAGCTCGAGTTGTTCCAGTAACGAGGAAGAAGGCGAGGACCCTCCGCGGAAGAAGCGAAGGCTGGATCCGCAGGTAACGGTCGATCCGAGGATCGACGCATTATACAACCAGGTCAGTTTCCTTACTAATTTTATAATGCATCAAAATTGTATGCCTGATAGTAACGGATCCAGCATTCAAGTTAATTCAGACCAACCAATTAATCAAAGTTCAAGTTTTCTGACCAACCCTTCGGCTTCAACGTCGAAAGTTCTGGAACTAGGTACATGTAAAACGGATTTTAATGAGAAAAAATGCTTGAATCCCGCTGATGCAAAGAGATTAAATCAACTTGTCAATTTACAACACTTTAATACGCCGTTATGGCAACATGTACGTTACACTAATGCATTGGCTGATATGACAGCAACCCCAGGATTCTGCAATCTTAAGATAAATGATGAACTGTGTTGTTTGAATAAAGGAAAAGATTTCCTGGCGCCTACTGAACTAGTTATGGCTGGAATAACCAATGCTTTGTTGTATCAGAGGGAATTGTTACAATCAGGCTTACAAGATATATTAGATTGGGCAGTAAAAAATCCAAGTGAATTTAATGTCGATAATCTTTTTAACAAAATGAGTACGACATTCGGTGAATCGTCTGCTTCTTATAAAAACTCGGAACGAACTTTACAAATCGTCTGCGGTAAAAGGGCTGAATGCGTGGAGATAAGACGTTCGAGATTACTAGCGGAAATACCGAATAAAAATATACAAGCTGCTTTGAACAACATACCACCCAGTGAGGAATTTTTGTTCGATAAAACAAAGCTACTTTCGCTCGTTCAGTCCCTTGGCGGACCCCATCACTGGTTAACGCCAACACAAGCCTTCAAATCGAATGAGAAGCCCAACAAGCGAAAGTTTAATGAACCTTCAACTTCGAGAGGCTATCAAAATAGCCAATCAAAAACTAGCTTTCATATCAATGATGGGAAACAACAGACTAAACAGACTTACAGAGGCAAGGCAGACAATAATAAACAAACCAAAAAATTTACATTTCGTAACAAAGACAGAAAAAAATGACTATCCGACACAGTTATTCAAGGGGGGTCAACTAGCCACGTTCTAGGAAAAGTGGCAGGCAATGGATGCCAACAAATTCATTATGTCTACAATCACGGGTGCACGAATACCCCTTTTCAAAAAACCCCCTTTGATTTGGCCGTCAGAAACGGTAATGAATCGTTTTGCTACAAAAACGTCTCCTGCCATGTCTCAAATAATTCAGGAACTTTTGGATCAAAATATCCTTCAGATTGTGGCAAAGAAAACTCCGAGTTTCATCTCCAAGCTTTTTCTGCGGAAGAAAAGCGACGGATCAATGCGCCCCATATTCGATCTTCGGGAGCTAAACAAATATGTAAAGGCCAAACACTTTCAACTGATTTCACATGCAACGGTCCCAGACTTTCTCCAACCTGGAGATTGGATGGTAAAAGTCGACATTTCGCAGGCCTATTTTCATGTCCCTATCGAAAATGCGCACAGGCCTTTCCTAAGGATCAGTTACCAAAACCAACTCTACGAGATGACCTGCCTTCCTTTTGGTTTGGCTTCAGCACCTCACCTTTTCTCTTCTGTAACATGCTGGGTCGCGGAGACCTTGCGTGCAAAAGAATGTCGAGTGCTAATCTACTTAGACGACTTTCTTTTGGTACACCAAGACCGAACCAAGCTAAGTCTTCAGGCTGCGGAAGCCGTAAGACACTTGGAGCACCTGGGCTGGAGAATCAATTTCCAAAAATCTGTATTAACACCAACACAGGACTTGGAATATCTAGGGATACGGTGGCAAACAATCAAGAACAAAATGGCTCTGCCACCGAAGAAAATAATCAGGCTCAACGAAACTCTAAACCTCCACATACAAAAAACTCACATCAATTTAAGGCAATTACAAACATTACTGGGGCAGTTGAATTTTGCAAATTTTGTCATCCCCCGTGGCAGACTACATTGTCGAAATTCCCAAATTTTCTTACGACGTTTCGACAAGAAACACCCCCGTCATGTACGAACTATTCCTCAGAATGTGTATCAGGAGATGACGTGGTGGCGCGGAGCTACACAACACTCCTTACCGATACACAAGAAACCAGTGTCTCACTTCCTTGCGACGGACGCTTCGGATGTGGGCTGGGGTGCCCAACTCGATGGGAAAGCAATGTCAGGTGTATGGTCAACCCATCAAAGACGATGGCACAGCAACAAAAAAGAGTTATACGCAGTGTTCACAGCAATCGACATAAACTCGGAAAGACTTGTAGATTCACATGTACTGATCCAGTCATACAATCGAACCTTGATAGCGTACATTCGGAAAGAAGGAGGGACAAAATCGCTAACGTTGCTGTATCTGACAGTCAAACTTCTGAAACTTGCAGACAAGCTCAACATAACACTGTCAGCGTATTACCTCCCGGGCAGGTACAACATAATAGCAGACAGGTTATCTCGAGGGAAATACCCTGCAGAATGGCATCTCATGCCCAAGGCCACTGCGGAAGTCTTCCAGAAATGGGGCCGACCGGAAATAGATCTATTTGCGTCACGAAAGACTGCTGTAGTGCGGAACTACGTATCGATAGACTGCAAAGATTGATCAGCAAGTTACACAGATGCCTTCAGCAGAACTTGGAATTACGGTCTAGCTTGGGTGTTCCCACCTCCCAGCTTAATACCCAGAGTGTTAGCACATCTGAACAGAGCCAAGGGAACTTACTTGATAGTGGCTCCAGATTGGCCCCAAGCCTTCTGGCTACAAGACCTGAAGTCGAGGGCACTGGACGCCCCTCACGAGCTTCAGAACTTATCAGAAACTCTGATAGATGTCACGACATCACAACCCCCTCCACAAGTGCAGACATTAACCCTGAAAATCTGGAAAATTGGGGGTGGGGAGAGCAAATAAAAGATTGGTCCATACATGAAAAAGATATATTAAGAAACAGTTGGCGACAATCTACACTCACAACATACCTTCCAGCTATAAAACGATGGTTATCGTGGTGTTCCAGAGCTGCGGTGAATCCGAAAACTCCTCAGTCTACTGATGTAGCCAGATTTCTTATACACCTATTATTGAACGAAAATTTATCGTATAGTACTATTCTGGTGCACAAATCGGCTGTTATGACATTTTGTGGGCCTCATGTAGAAGAACAAGCTTTTTCAAACTTCATTATCAAACACGTTCTCAAAGCAATCGGCATAGCTAAACCTAAAGCGTTAAAATCTTCAATTACATGGGATCCCAGAATCGTACTAAATTGGCTGTCGTCTAACCCAGCCAAAGACACTTTATTTGAATTAGCTCGAAGGACAGCTACTGTTCTTTTATTGGCGTCAGGCCGCAGAGTTCACGATTTGACGCTTTTAAGGATCTCATCAGATAGTTTCTACGATAATGGTGATAATATTTTTTTAGTGCCAGTCTTTGGATCTAAAACCGACACTCACAATCATCGTCAATCTGCTTGGAAACTATCAAAACATCAAGACAGAAACATATGTCCAGTCACATTAATTAGATCCTTAATAGAAAAAACGCAACCTAGAAGATCTGAAAACAATAACAATTTTAATAATCTTTTCATTACGGTATGTGGTAGTATAAAAGCAGCTTCACGCACTGTAATTGGGAATTGGGTACGCACAGTTCTCAAGGACAGTGGTATCAGTGCATCTCCGGGAAGCTGCAGATCAGCAGTAGCTTCTCTACGGTGGCTAGATAATCAACCGATTGATGATATCCTGTCTTGCGGAAATTGGAAATCACCCAACACTTTTTTCAATCATTACTGTCGCGAGATAGAAATTCCTAGGGATGGTCTTAACACATTTTTTAACACATTTACTCCATCCTGTTAAAACTTATTAGGTAAAAATTGTGATTAATGCTAGTTCTCTGAGTGTAGTATATATATTCTATTTTCTAAGACAATTGATAATTGTTAATTAGAATCAAATCAATAGACAACATAAACCATAAGTCAGATAGATCGATGAGGCACATGTAATCATTGTATATATCTGTAATTAATAACTTTTCATTAAAAAGTACTGATTTAAAACTCATCATAGCGTTGTGCTTTATAACAAAAGAAAGCTTTCTTCACCAGCAGATAACAAACACGTCTTCACAGCAATGCTGTATGTTTTCCGGAAGGCACATCAATATGACGGTTTTACAATACAATAAAACCGATATTATGTGCCGAAAGGAAAACATACAGCATTGCGGAAAGTACTTCCTGGTGAAGACTATGAACTTCGTAGAAGATGGCGTCGGTTCCGGCGCCCTTGCTGGCGCCACACAGTGGCTGACAGGCGAACTAAAATGTCTGTGGTACAACAGATGATATAGACGACCACAGATTACAAGATAAGTATACGACAGCTTCTTCACAGCAATGCTGTATGTTTTCCTTTCGGCACATAATATCGGTTTTATTGTATTGTAAAACCGTCATATTAAAGACGATGATGGTTTACGAGCGTTTTTAACAATTGGAGAGCAGCTTATCTTACCAGCCATTGCGGAGGTCCTTCATAATCATAATCATTTATTTCTCCATATTCATGTGTACAACAGATCTTAAATAATAAAATATGTACTAACAACATGCAACCCTGGTGGGCATTCTAGAGTTTATTGGACTCTGGGTAGAACAGTTTAATAACTATTATTATCCTGCTACAGCGCAAGTATTTTATCTAGCTTATCTCTCTCTCGCCCGCTAAGAACAATGGCAGTTCGTCGTTCGCCAACCGGGACACCTATTAAGTATCTTGATAGCAATGAGCCGATTGCGAGTCGCAGTGGCTCGCAACCTGAACTCAGACAAGCAGTACTCTCAGAATACCTGGACAATTCTGCTACCCGTAAAAGGAAAGAACCTGATGATGACTTTTCGAATAAATTTGAAAAATTTGAGAACAAGATAATGCTGCTACTAACTGGTATGGCTGAAAATCAAAATAATAAGCTAGATAAAATTTCCCGAGAGCTATCAGCGATAACAGAGCAGTTTTCTCAAATAAAAGCGACAACAGACCAATTTGCCATGGAGCAATCTATGGTAAGAAAAGAACTAACAACATCAAAAGCTGAACTAGAGACAAAAATAATAGCTATCCAAAATGACATTGAGCAAATTAAATCATTCACTTATGTAACAAATCCAGACACAATACCTGTAGCATATGAAAACATGCTGGCTGAGTTACATGAGCGGTCAACCAGAGAAAGGAATATTACCGTTTGCGGTTTGGGTGAAATAAGCTCTAAAAATAGCGCTGAGAGAATGAAACATGACTCAGAACAAGTAAGCAAAATTATCAAGTTAACTTACCCATCTTGTGATGAATTTGTTAAATGCTTTCGCATAGGAAAATTTGACTCTGCCAGATCACGTCCCATTAAAGTGTGCCTTGCTTCGGCAGATATTGCCAAATCAATTCTACGAAACAGTAACAGCATTTCCAGTCAGCTTCCGAATATCAAATGCTTTTCTGATCAAACGCCACAACAACGGAAACTTTTGTTATCGTTACGAGATGAACTAAAGAACAGAACTGAAAATGGAGAATGTAATCTGACAATTAAATATATAAAAGGTATGCCGAAAATTATAAATTATTCAATTGCCTCCAAAAAACTAACAACAACGTCAACTAACCAAATACCAGCCACCCATAATCCAATAACCTCTGTGCAAATTGACACTTCAGCTGATTTACAACCACCACACATGGAAAACTTAACAAGAGAAATAAACAGCTCTAGTAACATTACATATCAGCTTACAAATACTCATAGTGACGTGGTTCATAATTCAAAATCTCTAAAATTCTGATACATTAATGCACGCAGTTTGGTCAAACCTGGCAAATTAGATGAATTAAAATGCATAATACATACTATACCTAGCATTGTACACGCTATTGTTATATCTGAGACCTGGATAAAATCTGACCAAGTAGCCCAAAGCCTAGCACTACCAGGCTATACTCATTATCACAAACATAGATCCGCTACAAGAGGAGGTGGTGTATCCATTTATGCTCATAATAGCATCAAGCATACCCTAATTGAAGACATATGTGAAAATGACAACCACTATCTGTGGAGGGATACATACGCAATGTCAACATTCAAAATACCTACACGAAAAGAGCAACAGATTAAAAGAGCAATGGTTCAAAATACCAACACTTTAGAAGATCAACAGTTGAAATGAGCAACAGTTAAAATTACCAACGCCTTCAGAATTTGCTTACATTTTGTGTTTTCTTTCGGGATTTATATTTGAGTACCTACATATTGTGTATGTGCCTTCACACAATTATGGACATTTATTTTGGAACTTATAGAATGCAAGGGAAACGATCAGTGCAAGAGTGGTTTACATATACATGCATACTCTTGCGCTGACCGCATCTTTTGAAGTACAGTGTCCTTTTTATTCTGTGGTACGGTGATGGTTATCGCAAAAACACCACTCAATAGCAAAACAGGGAAGTTTCATTTAACTAAATCTCTACGAAATAATCATAAAGTTTGATTAATATTATTTATTTCAATTATACGCGCGCCCTATAACGCATGGAATGTAAATTAAAAGTTAAAAATCTCTATAAGCGTTGTTTTTTACTTTTAAGTATCCCAAACGTTAGAAAAAATATAATTGAATTAAAATGCACAATGCCAAATGTACGGATTTATATAAAATTCGCCAGTAAATCGTTTAATTCAATTTATTTACATGCGTGCGTTGTACAATTCGATGGGACTTGACTAGTGGGTGGTATAAATTGAATAAAGAGTGTAGAGTTATCAAAAAATACATATTTTAATAAATATAACACCTTAGTTTTTATAACCATTTTATTATTACCTAAGTTTCTATCTAAATTCTGTACAAATAAGCAATTTTCTTTAGAAAAATTAAAACATCTAATTCTTCTCTCTTGGAAATGACCTTTTGCAAGGCATTTTCGAATGTTTTAATTTTCTTTCGGGGTGGCGTTCTCGGGACTTCTGCCAGGATTCTTTCAATTTTAATCTTTGTGGCTCGTTGCTCTTTAACTAGTTCTGTGAGAGTTCTGTAAAGTGTAAAACAATTTCAACTAACAACAGTAATAGATGCATCCTAGGCTTGCTATTTTTAAGAGTAGGTACTACGTGACATTGACAAACGGATTTGCGATTAATGCTTGTGCTACAAAATTGTACTGCGACTCACTTGTACGCTAGGGCGACACACTGGAGCTAGACATCACCCTAGTAGATACGATAAACAATATTTGCGACAGTTGGTCGACACTACGGTAGTGTGACAAGCGATTTTGTGTTGGCCTGACCTTTACAGCATGGTATGAGGGCGGTAAAGTTGTCCTTGTATTCTAGATCTACTCTGTTCTATTTAGGACCACATCGCCACTCACTATCCGGAAGCATATCAGCTATTTAAAAAATATAAGCTCAACTTTCTGGTGGTGGATTGGTTTATGTAGGCCCAGAACTAATAAAAATATTGAGTATTTAGTGTGGACTAGAGTGATGTCAAGCACCGGTTTGTCGCTCTAGTATATAACCTTCGATCATTAATATGTATTAATATGTATACAAGCTACCTATGGTGATATGCAGTACGGTTTTTGGCGCACAGTCGTTTATCGCACATCTGTGTATTATCGTGTGTAGGTTTGTTACTACTTTACGATGAAACTAGGAATTTAAATATTTTTAGTCCTGGAATAACACATAATATGACACTTTTCACCCTCATCATTATCATCACTTTTCATCCATGTCTACGCGAATGAAACAGAGATCAGATCAGACTATTAGCATAAAAAAATTAAATATCATCTTTGTTAAAGATACAGATTTGGAATTTTACCTTTTAAGGTTATTTTTCTGGCTATTTAAAAGAGTGTTCCACCGTCTATGCCAAGCTTCGACATGATTTTGTGTTCGCGGCATATCGTTGCACAATAAATTATCGTGTATCGACCACAAGCTTGGCTCAAACATTGGCTTAGTTTTTGTTGTCACTGTGCCTTCTTCTATATTCTTTGTAGTGACTTTTCCGTGAACATAATATATTTAAAACCATTGCACTATATCCTTAGCTTCTTTAGGGATTATTTTCTCCAGTTTTATAAGGTCAAATGTTTTTCCAATCATGTCGGACGGCAAAAAAGCCAGAGCAAACAAAATTCCCAGTGCGACCGTAGCTGTCGATGAGTCAAGTCGCGAGAGCGTATTGTTTAAAGCGCTCATATTGATTGACCAGATAACGGTACCGCGCGATTCCGCGCGAAGCGTCGTGGGTTTGGTGCATTTGTTTGCACTTTATTCGCGATGGAAGAGGACACAATTCGACCGGTAGAAGAAAGAAATCATGCTGAATTGAATGTGGGCAATATAGAAGAAAGTTCTGAGCAGCATATTGAAGATTGTACTCAATCAGTGGAGAAGGGAATTGCAAGCGAAATTAATTCGGAGATGAGGAGCAAACGTGGACGAGAGGAAGATGAAGAAGAAAATTGGATTATGGTTGGAAGAGATGGAAAAAGGCACAGAATCCGCAAAGAAAACTCAACAGAAGAAATTAGCCCAGCAGAAAAATTAGACGTATTTATAACGTCTCGAGTGGAATTGCCTAAACAATTTGCTTTTGCACGTATAATGAAAGATAACAATATAGATGATATCCTACAAATCAAATATATAAACGCTTTCAAAATAATGATAAGATTTGCGAATGAAGGCAGCTTTAAAAAATGTATGTCTTCCGAAGAGATACAAAAACGAGGTTGGAGAATGTTCAAAACATCAGATGTTGGTTTTTCTTACGGTGTGGTTAGAAATGTTGAGCTCGACTTGAGTGAAGAAAATATGGTGGAGACCATACAGTCTGATGTTGACATATTATCGATCAAACGCTTGACACGTAGATCAGACAATGGTGCTGGATGGACGGAAAGTGAGTGCGTGGGACTTTGTTTTAAGGGATCGTCTCTTCCTTCATATGTTTACGCACATGGGATACGGGTGAGAGTTGAACCATACATTTTCCCGGTTACGCAATGCTCAAATTGTTGGAAGTTTGGTCATCCTAGAAAAATGTGCCCTAGAAAAAGAATTGTCTGCCCCAAATGTGGCAAAAACCACGAAAATTGCGAAGCTACAACGTTTGTATGCGTGAATTGTACCGGTAATCACCTAGCTCTTAGCAAAAAGTGCCCTATGTATATTAAGGAGAAAAAAATAAGAGGTATAATGGCTGATTTTAATTGTACCTACCGTAAAGCGCAAACGATGTACGTACCAGAGATGACTACACCGCAAGTTGAAGAACGGTCACATGCAGTAGTGCATGGACCCCAAACCGAGACGGCTTATCACCCCAGACTAGGCCATAATATTGGAGAAGAAGAATATGATACTATCTTTCCAGCTACTAAAAATACACAAACTTATGCTTCTATTTTAACACCTTCAACCAGTAGAGATAATCAGTTGGAACCCCAACTTTGCGATGACCCTAGATTAACAACAAAAAATAAAAAGAAGAACGGAAAAAAATCTAAAAAGACAAAGCAGAATCAAGAAATAAATAATGACCATAGCTTTGATTGGGAATGTTGTTACACGGATACAGATTGTGAGGCCAGTCCAACCAACAAAAATGAAGAGAGGGGAGAGAAATCGAAGAATAAATATAAAAGTGAGAAGGAAGACAATTTTACATTTAATGGATTTTTGGAAAGGATAAAGGATATATTTTTTGGGGAGAATGGTTCGATCGTAGATAAATTTAAATCCGCAGCAAAAATTAGTGTTAAATGGCTAGTATCATTTATGGCAAACTATTTCAGGGATTTGCCTTTTATAAAAACATTCATGGTTTATAATGGATAACAACCAACATTTATTTAAGTTAAACATAATCCAATGGAACTGTCAAAGTTTGAGGAATAAGCTTGTATCACTTGAACAGTTACTAGCGCAGGAGAAGGTCCATGTTGCAGCTCTAAGTGAAACATGGTACGAACAACAATTAGATATGAGAGTAAGTAGCTATAATATTTTTCGTAGGGATAGGGCAGGAGGTTGGGGAGGTGTAGCAATTTTGACACACTTTTCAGTTGTCGCTCAAGAGGTTCAATCATACGTATCTAACTCAGGTATTGAAATTTTACACGTAAAAATTTTTAATTGCTCGTCATTAGAGAATATTTTGACAATTTACTGTCCATCTTCTATTGATACATCTCAACTAGATTGGGACGAATTATTTTCTTTGTGTCATAGAAAAACATTGGTGCTTGGTGACTTCAACGCGCACCATAGTAGTTGGTCCTATAAAACAGAGGCACGCGGTTACCAAATCTTTAACTCCTTAATTAATTTTGATTTTATAACCCTAAATGATGGATCACCAACTAGGATTAAATTAGTAGATGGTAGATTACAGAAGTCCTCTCCAGATTTATCTATTATTTCAACTGATATTGCAGTAAAATTTAATTGGAACGTCACTAATGAATCTTTAGGCAGCGACCACTTGATAATAAAATTATCATCAGAATGTGTATCGCATATTGATCCAATTATAAAACGAAACTTCAAAAAGGCTGATTGGTCTTCATATAGGACATTTTTAACACGTGTATTTAGCGATCTCACTATACCAGAGAACTGCCAAGAAGCATACAACTGTTTTGTAGAACAAATAAATAAAGCGGCAGACACATATATTCCGTATACGAAGATCAATCAAAACCCGTACAGTAATTTCAGACCCAAGCCTTACTGGAGTGTTACTTTATCGAAAGCTGTAGCCGAGCGTCGTTTGGCTCTCGCCACATTTAGAAGTAACCCGATACCTAATAATTTAACACTCCTTAAGAATAAAATTGCTGCAGCACAGAAATTAACACGGCAGGCAAGACAAGAATCTTTTCACAACTTCTGCACTTTCTTAGATAATACTTTGTCTTCTAGCGTTGTATGGAATCGCATGAAGTGGCTAAAAGGGTCTAAGACGTGCAATAGATGCATAGACAAAGACTGTATAACATTATTATTGCATAATTTAACACCTGATTTTGTCCTAGATACCAAACCGGTATTTTTTTCGACAAACACTAAACTAGAATCGCCAATCTCAGCAGAAGAAATTAGAAAATGCATTAAAACATCTGACACTGCTCCTGGCCTAGATAAAATATCGTTTTCAATGATTAGAAATTTACCTGAGGAAGGCATGAATATGTTGCAAAAGTTATATAATAAATTTCTTATGCACGGTTTCGTTCCAAAACAATGGCGAGACATACACATTATACCGATACCTAAGCCCGGTCGAGACCCAAGCTCTGACTCATCACTGCGGCCTATATCTCTAATATCATGCTTATGTAAAATATTTCACTTAGTCATAAACAAACGATTAGAATGGTTCCTAGAAAATAAATGTCTGTTTTCTGACTTTACTATAGGTTTCCGAAAGTCTAGATCGTGCTTAGAAAATCTCAGTTACTTGGTCACTATGATTCAAACAGGTTTCAGCAAAAATCAGTCATCTCTTGGATGTTTTATTGACATAAACAATGCGTATAATAATGTAGACATAAGGGCGCTAGTACAATTATTAGACAAACTAGATGTAGGTATACGAATGTGCGACTATCTTTGGAATTTTTTAGTTGATAGGAATTTAAATGTTATTATTGATAATGTTACCCTTTGTAGAAAAACAAGACAAGGGTTAGCTCAAGGCGACCCATTGTCTCCTTTGTTGTTTAATATCGCAACGATGAATATATGTAAACAAATAGATAACGTATTCATTTCACAGTACGCCAATGATTTCGTTTTATTCTATCGACATAAAAACCTTACATGCTGTTTTGATAATATGCAAAGGGCTTTAAATGTTCTGTCTACGCTACTGTTAAACATTGGCTTAGAAGCTTCACCAAACAAAAGTAAAGTATGTATTTTTACCAGAAAAAGGACAAGAGATAATAACCAAATCAGACGTTTGAAACTCAACAGTATCAGCTTGGAATTGGTAGATTCAGTTAGATATCTTGGTTTATGGATGGACAGCGCGTTAAGATGGGCGAAACATATAAATGAGCTACGGGTGAAAATAACAAAGCATCTTAATTTATTTAAAGTTTTATCAGGGTCGGGATGGGGAGTACACCCAAAACATCTAAGACGTTTGTACATCTCTCTTGCGCGAAGTAGACTAGACTATGCCAGTTTTTTGTATGGCAGTAGTTGTAAAACACATTTACTGAAACTAGACAGAATGCAGAATCGGGCTATGCGTGTAATTGGTGGGTACATCAAAACGACTCCGATCCATGTCATGGAAGTTGACCTTCAGCTACAACCCCTCGAAGTTAGGAGACACTATTTAGCAGGTAAATTCTGCCTCAAGGTTTGTTCTGTTAAAGACGGACCTGCGATAGCAGCTATAAAACAGCTACATGCACTAAAAGATACTTATTACTGGAGAAGCAAGAAAATACCGTTACTTGTTACACTATATGATACCATAAAGGACACCCCCATTCACTCTAGTTCCAAATTAGAAATGTTTTCCCTTGCTACCTGGGTAAATAGCATAAATCTACATAACATAATTAAATTTATTGAACCTTTAACTAAAGCTAAACGTGATTATACCAGATCTGAGTTAATTAATATATGTAACGGGATAATTTTAAAATATTCAGAATTCTACAAAATATTTACAGATGGGTCAAAAGAAGCCAGTAGCATTGGGGCTGCCTTTTTTGACGAAACAAATCAAGCTTGTGTAAAACTTAAAATAAACAATAACATATCAATAATGCACGCAGAGCTCATCGCAATCGCCGAAGCCTTATCTTATGTGGAATCAATTGACATTAAGAAAGCTGTTATTTTCACAGATTCAAAGAGTGCGCTTCAACATTTGGCTCGATGTACTTCGACGTTTCGAGGTCTACCGATTGCCTATGCAATATTAAAATCAATTTTGGAATTACTATCACAGTCTAAAATAATTATTTTACAATGGATTCCATCCCACATTGGCATAAGCGGCAATGAGACTGCTGACTTGTTGGCAAAACAAGCGTGTAGTGACGGCGTAGACTTTTCCTTGTACCCACCTTATAGTGACTGTTTATTTATTGTTAAAAAACTTTGTCAGGATCTATGGAAAGAATATTTTGATGTTAGGTCACGAGAAAAAGGAATCTGGTTCAGAACCATCCAGCCGCAACCACTGAGCTCACCGTGGATTGATAACAGCAAGCTTGATAGGCAAGACCTGGTTCTGTTATTAAGATTGCGCTCCGGACACATTCCTTTGAATAAGTTTGCTCATCTAATGCGCAAAATAAGTTCTCCTTTATGCACGGCGTGTGCCAAAGAGTCCGAAACGAATTAGCTAGGAGGGCATTACTCGACGACAGTTCTATTGGATTGTGTAACAGTTACCTATCATTTCCTATGTCCCACAAGGCCAAAATGGTACTAGCTCTAGTAAAAATTGGCCTAGAAAAGAGGTTGTGTTCTTAGTTACAACTCAGTGCAATTGTGATTATTGATATTGACATTATTATGTATAATTTTGATGCCTTACGGAGCGGCATATTCGCTGAGCGAAAAAGCTCCTTAAATAAAGATTAAAAAAAAAAAAAAGAAAAACAATATTCGTATTTTTGTTGCAAAATTACAATCACTTCCATATTGAATTGATAGACCTAATTTTTTTCCATATATTCTGCGTAAAATGGAAGAAACAACATTTGTGAATGCAACTAGGGAAAATCTTCTTGCAAGCATTTATTGTCGCTTTTTCAAAGTCTGTCAATATGTATACAGGGCGTAAATTGAGGCCATATCGGTCACCAAATGATTTCACTTGTTGAAAAAAGAATTCATAACACGCTTCAGTCTTCGAAGGTAGCAGGCCATACACCAAAGGTATCAGCCTTCCAGATAAATCATCGTTTCCCACAACCGCATGAATAGTATATAATTGTACGAAACTGCTTGGAGTACATTTAAAAGTTCCATCCATTATCCAGTACATTGCGCAATCGAGGTACTTCAGGTTTTCTTCAGTTGTAAATATTAGCATTTTTCCTACAAAGTAAATAATAAAGTCTTAATGAATAAATTTTAATGGATTTGAAACTAGTCAGAAATAAATTCTTACCTATATCATCGATATCTTGATTGAAATACAGAAATTGTTCTCCGTCGATTTTTGTAACACAATCAGGTAAATTGTTTAACAACTCGCTCCTCGTTATATTGTTCCTTCTGGTTCTATTGATGAGTTGTTTCATAGCATTTATATTTGATATATAAGGAGCACTTGAAATTGGCACATATTCTAAAGAATTTTGAATGATTTGCACTGGCCGTTCTATTGACGACTCAGCTTTATTTTTAATCTCGCTTATTAAATTCTTCCCAACTATATTTTCTGGTTCTGGCCCGTGATTGTGGTAAATACCATTCACATCTGACGAAACAAAAATATTGTTCTCTGTACCTACAGTTGTCGCATAACCACGACAATGTAATTATTTTATTTTAGTACACTTCCAATAGGAAATGCCATTGCGCGAGTTGTACTTTGAAAATAAATAACCATTAATGTTTAATAATTTCTTTCCTTTTTGGGATTGGACAAAACTTGCACGTAGCATTTTGATGACCACTTGAACGTAGCAAAATTACAACTAATTGTCTTTGATTGAAATCTTCTATTAGATATAAATCCAGCAATATTTATTTATAGGTAAGAAAATATTTGAATGACAGTGGTCAGACAAAAGTCACATGACATATCTCAAATTAAAAGGAAGTCCTAAAAGAGGATGTAGTGATAGTTTGTAACAAAAAATACATCTCACAACGACGATTTCAATCAAAGACATCTAGTTGATTTGGACTTCATTAAAATTTTAACACACCCTCAAAACGGGAGTAATTATCGAGATATTTAACTGATCATGTTAACGAAGTATGAAATGTTATAGGTACCTACCCTACAAAATGTAATGGTTTTGGGGATATTTGTTTTTTCCTATGGCTGATAATAATCAACACCTAATACCACCGCCACCTTTGTTGACGTATTGGAACTAGTTGGACAGCGGTCTTATCGAACACAATATTAATACTTATATACTGCGTCCAGCCATGTTGATATGCCTTAATGTCTAAACAAATTCTGAAGGTGTTGGTAATTTTAACTGTTGCTCATTTCAATTGTTGATCTTCTAAAGTGTTGGTATTTTGAACCATTGCTCTTTTAATCTGTTGCTCTTTTCGTGTTGGTATTTTGAATGTTGACAAATTGAATGTTGACATTGCGTATGTATCCCATCTGTGAATACATCTGAACAAATTCTGCTTGGACATTGGTGGCATATATAAGCCGGAGAGGACTAATGATACCAATTTTTTCAAAACTTACACTGAACAGCTAGAAAAAAGGAAACGAGTTATTGTATTTGGGGATCTGAACTACGATTTGCTAAAGAACAAAAAACCTACTAAAGAATACAAAAAGACATTACAAGAAAGTGGATATGTGATACTGAACAAAATTGACCCTTCATATTGCACTAGACAAACACCTAAGACTCAAACTACTTTGGACCATATATGCACCAATCTAACGAATGATAAGTTTCATATATCAGTCATAAATTCCTCTTAATATTATAGAAGAATTGGTGGCGAAAGAAATACAATCATTATTGCAAATGCTTGCACTTTTATTCAATTCACATTTTGTAGATAATTTTCATAACGTAAGACTTAAAACAATCACAATAGTGACAAACCTATATGTCACAGAATCTTTGGTAGTTAACCATGGAGTATTTATACATAATACTCTAATGAGTTTATTCTAACAATTCCGAATGTCTGACCATAAACACTTGTACCTGGAAATTCATAAGTACAAACCAGATAAGAACAAAAAGATCACATACGAAGCCATAGACTATGACAAATTATATGAAACAATTGAACATGATATTACATTATCCCACTTGGAGCAAAACTATGAACTAATTCTACCTGAACTTTGGCCCATTATTATGTACTCATTAAATGTAATATTATAAAATCCATCTAAATAGAATCCTCGAAAATTTATTGGAGATTCTAAATATTGTCAATTTTTTTACTAACTTGCATGGCGTATTCAAAACGACGTATATCCTGAAGTAAGTTTTCTGAAATTTCCGTGTGCTTATTTTCGTTCAATGGTATCGTGTTCTCACCTTACTTGAGTCAACGAGCGGTATGAGGTACGCGGGTGACGAGTCGTGCAGGGTAGTTGTGGGACGCGGGGTGAGACGGAGGCGTTCATTGAATTGAATGATTTTACTACTCAAAATATTATTTCTATATTTGTATTGTACTGTAGCCGCCTCACATCAGCCGACATTATTATTAAATAGGTAGGCATACCTACTCTGGAACTGACACGGTTATAATAATGAGTTACAAATTTAGGATTTATCAAATTATCATACAGCCACTAAGTATTTCACGCGCGCCTGGCTAGCTGCCACCCTCAAGTAGAAAATCTGTCGCCAAGCACTTACCGGTGTGTTCCACATTGTGTCCTTGATGTTTTTATAGGCTCAAGTATCGCATAAATTCTTCTTTGGAGTGAAAAACGAAATGTTAAAATCTTGTGTGAAAATACGATAAAATGTAATGTCCATACAAATGTAAGTTCCATAGGGGACGTGTTGGGTTTTGCATTTTTCCACATAATCTCTATGAAGATCTGTGACAGCTTTGCTACCATCAATGTAATTTCGTTTTGAGTTAGCCCGATGTAATGTGACTTAATCTTCGGTATAGACTCAATAAACAATTTGATTGCATTTTTAATGCTTTCGTCTACTGCATAATGGTTTGAAGGAGTACCTCGCTTTTATATTTCATGGAATAAATATTAGTGTTGCTATGGGTCGATTATTAATCCAGTATTTTTTAAGAACAATTTACAAAATACATTTAAATTTTAATTTTTCTTTACAAGAAGGTTTCAATTCATGACTTGGCAGGTTTTTTTTTTGGATTTGGTAGATTGATAAGTCTTCCCACTATTTCTCAGTCGTTTGTATATTGACTTTCCAGTTTGCTTCATTGAGTCTTCTTTTTTACCAGTTTTAGTTAGACTAGAATTATACACTATTGCACTTACAGCATTTCCGTTACTTACGTTTTCAATCGCAGAAGATTCACTGTTCTCTATGACACCGAGATCGTTGAATACCGTAGCGAGTTCGTTTGTAGACGAAAGTGTTTCGAAGTTTTCAATGTTTATTGAATCCATATGAGATGTTACCAAATATTGATCATCTGAAATGTTATTATAGATGGTAGTGATATTTTGTTCCACGTCAGTATGAAAAGAATACTCAGCATGTTTTGTTGGTTGGGCTTCAGAATCAGGATACTTTACTGAGTCGTCGCTGTCTGAAACGTTATAAAGGCGATCAATTTCTTGAAGTGTAGGTAGTGGTGTGGTATTAGTTTGATCAATTACCCTCAAATTATGTGAGAATAGTGCGATATAAATTAACTTACCATGATACATAGATGGGCCACTGCTTGAAGAGCTGCCAGAACTAGAGGAACCGCTGCTACTATTCGAATTACTACGAGGTCAGATGGAATCCACTGCGATGTCTTTGTCTACAAAGTGGATTGAAATAATGAAATTATAAGAAAATACCTAGAATTATAGAAAAATATATCAGTACAAGTAAAAAATGCTTCAGTTGATGTCTGCAATGTATCAGTCGAGCTTTTGGCATTTTTATTCTCGTCTTGTGTTAAAATATCTATCTGAGAGCTTGAATCACTTAGTTGTACACTTAAGTTATTTTTAACACCTGTAGCTAATTGAACTAACATCCTAGATATCGATGCCATCTGAAAAACAAATTCGTAAAAGTTACTTTATTTTAGCATGTATAATGCAACATTTAAGCATAATATAAACGTTAACTTAAAGGTTTTCAAAAATAATGATGTAAGATAAAATAACCCATAGTATTTGAAAACGATTCATCAACAACATGGTTACATTCAAAGATATCAGAAAGAAAACTTGGAACTTTTTCATCAATAATGTGACAATATTCATTATCTCATTCTGAATACTCACAAGTTTTACAACAAAAACGAGTTAAATAACTAATATCATATTATTCAAGTTACAGTAAATAACAACTAGAAACATACCTTTGCACTAAAAACGTGGTATACTCATGATGCCACGTTTTTTGTATAAAACAGCAGTACTTCACTCGTTGCGCGTGCGGGGCAAACTGACGCGTCGCGTTGTCGTAGTCGTGCGCCACACCAAAAGAGACAACGTGTAACGAAGCGTTACATTGATAATTGTTAAATTAATATCTATTTATTATAATATATAAAAGCTTATAAATATAACCACTTAACTATACTAAACACTAATGATAAAATAACATACTAAACAACTAAGAATTAAATATTTTAACTCGCTAACTCATCCGCTTAAACGCATAAAAACAAAACAATGCCGGACCGGTTACGCCGTCCGGACACTCGCGGAGCGTGAGGGGGCACGGAGGGAAAGAACGGCATAGTAGAATCGAGTTGACTCACGAGCCAGTGCACCGCCACGAGCGACTGCGAGTATTGTTGTCAAGCGCACTAGCTTCAACAAAGCAAAGTCCCTTTCTTAGCTGTGAATAATTTATTCATTTATTTATACCAATATCTGTTTACGTAAACTTACTAAACTTATTACCAATAGTGTTGTGTTTCCCGCTGTAGGGTAAGTTCTGAATGGCACTCAAATTTATTGTAGCAACTCTAATAATTAATATTCGTAACCTAATTTTAACCGTAGAATATGTCATCATAAATTGTGTTAGTAAATCTCATCATCACTTAATTGCAATATTCATTTGTCTTAATAATATTTTACCATTAATTCATTTCCATTGCCGTTTACCAATATTGCATCAATTTATCTATTGTGGCTAAATCTCACGCTGTCTTAATTCCTTCATTATAATTTGTGTGAACTCCGTTCTGATTGTACCACCTCGGCAAAACTACACTACGTAAGTACTTACTCTTGGCATTGCCGATGGTGGGCACGCAGAGCGGAGTAGGGTAGATAACCTAAACTATAACTTGGTTATCTATTCTAGGAATCCCGTCCACATATATCTGCCCCTACACCGTCGCTGTATGTCACCGATCAACGACGAGGAACAAGTTTTACGCCCAGGGCCGTACTCAGGGCGGGTCTTGTACAGGGCCATACTAAGGACAGGGCCTATTCCCCATCACATACTTCCCCCGGCTGTTACCCATTGGACGCCCATCATCATCCGGCCGACTTCACGCCAGGGGAGTACTAAACTACGAAAAGAGTGGAGACAGATTGACCTTTACCCATGACCCTACAAATTTGTGTGCCGCCAACTGACCGGAGCAAGAAATAAAGTCCGTATTTTTTTTACCCCTAGTTTTATTATTTACCCCCACTTTGGGATTAGCTAGGGGACAACGGCACAAACGTGATAACGCCATTTGCCACGGTGGTGTCGTCTCTTTCACTCATAGCTCCTCGAACTTTCACTTTTAAAATGCCGCGTTTTTGTAGAAAATAAAATTCGACATCGCGGTTTTAAATATCAAATAATAAAAAAAAACGTTTTTATGAGATGTCACGTTGCTCTTGTAAAGAGGCGATATATAAAATGTGTATTCCTTTGCAATGGATCTATAGTTTATCAATTAATTAATTCATGTAAATTCAGTCAATGAGAGAATTTGTTCCATTAGAACTTTCTCATTGCTTTTCATAGCCATAAATAGTATATTCAAATTGATGTTGGAACACAACACAATTTGTTAATATTTCACGTTTGATTAACACTTATATTTCATAACAAGTCTTTTATTTATTATTATGTTATTTAAAGAGGTCCTTCAAATAAAATAATAATTTGGGAAATTTAGTATATATCTAAGTATTTATAATTATTTTCTTCTATATAAAATAACATATAGGCTAGAGTTTGATCACAATCTCACCTGATGGTAAGTGTTGATATGGTTGTGTTGTTCAGGATAACCTAGAATTACTGACGCCGGAACAAACTATTAGGTAATTTGCGACCGATTTTCTACTTGAGTGTGGTAGCTAGGCTAGGCGGGCGTTATGTTTAAAATGCCCTCAGAATACTTTCTGTGCCATACCACCATTTCTTTCTGCTAACTTTAAAACTGCATGTGTTTTGTTTTTATTTCAATATTTAGTGTGTAGAAGGGACATGAAATGGATTTTAAAGGTTACATTTCAGAAAACAATTTGAAATGCATTTATATATTGTGTTCCCATCAACATAGAACATTTCATGTGACTTGATCATAGTACAGACAGATCATGCATTACAAAAATGTTTGGATAATTCAACCTTTAATGAGTTATGTACATGTCACTTTTCTAATTTAAATAAAAACTGTATAAAAAAATTGTTTCACACATTGTTAAAATATGTTTAAAAAGAATGGCCCCGAGTTTCTTGCCCGTTCTTCTCGCAGAGGCTCTATAACCATATTTTGCTGAACGTGGCAGTATTTGTATTAAAAAAAGTGCACTTTAATAAAATATAATGATTTCTACTTTGACTTTCATTCCTTATGGCCATATTAAAAATATGATGACAAAAAACCAGTTCTTTTTAATAAGTACCTATGTATGAAGTAATATGTTGCTTTGTTGACTGTATGCAATTTTACCAGTGTGGACTAAGGCACCTGTCTGATTGCCAAGAGTCAATGAGCATGGTAATATTTGCATATCTATCCTTGATAGTCACCACTTAAACATTGTTAGATTACTTATGGATGATTGTAATTATGATTCCCTTGAATGTCAGTCAGCACGGGTAGAAGTAAACTTTATTAAAGAATAATTTAATTTTAATGTTTATATGAGGCGCGAGGAAAGACCTCATCTCATCCACTGATCTCCTCTAAGTCAGCAGTAAACACAAGCGTAGAATGTAGTCACACAACTGAAAATTATAATTAATTAAGTTATAAAGTTCACTTTTCTTCAATTCAATAAACAAGATTATATCATTCATCATCAACAGCCATTAATTAGGTCTACCATTGAACAAAGCCCTATCCTATCTTCCTCTTTCATCGCCTCTTCCTCACCCATGAAGATGTGGGGAGGAATAAAGAGCTATTATTATATAGTCACAAAAACCATGTACCAGTGCAATCAATGCATTCCAAACACTGGTGAATTGTAAATCTTATGTTCAAAACCATTTATTCTGATTTCCATTGGGTAATGATGAATAACTTGGAATCTTAATGTAGTTAGGGAACAATTATGTGAATTATATGCACACAAGCTTGTGATAATTCTCTTACAACTTCAGTCTGACAACAAAAGAGTAAGCATCTTGGAGTAGAGATTACATTCTACTCCAAGATGCTTACACTTTTGTTAGGTACCCACTGTTTAGAAGTATACATACATCTGCAAGGATGGACTTAGGTACATTTAGAGAGCATGTCCAGTTCTGAGAAGTATATATCATAGTATGTCAAGTAGCAGTGTACCTGAACACACATATAACACATTAAATAGAATAAACATATGACTTATTACAGTAAGCAGCTAGGTACCACAGTGTCTGTTTCATCCTAGCACTTTCTAATCTTGTACAATACCCTGCTTCAGGACAAGCGAGGCTTCATTACCAAAAGAGTAAATAATATTTTATAACCTACCTCCATTCAAATTTAGTTTATAATATATTGATATCTTTAGCCTTCTTCAGCACAATGTATATGGAAAATCTTTATTTGTGCCCTCCCCCTCTCCATTGCTGAAATCCCTAATAATATGCCCAAAATGAGTATTTTATGTAATGGTTACATCCATTAATGTATACATATATTTTATTTATTATATATATTCATTACCATATTGTACTTGAAAATATTTTATCCAAGCCAGGGGTATCGACATAAAGTCGACAACCTAGATTAAATTTAGTAACATATCGAGAGATCGATAAATGCTACTGATACTCAACAAAACCACTTTTATAGTAGTATGTAGTAAGTACTATCAAATTTTATCATATCAATGAACCATGCTTAACTGTAGAATTGTTAAAAAATAATATATTAACCTAATGTGTATTCAGTTTTTATTTTATCATCTTGTTAATTCATGAAACTTCAGTCCACAGGTTGTTATGGAAATTTGTTTCCAGAGCACTTTCTCATATCAACCCCTTCCATAAATTAAATATGTACCTAGTTTATTCAAGTACATTAATGCGGGAACCCATAATATTTTAGAGAGGTACTTAAACCTATAATATTGTAAGTATTGACACACCCCATATATTATTCTTACATGAATATTTTTGCTGTTATTCATATATTTCCCGCAATTAAGTAGTTGGAATTGCGGTATGAATATAGCATTGTCAATTCCCATACTGTGTAGGTACAGAAAATGCGTAATATTATAAATAAATAAACTTTAGAACTAAGTAAACATCCCAAAAACTTAATTTTTATATTAAGCTTATATTATTTTGTAACAGTAAACGGACTGATTTGTTAAATGGTGATATGAAAATTTGAGTATCTGTGTAGGTGTATATAAGATATATAAAAACTGTTACATTTATATCACACATTGTTTAGTTAGGTACATTTAAAACAGTGGCCCTGACTTTTTAGCCTATTTTTCTCACCTATAAAATCCTTGCTTGCTGAATGTGGCAGTGATTTTGTAATTGACTTTCAAATGAGTGCTTGAATAAAAAAGTACAATGATTTCTACTTTGACTTTTTTTCCTCAATATTACAACTATAATGATGAAAAACCAGATATTAAATTAAAAAGCATGTAACATGTTGATTTGTGGTCTGCCTGCGACTTCAGTGGACTGAAATGTACATTTCCAAATGCTAGCAGACAGCTACAAACAGGTCAGCAAGCAGTGATTATGTAAAAATTTGCACAACTTTCCTCAGTGTTTCATAGTCTCTAGTTTGCCAAACATTCATTATTGTAAGGTCACTTATTGATGAAATTATGATCTCAATGGATGTGCCAACACTGATAGTATTGTAGAAGTGAGCTCTTCTTAAAAGATCTTTAGATCAGTTCAAAATATCTTTTGATATAAATATGATATACTTTTATACTACCAAATTCCTTTTATAGTGGTGTTACCACATATTGTCTTTTACAGTATTCTGTTCCACCATCCTTTAACACCGGGCTACCTCAAGAAGCATTTTAAATTCATATATCAGCATTCTTTTTCCATCATTATATCTAGTCTTAGTTAGTAGCAACTAAGACTAGATATATCTACTTATCTTACTGGCCTTGTTACTAGTAAGTGGCAGGTTCCGATATAAAGTCATGAGCATAATAAGCAGCGATGTGACTGGAACCTGAAACAGATAAATTTCACATGAAACACCCCGATGTGGCTAGAATGCAATCGGAAAAATTATTAAACTTGAGTTGGAAATGCTTACGAGCAAAACAATTTCAGTTTGTGCGGTTTTTAACCCTGGAATCATACATCTTTTGCTTTGCACATGCGTGGCGTTAGAGTAGTTTAGTAGTGTAAGCTCATAATACTAGTGTTTATCAATCGTTCACATATTAAAATTTATTTCAATTTTTTGAATTTTCTAAACCATAACGTAACGAAAACGAACCAATGAAAAATGGGCACAGAACACTAAGAAAAAATAAAGATTGAACGTTGAATGCAAATATTGACATTATTATCTGCGGTCAAAGGGTACTGGAACGTGCAAACGAAGCTCTTTCTTTGACATTTCTTTATAGTCTATGATGTACTCGTATTATCGGCTGTACATTATCACCCTGTGCAAAAAGTGTCCGGCCCGTATTTCACGGCCAATAATGCACACCCAATAATTCATGTACATCAAAAAACTCGTTCGGAGCTCTGAAGATGCAGACGTGTTGTCGCTCGCTCCGTAATCTTTATGTGAAATTTTGTGTCTAAAGTTCGTGTATATCTTTGCACGTAGCGTTAAAACATAGCCCTTAAAAAGTTGCATCGAGGTGTGGAAACAGTTTTAAAATTCATCCACGAATAGTGAAGTTACAACGAAAAACATTTTAAAAGTTTTTAAAACGGTTTATATTTGTGCTGTGAATCACGTTGACGCCGCGCGCCGATCGGCTGTTTGCGTACGGCCTGCGCTGACTCACTGCTGCACCCTGCGCGCCCCTGGCCCCCGCCGCCGGCGCCGTGACAACCTGTTGCATCTGCTGTGATAGAATCGTGTCTATACAATGAATAGCGCAGACTCAGAGAGTGCGATGATTTGTTGCGCGTGTTTGGGTAAATTGTTGGTGGGTGAGTTTTATCTACAGTGCATGGTGGAGGCTTGTGGTAAATTATACCACAAACTATGTACCAATAAGCCACCTACGGCTACTGAACAGGATTCATGGGTATGCCCTGAGTGTATTTGTGCATTGAAGAAAACTGGTCGTAATTGTGAAACACCTGTTGTCTCACCATATACCACTAAAAATATTACACTTAGAACCAAAATTACATCTTCGCCTTTGCCTCCCTTGGAAATTGAGCCCGGAACCATATCTGCAGCGGAAGTACCGATTCTCCGTAGTCAGATGGCCAAGCTTACGCAACAGCTAGAATCAGCAGTCTTTACCATAGCAAATTATCAAGCAGCTATGCATGAAACAATGGTAAGTGTTCAAGCTATTAACCAGAAACTCCAACTTTTAGAACTAAAGTACGATTGCAAGTGTAATTGCCGTTGTAACGAGTCTGCACCTCCACCTATGACTGATGAACCCATGAAGGCATCGGACAAAGTTGGTGACACAACCACGAAACCTAAACGCAACCGTGTTATTGGTCTGAATCAATCAACAGCTACTTCCACCTCCGAATGCTTCAAGAAGATTGTACCTAGTACGACTAATGCACGCGCAACTCAATCCACTGTGGCTCCTGACGATTCCTGCGGTTCTTGTCAGCAGCTTTCTACTGATGACGGTATGTCGGTTGCTACTGTCAGCGATGAGCTTAACACAGCGTGGACCGAAGTACGTAAGAAGAAAAGTGGTCGTGTTTCGACCCTTGCTATCGATTCCGATACAAAGAAGCAAAACGAAACAAATCTAAACGAACAACGTAACATCAAGCGCAATAGCACTTCGATCCGATGTACTGCGGGACCTAACATGACTTCACTTAGGGCGGTTGAGTTTCGTAAGTACGTCCATCTATGGAATATGTTGTCTGGAGCTGATGAAATAAAGTCTTACTTGGCGGAACTGTGCCCGGAAGGAACATGCACAGTTGAAGAACTTAAGCCGAAGGGTGATTATAAGTCTTTTAAAATTGGCGTCCCACCAACTTATCACGATAAATGCCTAAGCCCTAGCACCTGGCCTTTTAACGCAAGAGTCAAGCCGTGGTTATTTCGTGGACCATCTAGCAAAACGATCTAATATACACGATTTTAAAACGGGTACTAGACAGAATTTAAAATCTCCTATAAATCTCTCTATAGTGTATCAAAACGTGAGAGGTCTGAATTCACGGCTCAGCTATTACAGACAGGCATTGCTATCTTTAGAAGAGGATCTAGTTGCGGTTACTGAATCCTTTCTTAACGACTCGGTTGAGGACGCAGAATTATTATGTGAAGGTTGGAGCATACTGCGTAGAGACCGTACTACGGGCATCCATGGAGGCGTGCTTTTAGCCGCCAGACCAGGTATAACCCTTCAACGACGCTTTGATTTAGAGACTACTGCAGGGGAAGATCTATGGACCTCATTCTCTTTGGAACAGTCATTGTGTCATATATGTGTAGTTTACATAAAGCCTAAAGCCCCTGAGGAAGCCTACATGGCATGGTTTCACAAAGTAGAATCTATTATCGACTCACTGAAGGGAATTGTAATTATCATTGGTGACCTTAATCTAAACCCTTTATATACGTCTTTTAATATTTTAAGCTATTATTGTTATTTTTTAAATGTATGTGGATTGACTGAGATGAATAAGATAAAGAATCCGTATGGTGGTAAGCTTGATGTGGTGCTGGTGTCAGATAGTCATCGTGGTATTACTGTATCTGAAATTGAAGGCAGCGGACTAGTCCCTAAAAGAGACGCTTACCATCCGCCACTTAATATAGCCGTCATACTTGTTAATAGCCAAGATAAATGCTGCGCCGATCCGATTGACCCTAGCAACGTGAACATTCAACAGGATTGGAACTTTGCAAAGGGTGATTACGATCTGCTCTACAAACTTATTTCTGAGGCCAACTGGATTGATGTGTTTGAGGCCCAACTTGTTGATCATGCATTGGAGAATTTCTATAGCACTCTTTATAAAATCTTTGATACGTGTGTGCCAAAAAAGGTTCGTTCTCAATATCGTAGTAGACAATATCCTGTTTGGTTTACTGTAGATTTGATTAAAGACATACAGCGCAAAGCAGCCCTCCATCGTCTTTGGAAAGCTACTAAGAGCCAAGCTGTATATGAAAAATTCGCTCTATTGAGAATTGACATTAAATTAAGGATCTCGTGTGCTTACGACAGCTATATTAATCATATTCAAGCCAAAATAAAGAGCAACCCTCGTGCTTTTTGGCAACACGTTGGAAATTTAAAATCGAAAGGCGGCTTTGAGTCTCGTGTTGATCATGAAGGTAGGGAATATGTCGGCAAGGAGGCGGCTCAAGCTTTTGCACAATATTTTTCGGGACATTTTCTGCCAAATATTCCTTTACTCGATTATCTTGCAGTTGCTCCTGGGAATGGTGATAACTCTGCAAACTACGTGCATATTAATGAAATTTCATTGAAAGATGTAGATACGGCAATAAAGTTGTTGAAACCTGCTAGCTCTCCTGGACCTGACAATTGTCCTGCATTTGTTTTAAAGGGTTGCAAAGAGTATGTAAATGGACCAATCTGCCACATTTTGAACCTGGCACTGACTACTGGTGATTATCCCCGCCAGTGGAAAGTCTCAAGGGTTAGACCAATTCCTAAGGCTAAAGATACAACTAAAGTTTATAACTATCGTCCAATAGCCATTTTCTCTGCTCTTGCTAAGCTTTTCGAATCGGTTCTACTCAGATCAATATCACCACAACTAAAACCATTTTTATGTGATTCGCAGCATGGCTTTAGAACAAATCGGTCAGTTGATTCTAACTTGTTAACTTTGGTAGATTTAATATCGCAACACTTAGACAAAGGTATGCAGGTCGATGTTATATATTGTGATTTTAAAAAAGCTTTTGATAGAGTTGACAACGATGTCCTACTTAGAAAGTTATGTCGCATTGGATTCTCACCAAAGTTACTTAAACTATTTGCAAATTATTTAAAGGACGAAAACAGTTTGTTCAGCATGGTTGCTTTATCTCAGAAACTTATCACACAAGGTCAGGGGTCAGTCAGGGTTCTATATTGGGCCCAACTTTGTTTGGAGTTATGATTAATGACCTCGAAGCTGTTCTTAAACATTCAAAGTGTCTGCTTTACGCAGATGACCTGAAGTTGGTATATGGGTTTGATCCAAGGAACAACTTCAGATTTCTGCAGGAAGACATTGACGCAGTGTATGAATGGAGTCTTGCTAACAAGCTTGACTTCAACTTGGCTAAGTGTTTCACTATGACTTTTAGTCGCGCACGCGATCCCTTACAAATGCAGTACTTATTGGGTACGGAACCGATAGTCAGAGTCAACACCATTAAGGACCTAGGCATTACGTTCGATACGCGACTAAACTTTCATGAACATATGAAGGTACTTGCAGCCAATTGCTATAGTCGGTTGGGTTTTGTCATCCGGAACTCCCGCGAATTTCACGATGCTAGTGCTATAAAGCTGGTTTATACCGCTCTTGTAAGGAGTAAGATTGAGGCAGCATCAATTGTGTGGCATCCCTACGAAAGTTCTTACGCTTTGCGTCTGGAGAAGATACAAAAGGCATTTTTGAGATTCTTGTACAAGAAATTGTATGGATATTATCCTTTCCTATATCCTACAATATTTTTACTTGGAGTACTCGGCTTTAATTCTTTAGAGGCTAGGCGTAACTATAATCTACTCATGACAGCTTGTCGGATTTTGCGCGGTGATTCCGATTGCCCTGAATTGGTGACAAAAGTCGTAAGACTGTCTGTTCCCCCTGTACCTAATTACATTCTTAGGCCCCGTAATCACGTTTTACTGGCAGTGCCGCGGTCGCGCTCTGTGGCGCACTCTAACTCGCCTCTCGTACGAGCTTTAAGACTATTGAATGGACTTCTGGCATCAGCCCCACAGTGTGATATATTCGCTGATAGATGGATGAAAGTATGTGATGCATGTTTGAGGTACTGTGAGAAGATTGATAGTGTAAGGAAAAGTTCTATTGTTGTTTAAATTCGATATTTTCATTATTTTTATTTTACATTTTATTTTATTTAATCCAAGATGTTTTTTGTTTCAATAATTATGTACTTTATTATAAATTTGTAAATAATATGTCTGTATATCACGGCGCATTGGTGTAACTGTAATGCCGTGCTTATATTTTTAATAAATAAATAAATAAATAAACAAATGGCTTCCATTTTATGGTCGCGTATTATTGGCCGTGTAATATCAGCCCGTGTAGATAATGCACAGCCAAATATTGTACGACCCGTATTGTACACCCCGATAATACGAAGCCAGTCCACGTAATATTGGCCGTGTATTATTGGCTGTGCATTATTTGGTCGCGTATTATTGGTCGTACATTATAGGGACCCATATAAACTTCCTTTGTTTTTTTATTTTTTTTGTGGTAATTGTTTAGAACATTTTTGCCAGGATCATGTCAAAAGTGATTACAAATAAACTTAATCGGAGAAATTTTTAATTTTGCATCTGAAACAAAAGGAAAAATATCTTTATCTACATACTACTTATCTACAGAATTCTAAACATACAATATTTACATAATGAACACAAGATGAATTGAATGTTACATACCTACTTACATAATTAATTCAACTTATACAGAACTACTTACAGTTTTATGTTATTTAAGGTTTTAAAAGATGTTAATATCTCAATGGTATATATGTTAATATTACTCAAAATGTTATCTATATGGATGGGAAATGGGAATTTATAATGTACTAATGACTTGAATAATGAATTATGATCATATAAGGGGCAAGAAAAGAAAATATGGTTTAAATCAGCTTCATCCATGCCACACTCACAGATTGATGAATCTTTAATCCTCAATTTCTTAAGATGGACAGCAGAAGGGCAATGGCCGAATCTCAATCTAGATATTATACTACAAATTTTCCTGTTGCACTTGAATTTAAAAAAACAGGGTTTACTTTGAATGTCAGGTTGGAATGTAGCATAATTACATCCTGTCCGTCTACTGGACACTGACCATCTCTTTGACCATCTAGACTTTAAGTCACGACTAGGGAGAAGTAAAAGGTCTTGGGAATAATTTTTAAAGGGAACCTTATCACCACATATTACAGCTTGCTTTGCTATCTCATCAGCTTTTTCATTGCCTTATATATTATTAAGACTTGGAATCCAAGCTAAGTGGACGGAATAACCAAACATATCTTTGCATTTGAATATAATCCAGTTTTTGGAACCTATTTTAAATGGATTGGTCTTAAAAGCTTGAAGAGCACTTAATGAATCTGAAAAAATAACTGTTCTCTTTAATTAAAATAGTAATATGTAATTAATAGCTTCCAATATACCCCTACATTCACCTACAAAAACTGAAGTTTTAGGTGGACATTTAAATTTTTGTACTATATTATAATTTTGGTGAAATAGTCCAACACCAACACACCCATTTTCATCCAATTTTGAAGCATATGTAAAAATGCTATGCCATCCATTCCAAAGGTTATCCTTAATTCTAAGGAAGTGTCTATTAACAAAAGGATCTCTTTTTCTTAAATCTAAATTAAGGTGTAGAGTGGGTTCAAGCACTGATAGTTAAATTCAAACAAAGATATTTTAGGGGTTCTATGAGTTGGGTATTTTAAGGCTATAATTTTTGTATAACTCAGAACTAAGCAAGGAGTTTTTTTATGTTTCCAATAAGGCTGAGAAATATAAGTTAACAATAATTGTAATTTAGGAAAAAGAGGATGAGAGGAAAACTAAAACAAACGGAATAAAAACACATCTGAAAGATATTGACGTCTCAAGTCTAAAGGTGGTTCGACACATTCCACTTGCATAGCATTTTTAGGAGTAGACCTCATTGCTCCAATTACAATACGTAACGCTCTTGCTTGTATCAAATCCAATGAATTCAGAGCGCTCTTACAAGCTGGCTCATACAAAAATGAAGCATAGTCAATAACACTGCGAATAATAGCATTATATAAAAGTTTTAAATAATAGGGATGAGCACCCCACCAAATTCCAGCCAAACACCGTAAAATATTCAGATTCTTTTCACATTTCACTTTAATATAGTTAATATGAGATGAAAAGTTTAATTTACTGTCTAAAATGAGACCTAAAAAATTATTTTCATTTTCTACAGGTATCCTAATATTGTTGACCATTATGATGAGTCATGGTTTTAACCGTTTTCTAGTGAAGATAACAGCAGTACTTTTTTGAGGAGCCATTGTTACATAGCCAAATATTTAATGACTCAAGAGCTTGAGATAATTTTTGGGCAGAATTTAAAATATCACTATCTGAAATATATAATAGAAGATCATCGGCATATTGTAGTATTCTACAATAAGGGGTTACAAATCTATTTAAATCATATGTATAAACATTAAAAAGAAGAGGACTTAAGACAGAGCCCTGAGGCAGACCTTTGAAGATAGATCTGGAACATTTAATATCTCCGTTAACTCTAAGTTGAGCTGTACGATCTTGAAACAGATTAAGTATAAGGTTAGTAATTTTACTTAGAATAGATAGACTTTCCATTTTACTTTTAAGAATAGAGAGGATTGTAGCGGAGTTCTTCGTGGAGCAGCACAACCGCAGTAATTAAAGTTAGTAATTAATAATTATATAGCGCTACGATGCAGGCATGAGGTTATATGAACGTGGTTTACTTCGAAGATGATGGATGAAAAATAAACACGCAGAGCCAATGCACATCAATATATTGGTCACAATATACGAGTACATCAAATTTAAGTATTATGTTATTAACTATGATTTGAGATTAGAATAATATTCAAAGATGGTGTTTTTCAAGGGAAACCAAAAGGGAGGATCAAAATGAATCAAACAAGAGATTACAAACAATATTGACAAGCAGCCACAGATTATAGAAACAGTGACTTTGTAGTAATTGTTAAGAATACCACAGATATTATAATTATTGCTATAACAAGGATAACATTGTCATATGCTGAACATATGTCAATGAATGCAGCAACTATAGTCACTATAGAGTATAGACTCGTTTATAGAGAATGAGAGTCTAATATCTGTAACAAAAATTGATAAACATTCTAATGTCCCTCTTCCTTTTCTAAAACCATATTGGCATTCAGGCAAAAGATTTCTGCTTTCGATTAACCACTCCAGCGGCCCGATCGCACTAAAAATTTAAAGCTGAAACGCAATTGAACCTCAGCCGCAACGCAACTTTTCGACCGTTTCGTATCGCGGTAATCATTTTACCGAAAGTTGAACTGCAGCGCAAGTACCGAACTTACCGATCGCTAAATTTGACGTTACAATCGTCTAAATTCGATAAAATGGTTGCGTTTTATCGAATTTAGACGATTGTAACGTCAAATTTAGCGATCGGTAAGTTCGGTACTTGCGCTGGAACGTTACCGCTGTCAAACGAACGGTTGTGAAACAGCGGCCCGATCGCACTAAAAATTTAAAGCTGAAACGCAATTGAACCTCAGCCGCAACGCAACTTTTCGACCGTTTCGTATCGCGGTAATCATTTTACCGAAAGTTGAAACGCAACTAGAACGTAGCTGGAACGTAACCGCTGTCAAACGAACGGTTGTGAAACAGTTACGAAGACGCTACTATTGTTGGACTGTTTCACGACCGTTCTGTGGTGTTTATCGAAATTAGATTGTATTTCATTAAACCGCAGAAGCTATTAACAAAGAAATAATAATAATAGATTGTATTTTCCTCGTCAACGACCTAAAAAACATACTTATATTAAATGTATGCGTCCATGAATTTATTGGAGTGTGTTCATGAATTCGATGTGGCTCATGCCCATGGGAGGAAGAAGAATAAAAGTGCAAGACTTATGATATGTGTGGAGCTTTTAATATGAGTGATCGGCAGTTTGTAAAACGGTACCGACTGTCTAAGGAGTTAACTCGCCAACTGATAACAGAGTTGGCTCCTCATGTGCCATGCACGCTACGTTCTGATGCTTCGGATGTTGAAACTAAGGTAAGAATTTTCTGCAGTAGGTAAAGCCATCAAATTCTAACATTTTCTCTTGCTTGGAATGGGTATGCTAACCATTGTTTAGGTTACAAGTGTACAAGTACATGCAGCCAGGCTGAGCCTTTACTGTAGGCAAATAACATGTTGTCAATAAATAACAAAAATTCTGTTCTAGGTTTTGGTGGCATTGGCGTTCTATGCTACAGGATCCTATCAAACCATTGTGGGAGACAGTCGGAAACATTGTGTATCGCAGGCCAGTGCCTCTAAAGCCATCCCAGCAAGTTACAATGGCTCTAAATAAGCCAATTGTTATGAACAAACACATTTCTTTCCCTTTTCAACAAACTGAGAGGGAACAAGTTAAAAGAGAGTATGTATGAACTAATATAATAAATACTATGTCCACATCAAACTAACCCACTGTTGAGCTGAGTTAGGCCATAATTCACTACGGGGGCTCATTCTGAGATGTAGTAATACATGCTGCACAATCATGGGATGTGGTGTTGCTGAGTTTCTTTTCCTTCTCAGCTTATCAAATGATTTGTGAAGTATGTGCATATCCTTACAAGAAATAAAGAATAATTTATATTCTCCTATTTTATCATCACAGTGTAATTTGAATGATTTTTAAAGTATATTATGCTAACCATAACAAACTAATAATTAATATGTTTTAGGTTTTATAGTAAGATCAAAATGCCTTGATTGCTGGGTTGTATGGATTGGGACCCATGTGGCTACTGTACGCCCTGCTGACAATGATGAACGGTTTTATAATAGAAAAGGATACCATTCTCTTAATGTTCTGATAGTGAGTACATTTTATTATAATTATGTATATCATTTTGTTGCCCATCTGCTATGTTAAAAAATATGACATAAGATATTTTTTTGCAGTTATGTGATCAAATTGAATATATTATGTATGGATGCAATTTACCCTGGGTCTACTCAGGATAGTGTTGTATGGGTTAACCATCTAATGTGTGGTTATCTTGAGAGGCTTCACACAATTGCTGGCGAGGATTTGTATCTTTTGGGTAGGTATTAACTAATCTCATATACTTAGTATGATAGGAAATATTATCTGAGATTATAGCATGATGATGACACCCATATCAGATCGAGGACCAGATCTCCTGACAAATATTATCAAGACGAGCACTTGACCACTAGAAATGTTGTTGAGCGTTGCATAGGTGTTTTAAAAGCTCGCTTTAGGTAAATTTTTGTTGCTAAGCTAGACACTGATAAGTAATTATTGATATTGTTAATGCAAAAAGTCTTTCATTACAGGTGCTTATTGGTGGACAGAAAGTTGCATTATACACCAGTAACTGCTGCAAGATTAGTAAATGCATGCTGTGTGCTACATAATATAGCACACAGAGCTCACATCACCTATCATCCAATGACAGCAGAAGAAGCATCTCGTGAGCGCAGGCTGACTAAGGGTGCCAACAGCGGTAGCAGTGCGGCTAGGGTACGGCGTGGCACATGCGTTGTTAGTGATCTGGCTGGGGTGTGCTCAGCAAAAGGCACTTATAATACGCTTGTGGGCAGATGGAGTGCACAACCATATATCTACATCATCCTAATTACTAGTAGTGGTGTACATATCACACCTCCAATAAACATTCTTCACACTAATCATAAATTACTGATACTAACTTTTTAAATACTTTATTTAGCTCTAAGTTAGAATTACACTCACATATTGTTCTTTATATCAATTATATTGAAATACCTACATTCTTATCAAATAAAGTAAAGTAACTTTGCCAGCCCTAAGCCTGCCAAAGTATGAAGGGAAAGTTAGTATTTATCAATAAAAACATTTCAATGTCAAATATTTTCTTTTATTGTAACAAATGTACCTATCTATTTACCAACATTATTCTGAAACTTCTGAAACATATAGGTGGTACAGTAACTTATAAACAAAGAAGATTTTATACAGACATCTAAATGACTAACTCTATATAATAATATTCTTAAATATATGCAATATGCTTATCTAGTAAAAATCCTCATAACAAAATACAATAAAACATATAGGTGGTAAAGCAAGAAAAGAAAAATTAAAGAAGGATTATATACAGACAGACAAGTAAAATATTTAATCTATATAATAAAAGTTTTAAATATATGTAATAGGCTGACTGATATATTAAAAATCCTAATAACAAAATACCTTAACAAACTAAAATAAAACATATAGGTGGTACAGTAAGAAACACACAATTAAAAATGGATTTTATACTGACATGTGAATTATCAACTCTATATCATAAAATACTTACATTTAAGTTATGTAATATGCTTAATGCTTATATATGAAAATCCTAATAACAAACTAAAATAAAACATATAGATGGTGCAGTAAGAAAAAACCAAAGATGGATTTTATACAGATATGTAAAATTTGTAACTCATTATAATACAATTCTTTAACTTGATCAACAAACTATTAGAATATATAACTATTAAAAATATGCAAGTATATTTATATCTAGTTTTAAAAATGTGATATTTAAAGTTAGCACTAAACTTAAATTATAGAAAAACAGGCCTGTAGTCTTTATTTTTGTACTTTGGTATGTCAAATATATTGTAATACTCCAGCTTGTATAGGCTAACTTTCTGGAACCAGCATCTATTGTGGGTTTTGTGTTTAGCAGTACTGAAACAATGGATAGATAATGAGTTCCATGAGTACTAATATTCTAAGACAGCTTTACTACTTTACTATAAAAAAGGGGCTGCCCTGCAGTATCCTGAAAATATTATTACAATCTAAGTGCAGTGATCATCATCATCTACCAACCCTTGTTCCACTTTATGTGGGGTCAGTACAAATATTATATTCTTTTCCAAAACATCATAGAAGCTGCAATGAAAGAACACAACAACAGAGCAAGAGCATTGTATAAAGTTTTACATTCAGTTTCAAAGGTTTTCAACAGGACAATGATTAGGGCACATTCTTTTTTAAGCCTGGCTAGCCCATTAAGTTATCACCCCTGAGTTAAAAAAATCTGTCATCGAATACCTAAAGCAAATATTTAGCTGTTCTTGGCAACCTGTTTCTATTCTAGGCCTAACATGTTCTTGCTGAAATCATCCACAATGATGTCAGCACTTTCATCTTAGTAGTTCATGTCAGTACTGAAACAATCTATAAATAAAAAGAAATTACCAGTTGGCTGAACCTTTCAATGATTTCAGTGATCACTCTGAATGATTCTGCGAAACTGCTCATGGCTTGGGCATTTACCAATGCAGCCTCTGCCCGCATTTCTTCAATACGGAGGACCATTGATCTTGATTCCTCTAATGCACTTCTAGCAGCTGAAATGCTGAAAAACAAACAAATTAAAGTAATTAAATTAAAATGTTACTACAAAATAACTAAAGTTAACAAACAAAATCCGATAGATTAGTGTATTATTCACAATCACAACTCACAAGCAAGTGAAATATTTACTTATCCCAGAATGGTTCTGAAATGTGAGGCAGGTACTTGAAAAGGTAAGCATCGGCCAACATCGGAGCAAAAAAGTACTTTATCATCAACTAAACACTTCAACGACTCGTTTTTTTCAAGAAATACTTGAATCTTGCTAAAAGTATTTTTGGTATTTATTTTGTTTACCTTTCGTCTTTGAAATTCGAATGTCGCGCCGAGCTGTCAGCTGTGAAAACTAGAGTTGCACCCGCATAAAATGTGAAATCGACACTCGATTTACCGTTATTTGACACAAAATATGGTAACCAAAAGTGACATCTCTAACAACGATGATGCGTTAGCGTTCCAATTACGGTCCAGCTTTGGTTGGTGTTTGAAATTTAGTGCGATACCGAATTCGTCTCAGCTGAATCGAAACTGTACCACAATTGCAACCAAACCGCAGCTGAACTTTAACCGTTTAGCGTTGTTTCAATTTAGCGCGATCGGACCGCAGTTAGGAAGACGCTACTATTGTTGGACCGTTTCACGACCGTTCTGTGGTGTTTATCGAAGTTAGATTGTATTTCATTAAACCGCAGAAGCTATTAACAAAGAAATAATAATAATAGATTGTATTTTCCTCGTAAACGACCTAAAACACATATATTAAATGTATGCGTCCATGGATTTATTGGAGTGTGCTCATGAATTCGATGTGGCTCATGCCCATGGGAGGAAGAAGAATAAAAGTGCAAGACTTATGATGTGTGGAGCTTTTAATATGAGTGATCGGCAGTTTGTAAAACGGTACCGACTGTCTAAGGAGTTAACTCGCCAACTGATAACAGAGTTGGCTCCTCATGTGTCATGCACGCTACGTTCTGATGCTTTGGATGTTGAAACTAAGGTAAGAATTTTCTGCAGTAGGTAAAGCCATCAAATTCTAACATTGTTCTTGCTTGGAATGGGTATGCTAACCATTGTTTAGGTTACAAGTGTACAAGTACATGCAGCCAGGCTGAGCCTTTACTGTAGGCAAATAATATGTTGTCAATAAATAACAAAAATTCTGTTCTAGGTTTTGGTGGCATTGGCATTCTATGCTACAGGATCCTATCAAACCATTGTGGGAGACAGTTGGAAACATTGTGTATCGCAGGCCAGTGCCTCTAAAGCCATCCCAGCAAGTGGCTCTAAATAAGCCAATTGTTATGAACAAATACATTGCTTTCCCTTTTCAACAAACTGAGAGGGAACAAGTTAAAAGAGAGTATGTATGAACTAATATAATAAATACTATGTCCACATCAAACTAACCCACTGTTGAGCTGAGTTAGGCCATAATCCACTACGGGGGCTCATTCTGAGATGTAGTAATACATGCTGCACAATCTTGGGATGTGGTGTTGCTTAGTTTCTTTTCCTTCTCAGCTTATCAAATGATTTGTGAAGTATGTGCATATCCTTACAAGAAATAAAGAATAATTTATATTCTCCTATTTTATCATCACAGTGTAATTTGAATGATTTTTAAAGTATATTATGCTAACCATAACAAACTAATAATTAACTTACTAGGTTTTATAGTAAGATCAAAATGCCTTGATTGCTGGGTTGTATGGATTGGGACCCATGTGGCTACTGTACGCACTGCTGACAATGATGAACGGTTTTATAATAGAAAAGGATACCATTCTCTTAATGTTCTGATAGTGAGTACATTTTATTATATGTATATCATTTTGTTGCCCATCTGCTATGTTAGAAGCTATGACATAAGATATTTTTTTTGCAGTTATGTGATCAAAATTGAATATATTATGTATGGATGCAATTTACCCTGGGTCTACTCAGGATAGTGTTGTATGGGTTAACCATCCGATGTGTGGTTATCTTGAGAGGCTTCACACAATTGCTGGCGAGGATTTGTATCTTTTGGGTAGGTATTAACAAATCTCATATACTTAGTATGATAGGCAATATTATCTGAGATTATAGCATGATGATGACACCCATATCAGATCGAGGACCAGATCTCCTGGCAAATATTATCAAGACAAGCACTTGACCACTAGAAATGTTGTTGAGCGTTGCATAGGTGTTTTAAAAGCTCGCTTTAGGTAAATTTTTGTTGCTAAGCTAGACACTCTGATAAGTAATTATTGATATTGTTAATGCAAAAAGTCTTTCATTACAGATGCTTATTGGTGGACAGAAAGTTGCATTATTCACCAGTAACTGCTGCAAGATTAGTAAATGCATGCTGTGTGCTACATAATATAGCACACAGAGCTCACATCACCTACCATCCATTGACAGCAGAAGAAGCATCTCGTGAGCGCAGGCTGACTAAGGGTGCCAACAGCGGTAGCAGTGCGGCTAGGGTACGGTGTGGCACATGCGTCGTTAGTGATCTGGCTGGGGTGTGCTCACCAAAAGGCACTTATAATACGCTTGTGGGCAGATGGAGTGCACAACCATATATCTACATCATCCTAATTACTAGTAGTGGTGTACATATCACACCTTCAATAAACATTCTTCACACTAATCATAAATTACTGATACTAACTTTTAAAATACTTTATTTAGCTCTAAGTTAGAATTACACTCACATAATGTTCTTTATATCAATTATATTGAAATACCTACATTCTTATCAAATAAAGTAAAGTAACTTTGCCAGCCCTAAGCCTGCCAAAGTATGAAGGGAAAGTTAGTATTTATCAATAAAAACATTTCAATGTCAAATATTTTCTTTTATTGTAACAAATGTACCTATCTATTTACCAACATTATTCTGAAACTTCTGAAACAAAGGTTGTACAGTAACTTATAAACAAAGAAGATTTTATACAGACATCTAAATGACTAACTCTAAATATATATAATAATATTCTTAAATATATGCAATATGCTTATGTAGTAAAAATCCTCATAACAAAATACAATAAAACATATAGGTGGTAAAGCAAGAAAAGAAAAATTAAAGAAGGATTTTATACAGACAGACAAGTAAAATATTTAATCTATACAATAAAAGTTTTAAATATATGTAATAGGCTGACTGATATATTAAAAATCCTAATAACAAAATACCTTAACAAACTAAAATAAAACATATAGGTGGTACAGTAAGAAAAACACAAAAATGGATTTTATACTGACATGTGAATTATCAACTCTATATCATAAAATACTTACATTTAAGTTATGTAATATGCTTAATGCTTATATATGAAAATCCTAATAACAAACTAAAATAAAACATATAGATGGTCCAGTAAGAAAAAACCAAAGATGGATTTTATACAGATGTAACTCATTATAATAAAATTCTTTAATTTGATCAACAAACTATTAGAATCTATAACTATTAAAAATATGCAAGTATATTTATATCTAGTTTTAAAAATGTGATATTTAAGTTTAGCACTAAACTTAAATTATAGAAAAACAGGCCTGTAGTCTTTATTTTTGTACTTTGGTATGTCAAATATATTGTAATACTCCAGCTTGTATGCGCTAACTTTCTGGAACCAGCATCTATTGTGGGTTTTGTGTTTAGCAGTACTGAAACAATGGATAGATAATGAGTTCCATGAGTACTAATATTCTGAGACAGCTTTACTACTTTACTAAAAAAAGGGGCTGCCCTGCAGTATCCCGAAAATATTATTACAATCTAAGTGCAGTGATCATCATCATCTACCAACCCTTGTTCCACTTTATGTGGGGTCAGTACAAATATTATATTCTTTTCCAAAACATCATAGAAGCTGCAATGAAAGAACACAACATATGGTACTGATATTTTCTCTAATAACATAAAAAAACAACAACAGAGCAAGAACATTGTACAAAGTTTTACATTCAATTTCAAAGGTTTTCAACAGGACAATGATTAGGGCACATTCTTTTTTAAGCCTGGCTAGCCCATTAAGTTATCACCCCTGAGTTAACAAAATCTATCACCGAATAACTAAAGCAAATATTTAGCTGTTCTTGGCAACCTGTTTCTATTCTAGGCCTAACATGTTCTTGCTGAAATCATCCACAATGATGTCAGCACTTTCATCTCAGCAGTTCATGTCAGTACTGAAACTATCTATAAATAAAAAGAAATTACCAGTTGGCTGAACCTTTCAATGATATCAGTGATCACTCTGAATGATTCTGCGAAACTGCTCATGGCTTGGGCATTTACCAATGCAGCCTCTGCCCGCATTTCTTCAATACGGAGGATCATTGATCTTGATTTCTCTAATGCACTTCTAGCAGCTGAAATGCTGAAAAAACAAACAAATTAAAGTAATTAAATTAAAATTTTACTACAAAATAACTAAAGTTAACAAACAAAATCCGATAGATTAGTGTATTATTCACAATCACAACTCACAAGCAAGTGAAATATTTACTTATCCCAGAATGGTTCTGAAATGTGAGGCAGGTACTTGAAAAGGTCAGCATCGGCCAACATCGGAACAAAAAAGTACTTTATCATCAACTAAACACTTCAACGACTCGTTTTTTTCAAGAAACACTTGAATCTTGCTAAAAGTATTTTTGGTATTTATTTTGTTTACCTTTTGTCTTTGAAATTCGAATGTCGCGCCGAGCTGTCAGCTGTGAAAACTAGAGTTGCACCCGCATAAAATATGAAATCGACACTCGATTTACCGTTATTTGACACAAAATATGGTAATCAAAAGTGACATCTCTAACAACGATGATGCGTTAGCGTTCCAATTACGGTCCAGCTTTGGTTGGTGTTTGAAATTTAGTGCGATACCGAATTCGTCTCAGCTGAATCGAAACTGTACCACAATTGCAACCAAACCGCAGCTGAACTTTAACCGTTTAGCGTTGTTTCAATTTAGCGCGATCGGGCCGCAGGCGATTTTTTATAAGATGTTCTGCAATCTTTGTCAAAACAGACGACATTGCTATTGGACGGTAATTATCAAACATTTTAGGATCTTTACCGGGCTTTAAAATAGGAATTATAATTTGGGTTTTCATCACATCTGGAACAAACCCTAAATCTATCATCAAATTTATCATTTCCAAATAATACATTAAAATTGTTTCACCAGCATTAACTAAAAAGGAATATGGGATTCCATCTGGACCGGGTGAAGAATCTTTAACAGAAGTGAGAACAAGGTGTAATTCTTGCATGGAGAAAGGAATAAAACTTGAATCATAAGCGGCACTTGAAGTGCAGGTATTTAAAAAACTAGGAACAAAGGGTGGAGCCAATCTGTCCATAAATTGTTCAAATCAACTGTCACAGTTAGGGTATGGTGGTGCGTGTTCTCTATATGAACCACGAAACTTTCGAATAGATTTCCATACAAAAGAGGAATGAACACTAGGAGAAATAGTTGAACAAAATGTTTTCCATCCCTGTGATTTTTTTGCATGAAGAATTTCTTTTGATTGAGACATTATAGCAGTTAATTTATAATAGTTTTCATTTGTCATGTCTCCGCAGTACTCTTCCTCAGCTATATTCCTCTGTGTCACAGCATCCATACATTCTTGATCCCACCATGGAGGAGATCTATGTTTAGTATTATGTTCTTTTAAAGGAAATGAATGTTTAGCAGCAGAATGAATGTAATTTATAAATGAACTAATACAATTGTTTAAAGAATGGGGTAGTATGAGAGGAAGATCAGAAGCAATTTGATCTAAGAATGATTTATATTTTGACCATTCATCCGACTGAGTTTTATTGTTAAGTTTGTATAGTAGTAATGGCTTAAATGGAACTGGATCAATTTTGGAAAATGGGAGATATAGCAAAGTGATCACTGCCAAAACAAGATGATAAAGTTTTCCATGACATTGAAGGAGCTAAGCTAGCAGATACCAATGTCAAGTCGACAGCACTAACTCGCTCATTTGGCTTTGTACGACGGGTAGGGCTACCAGTATTCAGTAAACACAACCCTACTTTGTCCATTATATTGAAAATATAATTAGAATCTGAGGCCTGGCAACCCCAGACTGGGTGATGGATATTAAAATCCCCCATTATTATAAAAGGACCTTGGATGTTTGTTAAGATGTCAAGGAATTTAGTCAATATGTCAAAAGATGGTCTAGGTATATATAGTGATATAAATGTTAAGTTTTTTAAACTAACAGCAACAAAAGAGAAGTTCTCAGATGCAATAAATGATGGTAAATGTACAAGATGAGAATTTACAGAATTTCTGACAAGTATGGCAGAGCTACCATACCTGTCAGCTTTGTCATCTCTGAAACAAAGGTAGTGAGGAACCTTAAAAAAGGAACCAGACTTAAGCCAAGTCTCAGAGATGGCAATGACCATTGGGTCATATTTATTAATAATATATAATAAATCTGTTTTTTTATTACTAAGACTTTGGCAATTCCATTGCAGCCCTAGAGAGGGAGCCATAATGGAAAGGTTGTGTCATTGGAATGGAAGAATCTTGGGCAGCGTTGGACGGTACAAAAGTGGAAGTATTAAGTAGCCTCATGAGAGCCTGTACGAGTATAAGCTCCATAATGCTACCAGAGGAAGAAATAGGGTCGGTACAGTGATTATTAAAGGCAACACCATTATTGTTGGGCATAGCCGGATTAGCAATTATGGCCTGATGGGCAGATCTGTCATAACCATGTCGCTGTGAAGGAGGAGGTCTGGGTTTTATAAAGATAGTTTTTTTATTTAAGACATTATTAGCTTTTACAGAAGAAGAATGAGGGGCAGGGGAAATATTTGCATATGATGTTCTTATTATATCACTGTAGGATTTACCTCTAATGGGGGAATGTAATTTGGAAGCTACTATATAAGAATGTTTTTATCAGCCATAGTGATTTTAATTTCCTTTTGCCTAGTAAATTCTGGACAGCTCTTATTTGTTGAATAATGTTAACCGGCACAAGATCAACAGGGTGAAGTACCCTCTTCCATATTGCATGAGTCACCAGTATGACCTTCTCCACACTTATAACAGCGTGCTTTAGACCTACAGCTATTTTAATGTGACCAAATCGACAACATTGGAAACATTGGACTGTAGGATAATAATAGCGTTCAACAACAAGAAAATTGAAACACATAAATACTCTTGGAGGCAAAACCTGACCGTCAAAAGATAATACACAAGATTGAGATGGCTTAAATACAGGAGCGCCATCAATAACAACTTTGTAATTTAAGCCTCTGATTTTTATAATGGGACAACCATCAAGAGGGACTCGAATATTCTCGAGCACTTCCTCCTCAGACCATTCAACAGGTATAACCTTGACAAGGCCCAAGCGAATTGTGTTAAACGATGGGATGAATGCCTTGTAATCATTGTTTTTTAACAGATCATTTCCAATAATTGCAGAGTTTGCATCAGAGAATGACAATGTTACTCTATTACGTCCTATTCTATTAACACTTCCTTCAACAATGTTTTGGAATTTGTTTTTGCTGAGGAAGCACCCAAAGTTCACAGGGTGCAAGAAAGTCCCTGAGTTGGGGGAAGATTCAACTTTTTGAACATGGACTACAAAAGGTCCCCTATCAGAGGACTTATATACTTGCCTACCGGAGGGAGTATATGATGGAATTGATGGGGTCTGAGATATGGTTGCTGAAGGCGCCGCAAGAGAATCAGTCATTTGAGATTCAGTCATTTTGTCATCAGTGATCATGTTTGATGATACACATGTCTGACCTAGCTGAAGAACTGAGTCCTGGGATTGTCTCTTTTCCTTACTACTTCTGTTTTTTGCAATGTTTTTTCCTCTTAAGAGTGGAAAAAGATCCATTGCTCTGCTGGAAGGTTTGTTCCACAATATCTGAAGAATAAGATACTACGGATACAAATTCAACTGGAGAAGGAATAGAATCACATCTATCCGCGGTGTATTCGGTAGGAATATCCGGGGGACTACCGACCCCGTCGAATATTTCCATCAAATTGGACGGAAAACAAAAGAAAAAAAACAAATGAAAACTATTAACAAATTTTTACAGAATTTACAAAACAATGATTACAAGGCATTCATCCCATCGTTTAACACAATTCACTTGGGCCTTGTCAAGGGTATACCTGTTGAATGGTCTGAGGAAGAAGTGCTCGGGAATATTCGTGTCCCTCTTGATGGTTGTCCCATAATTAAAATTAGATGCTTAAATTACAAAGTTGTTATTGATGGTGCTCCTGTATTTAAGCCATCTCAATCTTGTGTATTATCTTTTGATGGACAAGTTTTGCCTCCAAGAGTATTTATGTGTTTCAATTCACTTGTTGTTGAACGCTATTATTATCCTACAGTGCAATGTTTCCAATGTTGTCGATTTGGTCACATTAAAAATAGCTGTAGGTCTAAAGCACGCTGTTATAAGTGTGGAGAAGGTCATACTGGTGACTCATGCAATATGGAAGAGGGTACTTCACCCTGTTGATCTTGTGCCGGTTAACATTATTCAACAAATAAGATCTACATACTATGTTGTTAGAAAAAACATGTACTCGTACCGACCCACATACAGTGGGATTGTGGTAGAAAGATGACAATTTTATAGGAATGACCTTTTTAAAATCTTATACCTTATATATAGATAATATTGGTATATGGTATATCTTATATATAGATAATATTGCCAAAAAATCATGCAAAAAATAATATTGAAACATTACATTGTTCGTCAAAGAGATAAATATGAAAACTGAAAGAACCAATGCAGCTTGTGGCGTTGCCAGCTCGATGTTTGTATAACTTACTTGGAAGATAAATTTGTTGGAAAGATGATCGTGAAACGTGTTCCATGTTTATATCAATCATATAAAGTGACATTTATATAATTCAGTTAATTTATGTGTTGGTTAGCACCCTGGAACATTATTAGGACATTCTGCAACGGACCCTAAGTAATATATTACAACATTGTTTTTGCTTTATTAAGTATATATGTCTAAGATATTTTTTCATTGTTTCAGATATGTACATAATACACCAAATTTAAAACTCCATACAAGATTTTCCCTTCTGATCTGACTCAGGCAAAAACAATTGCCAAATACAAAAAAAAATATCTAGTTTTCGACAAAAGCAGCGACAACGCTGCTTAAGGATGCAATGATAAAAATTTAAGAGAATTCTTATTTTTTACACAATCACTAACCAGGCAGGCACAGCTAGAGGTGAAAAGCTTTTTATAGTACTATGGTATGTAATATAACTTATTTGATGAATCACTATAATAATAAAACAAAATAATATGTATGTAGTATTAAACATTGTAACATAAAACAGCTGTCCTTGGGAGCCAGCTTGAACGAAATCTTGGCTCGTCTTTAGAATCGGTATACACCACAATGTACCTTAATTCTTTAATAAGCACATGAAATTTTATCTCCCGGAAATCAATAGTTTTTAAGAAATAAATTATTGATATTTTAATTTTAACCTAGATTATTTGTGTAATTTGCACTTCTACTAAGTACACGACATAGCCTAATGGATTCAAAATACCGCGAATTATTCAGGTGGCTTAGATTAGGTCGTATGGTGTGACAGAACCGAATCGGAGCACCCACCTTCCAAGCAGTCTTGTCTGCCCTACCCCTAGAGTGTTTTTTATAAGCCGGAGGCGCGGAGGGGGAGTGGCGCTAGTCTACTCGCGGCGAGGAACAGCGGACGAAGCTAAGCCGGAGCGGCGAAGGCTGGACGCCAAAGGTGTCCAAAAGCCGAAGCTGCGAAGGCGTAGCGAGTACGCTGTGACGAGGCAGCGAGAAGACTAGCGCCGCTCCCAAGTATAATAAATACTTACCTAATACAAGGTTTCTCTGCAACATTTTGTAATGAGAAAATTTTATTTAACTGCTTAAGATCATCTGTGCGAAAAAGCACATCTGTTGCACATGCATCCGCATCTACCTCGCAAACTCAGTGTTTAGAGGTTAAATGTATTCTATTGTAAGAGTCTAGTCCTTGGTCAAAACTTTCTATTTCAACATGAACCCTAATTTACTAGGTTTTTAAGTCTGCACTTCAAAAGTAAAGTTTCTTCTATAAAAACAGATTGGATATTCAGATGTTTTTTTTTTTATGAAGTGACGAGACTACATTTCGCCCACTTGATAATAAGCGTCATGCCTGTCCATTACAGTAGCAGTCACCATACTCAAGCCATACTTGATTTGACTGTGATTGTTACTCCGAGTTCTTATATCTACTTCCCTCAGTGAATTCACTTGATACAATGCCTTTCACACCTAAACACATTTATGTTTACACACTACAGTGCAGTGTCAGAATATCTGACTCAGCAGTGGCTCCCAACAAGACAGTCTTGCTGATGAGACACACCACTAGTTATTAACTTGTTGTGAACATACAACCCTCAGACACCAGACTAGTCCGAGCTGTTGCAAAAAAATGACATACATATATTGTTTTTTTTCAGATATAAATTTAAAAGGAGCGAGTATCAATCCTAAATCTGCACATATAAAAGCACTTAACATAATATTATCCACTTGTTCATTAATATAATCTCAAGAGAAGCAGAAGACAGTGGACTAAAAATATATATATCTTATATAGTTAAATCTAGAAGTTCATACACAATATAACTAAGTTCTGCTGAGAAGGTAACGAGACTGGAGATCAAAATGGATTTAGACATTAAAGTAAAAATTGAAGCGAAATCGTATGAATGCAGTATCTGTGACTATAAAAGTGCTCAAAAAGGTCACCTTAATATTCATATGAAAACGCACACTGGAGAGAAACCGTATGAATGCAGTATGTGTGACTATAAAAGTGCTCAAAAAGGGTACCTTAATATTCATATGAGAACGCACACTGGAGAGAAACCGTATAAATGCAGTATGTGTGACTATAAAAGTGCTCATAAAGGGCACCTTAATATTCATATTAAAACGCACACTGGAGAGAATCCGTATGAATGCTGTATGTGTGACTATAAATGTACTCATAGGGGTAGCCTAAATAAGCATATGAGAAAGCACACCGGAGAGAAACCGTATGAATGCAGTATGTGTGACTATAAAAGTGCTCAAAAAGGGCACCTCAATAATCATATGAAAACGCACACTGGAGAGAAACCGTATGAATGCAGTATGTGTGACTATAAAAGTGCTCGTAGGTGTGACGTGAATATTCATATGAAAACGCACACTGGTGAGAAACCGCATGAATGCAGTATGTGTGACTATAAATGTGCTCGAAAGGGTAGTCTTAATATTCATATCAAAACGCACACTGGAGAGAAACCGTATGAATGCAGTATGTGTGACTATAAATGTGCTCGTAGGTGTGACGTGAATATTCATATGAAAACGCACACTGGTGAGAAACCGCATGAATGCAGTATGTGTAACTATAAAAGTGCTCAAAGGGCTAACCTCAATAATCATATGAAAACGCACACTGGAGAGAAACCGTATGAATGCAGTATGTGTGACTATAAATATACTCATTGGAGTAGCCTAAATAATCATATGAAAACGCACACTGGTGAGAAACCGTATGAATGCAGTATGTGTGACTATAAATATACTCATAGGAGTAGCCTAAATAATCATATGAAAACGCATACTGGAGAGAAACTGTACGAATGCAGTATGTGTGACTATAAATGTGCTCGTAGGTGTGACGTGAATATTCATATGAAAACGCACACTGGTGAGAAACCGCATGAATGCAGTATGTGTGACTATAAAAGTGCTCAAAGGGCTAACCTCAATAATCATATGAAAACGCACACTGGAGAGAAACCGTATGAATGCAGTATGTGTGACTATAAATATACTCATAGGAGTAGCCTAAATAATCATATGAAAACGCATACTGGAGAGAAACTGTACGAATGCAGTATGTGTGACTATAAATGTGCTCGTAGGGGTAACCTAAATATTCATATCGAAACGCACACTGGAGAGAAACCGTATGAATGCAGTATGTGTGACCATAAATATACTCATAGGAGTAGCCTAAATAATCATATGAAAACGCACACTGGTGAGAAACCGTATGAATGCAGTATGTGTGACTATAAAAGTGCTCTAAAACATCATCTCAATAGACATATGAAAACGCACAGGTAAACAAACAGATAGGTGTATAATGAGACAAGGTCGTGGCGTGGGTTAGAGCAGAGGTTTGTCTTGTGGTAGGCTTCCTTGTGTATGGAGTTATGTAGGGCGAGATCCGCTAGACGAGGAGGTGGTCAGTAGCAGACGTCGGAGACGAGACCCGCCGCGATGATCCGGGGGTGGTCAGGCCGCGTAGTACTCTGCACTCGGGAGCTGTGCCCGGAGGTGGACCCGGCGAGAGGCCGTAGGGTCTGCCCCCCGCAGCAGGCACCGACAGTAAGGGCAGCTGCCTTGCTGCAGGTGAGGTGCTGCCGGACTAAGGAAACTCCTGCCGTACAGTGGACCCTGCCAACCAAACAAAGTTCAAAGTTTTTTTATTGCTTTCATGAGTACATTTGATGGATACAATATTTAACAGAACATACATGAAACCCATTTGGGCATAGCATCATTATACAATCAAATACATGAAATGTTACAGATGAAGTACATATTACCAACGTGAAACAGACCTATATTTGAAGTTGAAACATTGTCAATTTATTATAAACTATTTTAATCATGTTTTTTTTTATCCTTGCGTGTAATATTTTAAATTATATTGATTATTAATAAAATTATGTCGAATGTCATGAAAAAATATAAAAATTATGGGAATTTATCATTATAATATTCTTTTAGATTGTAATAGCATTTCTCTGTAAGTAATGTTTTAATTTTATTTATAAATTTGTTCATGTTTGGTTCACCTCTTAACTCGTTTGGTAAATGGTTGTAAACTTTTATCGCGTTAACATAAGGGCCTTGGTGGTAGGGCATTTTGCGAATGCCCGCCTGGCTATCTACCACCTTCAAGTAGAAAATTTGTCGTCAAGCCCCTAACGGTGTGTTCCGGCAGCTTTCCTTGAGAGCCAGTAATTCTAGGTTAGCCTGAACAACATCTTCGACCACATATTCACTTACCATCAGATGAGATAGAGGTCAAAGACTTACCTATTTGTACGGTTTAGCCATAACATAGAAAATCTAAAAAAAAATGTGTTAGTAGTACATGTGTGTGTAATATAATAACTTGTATACCTTAATATATAAATTATATTGTATTATACCTAAGAAAGAATACTATACAGGGTTACTGGTAACTTACGCATAACCTCTTAAGGGTAATTTCAGTACATCACAAGGAACAAGTTTAGCTCAAAAATTTTTCTGAAAACTTAATAAAAAAAATCATCAAGATTTTCTTGTACTCTCTAACACATTTTGGATCTGTTTCGTAACGTAACAAACGATATAGCAAAAACGGAGCGCGTGCCGCTACGTAACTTAGAGAGCTACGTACGTAGACACGCACACCCGTAGTCAACCAAGCCACAGCGCAGCCTACGCGGTAACTCTACGGTACCTACATACTGTCCACCGGATGTTTCTTATTACGTGTATGTACACTGGGTCCACAATCCCTTTATACTTAAACAGTTCTTTAGTAAATTAAATAGCGACAAACCCATAAAATAAATATGAAGTACCTACGTTGCTGGACAAAGTCACATACATATTCACTAGGACTTGTACACGTGCACATTAGCGATGCAGTGTATGTAGTAGCCAGCAGGTAGATAAGCGCAAGGCGCATGGACAATGACGCGACACGACAACGACGGAAATGAGCGCCTCGTGGCGGAGCAGCGCGGCGGCGCGGCGCGGCACAGCGATCTCCTGCGCACGTAACCCATACAATACCTACTAGTACTCGTGGCACCCAACTTTCATTTGTTATTTGGTTCAGTCACATAAGAAGTCAGTAACTTCAATAAAGTCGGTACACGCTACACACACATACGTCTTCTTGATAAGAATCCTAACGCCTAGTGATTGCGTCGCTAAACTCTAAATGGGTTCAGGGCACATAAAATGACCGTGATTTCAAATGGTGTAGTAATGTGTATGTATTGAAGCAATGATGACCGAGTGGTAATAGCCATAGCTTGCAATGTCTCAGGTCCCTGGTTCGATCACCACCGCCGCGCCACCGGACCATTTGAAATTCTACCGCATAATGATGGCGTTGTTAAACGACAGATTTCCTCACAATCAGAAAATCTGTTGCTAACGACCGAAACTGTTGTTGCCGAACACGATCTTGGATAAAAGTTGCTATGTTGCCAGCCGTGTGACAATGCCAATGCATTGTCATACGGCTTGGTGATGTAGGCATGTTCGGGAATACCCTCAGTATTCTGTCCTCTGTGGCGGCAGGTTTCAGGCACATATCATTACACCACATCTCACTGTCACTCGAACTAATACTCGAAATTAAGCACCTACTGAAATGACATCGTCTTATTATTCGCGAAATCGTGAATCGTGAACATCTCAATTCGTACCTAACTCGCGAGCGCGACTGACTGATCGATTGCCGCTGTCGCGCCAGGCGCGCGGCTAAGATAAAAAACCGGTGGGATTTCCCGGAACAAAAGCCGGGCCGCCGCTATTGTTTTGACTTTGATCTTCCTTTCGCATGGCGCCGCCGCCGCGCCACCAGCACGCGGGTGGCGGCACGGGCGGCGCCTTTTACCACTTGACCGGCGGATTTTATTCAATAAATGTCTGTAAAATTCGACTTTACCAGCAGAGTAGACTGATAAGACCTTACAACATTGTTTTTTGGAGTTTTTCTTTAAAATACAGTAAATAGTAGCAATAGGTACCGTAGAATTAATTATAATACTAACTTAGTAATACCACGGCGCGGCATGCGGCACGCAGATCAAAGTCAAAAGTTTAGGTGGCAGCCGCCACGCGCCGCCCGACTCTTGACGCCGGCGCCGCCGCGTCTGGCCTTTCTTTTGGTGAAATTAGTTGCATGATTTTGAACTCGTTTAGGGCTTAATTGGTAAAGTCATTTCGCGTTCCCTGCTTGGTAGGATCCTTATCAGGCAGACGTCTATGTGGGCAAAATAATCATTTAATTGTAGTACCACCGCCTTTACTTACCTTTACTCACTGGAATGGATTCTTATCAGGTATACATCTGTCATCGATAGATGTCTGGCTAGGTAGGTACCTACTACACCATCTTTAGTGAAAATACTGATATTTAGTCTGTTTTTGGACCCGTTTGAGGTTCAACAACCCGATCACTAGGCGTTAGGATTCTTATCAGGCAGACGTCTTTATCGTCAGGTAGGCACTTAATTTACCTAGGCCTTTATTGAAATAACACCCTTCAATTTATGTAGGTATGTGAAATGATAGTTAGCTAGTTACTTACCTACTTAGGACTTAGGTAGGTACTGTAGAAGTATTATTATATTAGATTAGTTAGATTAGAGATAAACAGCGTGAACAATAGGCTGTAAGATTTAAACCAATAATAGGTAGGTAGGTACCTACCTACCTACGTATAGTTTTGTAAAAACATAAAAGTCAAACATAATATTACGATGGATACCTACCTATGTTGTTCATATCATATGTTCTAGCATAAGCGAGGAGTAATAATTACTTTTTTAATGTAGACATTCCTAAGCCTGGTTTAGTATGAAGTTCTTATAGGTATTAGGTTCACAAGCTTTCTGTATCAGTTACCATTAAAATCTCTTTGTCAGTTACAGACACGTAACACTGGCATAATCTGTGACCTCATAGTACCTACGAGGTACGAGAATACGAGGCAGTCACATGGACAGTGAAGGAAAATATCCGTTCCACCTTCATCGCGTCACATTCTGCAACATGCTGCTTGCCGAGAGGCCGACTGTGTTGTGGACCGATGAGGCTACTTTGGGAGAGTGGGACTGTTTAATACTAGAAACGAACATTTGTGGTGTCACGAAAACCCCCATGAACCCGTACTCTCCTGGGTTCAAGAACAATTGTATTTCAGATGTGGACTGTGTGTGGGTTGTACCGGTGATTATTTTGAACAATTTGCACGTGATAGACTTCGTCACCCCCGGGACTTGAGTTTGAGGGGTGATAATTTGTAAAATGGTATGTAAATATTTTGTAAATAGTTCAATGATTGTAAATAAGAATGATTCCACTCTTTAAATACGCCTACATAAAAAAATAATCTACTTTTTATTTTTTGCCGGTTTTATTTATAATATTTAAATAATCTACAATTAATTTCTTCGAACTTAGGTTTAAGTTTGAAGCGTTCGTAGCGTAGGTACTAACTTAGCCGTTCTTAACCGATCAACTATGTTAAGCAACGTCCGCTGCGGTCATGAGTTGGATGGGTGACCCTTAGTGGCATTTTTATAGATTAAAAAAAACGTGGGAAGTTTTTGTGTACCCTAAAAGTACGCAATCGTGCCTGAATGCTACTTACGCGACAGGTAGACAATTATACATCACATGTGCGACCGCGCGCCTCCTTTGATGCTATTTGTTGCTGAATTACTTGTACCTAATAGATTGTTTGAATTTTATCAACTTTTATTTTTTAATCAAGCCAGTCAAGTATGAAGGGATTGTGGACTCAGTGTACATGTAATAAGAAACATCCGGTGGTCGTAGCTCTCTGAGTAAAGTAGCCAGAGCCACACGTGCTCCGTTGTTGCTTCAACATTTGCGACGAAATAGATTTTAGAGAGTGCAAGAAAATCTTGATGATTTTTTAAATTGAGTTTTCAGAAAAAAAAAATATCAGAACTTGTTCCTTGTGATGTACTGATATTGCTCTTAAGAGGTTTTGCGTAAGTTACCAGTAACCCTGTATATAATAATGTAATAAAATATATACTCATAGCAATAGATACTATCTTATTATTGTAATAAAATAACAAACATTATTATTCAATATTATTGTCTTTATTTATCCTACTTTTAGAATTCATACCAAGCCATTTTACTATTACTTAATATACATCGGGAATCTTTGTTTTCTGCTATTCTTGTTCATAAAACTCAACAAACAGTGGTTGTATTATTCATCTTGTAACTACTGATAAGTGACAGCGTAAGTATTATACACTTTCGTCACTTGAACAATTTCCATAACTACTGCTATTTCCAGTATAACCCTTTAAAAAAATACTTACATTTAGTGATACGAACATAATCACATATTATCTGCTGGAACACACCGTTAGGTGCTTGGTGACGGATTTCCTACTTGAGAGTGGAGAGTTGAGATTATCTAGCTAGCTAGGCGGCATTCCCAAAATGCCTGAATATGATGATAATCTTTAAAACTATATCAATCTCAACTTCGCAACAATCGCTCATGTAGTCGTACTTAGAATGGAACACAAACAAAGTGTTTACTCTGTAAATATAATAATTGAATGAACCATTTTTAAATTCGTTAAATATATTAAATTTAAATTTCATTATATTCGCATCTCATTTACAACAAATATCAATTTCGGTTCCAATATTGAGTCCATAGCCCAGCTAGCCTCAAATAAGCTTTGTGTTTTGATTAAGGTGAGACAATTACTTCACACCGGGACAGTCGCTTAATCTTTATCAATTGCAAGTCCGGACGTGTATGGAGTATACTCCTCTCACCTTTGGGATGTTTCTGCCAAATACCAGCTGGAGACAATGGAAGCTATTGAGAGGAGAGCCAAGAACGACCAACTACTTAGTAAGCAAGAGAGTATTGAGCATCTCTGCAAAGTCGCTTTTTTATCGGATACATTACGCGGAGTGTGCCACGGAACTTCATGATTTGATTCCGCCATCCCCATTCTATAGTCGGACATCCAGGGATACTCAGAAGCGCCACCGTTATATGATGAATGTTCAATTTACCCGAACGAAGCGATTTGCTTCTACGTTCATCATACGAACCGCCATGGAATGGAATAACACCGACCACATTATCACATACCATCAGGTGAGATTATGATCAAAGGCTAACCTATCACCAATAAATAAAATGATCTGTGTAAGCGCGCTCCGTCATCGATCGCATCATCACTTAACATCAGGTGAGATAGTGGTAAAGTGCTACGTATCTACTAAAGTCGGTTGCACGTTTTTTTTGGTGTTTTATTGGACTCTTAATGTTAATCGACGGGACTGCCTATTCAGGTATTTTTATTAATTGTACATACATACATATAATCACCCTTGTATTCCCCGAAGGGGTAGGCAGAGGAGTGTAAACTCCCACGTTTCGCCAATTGGGTTTTGGTTCCATGTAATAGGGGGTAAGCCTGTTGTCTCAAATTATATTTGAATAAGATCCCACTAAAGTGTGGAAATTTCTAAGGTCGATGGGAGTTGGAAAGTCTCGCCAAGTAACAATATCCAGTAACACAAATATTGATAAGTTAAATAAGCACTTCTCTTCTTCAGTCAACTTTGATTAAACTGTGAAATCCGCTACTCTTAACTCTCTGTCTTCATTGCCAACTCCTGACCACTCTCCTTTAATTTTTAGTGAAATAGTTGATTGTGACGTTAAGAGAGCCATTTCTTCTATTTCGTCAAATGCAAGTGGTAGTGATAGCATAAGTCGTAAGATAATTTTACCCATACTGGATGATATCGTTCCAGTAACCTGTTACATTTTTAAATTTTCCATAATTAATGGCGACTTTCCTTCAGTATGGAAGGAAGCTCAAATAACCCCCCTGTACAAGCAAGTGTCAGCTGTACATTGAACTCTGCGTTCTGCTGCGAGTGCAGTTTACGCCGCGGCACAGCCCGCGGCCCAAATTCACCAGTTCGCAATCAACCATCACATCAAACACGCGTTCTCATCAATTTACCCCTTAGTTCTGTTCGTAAATATAATAATAGTATTCAAAACACATCTTTTAATTATCATCCAAGCTGTACGGCATCAAGAAACCGTACATCTTTGTTTTTGGTCCTTCGACGCTATCGGAATAGCGAGGACGAATCGCGAGTGACGTATAGACTTATCCGTCAAGGTGTGAGTCCTTATCAGTGACATCTGGAAACAGTGTTAGTAGGAGTCATCAAGGATTCCAAGCAAACGAGCAGTCAGCGAGCACCAAGGCTCGCCCAAATCCCCACAGAACGTCTCAGGGAGCATCAAGGCTTATCCCGGATCACCAAGGATCTACGCAGACGGTACCAGCGGGCACAGGAGCACCAAGGCTCTAACCAGGAGTTTATTGAGCACAAAGGCTCAACTGCTGCAAGTAAGATCTTTCCTTTTATTCTAGCTGCTATATTTGTGGTGTGTTAAAATGGAGAGTCAATTAGGGGTAACAAGTAGTACTGAGGACATGTTAAGAAAGCAGGCGAGTCACTTTAGGGCACTTGAGAGGACAATTTCTAACATAAATCTGGGTCAAGTGACTGAAAAATGGGAATTTGACGATCTTTTAAAGACAATTCAATTGCGATGGTCGGCAATCGATTCCTTACACCTAGAAATTAACAGTGAGTTAGAAGGTAAAAATTCACAATATCAGCAGCAGTTCTTGTTAATTCGTCTGTCGTATTTATTACAAGTTTACAACTTATTGGACCCTAGATTTCATAGAGTAAATAATTTATTATCTATAGTAAAAATGAAGTCTTTGTTATCTGCTCTATATATCGTTTCTCTTCCCTTTTTGTCTCTGACCTCTTGAGGGACGTACAATAAAAATTATTAATTATAAATATATCTTTTGCCATCCACAATAAAATCCATTGTAATAAGCCTGTGTATTTATGGTAAATATACGAAGCTTATACTGAACTCTGCTGCACTATTATTTTACATCTACGGACCTCTGCCATACAAAAACAGGTTACGGCCCAGATACGATCAGCGAGGACGTCACCGCCATTAAAAAAATGTCTTCACCGAATCAAGCCGGCAACTCGCTACAGATGCCTAGTGATGGCTTTTTAAATCAGCAAAGTCAGCAGAGTGTTCACACTGGAACGTCGGTAGAAAAACTAGATGGGAACGTAAACTTTAATACGTGGAAGTTCGCCGTCCGTATGTTATTAACCCTTGAAGGTGTATGGAATTGTGTAACAGGCGAAGACACCGATCCATGCCGGGATCAGCGTGCTTTGGCCCGCATTTGCCTATCAGTAAAACCGCATTGTTATCAGTACGTGCGTGACGCAAAGAATAGCAAAGATGCATGGCAAGCATTGTGCAACGTCTTCGAAGATAGAGGGTTGTATCGACGTGTCCTCTTGTTGAGAAATCTTCACAGGATGGATTTTGGCGCTTATAGTTCTATGGCTGAGTATATTGAGAAGACTATGTGTGTCGTGCAGCAACTAGCCGACATTAATAAAATCATAGATGATGAAGAAGTAGCAGAGTTGCTGCTCTCAGGACTCCCAATGTAGTATGATGCTCTAGTCTCAAATTTGGAAACAGCTTGCATGACCTCGAACCTCTCCAGTGAAATGGTTCGCTCCAGATTACTACAGGAAGAGTATCGAAGAAATGGACGTGATTGTAGTACTGCCTATGTAACTAATACAAAGAAGTATGAAAATAAGAAGAAGAAAATTGTCTGCCACTATTGCTCCCGTCCGGGGCACTACAAGAATAAATGTTTCAAACTGAAGCGAGACAAAAACAAGAAGAAGGAAGATACAGAAACATTTTTGGCGACAGCATTTCTAGCTTCAAGTGAAAATAGTACATGGTTTATAGATAGTGGAGCATCACAACATATGTGTATGGACAAAAACTTGTTTTCAAGCATAAAATGTAGTAACCATAATGTGAAAATTCCAGACAACTCTATGGTAGAATGTCTAGGCACTGGAGAGATTATACTAAATGTAGAGGATAATGTGTTAAACTTAAAAGATGTATTGCTAGTTCCCAAGTTATCAGCCAACCTACTTTCAGTGAGTAAGCTTGTTTTGTTAGGTTATGTTGTATCGTTTAGCTCAGAGGGTTGTTTTATATATAGTAAAACATCTGGCAAACCAGTAGTAAAAATTCCAAATGCAAATGGTATGTATAAGTTAAAGGTCAGGGGTGAAGCGCCTTCGTGCGCTGTGGCGTGTTCTTCGGCTATCTTGTCAGTGCAAGATGCACAGAATGCTAACAATGCTGAGGTGCCATTTGCAATATGGCACAGGAGGCTAGGCCACTTGTCGAAATCAGGTATGTTAAAATTACAGGGTGCATGCGGTGTATGTTTTCAGGATGTAGATACCACAGAGGGATGTGTACCATGTCTGGAAGGAAAAATGGCAGCAAAGCCATATCCTGCCGAGACTCTGCACCGTGCTACTCAATGTCTACAAATCATACATTCCGATGTTCTTGGGCCCTTACCACAACCAAGTTGGAGTGGAGCTAAATACCTGGTCACCTACACCAATGACTTTTCCAGAAAGAGCTTTGGATATTTACTGAAGAACAAAAATGAGGTATTTATTACTTTTGTTCATTTTAAAAATTTAGTAGAAAAACAACTGGGGTTGCCTATTAAGATTTTGCGTTCTGATAATGGGGGCGAGTATTGCAGCAAGCAATTTAAAGATTTCCTAAAGAAAGAGGGGATTATACACCAAACATCTGTAGCTTATTGTCCGCAGCAAAACGGAGTTTCTGAACGTCTTAATAGGACTATTCTAGAAAAAGCTAGATGTATGTTGTTAGGGGCTGGCTTAGACAAGCGTTTTTGGGGTGAGGCAGTAATGACAGCAATATATTTAAAGAACAGGTCACCCACTTCAGCTTTGTCAGGTCTTACACCCGAGGAAAAGTGGACAGGGTCGCGGCCGGACCTTAGTCATTTGCATGTTTTTGGTTGTTTAGCCTATGCCTTACTTCCGGAACAGAAAAGGCATAAACTTGATGCAAAGAGTAAAATGTATATTTTCGTTGGTTACAGCGAAACCTCCAAAGGTTTTAAACTTGCCGATCCCTTAAATCCACAGAATGTGGTTGTAGCACGGAACGTTGTTTTTATTGAAAACAAATTTTATGAGACAGAGAAGCAAAAGAATTTTAATATGACTGACAATAATAATTTTATAATTTATGATAATATATTGAATAATAATAATGATAATTTAATTTATTCAAAGTCTAGTCAAAATGTTTGTTCTAGAAGGGTCTCAGAATGCAATTTAAATAATGAAAATATAATCTTAAATAATTCTAGTCACTCTAATGAACTGAATTCTAGCTCAGGTGAATGTAGCAGTTCTAGTTCTGATCAGACAGTTGAACTGAATCCGGTTTTTAACAGATCTATTATGCCAATTTCAGAAGAGATGGAATGCAGTACTGGAGGCGAGCTGGAAGCGGGAGAAGTTATATCTCCGGTCGCCGACTCGCACTTCGAGCGTTTGACGTCATCGCCCGAGGTGGCCGTTGGAGGGGAAGTTGCACACTCCACGCCGATCGATACTCCACGCCCAGTTCGTAGTACTCGATCTAAGCTGCCATCCAGGTACAAGGATTATGAACTACATTACTCTCATTTGGCACAACATGAATCAATGTTACCCGGGGATCCTCTCTCATTTGAGGATGCTATTTCTGGCCCTAATTCTGAACAATGGAAAGCCGCCATGCAGAGTGAATATGATTCACTCATGGCGAATAAGGTATGGAAGCTGGTTGATCGCCCCATAGGCGAAAATGTAGTAAAATGTAAGTGGATTTTCAAACGCAAGCATGATGCTTCTGGTAAGTTTGACCGCTGCAAAGCGCGCCTGGTTGCCAGAGGTTTTACTCAAGTCGAGGGGGTTGATTACTGTGATACTTTTTCGCCAGTGGTTAGGCATAGCTCAATGAGAATATTATTTTCATTAGCTGCTCAATTAAACCTTAATATGGATCATTTAGATGTCACCACAGCTTTTCTAAATGGTAGGCTAGAAGAAAGAATTTATATGGAACAGCCTCAAGGTTTTTGTAATAATGAAAATGGTGATAAAGTTTGTTTATTACTTAAAGGAATATATGGGCTCAAACAAGCAAGTAGAATTTGGAATATTAAAGTCAATGACTTGTTAACTAAAAATGGCTATAAACAATCTAAATGTGAACCTTGTGTGTATACTAAGAAAAATGGTAAAGATATCACAATTATAGCATTATATGTAGATGACTTTTACATATTTTATAGTTGTACAACTAATGAGTTGTTACCCTTGCTGGAGTCCAATTTTAATGTTAAGAATCTAGGTACTCTAAAGAGCTGTTTAGGTATAAATATTAATAGAGATAGAAGTAGACATATAATTAGACTAGATCAATCTCAATATATAAAATGTTTACTTAATAGATTTGGTATGACAAACTGTAAACCTGTGTCTACACCTATGATCACAAACTGTAAACTTGGTATGTCTGAAAGTACTTGTTTAGATGATGAAACTTATAGATTCAGAGAGCTCATGGGTTCCTTAAATTACTTAGCTGTTTGTTGTAGGCCAGACATTGCTTTCGCTTGCAGTCAGTTGAGCCAGTTTAATCATGCATTTGATAGGACACATTGGCTAGCAGCTAAACGCGTCTTGAGATATTTAGCGGGAACAATAAATTACAGTCTATGTTTTTATGGCTCTGGTAATTTAGAAATTACAGCTTACTCAGATGCTAGCTGGGGAAATGAAATAGTTGATCGCAAATCATACACTGGTTTTGTAATTAAACTTGGCAAAAATGTAATAAATTGGGAAGCACGTAAGCAACGATGTGTAGCATTAAGTAGCACTGAGAGTGAATACCTCTCAATTGGAGATGCATGTAAAGATCTTTGTTTCATTAATAATTTGTTGTCTGAGATATTGGATACTAAATTTGTAATTACACTATATAATGATAATCAAAGTGCGCACAGAATATTAGAGTCAAAAGAGTATTGTCATAAGCGCACGAAACATATTGATATACGTTATCACTTTGTAAAAGATCTTGTTGAAAAAGGTTTCCTTACTGTTAAATATATGCCTACAGGAGAGATGGTTGCAGATATTTTAACCAAATCTCTCAGTGCAATTAAACATAAGAAATTTATTGCTGAATTAAATTTATTAGAGCCCTAATGTGTAATGTGGTTTAATGTTATAATGTATTACTTAGCTATGTTTAAGTTAAGTATTTGTTAATGTTAAAATAGTGGATATTATTATTATCGAGTCTGTGTATGACTGATGTAATATTAATTTTAAATCCAGACTATCTGTATAAATGTAGTAGAGCATGAGAATTTATGTAGAGCAGATAGTTGCAGTTGAAACTTGAAAATCCGAAGGGGAAGTGTTAATTCGTCTGTCGTATTTATTACAAGTTTACAACTTATTGGACCCTAGATTTCATAGAGTAAATAATTTATTATCTATAGTAAAAATGAAGTCTTTGTTATCTGCTCTATATCGTTTCTCTTCCCTTTTTGTCTCTGACCTCTTGAGGGACGTACAATAAAAATTATTAATTATAAATATATCTTCTGCCATCCACAATAAAATCCATTGTAATAAGCCTGTGTATTTATGGTAAATATACGAAGCTTATACTGAACTCTGCTGCACTATTATTTTACATCTACGGACCTCTGCCATACAAAAACAGTTCTATCATTATGAGCAGGTATATGGCGACATCAAAAAGGCTATAAACCAGAAAATGTGGTCGGTGTCCCACAGAGATCAATCTACCCCAAAGATGGAGCTGCCGATTTACAGTGGTAATTATCATCAATGGATGTCATTTAAAGACTTGTTCACTGAGGTCATACACAACAATCCTTCGCTCTCTAAAGCTCAAAAGATGCAGTTTCTTAAAAGTAAGGTGAAAGGTGAGGCCGAGAAACTTATTCTTCATCTTGACATTAGCTCTGATAGTTACGATATTTGCTGGAATATCTTAAATCAAAGGTACAACAATAAAAAAGTTATATTTACAGCTCATATCAACAATTTAATGAGCATCCCAGTAGCACAATATCAGTCTATTATCAGTCTAAAAAAGATTCATGACACAACAATAGAGGTGGTAAATGCTGTTAAAAACTTAGGGGCTGATGTCAGTTCATGGGACCCGTTATTAGTTCATATTTTATGCCAGAAACTCGACACGGATACGCATAATGAATATATTTCTTCACTCAAACAGCCGAGAGAATTGCCTACGTTGCAAGAGTTTCTGGAATTTCTTGAAGTCAAATTTACTGCTATGGAAACGTCACGAAAAAAGCACGATGTTTTTGTACCAAAATCACTCAATTCAAGCAGCAAACCATCATTTCAAAATGAAAGGAGGTCAACGTACTTCAAGTCATCAAATAATTTCACTTCAAGCAAACTAATGGCGCAATCGTCCAAAGTCAACACGAGCAAAGGTATTTCTCTGAAAAAACAATGCGTTCTTTGCAAAAATCATGAACATCGACTTTATTTCTGTCCTCAATTTTTAGAAATGCCATCTCAGACAAAGAAAGAAACAGTTGCTAAGTTGGATGTCTGCGAAAATTGCCTAAATAAGCACCCAGGCAGAATATGTATTTCAAATCATCGTTGCCAAGAATGCGATGGTAAGCATAATTCTATTTTGCACGATGCATTCGCACAAAATGGAAATAGTAATTTGCAACCAAAGCTAAAAAATGCACCATATAGTCATACCTCACAAGCTAACGTATCTTTACAGTGTGGTATGCCTGAAATATTATTAGCAACCGCGATGATAAATGTGCAAGGAAGTGACGGATTGCAACATAAATTTAGGGCTTTAATAGATCAAGGGTCCCAAACATCACTGATCACCGAAAGAGCTGCACAATTATTAGGGTTACCACGCAAACTCTGTCGTGGTGTAGTTTCAGGCATTGGAGAGAAGGTAAGCAGCTGTAAAGGGCTAATAACAGTCGTGTGCTCTTCAATGCATAATGATTATTCTTTCGAGACAGACGTCATCATTATGAATACCTTGATAAAACATTTACCGGGACATACCTTCTCAAAACCTGTTTGGCCTATGCTAGATGACATTACTTTAGCAGACCCGGAGTTTAACGTTAGCCGTTCCGTCGACTTATTATTTGGAGCTGACGTATATGGAGAGATAATTTTAGACGGCATACGCAGAGCGGGGACAAACTTACCCATTACGCAACAAACTCGCTTGGGTTGGATTTTGAGTGGCAATACGACACGGTCACTCCACTGCAACGTCATCATTAATAACTTTCAGGACATACAACAGTTTTGGCAAATAGAAGACATAGGCAGTGAAAATACAATCACATCTCAGGACCAGAAGGTTATGGATTATTACCAGGAAACCACCATTCGTCGGCCAGATGGAAGATATGAGGTGCGACTTCCATTAAAACCGTCAATTAATCAATATATGGGTGAGTCAAAGAGAAAGGCTGTGGCACAGTTTAAACAATTAGAGAAAAGATTTATAAGGAAACAAGATATCGCAAAAGAATATAAATTATTTATGAGTGAGTATTTAGAATTAGGTCATATGAAGTTAGCGGACAGCAGTATTACACCAGGCTTTTATTTACCGCATCATTGCGTAATTCGTAATGACTCAATAACGACTAAGTGCCGAGTGGTTTTTAATGGGTCAGCAAAATCAAGTTCGAACTATAGTTTAAACGATTTAATGGAAAGGGGTCCAAATTTGCAGCTTGATTTACAGGAATTAATTATCAAATGGCGACAGTATGAATTTGCTTATACAGCAGACATTGAGAAGATGTTTAGACAAATATGGGTAAATGAAGAAGATCAGAGATATCAATTAATCCTTTGGAGAGATACACCTTCAGCTAAATTAGATACCTACCAACTTACGACTGTAGTTTATGGAATGGTCAGTGCTCCATTCATGCACAAACTTGAGCTATGCGGCGCCCTCTTATTAGCTAAGTTGATGGAAAAGGTCAGAAGGTGTTTGGAAGCTTACAACATAATTGCTTATGGCTGGACAGACTCCATGGTCGTTCTAGGCTGGCTAAACGGCGAGCCACAACGTTGGAAACCCTTTGTTGCCAATAGAGTCCAACAAATTACTGAGACTATCCCACCGAGTAATTGGAGATATGTGAAGTCGGAAGAAAATCCGGCAGATTGTGCTAGTCGTGGTATAACTGCATCTCAATTGAAGACCCATGATTTGTGGTGGAATGGCCCGAAGTGGCTGGCCACATATAACATCAAAGTTGACGAAAGTATAAAGAAATATGAGACAGATCTCGAGTTGAGAAAGATCAAACAAGTAAACGCTGTACTTCATAATCAAGATGAAAACAGTATTATCAAAGAAATGCTCATGAATTATAGCTCATTATCAAAAATAACACGAATCCTTGGATGGATATATCGCTTCATCTCAAATAGCCGTAAAACAAAACAAGAACATAAAAGCTATTTGACGATAAGTGAAATAAATAATGCTAAACACAAAATTATTAAAACATCGCAACAAGAGGGGTTTTGTCAAGAAATCCACGATTTAATAAAAACAAATAAGGTGTCACCAAAAAGCAAAATTGCAGCTTTGAATCCGTATTTGGATGAAAATAACTTACTTCGCGTAACTGGTAGATTAAAACATGCTAGGATAAGCTATGACATGAAGCATCCCATCATCATTTCTAACAATAGTCGGCTATCCGAGCTAATCATTGATCAATGTCACGAGTTAACCTACCACGGTGGGCCTCGACTTACTCTATCATTTATGAGACAAGCATATTGGCTGATTGGAGGAATCAGCGCTATTAAAAAACGAGTAAGTCGATGCGTAATGTGCAGAAGACAAAAGCCAACCTTATTAAACCAAATCATGGGAGATTTGCCTCCATCTAGGGTGAACCCAAGCCGTCCGTTTTTCCATACTGGGGTAGACTACACGGGGCATGTTTACGTCAAAACCAACAAGGGCCGCGGCACCAAGACTACCAAGGGATATATAGCGGTCTTCATTTGCATGTCGACAAAGTGTCTACACCTCGAAATCGTGTCAGATTTATCAGCATCTTCATTTCTAGCTGCTTTACGTAGAATGTCAGCCAGACGGGGGAAACCAGGGCATTTATATAGCGACCAGGGCACCAATTTCATTGGGGCGAATAGGGTACTTCAAGAAGAATATGAAGAAATCAGAAATACAATGGACGATAAATTAATTGGAGAGATGTCAGAGCTGGGGATAAGTTGGCACTTTAACGCACCGTCCTGGCCGTCAGCTGGAGGCCTATGGGAAAGTTCAGTCAAGAGTTTGAAATTCCACCTAAAACGAGTCATTGGTGAACAACGACTGACGTACGAAGAGTATAGCACACTACTCGCGCAACTAGAAGCCTGCCTTAACCAAAGACCATTATGTCCCTTAACTGAAGACATTGATAGCCTAGACTGCTTGACTCCGGCACACTTCTTAACAAATGGTCCTAATATAGCATTGTATGACACAGAAACAGACTTACGTACAAGATGGCACTTGATGCAAAAAATCTATCAAGATATTTGGAAAAAATGGAGTTCTGAATACCTAATTCAATTATCAGTGCGCAGCAAATGGCGTTTCGCTCAGAACAACATTAAAATCAATGACCTGGTAGTTATTAACGACGCTAATCTCCCAGCTGGTAAATGGGCACTTGGACGCGTCATTGAACTGCATCCTGGAAGCGATGGCTACGTAAGAGTTGTCTCTCTAAAAACCAAGAATGGCATTATAAAAAGACCGATTGTCAAATTGTCAATCTTACCAGTGCACCCAGAATCAGAAGTGAATCAAACAAGCACCACTTCCAATACTCAAAAAAGAAACACCGAAGAAATCAAGCAAGCAAACGTCATTATAAATAGGCCAAAATCACGTAGAATATACTGTTTCAAAACAATAGCTTATTCGTTGCTTTATTTATAATGTCCTTTGTCACAACAACAGCAGCCGCATATAATATTACGACGTTAAACCCTGACCAAACTCGATACTTTGACAAGGTCAGTGAAATGTATTTAATGAGAAACGAGTGGCGCCTTGTTGTCTAGTATAATATGAAGCCATACTGGGATGGTATTCAGGCGTTGAACAAATACATTACGTACTTAGGGACCTCACGTGGGCAAATTAAAAACGAAACTCCCTGCGAGTCATACTACAACTAAGGCATGGATACGAGAAACTACAATACTACGACTACATTTTGATGAACAAGCATAATGAGCGCACGCGCCATCGACGCGGCCTTATCAATGGAGTTGGATATGTAGCAAGTAATAAGAGACGCCTGTGAACCACAGAGGATCAAATTACGACGGTGCAATTATCGCGTGCCGGCATCATAACAATAAATAACGGCTGTGTCATCAAATTCCGGGATTACACGATGTATACACACAACCAGGGAAGAAGTGACCTTGCACTAAAAATAAACACCTTCACACCAGAATTAGCACCTATTAATAAGTTGATCAATATAACCATACCTATTCCCACCTCATCCGATATTGAGCCAGACTTAAACACACACCACAAACAGCTAGCAGATATTCAGCACCAGCTAGCGGTTATGAAAAACAATACCGTTGTACAATGATGTATCACCACATGACGTGCATCATTATGCAGCCATATACACTTTATTAGCCGTCATCATACTTGCGGCAGTAGTTGTCGTGTTGATAATACGACATGGGTCCTGGTTCCGCCAGAGGCATCCGGAGTCGGTGAACGAGGCGGCAGCAGCAGATGGGATGGCGCCGGCGGTAACAGCGAGTCCGGAGGCGGACGCTGCGGGTAGGAATCCGCAGCCCGCCTCCCGCCGACCGAAGAACAATGCGTCCGATCAGTGTAGTGTTAGTGTAAGATGTCCAAGTGAAAGTTTCCACAAAAGTGACGTTAAGTGCAGTGTTAAAAAACAAAACAAATCGACCTCGCCAAGGTCACGTGCAGTGTACTATTACACAAACAATGCATTTAGTTCATCATTGGAAGATCACTGTACTAATATAATTGGTTAAGCTAGATATATAGAAGTGTAATCATCTTGTATGACACCTCATTACTTCATCTGCTAACCTCAACATCCACCACCACATCTCATACCATTCGGGCCCGGGAGCATGTACAAGCAAGTGTCAGCTGTACATTGAACTCTGCGTTCTGCTGCGAGTGCAGTTTACGCCGCGGCACAGCCCGCGGCCCAAATTCACCAGTTCGCAATCAACCATCACATCAAACACGCGTTCTCATCAATTTACCCCTTAGTTCTGTTCGTAAATATAATAATAGTATTCAAAACACATCTTTTAATTATCATCCAAGCTGTACGGCATCAAGAAACCGTACACCCCCTCCCCAAAAAAGTCAATCCTTCTTGTTTCTCAGAATTCCGGCCAATCTCCATTCTTCCCTTTCTTTCAAAAGTATTTGAGCGCCTTGTATACCTACCAACAACTTTCTTCTTTCCTTAACAAGAATTCTCTTTTGAATCCCTTTCAATCTGGCTTCCGCCCTGGTCACAGTACCTTATCTGCCTTAGTTAAAATTACGGATGATATCCGGTATGGTATGAGTAACGGGCAACTGACTGTGCTTTCACTACTTGACTTCAGTAATGCTTTGAATAGTGTTGATTTTGACGTCTTACTTGCAATTCTTCGTTCTCTTAACGTATCTCCAAAGGCTGTTCACTGGTTTCATAGTTACCTGTATGGCCGCCGGCAACGAGTTCGTTTTGATGATATTCTCTCATCATGGTGTAATACGTCTGCTGGTGTACCTCAGGGCGGCGTTTTATCCCCTTTACTTTTTGCAATTTTCATTAATTCAATTTCAAATCAATTATCCTCTTCCTATCATCTCTAAGCAGACGACCTACATATATACACACATTCTCCTTTTGAACAGTTTGTGCTGTTTATCGTATTAATGAAGACTTAAAGCATATTTCTAATTGGAGTAAGTCGTTCGGCCTAAGCGTGAATCCTTTGAAAACACAAATTATTATTATCGGCAGTTCAAGAATGATTTCCAAAATTGACTGGTTCCGCCTCCCACAAGTCATTCTCGACAGCACTCATATTCCTTTTAATCAAACAGTAAAAAATTTAGGTGTCATCATCGACCAACAATTATCATGGGAACTACAATTAACCGAAATTCGTCGAAAAATATTTGCATCAGCCGGATCGCTTCGGCGGTTGCGTAACTTCCTCCCAAAATCTACCAAAATTACTCTAGCACAATCCCTCTTGCTCCCTTTTCAAGGAAAATAGAGTGGAGAATATCAGGCAGAGTAGATCTTTTCCTCGTAGACATCTGCTCCACCATTAGCAGTGCAGTGGGAAGAAGTTCGATGCAGCACCAGTAATAAAAGATTTGTTTTGCTGTAAATAACACCATATATTGTTATAATATACAGTACGTTATTTATGTTATTGAACAATGGATTACGTCTATTGATATTCATAAATTATGCTATTCAGATTACAAAGATTAATTCAAGTAATTAGAATTTAGAGAAACAAACAGAACGAACGTCAGCCATAGGCAAATCTCCGGTATATTACTTTCCTCTATGGGCAAATCGAAAGGAAAGAGAGAGTATATGAAAAAACACAGACAGTGTTACCTACCACCGTTGACTTAAAAATAGGTCACAGACAATACATACAATATTGTAAGGCACCTTTTACACGGAACGGTTAAACCATAGACATTTTTCTATCTCGATGCGATTCTATTACTATACTCTTTCTACGATCCGGTATATTACTTTTCTCTATGGTAATCTGTGTAGCTGCGGCCGAAAAGGAAAAAGTAATATAATGTTATTTGTTATTATCATTACATTATAATATAAAGTATAACGAGTCTACAGAATAATAAAGGAAGTTGAAAAAAGGCGGGAAACGTTCAAACTTGGCGGGCGCGCTTAAATTTTTAAAATATTTAAATTTAATAATTTTGTGTATATAGTGGTCAGAAGAGTCCAAATTGTAAATAATTTTAGTTTAATTTGTATATAGTATATATTATTGTGTATATATAACTCGGTAAGTTTCATTTGTTTATTTTTCTTGGCATGGAGGAGCCCCCTGACCCAGGGGGCTCAGTCCCACCTGCTGCGTGTTTTATAACAGTTATGTCAAACGAATCGGGCATGGAGACAGATGGGTCTTTCATGGATGGGTCCATGTCTTCTCGCTCCTTGAAACGTAGCCGTCCAAGCAAGATGTGTAAGCATTGTAACAAAAGAAAACGCAAACGTAACTCTGCTTTAGAACTTAAAGAAACGGACTGCGCATGTATTTCTGTTGTTGAACCAATATCAGAAAAAGCACCGTTTTCATTAGAAAAGAAAAATCTTATTAACAGTGACGCATCCCAAGCAAACAAAGTCTTGACCATGAAAGATACAACAGACATACATCAGACCCGTCCTCAACCCCAGCCTTTTAGTCGCACATTGTATGAGTCCCATGATGTAGCACCATACATTATTCATATTCAGAGAGAGCAGCAGAATCCTGATGATGGCACCATACTGCACCCTATTGCCTTTGGAAAGTTCCTCCAAAGACAGAATTTTAAAAACATAGTTAATGGCAGTCTAAAACGCATAGGCCGAAATAGGATATCCCTCGCATTTGCACACTTTAATGATGCTAATGATTTCCTTAACCACGATAGCCTTAACAAAAATAATTTTAAAGCGTTTATACCAACATTTAATGTCACCCGCATGGGGCTTGTTCGTGGAGTTCCAGCTGATTGGTCTCCTGAAGAAGTAACAGATAACATCAATGTTCCTATTGGATGTGGAAAGATATTAAAAGTCAGACGTTTAAACTACAAAACTATCATAGATGGAAAATCACAATGGAAACCTTCTCAAACTGTAGTCATAACTTTTGATGGACAGGTTCTACCCAAAAGAATTTTTGTATGCTTTAATGCATTACCTGTAGAGCTTTATGTATACCCGACTATACAATGTTACAGCTGTTGCCGCTTTGGTCACACAAAAGTCCAATGTAGGTCCAAACCACGTTGTTACAAGTGTGGCCAAGCCCATACAGCTGACAGCTGTAATGTTGAGGAGCATAATAGCTCTTGCTGTCTTTGCTCTGGATCACATTATGCCACAAGCAAATGTTGCCCTGAACACGAAAGACAAAAACGTATTAAACAATCTATGGCTGAGAGCTGTGTATCGTATTCAGAAGCTTCCAAGCTCCACCCTCCTGTGTCCAGATCATATGCAGAAATAACATCAACAGCTCATCCCACTCCCAATAAAAATGCAATGCCTCCTCCACTCTCATCAACTAAGTCTTACAGAAAAACTGTGACCCTAAAACCTCGTTCACCACATCAGTTTGCGAAAGGTTATGACCATGCAGCACATCAAGCCCTAATAAAAGAATATGATATGCCATCTCCGTGTAACGGATGTGCATACAAATCTCATTCATCTGATAATGAAGAACATTCACTGACTAATATTATTATCACTTTAATAAATATTTTATCGCAATCAAATATAATAAAACCGAACAACGCTGCCCCTATTATTGACATGTTAAATAAAATTATCCATGCCCAACATGGATTTACACCGACAAATGATAATTAACTGTAATCACACAACAACAGTTCCACTGCACTACCCACATGTAGTGGTGCAGTGGAACTGTCGAAGTGTGAATAATAAAAAATCTGAAATTATGTACCTGACTCATAAATATGACCCCTCAATCATCGCTTTAGCAGAAACATGGCTGCGGCCAGATTCTGTTTTTAAAATCAAAGGTTTCACCTGTCTCCGAGAAGATAGAATAGATGGATATGATGGAGTAGCCTTATGTATAAAAAATAATTTATCTTATAAAATAATTTCCCTCCCTCAACATGAGGGCTTGTATATTGTAGCAGCAGTTGTTACTAATATAACTTTTGCATCTATATATATCCCACACCCATCTTCTGTAACATTCCAAACTCTAGATAATATATTATACTCTCTACCTAAACCATATATATTATTAGGAGACTTTAATTCCCATCATAGGTTATGGGGTAGCTCTTTATCTAATACCAATGGAGAAATATTAATTGATATATTAGACCGACACAATTATCTCTGTGTTTTAAATACAGGGGTACCTACACGTAGAACCCGCCCTAATGAAAATGTTAGTGCTGTTGATCTCTCAATTGTTACAGAGTCTTTAGCATCAAAATTATCTTGGTACACACATAAATCTTCTTGTGGCAGTGATCACTACCCAATTATTACATCTTTCCCAAATAAACAAGTGCAAAATACAGTTCCTACACCTAGAATGAAGTATAGGTTAATAGAGGACAACTGGAATAAATATAATGAATACATAGATAAAAAATTACATACTCTACCTGACCTGACATGTAAGGCAGAACTTTGTTCTGCAGCATTTACTGCATTATTAATAGAAGCAGCTAATGCTTATTTTCCTATCAAAAATGCTTCAGATGGTAAATTACCTTCCCCACCATGGTGGGATAGTGACTGCACAGATGCTGTTAAAAGACGGAAAGAAGCTGAGGTGGAGTACAATATAAACATGACAGATGAAAATTTCCAAAATTTATTATTAATTATGGCTGACACTAAAAAACTTATAAAAGAAAAAAGATTTTCAGGCTGGAGATGTGTATGCACAACAATTTCCCCCAATACCCCCTGCTCGGTTATGTGGTCCCTTATCAGACGTTTTAGATTAGGTATTTCCGATTCCACTTTTAGAACAATTCCATCAAGTATGACTGATGAGTTTTTGGATTATTTAGCTCCTCCATTCGTTCCTGAACTTGAATTGGTTTGTCCTTTTCAAAATTCACACAATCATGATGAATCTTTCTTAAATTCGCCTTTTACTTTAAACGAACTCAAAGGCATCCTCTCTGGCATTCAGGACTCTGCACCAGGAGAAGATGGTATCCCATATTCCTTCTTCACGAATCTTGGAGAGAATAGTCTAAAGTATTATTTAGAGGTTATAAACAATGTGATCTGGACAGGTGACGTTCCGTCGCAATGGAAGCAGTATACATATTGTAGTCTTTGAATGGAAGTCCCAACTAGTGTTGCCTGTTTTAAAGCCTAATAAAGATCCATCAGAAGTTTCTTCCTATCGACCCATAGCTTTGTCGCCTGTCATAACCAAAATTGCGGAACATCTGGTAAAAAACAGACTAGAGTGGTTTATGGAAAGTAAAGGTTTGTTTCCAGAATCACAGTACGGATTTCGTAAAGGAAAAAGTACCCTAGACAGTGTAGCAATCCTGTTAGCCGACATCCGATTGGCCTTCTCCCAAAATGCATCGGTTACAGCTGTGTTTCTGGATATCAAATCTGCCTACGATAACGTCTGCTTGACAATCTTAAAAAACAAACTACAATGTCTCCAAGTTCCGCTAAACTTAACTAACTTTATTATAAATTTGATGTCTGGTCGTTCAATAACATTAGAATCGTCAAGGAGAATCATTTGGAGAGGAGTCCCTCAGGGATCAGTGCTTAGCCCAATCCTCTATAATATATACACCAGCGATTTAGATAAATATATCAGCAACACCTCAATCTTACAATATGCTGATGATTTATTATTATACAACGTGAATAGTAGTGTTAATAGTGCCTGTCTTTTACTTTCAACCTCTCTAACTAATCTTAAAGTATGGCTTGATAACAATGGATTAGATCTGTCTGTATCCAAAAGCTGTGCTCTTCTGTTCACAAGACAACGTGTACCGCCACCCATAACCTTACAATATGATGGAAGTCTTATCCCTGTAAAAACAGAAACAAAATTTTTAGGTTTAATTTTAGATGCCAAACTAAGTGGACTGCCCCACTGTGAGTATATTGCAGAAAAATGTGAACGGTCTCTTAATATTCTTAGGTGCTTATCAGGCGTTTGGTGGGGTGCCCATCCATTTTCTCTAAAGCTGGTCTATAATGCTCTTATAAGAAGTATTCTAGATTATGGGACATTCTTGTTGGAGCCATGTAGCTCAGCTGGGATGAAGAGATTGGATGGCATCCAGGCGAAAGCTCTTAGAATCATAACTGGTGCCATGAAAAGTTCTCCAATAAACGCTTTACAAGTAGAATGCGTTGAACCACCCCTGCCATTACGACGACAATTTCTCGCAGATAGATTTTTCTGTCGCATTACACAATTCGCCAAACACCCACTGATTTCAAAACTTAAAAACCTTTCAGAAATGTTTAATACATCTAAATATTGGTCTCATAAACGCCTACCATGTTTGATAAACAGCCTAATAAAATTCAATAAGAACGAAGCTTTAACTCACCGCACCCATAAACTCCCCATATATGAAACTAGTTATGAATCTCTTTTAGTCCAACCAGATATACATCTTAACTTAGATATTTCCAAAGGAGACCCATTCGCCAATGAATGTTTAAATAACATAATTGATGAATTATGGCCAGATTGGAATCAAATATATTGCGATGCCTCAAAACATTCAAATAATGACTGTGTTGGTGTAGGCCTATTCCATCGACAGTTCAACATTGTAGAAAAGATAAAATTCCCTCCTCAAACATCAATTTTCACTGCAGAATGCTATGGAATCTATAAGGCTCTTGAATACATCCTTGTTATGAAACTCTCTAATAGCGTCATTTTCTCAGATTCTATGAGTGCGTTACAAGCCTTTATGAAATTTCCCTTCAAAAGAAATGCATATTTTCCGATTATAATCGAAGCCCGAGAAATGCTTATTAAGTGCATGGATAGAGGGTGGTCAGTTTCGTTTGCCTGGATTCCCAGTCACAGTGGAATAAAGGGAAACGAGAAAGCTGATCAACTTGCAAACCAAGCAACACAGTGTGGAGACATGTTCCCATATAAGAATTATCCTCAGGATCTAGCTGCTCTCTCTAAATTAGACCTTCAACGTGCATGGAGCGAAGCTTGGACAAATAGTGCCAGATTAAAGGGCAAATACTTCTATAAAGTACAACCAATGATCCCGGTTAAGTCTTGGTTTACTAAAGTGAAACTAAGGAAACGTGCTACGTCTGTTTTGATTCGAATGCGTTTGGGCCACATGTGCACTCCGGCACATCTTGCTCGGATACGTATTCTAGACTCGGAATTGTGTGAGTGTGGAGAAGACGTGGGTGACATCGATCATATTATTTTAAAGTGTCCCCGTTATGATCACGCTCCACTTTTCAAAGACCTTGAACATCTTCAAGTCCCTTTCCCTACTAATATATTTTCCTTACTTTATAGCAATTGTCTCCCTATCTATCAAGTGTTAGCTTCATTTATTGAAGCTAACGACATCAAATTATGATAAGGTATGCTACATTATAGGTACTTATTTACTTATACAATACTATGTACCTATTTATTATCCTCCTATCCTTCCTAACTCCTCTGACCCTATTTTTTCCTCGAATCCCGATCCATAATTATTGTATAATCTTATCGTTTCCTAATTTTTGCAATAATGTTAATCTTAATACTAACAAAAAATAAAACCAAGATAGTCTAAATCTATTCAAGAATTCTGAAGCTGAGAAGTCTTCCCAGCTTAACCAGAACAGAAGTCGTCAAGAAGCACTATATGAAGATAACAGGACACTGGCAAATGCACAAGAAGTGCGAGACCATATCCCGAGATAGGGAGAAAAAAAAAAAAATAAAAAAAAAATAAAGGAAGTTTATAAGTATCGAGTTGTATTAGGTGTTTTACTTCAATAAATACATGTAAATTAACTATGTATCTAAAGTTTGTAAATTTTACCCATTGGTAAGTTATTTATATCACTTTAATCTTTTAGTAAAATTGATGTTCCTTTGTTTCAAAGGATGATGGTGACGGGGGTGGATGGCCCCCGGAAAATATATATAAAAAAAGACAAAGGTCCCTATATTGTACATGTACAAAAAACCAATCCTACTACATCAACACCTATCTCGATATCTTCACCTTTTCAATTTTGATTGATATCTTCATAAAATGGTGATCATCATGGGTGGGTGGTATTTTAAGAATTGGACGGAATAGAGTACAAATGTCATTGTCTGATGCCTATTGCCACTCCCTCTCTCAGGTTGCAGTGGCAAATCACATGATTTTTATATCTGATAAATAAATATTAACCCGTTATAGTTGCCCTCGCTGAAACATGGCTAAAGTGTGGATCCTTTTTAATTATAAAAATACATAAAAATAAAACAATTAGAGAATATTAAAGGCATGTCTATTAAATTTAGGATCCTCTACCAAACCTACTGAATTGATTCATATTGTTAATTTATCAGCTAGCGTAGCTCTCTAAATTACTTGGAAAACTTAATTCTCCACTTTAGGTAGCAACCATTTTCCAATTCTGTTTGATTTAACATATTCAAAAATGGAACCAATAGCGTTCAAACCTTAATTACACTATAAATTAAACACGAATACATTTTCAGACAAATGAATGTGTCCTTTGAAAAATTTTCCTTATTACTTGAAACTTTATTTCTGAACTTCCTGCCATTCGTCCCTTTTCTTTGAATGACCCCTAATGAGGTGCTCTGTGATATCCTATCAAGGTGCTCCTTGATAAGGGTCATTATTCACTTTGCCATGATAAAGTCCTCGTTGTCTAGTCCTCTAGTCCTAATTATATACATTTGGCTGTTAAGCATTCATTTTCTGTAAAAATGTAACTCATAGATCTCCTCCATGGTGAGATTGAGAGTGTACAGTAGTAGTGACAGATAGGAAGAGCGCTAAGGAACTATATTGTGAGAGCATGACTGAATGAAAAGTTTGAAAATTTAACTACAGTTTTGTTTAATACAAAACAAATTCTTCAAAATAATAAGTAGGATGAACAAAATACTACTTATATATATCTCCTCACGTTCATTCCTCGCATGTATGGAAGCCAATATGCAAACTTTGTGCATCTTATAGGGATTTTAAAGGGACCCCTCCTCACCCTAATTGTAATTATTCCTTTCAAGTAAATGGATAGGCTGGCTCCTTTATCCATTATTTTAATTCATTGTCTCATTTGTTATGCATGTAAGTTTCCTTCCGTTTTCTTTGCAGGAATTGTGTCTTGTGCTTTCTTTTCTTAAAGATTCTTCTCCTGGACCAGATGGGATCCTATATTGTATTTTGGTTAACTACTTTGCTGATTGATGTGTCCTATCTGTAATGAAACCGAAATTTTATCAATTTTAAAGCCTGGTTAAGATCTTGACAATCCCGATAGTTATCATCCAATAGCCATGTCTTCTGTATTGAGGTAGATACTTGAACAACTTATAAAACATCAACTTTAACAGTTAATTGAAAGTAAAAATTTCGTACCTGAATCTCAATATGGTTTTCGAAAAGGCGGAGGCACTTTAGATAGTTAATCTTTATTTGTTACTGATATAATATTCATATTCAAAAGTCAAAGTAAAAAAAAAATTACTTCGACTTTGAAAGAAAGTGTGTTGATTTTTATGTGGAATTTTCAATTAATTTGTTAGGGGTTTGTCCATTAAATTTGTGAACTCAAAATAATGTTCAACATCTCACCTAATCTCATTCAAGGGGGGAGAGGCTAACGAAAATTTCACATCCTCTTTCAACAATCAATCAAAAAGAATACACAAGTCTACATGAGTATTCTTTCAATTAAAATGTTTAAATTCTTTCCAAGCCAAAATTACTTACTTTTAAGCCACGTGAGATGCTAGTATTGAACATGCTGCCTCCTGTTGTTCATATGGGAGTTTTTTTTTATTATTCTTGATTGGATAGCCTTTGACCACTATATCACCTGATGGTAAGTGATGATGTGGTCGAAGATGTTGTTCAGGCTAACCTAGAATTTTAGGAGTTGTGTAAATGAGCAACATAACATTTCTCGTGTAGACGTGAGTAGGGTGTTGCTGCATATTGAACGCACAATAGAGTTCTCTATCATTATATCCTTGTAGATTTTTTGTTTTAGCTATAACATACTTATATTTAATAATGTCATTGTAATTGTTAATAGGACATTCTGCAACGGACCCTAAGTAATATATTACAACATTGTTTTTGCTTTATTTAGTATATATGTCTAAGATATTTTTTCATTGTTTCAGATTAATTCAGATATGTACATAATACACCAAATTTAAAACTCAGTCCAAGATTTTCCCTTCTGATGTGACTCTGGCAAAAATATTAAAACAATTGTCAAACAAAAAAAAATTATATAGTTTTCGACAAAAGCCGTGATGACGCTGCTTAAGGACGCATTGATAAAAATTTTAGAGCATTCTTATTTTTTACATAATCACTAACCAGGCAGGCACAGCTAGAGTTGAAAAGTTTTTTATAGTACTAAGGTATGTAATATAACTTATTTGATGAATCACTATAATAATAAAACAAAATAACATGTATGTAGTATAAAACGTTGTAACATAAAACAGCTGTCCTTGGGAGCCAGTAATTAATTACTAGCTTGAACAAAATCTTCGACTGCATCGTCACTTAATTTCAATCTCTAGTTAGTGGTCAATGGCTAGTCTGCCAGATAATCAAGAAAAACATCATCAAAAAAAAAAATTTTGAGACCCTAAAAATTAAGATTACTTACCTAATACAAGGTTTCTCTGCAACATTTTGTGATGAGATAATTTTATTTTACTGCTTAAGATCATCTGTGCGAATAAGCACATCTGTTGCACGTGCATCCGCATCTACCTCACAAACTCAGTGTTTAGAGGTTAAATGTATTCTATTGTATGAGTCTAGTCCTTGGTCAAAACTTTATATTTCAACATGAACCCTAATTTACATAGGTTTTTAAGTCTGCACCTCAAAAGTAAAGTTAGAAGTAAAGTTCTATAAAAACAGATTGGATATTCACATGTATTTTTTTATGAAGTGACGAGACTACAATTCGCCCACCTGATAGTAAGCGTCATGCCTGTCCATTACAGTAGCAGTCACCATACTCAAGCCATACTTGATTTGACTGTGATTGTTACTCCGAGTTCTTATATCTCCTTCCCTCAGTGAATTCACTTGCTACAATGCCCTTCACAACTAAACACAGTAATGTTTGCACACTACAGTGCAGTGTCAGAATATCTGACTCAGCAGTGGCTCCCAACAAGACAGAGTCTTGCCGAAGAGACATACCACTAATTAATAACTTGTTGTGAACATACAACCCTCAGGCACCAGACTTGCCCAGCTGTTGCAAAAAACTGACTTATATTGTTTTTTTTTTCAGATATAAATTTAAAAGGAGCGAGCATCAATCCTAAATCTGCACACACACACTGAGGAAATATAAAAACACTTAACATGTCCACTTGCTCATTGATATAATCTCAAGAGAAGCAGAAGGCAGTGGACTAAAAAAAATATCTTATATAGTTAAATCTAGAAGTTCATACACAATATAACTAAGTTCTTCTGAGAAGGTAACGAGACTGGAGATCAAAATGGATTTAGACATTAAAGTAAAAACTGAAGCGAAATCATATGAATGCAGTATGTGTAACTATAAATGTGCTCAAAGGTATATCCTTAATATACATATGAAAACGCACACTGGAGAGAAACCGTATGAATGCATTATCTGTGACTATAAAAGTGCTCAAAAAGGTAACCTCAATAATCATATGAAAATGCACACTGAAGAGAAACCGTATGAATGCAGTATGTGTGACTATAAATGTGCTCATAGGGGTAGCCTAAATATTCATATGAAAATCCACACTGGAGAGAAACCGTATGAATGCATTATCTGTGACTATAAAAGTGTTCAAAAAGGTAACTTCAATATTCATATGAAAACGCACACTGGAGAGAAACCGTATGAATGCAGTATGTGTGACTATAGAAGTGCTCAAAAAGGGTACTTCAATATTCATATGAAAACGCACACTGGAGAGAAACCGCACGAATGCAGTATGTGTGACTATAAATGTGCTCAAAGGTATATCCTTAATATACATATGAAAACGCACACTGGAGAGAAACCGTATGAATGCATTATCTGTGACTATAAAAGTGCTCAAAAAGGTAACCTCAATAATCATATGAAAATGCACACTGGAGAGAAACCGTATGAATGCAGTATGTGTGACTATAAATGTGCTCATAGGGGTAGCCTAAATATTCATATGAAAATCCACACTGGAGAGAAACCGTATGAATGCATTATCTGTGACTATAAAAGTGTTCAAAAAGGTAACTTCAATATTCATATGAAAACGCACACTGGAGAGAAACCGTATGAATGCAGTATGTGTGACTATAGAAGTGCTCAAAAAGGGTACTTCAATATTCATATGAAAACGCACACTGGAGAGAAACCGTATAAATGCAGTATGTGTGACCATAAATGTGCTCGTATGGATTACCTAAATATTCATATGAAAACGCACTCTAGAGAGAAACCGTATAAATGCAGTATGTGTGACTATAAATGTGCTCGTAGGGATAACCTAAATATTCATATGAGAACGCACACTGGAGAGAAACCGTATAAATGCAGTATGTGTGACTATAAATGTTCTCGTAGGGGTTACCTCAATACACATATAAAAACGCACACTGGAGAGAAACCGCATGAATGCAGTATGTGTGACTATAAATGTGCTCATAAAAGTCACCTCAATGATCATATAAAAACGCACACAGGAGAGAAACCGTATGAATGCAGTATGTGTGACTATAAATGTACTCGAAAACATCACCTCAATAATCATATGAAAACGCACACTGGAGAGAAACCGTATGAATGCAGTATGTGTGACTATAAAAGTGTTCAAAAACATCATCTCAATAAACATATGAAATCGCACAGGTAAACAAACAGATAGGTGTATAATGAGACAAGGTCGTGGGTTAGAGCAGAGGTTTGTCTTGTGGTAGGCTTCCTTGTGTATGGAGTTATGTAGGGCGAGATCCGCTAGACGAGGAGGTGGTCAGTAGCAGACGTCGGAGACGAGACCCGCCGCGATGATCCGGGGGTGGTCAGGCCGCGTAGTACTCTGCACTCGGGAGCTGTGCCCGGAGGTGGACCCGGCGAGAGGCCGTAGGGTCTGCCCCCCGCAGCAGGCACCGATAGTAAGGGCAGCTGCCTTGCTGCAGGTGAGGTGCTGCCGGACTAAGGAAACTCCTGCCGAACAGTGGGCCCTGCCAACGGAATGTCTGCCCTATAGATGCTAGTGTACTCCTGGAGACTGAACGACAGTCCTGTAGATGGAACCCTGACATGCACGGAGGCTCTGGATATTCCGGTTCCTAGTTGCAGGAGCAGGTATGTCTACTGTGTCCATCTGCTTCCGAGCAAAGCGCTACGAGCCTTTGTGGATGTGACATGCCAGCAAACACAAGTTATATCTTCATATCATAAGAGCTCAAAAGAAAAGAGGTCTTTTGCCTGAAGGCCCTGAAGAATATGTAATATCACTTTTAGGTTATATCCTCACTCAAGGGCAAATACAATATGTTATCAGCTGAAAGAGCATATATACTACAGCTATGTTATTTCTATTATAATGATGAAGTAACGAAGGTATATACCAAGATTAAGACACTTATTATGCTCTGTTAAAAACAAAAGAGCATGTGATTGATGAATAGTTTAGACTATAGGAGATTCACTCACACTAGATCGGGGTTATAATAAAGCGCTGTATTTAAATTTAATAAAATATATTGATCCGTAATCACTTTTAGTATAATAGGTATTTTCACATCGAATTACAAATCACTAATGTGTGGTCGATTCTTTTTCCTTAACACGAAGGTTGTGTCCAATTGCACTTTGGCTGGTCACAGAGAACAACTTATATGGTATTATAAAGCGATGAAACAGCAGGGCAATGGGAGAGGAAGTAGCTTGTTATTAGTGGATTTTATAAAAACGTTGCCTTTGGAATAGGTCAACAAATTAAAAATTTTACAGATGTCTGTTCTATTTATTGATTCAGTAAGTATAGTGACACCTAGCGGATGGTTTGTGCATTGCTAGAGCGCTCGGCTGTTGGTACGATGAGTTTTCTTTTAATCAGCCTCCTTTTATATAGAGCCATAGCTACCTGTTAGTACTGTCTAATCAAGATATAAGAAATTTAATAAATTAATGAATGTACTTGTGTACAATTTAAATATATTTGTACCGAATTTTAAGAAAGTTAGTTATTCCCCTTTCGCGAGGAACTAAGAAAATTCGTACTGTCACTTAATTATATGGACTTGAAGCTTTGAGTTACTCATAATAATATACAGCTATGATAAGTATATGATCTGTGGTATTATTAGTGTTAACTTCGCTATAGCGACGTGCGAATACCTGTATAGCTTCCAGAGGTTCCTTATCACCGTTAGAATGCTTTAGAGGCACTCAAAGAAAACTGCTGCTTAATAGCGGAATGCAAGATTGTAGACTGCAGAAGACGTTAGCTGTCTTCTAACAACAGCTACCTACATCATATAGGTCATGAAGAGCACGATAGAACAATAAGTGAGTTAAGGTTAGTATAGGCATCCATGGCGTAATTTTCCTATAAAATGTTCCAGGATGTGTCTCGCAGAATTCTAAGAATTTATAGTTGTATGATCGAGACACAATTTAACAAAAGGAAGTACATAAAGGGCTTGTTTAAATAGTTTGAACATGTGTATGTCTCCAGCTTACTCAATTGAAATTTCTTAATTCTGAATATGCCAATATTTAGAGCCGATTTAGTGCAATTATGAATACCAACTCAAAATTTAGGTGCCAAATAAACTTCGATGCTACACGTGATTATTAGTGTGTTAGCTGGCGTTATGGTCTCCAGCTGACACATGCTGTATATACGAAACGGCTAAAGATGTGATTATATACTATAGCCAGGGATTTAGCGCATAATTTGTGCCAGTGGCACAAAAAAATTGAAACGCCCTGCTTGAAAACTGTAGTAGTAATGACCCGATTACAACGTGTAAGCTGGAGACCACGTGTCTACAGCTGCTCATCTGTATCTTCTGAACGAATGGGCCTACGACTTTGTTTAATATGTCAAAATTTAGCGCCAAATTTGTGCCATCGGCACTAAAATTTTCAAGTCTGTAGCTATTACGGTTTTGGAGCTACAAGCTCAAATAAACGTGTAAGCTGGAGACACATGTCCCCAGCTAGCACATGCTGTACAGCTCAAACGGGAAAGGCTAGACTACTGTTTAATAGCTTAAAATGTTGGGTAGAATTTGTGCCATCGGCACCAAAATTTTCAAAACAATGGGCTTCATAGTTTTTGCGTAATAAGCAAAAACATTTCTTCCCGCCTAAATATTTAAATATTTCGTTGAAAACGTTACTGAACGCGGCGTTGCCGTTCTGATGACTGTAGCTACAATCTGTCTTGAACCTTATTTCTATAGACTTGGAACCTATTATCGCTTTCATACATAATAAACGCCGTTGATATATAGGCTAGGAGCATGTAGGTGTCAATATAATCTGACATATATTTTATACTATTCATGCTTTCCGGATTTCAAAAGTATTGAAGCCGTCACTACTTACGAGTGGTCGTTTTAAAACGTTACTGGTTTCGAAAACAATCTTCCTATCGTTGCAATAGCGGTTTTTCAGTTTTCGTTCTGAAATGAAACTATTTAGATATTCTGAGTTTTGAAAATGGATACGATTGACGATGTATTGAATAAGGATATATTACGCGGAAGTCCACGTTTGTAGCTAGCTAGCGCCTATTTCATTCGGCTGTATAGGTATAATAAGCTCCCATCGGTTTCGGAAACATTCGGTACATAGTACTTGGACACACTCGAGTTTCGTCGGGTCGCTAACTCGCTAGTCGCTACATTGCATGTAGTACCTACTCGTATGTATAGCAGGTATATACCTATCTCACTAGCTTGCTGTTGTTTGTATTATTTGATAGAGCGCGATGTTTTTGCAGTCTGTTTTTAAATTTAGGTAGGGAAGGTCGTAGTGTATTTCGTTAATGTGAACAAATAAAATGTTAAATATTTGTTTATAGATACCTACTTAGTAAGTGTAAATACCTACACACTTTAGTAGCTAAATAACAGATGTTAGGGTTCCGTACTAGAAAACAGGAACCTTTATAGGTCTGTATCTTTGGAACGGTAATAGGTAGCCGGTTGAAATTTTAACAGAATGTGTGTGAATGTGTTAGTATGGCAATCTGCCATACATATTCTGTGAAAATAAGCATTACGGTGTTTCACCAGGCAGCCGTTGCTCATAGCGTATTAGAAAAAGGTTTTGATGCAGTGATGGCTTAGTAGCATTGGCTATGGACTGCCGCGCAGCAGGTCCATGATTCGAATCCCGCCGCGGGCTTGAGCATCACCACATGCCCGCCCGGCTAGCGACCACCCTCAAGTATAAAATCTGTCGCCAAGCACCTAACGGTGTGTTCCGGCAGCTATCCTTGAGAGCCAGTAATTCTAGGTTATGCATGTTATCACCGTCGACCAGATCGTATCTTACCATCAGGTGAGATTGTGGTCAAAGGTATACCTGTAAGCAATAAAAAAAAAAAAGCTTTATACATTTTCTTCGACTGGACTGATAATTTTATATGATTATATCCTGAAGGTCGTCGAATATTCCCAAAGGAACGTATTAAATGTCATCAATTAGGTATTATAATGGTGCATTTGTGTTTGCATGTCATTATATTGGATGTATCTTTTAATAAAAGCTTTTCGTCATGTTTTTCTTTTTTAAATTGCTTATTTTGAAACGTTTCTTCAAACTGTCTGCTCTTTCTATGATTTCCATATATGTTGCAGCCTTTACTAGTGCTAGGATTTTGGTCAGTATTAGGTATGTTTATAATCAATATTATGTCCTTCTGTTAACTCGTTTCCTGTTTTACTGGATAAATCTTAATTCTCTTCTTCTGTTATTTCGATTCTTATTTCCTTTGCAAATTCGGTATTTTTAAAGGAAATAAGAATTTTCGGTTGTCCTGTTTACCCGTTTTTGTGTCTTTCTACCAAACTAAAAACGTGACTTCCACACACACATTAGGAACCACACATTCCATGGTGAATGCTGCTATCATATCGCGGGCTGTACATAGTGAAAGTAACGCTAAGTCTAGCGCATTAGACACGTTTTTGCGTTTACTGATCTGAGAGTGGTAGCGATTAAATTTGTAGATGTTTTTTCTCTTTGAAAGGACAGTGTTATATCTATTAGTAGGTAATCTGTGTCCAGGCCTTAGGCCCTTGATTAGTAATTAATATAAGAGAACTGAACTTACCATTTTTATTTCGATCAACGATGCACCGTGGATCCATCTTGGAACTCAAAATATGATTCAATGACTGACTGAATTCTTAGCCCGGCAGCACTCTTCATGCCGCAATCGGTATCCTACTAGATATCGATTTGAAGTTTTCATTACTAATACTAAAACAGTACCTATGTAACATTGCGTTTTTATTTGTAGTATTCGAAAACAATAATTCTATTGAATACTAGTCATAAACATTTTAGGTGGATATAAACTTCCTATGCTTAAGCCTTTGAAAACTAATCGAATTATCCCAAAGATTAAAATCACATCTGCTCTTAAGCTGCTTATGTTTAGGATCTATGTTAAAAATGTTTAACGCATAGAACAAAACGTTGTTTCTCCTTAGAAAACGAAAATATTGCACTTTAGATAAAAAAAAAATTGGGTAAAAGATTCAAATAGATCTCGTTTCGTAGATTCCGAATATACATATATACAACTCAATTTCACAAAAATTGTCACATGCGTTGTTTATAGTTAGCTCGGCAGAGTTACTACTCAAAAATAAAAAAAAATACGAGAGAGAGAAATATAGTCTTGTGCGGGATTAGTACCCACGAAGTTTTTTATAACACATTTACAATTACTTCCCTTTCACATTCCGTATCATCATTTATTTACCATAGCAACGCCGTCGTTTGGTAAGTACCTATTCTGTGACGGCATCCGGCATACGCTATTGTTATAAATATTTAAATTATACCTACAATTATTTGCGTGTTTCTGACTAATTACAATAATTATTATAAAGTTGTGCGATCAAATCTAATATTTTGCTTGCCTGCGATTGGTCGTGGCTTCGACCAATCACAAGCAAGTATAGTAGTGGGGATAAGTCAGCCTGACCGGTATTTTTAGCGGTATGCTCGGGCATTCGTATTTCGACATCCACCCAAGTCACTTGTGTTTTGTGTTGTATCGCTGTTGGTTGTGCTAACTATAATAATTTAATACTGTGCAGATATAATATGTAACTATAATAATAAACTGTTATTCAAATTCTTAAAGTGCGTTTCTACATCAAAGTCCCTGCTTTTGAGCGGTAAACTAGTTTGGTTTATACCTCAGAAGTGGGATTAGCAACTTAGTGCCCACAAAAGGATCGGATACACGCTCAAGTAATTGGCATATGGAGAAAACGTAAGTGGTATTTGTTCATTTATTTTGACTGTGCTTACCTACCCACATAAACTAATGTATCGAATATATACATAACTGAATTTCTATTATGCAAGTTACAATACCAAAGTTAACAAATTAAGCTACAATTCTATTTCTGTGACATATTTTTTTCTTTTTTCAATGTTTATACGTTCCCTCTAAATTTATCTGATTATTATTGTTATTTACCCTACTTTGTAATACTTCGACTAAACTGTATTTACCGTAACGGAGACATTCCGGAGGTTTATACGGTTAGTCATGCATGTTTATCTTGCCCGGGTACTCCCTGGAGATGGACATGTATGATATGTCGGTTTGTAATTATTAATGAGGACTAAACTGTATTTACCGTAACGGAGACATTCCGGAGGTTTATACGGTTAGTCATGCATGTTTATCTTGCCCGGGTACTCCCTGGAGATGGACATGTTTGATGGTCGATAATATAGTATGTGCAGGTCAATAAAAGTCTTGTCTAAAGTTTAGTTAGTGCGGCTTATTAATTCGAGTGTTTTCTTTTTATGTTCAAGTCGCGAGGACATGGATGAGCGAAGGTTTAGTTCTCGAAGAGAACGTAATGAACCTAGGCGAACCTCGAACGTGACACTAACGCCACCACTGAAGGGTCGTGACGCAACTCGAAGCCGAAGCCGAGGTCGAAGGCGTACGCGTTCACCTGTAGTAAATCATCGCAGCCGCCATCATCGGTCGCGGTCCAGGTGGTCGAGAGGACGACGATCACGACTAACTATTAGTCGGTCTCGTTCACGCTCGCACCATTCAAGAAGGACAAGCTCGGGGTATCGTCGGGCTGAGCGTTCCAGGAGCCAGTTGCGAAGTCCAGGGAGGCACGAGGCGTGCCACATGGAATCCAGGCATACACTTGGGTGCAGAGTTACCCGACTTCATACACCGTCCCGTGAGGAAACATATCGCGATCGTGAGTCAAGTAATAATTCGTTTATAGAAAACTTTATTAATGCACTTAAGAGTATTAACAATACAAATGATCGCGATAGGTTTCCTGTATTAAATAATGTAATCCCCGATTTTGACCCGTTATGTAAAGATCAAACGGTTGATACGTGGCTTCATAAAGTCGACGAATGTGCACAGATTTACGGTTGGAACGACAAACAAGTAGTCCACTATGCTTTGCCAAAATTGTCAGGGGTAGCTAGAACCTGGTATCAGGGTCTACCTTCGCTACTATTTTCTTGGCCAGAATGGAAATTAAAGTTGAGGGAATCTTTTCCAACTAGGGATAATTATGCAGATTTACTAACGGAAATGCTAAATAAAAAGGTACGCTATGGGGAGTCATTGGAAATATATTATTATGCAAAAATGAATCTTTTAAATCGATGTGAAATTTCCGGAAGGCGCGCAGTTGATTGTATCGTAGCAGGTATAGAAGATCGTGGTGTTAGGATGGGAGCACAAGGAGCGGAGTTTACGGAACCCGAATTACTACTCAAATTTTTAAAGGCTATAAAAGTAGGCCAAGACAAATCCACTAACGAGCAGCAGAAAGCTAGGGATAGAGATAGGCGACCACTAAATAATGCATTTACTAGTCACAAAGTAGGTAGCAGTTCCCAGAAGCCAACTGGGTCTGGCATGGTCTGCTATAATTGTAAAGAAACCGGTCACCCATTCTTTCGATGCACAAAACCGAAAATCCAATGTACTAAATGTAATTTACTGGGACATAGGGACACTGAGTGCCCTAGGACGAAGCAAGGTACCTACGATAAACCCAAAGCAATATTGAAAGTAGAGAACACTGGTGATTCTAGTGCTAAGTATAAAATGCCTATAAAAATAAATGAGTTGTTTTCAGAATGTCTTGTTGATTTGGGAAGCGAGGGTACGTTGGTCCGTCTCAGTGAAGCTCAGCGTTTAGGGCTAGACTGGAAGGTAGGAGAAGTGCCACTATTAAGAGGGATAGGTAACGTACCATATAACCCTCTTGGCAAAGCTAACGTTACGATTGAAGTACAGGGCGTAGTAGAAAATCATGTAGAAATATTGGTAGTAGATGATTATTTAATAAATTGCCGTGTACTTCTAGGGCACACTTTCACGGAAAGGCCTTCCGTCAAAATAATAAAAACAGAATCGGACGTCATTTTTCAGCGGGTTAATGAGGAATCTATTTTGATTTGTCCACTTTTATGCGTAGAGGAAACACGTATAGAACGCGGTGAGTTAAAGGCGATTCCAGTTAGCTCGCGTAATTCTTTCTCGGGAAAAATTTACGTGAATGGGACTGTCCGCAATATTAAAGGTCACGAACATTACTTATTACCCGGCGAGTATCAATTAAAACATGGTGCGGGTAGGGTCCTCGTTCAGAATATCAGTGACAACCAACTGGTTATAGAGAAGGGTAGTCTTTTAACTAGGAGTCACACTTTAGCTGAGAGCCTACAAGTCCATAAAATAGATTTTGATCAGTCACCCATAGATGAATCACCAATCAGCTGTGGAGAAAAATTAACAGAGGATCAAAAAGAATTGTTACGGAGGTTATTAGATAAATATAAATTTTGTTTTTCGAATGGTTTAAAAGATCTTGGGTTTACAACAGAAGCTGAAATGGTGATTCAACTAGATGACCCTGATCCTGTTGTTTACCGCCCCTACCGGTTGTCATTTACCGAACGCCAACTAGTTCAGGACATGATCAAGGAAATGTTAGAAAGCGGTATTATAAGGGAGTCTAATAGTCCATACGCGAGCCCTATAGTACTAGTTAATAAAAAGTCGGGGGAGAAGAGGTTATGTGTGGACTACCGTGCTCTAAATAATAAAACAAAGAAAGAGCATTACCCTCTCCCTCGTATCGAGGACCAGTTAGACTTATTATCAGGCAGTTCACTGTTTGTTACACTCGATTTAGCGTCTGGGTATTACCAGATCCCAATAGCTGAAGGTTCTCGAGAAAAAACCGCGTTTGTGACGCCTCAGGGTCAATACGAGTACAATAGGATGCCATTTGGGCTAGTCAACGCACCATCAGTGTTTCAGCGCACGATGAATAAGATCATACATAATTCACCTGCTTCATCGTATGCATTGGTCTACATGGATGACATTCTGATTCCTGCCAAGTCGTTTGATGAGGGGATGGCACGCTTAGAAGAGGTGTTGCGGTTGATAGCAAAAAGCGGGTTAACACTCAAAATGAGTAAGTGTAATTTCTTTTATGACAAAATAGACTACCTGGGGTATGAAGTCAGTTCAGAGGGTGTTAGACCAGGGTCGCTCAAAACAGACGCCATATCCAAATTTCCTACGCCAACAAATGTTCACGATGTTAGGAGGTTTTTAGGCCTTGCTAGTTTTTTTAGGAGGTTTGTCGCGGGATTTGCCTTAATAGCACGTCCTCTCACTGGCCTTTTGAAGAAGGACTCTTGTTGGAGATGGGGTAGTGAAGAACTGGAATCATTCGAGAAATTAAAACAGATCCTTGTACAAAGACCAGTGCTAGGACTGTATGACCCTAGTGCAATAACCCAACTCCACACCGACGCGAGCAAATATGGGGTAGCCGGCATTTTAATGCAACAGCACAAGTCTGGGGTGTTCAAACCTATAGCTTATTATAGCAGGCAAACCGCACCGGATGAGCAAAAATTGCACTCTTTCGAGTTAGAGACCCTCGCTATTATTGCTTCTTTGAATAGGTTTAGGCATTACTTACTTGGTATAAGATTCACCATAGTTACAGACTGCAACGCGTTACGCACTACTTTGAGTAAACGCGACTTAGTTCCCCGAATTGCTCGCTGGTGGCTACAGTTCTTAGAATACGACTGCTCAATAGAATACCGTCCTGGTAACAAAATGGCACACGTAGATGCCCTCAGCAGGGGTGCTGTAGACGGTGTGCCGGATGATGAAATTAAACATATCGCTGAGATCTTAAGCGATTCTAAATGTAAAGATGCCATCGACATATTCAAAAATTACAAGATTGTAAATGGGTTAGTATATCGTATAATTGACGAAAACACTATCCGTTGGGTTGTTCCGAATGGTACCAGGTGGCAACTATTGAAAGCCAATCATGATGATGTAGGACACTTCGGGTTTGACAAAACATTAGCGCGGTTACAGGCTACTTACTGGTTTCCAAAGATGAGGCGGTTTGTAAAAAAGTACGTTTCAGCTTGTCTTCAGTGCGCGCACCACAAACTGCCAAGTGGTGCCCGTCCCGGTGAATTACACCCTATCCCTAAATCTATCATACCATTCCATACCATACATGCGGATCATCTCGGTCCTTTTATCCGCACCAAACGTGGCAATACATTCATCCTTGTTATCGTAGACGCGTTTACTAAATTTGTTGACATCACTGCTGTACGAAATACCAAGTCGGCCACAAGTATAAGAGTATTCAGGGAGCATTTTAGTTACTTCGGCGTACCAACCCGTTTAATTACAGACCAAGGGACAAGTTTTACTAGTAGACAGTTTAGAAAATTTACTCAATCGTGTGGTATAAAACATGTGCTCAATGCTGTTGCCACGCCCCGAGCAAATGGCCAAGTAGAACGGTACAATCGCACCATTTTGGCAGCACTTGGGGCTATGAATCATGACAAACCAAACGGTTTATGGGATGAACGTTTACCAGACATACAGTTGGGTATCAATACTACAGTACATGCCACCACCAAAAAGACTCCGGCGGAACTTCTTTTCGGGCGAAACCTTATCAACCCGTCTGAAGGTTTGTTAAATGACGTAATAAATGAAGTTACGTCTGGGATCGGGGAGAATCTAGACGTTGTAAGGGCAACAGCTGGTGAGCTTATTAGGACACAACAGGACAAGGACAAGAAACGATATGATAGGTACAGGAAAATGGGAACATGCTTTAAAGAAGGTGACTTGGTAAGAGTGGTAAGGGCCGCGACAGGAATAGAGGGGCAGTCTAAGAAGCTCGAACCTAAATGTAAAGGCCCTTACAGAATTAAGAAAGTACTTCCCAACGATAGGTTCGTGGTTGAGGACACGCCCCTTACAAGGACTACTAAGAAGTATGAGGCTGTGGTAGCCATTGATAAAATATTCCCATGGATCCACTTTGGCGAGCCCGTATCAACCGATTGTGAACCCGAAAGTAACGATTGCGAATCTGAATGTGAGTTAGAAATAGATGTATAGTAAAGTTATTCGCATTTATTGAAGATGAATATTGTATCCATATTATAATTAAACAAGCTGACAATTAAGTTAAAAGTTACAATGTGATCTTAAGTTTAGATGATTAATGTCATGTATCATCTAAATTATCCCGTGTACTAGTTGCTGGAATATTTGCTGGTCAACGTCATGGACCAGTAAATACCGATTCATTGGTTAGAGTAACGTACCAATGAGTTGGCGTGGGGTATCAGGTAACAGATGCCTCTCGTTTTAGCAATTGGTGCATCGGTATGTGTACTGGTCAAAGTCATGGACCAGTACATAGATTCATTGATTAGAGTAACGTATCAATGAGTCGGTGTTGGGTATCAGGTAACGGATGCCCCTCATTTCTGCAATTTGTGCATTGGTGTGTGTATTGGTCAAGGTCGTCGACCAATACATATACGGCCAATATGAGGAAGAGATTAAGTTAGGAGTGTCAGGTAACGGACACCCTTGAAAGTTATAAACATTTTGTTAATCGATGTCATGGATTAATGAAATACATTGTAAAATGACTGTATTTTAGAGTTGTTTAAATAATTTATGTAATGCACCACTATAATATCTTATAGTCAATTGAATAACAAAGTACTTTGAGTTGGAAATATCAGGTAACCGATATCCCCTTCAAGGTGATAAATATTTCAAGGTCGTGTAAATATATTGTTAAAGCAATTGTATTTAAGAATTATTTAAAAATCGAAATGTGTTGCTAAGGTAACTTATAACCAAAATAACTATTAATGAATAATGTGGTAAAAATAACTATATATAAGGAATAATAAATATATGTTTAAATATTTTATTTTACATAAAAGTAGATTATAGCCAGTATTCCTAATAATATCCGTCTGAACAAGTTGTGAGTACACAATGAGGTAATATAATATGTTCGATATATTACATTTATAACATATATGCTAAAATATTTAGTAATGATTTGTCTTTGTTATTCTACTTAACAACGAGGGACTCGTTGGAAACCGGATGGCCGAGCTGTTATAAATATTTAAATTATACCTACAATTATTTGTGTGTTTCTGACTAATTACAATAATTATTATAAAGTTGTGCGATCAAATCTAATATTTTGCTTGCCTGCGATTGGTCGTGGCTTCGACCAATCACAAGCAAGTATAGTAGTGGGGATAAGTCAGCCTGACCGGTATTTTTAGCGGTATGCTCGGGCATTCGTATTTCGACATCCACCCAAGTCACTTGTGTTTTGTGTTGTATCGCTGTTGGTTGTGCTAACTATAATAATTTAATACTGTGCAGATATTATAATATGTAACTATAATAATAAACTGTTATTCAAATTCTTAAAGTGCGTTTCTACATCAAAGTCCCTGCTTTTGAGCGGTAAACTAGTTTGGTTTATACTATTGAATATGTTTACACCGTGTTTAAGCTTACTTGATTAGACTCGGTGAGCATATTCTGTACATAAACTCCTGCGATCTAATGATGGAAAAGAACTCTCTCACTGAATGATTACATTTGGTATGAGATAGGATGAATTTAGCTTTATTACACACTGCTACCGATGAAGATGGGAGTGTTACTGGGATGTTGTAGTTCTGGTACTAATACTGTAGTTTATAAATACAATATAGTTATAGTTTAGTACTACATTCTATGTGTTGGTTGTTTATTAATGCATGTTAGCCGTTTAAGTTGTATTTAAGATACATAGTACCAAGATTTGTATTTAATTAATAGTTAAGAATATATTAATTAATAATTAAATTAATACATTGTATGAATTTGTTTTTATTGAATAATATTTTAGTTATTTAGTTTGTATTTAATAAATAGTCAAAAATATGGTAAATAATTATTAAGACATTTATTTGCTTCTAAATGTGATTACAAACAAGCACTATGGCGTGCTGAGCAAAAATCACATTTAAAAGTGATTGAGTACAATATTCGTTGCTACGGATGGGAAGCGAACCCGCATCCTCCGATTTCGCGTCGGATGCATATTCCATTCGGCCGCCGGAACCCTACTCTTACGCTTAGAACATTTTTGCTACATTTGTATTACTTTAACTGTCATAGAGGACAGTGCGCGGTCATCAACCACACTACTAGACTTCATCTGATCGAAAGAAGTGCTTTTTCAAACGCAACTCTCGGTATGATGTCGCTACCCTTATAGATTTCTAAATATGATTACAAGCACTATCGCGTGCGGAGCGAAAATCACATTTACAAATTATTGGAGTACAATTTTATTGTAGTGCAGGAAAAGGTAGGGACCCGCAATTTAGAGTAATTCCATAGGTACTGTACACCAGGTGTGATGGTGTGTAACCTGTGGCCTTACTGACTGCCGTATTAGGGACGCATTCCGCAATTTGTATATATTGAAGTCGTCACTACAACATGCGCACCGTCTTCATATGTAGAGATTGAACAATACCTGCGAGTATTAGTAAAATCAGTGTTATTTGATACGTTATTTATTATTTTTTTACTAGGAATATAAAGTTTATTTCCGTTACTTTTTTTGTCTTTCTCCTGTACTTACCAAACTATTATGGTGGTGGACTTTAGGGTCTGCCGGAACTAATAGGTACTATGAGGACGGAGCTTGACTTACCAAATGTTGGCACCCTTTCATAGTTGTGAAGATATCTTTCCCAAAACTGTATAGGAGAACTGAACTAATGAGCTTAGTCTTATTATGATGTCTTCCTTATTGTGGATTCTGGAGAACACTCCACAATCCACCCAACATAGTAAAAAAAACCCACTACTAGAACTTGAGATAAGTGGTGCTAGTTGTATCGACTTTGGGCTCGTTCGATAAGTAAGTACCTAATAATAAGATCTTTCTGCTAGACCAGCTATACTCTAAGTGTGTTCCGCGGAACCCTAGGGTTCCGCGATACCTCTGTAGGGGTTCCGCATGAATTTAGAAAAAAAATCAAATACCTATTTGTATAAACCATGTGTTACAATAGCTGGGTGCGTTTTTGACGAATTCATGCAACCAAAAACACCACAATATATCCTACTCGTCATATTAAATATGTAATATAACTTATTTTAAGTGAAAATATCGCACGGTTATTGTTAAAAAAATAACACACTGCCCATTCGTCACTGGAGCACAGTCGCGACCGATGAAGGCGCGTAGGTATAGCTCGCAATTCGTCCGTTTATATGAAGTTGAAATACTGTATAGATAACATTACCGTGCTATCGCTGAGAATTTAATAAAGCCATGTGTATTAGACATAACAAAATTTATGCTCGATGAAAAATCTGCAAAGCGTCTTTCTACTGTGCCGCTATCAAACGATACTGTTTCACGGCGAATCCATGATCTCGCAAGCTACGTCAAACAAGAACTAGTTACACGTCTACAAAAAACACGATTCGCCTTGCAAATGGACGAGTCAACTGATGTCGTTGGTTTGGCTATTTTGCTGGTTATCGTGAGATATGAAAGTTCTTTTGAAGAAGACATGCTTATGTGTTCACCGCTGCTCACAAACACTACCGGGGAAGAAATTTTTAATAAAATAAATATATAATATATTTTTTAAGAAAATAATCTCAGGTGGAACAATTGCATTGACATTTGTACAGATGGGGCCAAGGCGATGACAGGTAAAACAGCAGGAGCAGTGTCACGAATAAAAAATAAAGCGCCCAATTGTAGTTCCAGCCTTTGTATTCTGAATAGACAAGTACTTGCGGTAAAGCAAATGCCGTCAAATCTAAAATTAGTTATGGATGAAGCGGTAAAAATAATTAATTTTATCAAATCACGACCACTACAATCCCGATTGTTCTCATTATTGTATGAAGATTATGGCAGCAAACATAAAACACTGCTTCTCCAAACAGAAGTGCGATGGCTGTCTCGGGATAAAACTTTAACAAGGCTATTTGAACTTAGAGCCGAGTTACAAAGGTTTTTTCAGCAGATACTTCTTTTAATTTGAAGGACCGTTTGTATGATAAAACTTGGTTGTTCCGATTGTCTTTTATGGCGGACATCTTTCAATAACTGAACGAATTGAATTTATCATTGCAAGGTAGACAACAGTGTTTCTGGCCTATAACAAAATAACTGCAACAGAAAATTAGATTTTTGGATTATTTGCGTTGGTAAGAAAGAAATAGAAAGCTTTACGTCACTCAGTGAGTTTGATAGTGATAACGACTCAGAAATGTTTCAAGATGATGTGTTTGAAGAATTGGTCCAATATCTCAGTTCGATGTGCGCATCTTTTGAAAAGTTCAAAAGATGCGGCATTTGCTTTACCGTTGTTCCCGAAGAACAGAAGACAAAAATGAAACTGAATTCATAGATTCATAATCCTTTTTGACAATCTCTTTTAGAAATGTCATAATACACAAGTATGGAGCCACTGTTCAAAACGACGCCTCTCAACGATTTTTGGTGCAGAATCCGTGATGAATATCCAATGCTTGGCAAAATGACTCTGAATATTCTTCTCCCGTTCCCAACAACGTATTTGTGCGAAACAGGATTCACAACCTATTGTAACGTTGAAAAAAAACTTTAAGGTATAGTCCGGTTTTTGGAACTGTGGAAAATAAAAATAAAAAACAGAGGTTCTTACTCACAGACTCAACTTTATTTTATCTCTAAGTTTAGTCCGTCTCTTACTAATAAAAGGGGTTCTTTGGGTCGCTTGGCTGATCTATAACGTATTAACGTACTGACATCATTAAGGTTGGAAAGTTAAATTTTACCACTGGTTTTTACTTTTGAAACATTAAAAAGGCCCTCCGCATAAAACGGGTGGCTCTCACCGGCTTATGTCCTCAGAAGCAGCTTGACACGTAGCTGGGATCAGCCAAACGAAAGAGGAGCAGCCAAACTCATGGAAAGCTCGCAGTAACCCCAACAAACATTTCGGCTCGGAGTAGCCGTCCCGAAACACCTCCTTTTGAGGGAGGATGTAAATAACGTTTATTGAAACATCACACAAGGTAAATAGCCTCGGATCCACGAAACATCATGGCTTCAACATTAGTAAATCGGTCAATTCAGTAATCGATCAACACCACAAGAAATATATTTGCCTCCAGGCAATATTCAACTATACATCAATGGGACGCCATCACTGCAGCAGACGATTTCATCGCGTGGTGGGCACCGGTAACACTTCAACAACAACAAGATGAAATCACATAAAATATTGGAGCACGGCTCAAAAAAGCACGGCTCGACGAGAGAAAAAAGAGAATGGCTTCTCTTCAAAAGGATATCCTTCCGGATACGTTCCGAAACTTCACTCACAGTCAAGTACTGAGATTTTGTCACCATCCCATTACAATAAACACAATAACTTATAATTTCTAATTTCACTAGTATACTGAAAATTATCCAAAAAGACACTGGTTTGAACTAATATTAATTCAAATAAAACTTATAACAACCAATTGCTAGATTATTATACAAGAAAATATCTAACCTCAACCCTAACCAGAATATCCGAAATGGATACGTTTCGAGGTCTCGAACGCGCCTTCATTCCGTTTCGTTTCTCCTTCATTGCTAAGGCTCCGCAACATATTCGGGTCTTTAAAATCTTTAAATTAAACAACCAAACTGGCCTAACAAACCAATATTATATTATTCACTAAACCTTTTAAGTATTCTGAGATAACAGGATATATATATTTAACATTATTGTACCATCAAGACAAACTATCTCACGCCATTCTTACGTTCACCAACTCCATGATCGAACGAAACGCATTACGTTCGCCGCGTACTAAGACGTGCGTTCGAAATCTAAAGTAATTACCAACAGACATCAACCAAAGCGTCAAACAGGTTGCTTACAATAGTTATGATTATTGTTTTTATTTATTACTTTATTTACTAAATTGGATTTACAAGCCCATTATCAATAAAAATTAGATACCAAACATTATGGTCACAAGGGAATGTTTACAACAACAGTGACATGATACGTACGACAAGAAAACAAAAAAAAAGATGTTACAGTGCCCCTTTCGTCACCAGAATTTTGCGAGGGTACGAACAAAATTCTCGCTGGCCCTCCAGCACTTAAGCGCGAGGTAAACCACCGAGCTTTACGAAAAACTAAACTTTTAACATGAACCTTTATCATTAATCCAAACTCTTAATATCTTTTACATGACACTCACTTTTTCTACCATTTTCATCTTCTAACAAATAAACCAGTTTGGACAACTTTTTAACCACTTTACACCTTTCAAAACGCGGCGCTAATTTACTAGAAAAATGTTTCGCAGCATCACTGCGAACATGGGTGCGGCGCCAGACCACATCATCCTCTTTAAACTCAACACATCTGCGACGTTGATTGTAATACTTAGCGTTTCGCCAGTGGGACTTCTTGAGTTCCTCATCGACCTTCAAATACACACTTTTCAATTCACCTAACCGATCCACATATTCAGCACGAGGTTCCACGTCGATATGATCAAGATCCTCACTATCCCCGTAAACGTCACCATCTCCTATAGCTTCACGACCATGCACAATAAGAAAAGGGGTAAACCCTGTCGAGTCATTAACCGCGGTGTTAACAGCAAATTGAATTTTACAAAGATTAGCATCCCAACTACGCTGATCAGTGCCAACCAGGGCAGCGATAGCTGTTACGAGGGTTCGGTTATACCGCTCCACCGTATTCACCTGGGGACAGTAAACAGGAGTGTAATGAATCTGAGGAATTTTATACTTCTCAAACAAAGTCTTTACTTCTCTACCTACAAATTGTGGTCCATTATCAGCAACCACAGTTTGTGGAATCCCATGAACTAGGAATACATGGTCTTCCAATCGTTGTGCCACCACCTTACTAGTCGCACGCCTAAGCGGAAACAATAAACAGTATTTAGAAAAACAACACACTACAACGAGGAGATACTCGTTCATTTGTCTGGACTTTGGCAATGGGCCAACAAGGTCCATACTAATACATTGGAATGGCCTACGACAAACCTTCGGGTTACCAAACAAACCTGAAATGGGTTGATTAGGATGTTTGTACGCCTTACATGTATCACATTTAGATATGTATTCCTCAACATCCCGATACATCCCGGGCCAGTAAAATCTAAGACGCATTCTCTTGTACGTCTTTTCAATTCCCAAATGGGCACCCAAAGGAGAATCATGCCATTCCGACATAAGACGCTGTCTTTGCCCCAAAGGAACAACCTCCTTCCAATCAAAATCTCCGGTTAAGGACGATCGGCTCTTTGTATAACGATAAAGTTTACCATCACTAATTTGGTAGTTTGGACAAGTTTGCGGTCTAAACTGACAGCGAGAATAAACATTATTAAACCAAGAATCTGGCACCGACATATTTATGGAAGAAACTTGAACAGAACGAGAAAGTGCATCGGGAATTATGTTCTCTTTGCCTCGGCGATGTTCAATAGTAAAATTGTACGGTGAAAGTCTACATCCCCAGCGTTCCAAACGTCCAGTAGGATTCTTAAGGTTAAGAAACCACTTCAAACTCGCATGATCCGTGACTATCTTGAAAGGTTTGGGGCCTTCAAGATATGGCCGGAAATGCTCTACTACGTTAACCACAGCAAGCGCCTCCCTTTCGGTGGCAGAATAATTACGTTCCTGTCGACTCAGGGAACGACTATAATATGCAACTGGATGCTCTTCATCACCAAAAAACTGGGTCAACATTCCTCCAACACCCACTCCAGATGCATCTGTATGCACAACAAACGGCAAAGAAAAATCAGGGCAAGCTAACACAGGTGCAGACGTCAAAGCACTCTTTAGTTCCAGAAAGGCAGACTCAGCTTCTGGGGACCAAACAAAACGAGGTCGGTCCTTACGCTTAGACGTAAGGGCATTCAATGGCGCAGCTATGGTGCTGAACCCTCGAATAAAACGTCGATAATAGGAAGCGGTTCCAAGGAAACGTTTCACGTCCTTGGGACATACAGGCTCCGGAAAATCAATAATTGCCTTTATTTTGTCGGGATCAGTCCTCAAACCCATCTCATCTACTACATAACCTAAATATTTCAACTGTTTCCTAAAGAAACAACACTTCGACAAGCTAACTGTTAGGTTAGCATAACGCAAACGTTCCAGCACTTTCATAAGCAGCTCAATATGCTCCTCGAAAGTTCTACTAACCACCACAATGTCATCCAAATAAATAAATAGACGTCCTCCAAACTCAGGACCGAAAAGTTGATCCATAAGCCGCTGCTGAGTGGCAGGTGCGGAGGTCAATCCAAAACACATCACCTTAAATTGGAATAATCCCCTTGACGGCACAGTGAACGCAGTCCTCTCCCGAGACGCGGGGGTGAGGGGAATCTGCCAAAAAGCAGACTTCAAATCAATTGAGGATAGAAAACGAGAGTCTCGAAGTTGATCTAGAATGTTATTAATGTATGGAAGAGGATATGCATCATGTTTGGACACCTCATTGAGTTTCCTACTGTCCAAACAGAATCGCATCTCACCATTCGCCTTCGGTGCCATCGTAATTGGGTTATTCCAAGGGCTACAGCTCGGCTCCACAACATCCATTTCAAGCATTTCATCTAACTGACGGTTCAATTCAAGAAGCTTATCCGGCGACAAAACATAATAACGCTGCTTGATCGGCACGGCATCCCCAGTATCGATGTGGTGAGATATCAAGTGAGTTCTACCCAAACCCTTCTTTTCGGCCGACACCTCCTCAAACATCTTGCAAACGTCATCCGCTAGTTTTTTCTGCTCCTCCGTCAAAACATCAAAAGGGTGCAAACGATTCACTCCAGACACTACGGCTTCACTAGGCTTCTGAAAAACAATACTATCCGTCTGGTCCATTAGACTCAAGACATCAGGCGCAAAATTAAAAGCCTTCCAAAAATTAATTCCGAACAACAACGAAGAAGACACTTCAGGAACCACAAAAAACTTAATGACTTTCATGACATCATTAACAGTCACGGGCAAAAACATGCAACCAACAACCGGCGAAGTAGTGCCGTTTGCTGTTGCCACTGAACTAATTTCACACGACCTATGTAACTCGACCAGGTCGGCAAAATATTTCACAGCAGAACCACCAACAATGGAAATCTCCGAACCGGAATCTAACAATCCCGTAAATGGCAAGCCACAAACATCCACTTTCAAATAAGGGCGAGTGTCACTACAATCTTTTGAGCGGACCGTCGCTACACTAGTTTTACTATTTTCAAAAAATACACGAACATATTCACACCATTCTCGCCATTCATCACCTTTAGTTGATGGATTTAAACTATGACGAATTTTACGACGGCCCTTCCCTATGAGTTTACATTTTCAAGATCTAACTTCTACAACCGATTTTTTTTATACCGAACTGTGTAGCACTTTACCACTATCTCACCTGATGTTAAGTGATGATGCGATCGACGACGGAGCGCGCTTACACAGATCATTTTATTTATTGGTGATAGGTTAGCCTTTGATCATAATCTCACCTGATGGTATGTGATAATGTGATCGGTGTTATTCCATTCCATGGCGGTTCGTATGATGAACGTAGAAGCAAATCGCTTCGTTCGGGTAAATTGAACATCCATCATATAGCGGTGGCGCTTCTGAATATCCCTGGATGTTCGACTATAGAATGGGGATGGCGGAATCAAATCATGAAGTTCCGTGGCACACTCCGCGAAATGAATCCGATAAAAAAGCGACTTTGCGGCGATGCTCGATACTCTCTTGCCTACTAAGTACCTAGTTGGTCGTTGTTAATGAGTCTCTTGGCTCTCCTCTGAATAGCTTCCATTGTCTCCAGCTCGTTTTGGCAGAAACATCCCAAAGGTGAGAGCAGTACTCCATACACGTCCGGACTTGCGATTGATACAGATTAAGGGCAAGACCGTAGTCAAAATAATTTCTAATTCGGGCGGAGCTAATAGAAATGGGCGTTAACTTTTAACTCATAAAAATATTCAGTCGCACGGCGGCACTAGTCACCGTACCACGGATAGCGTCGCTAAAATTGTAGAGTTTCGTGCGCTATTAGAAGCGGCAGAACAGAAGTGTAGATAACAACATTTTTATCTGCAGTTACTGCAAACCTCTAAGGTAGAAAAATATAATCACTTGTAGGTAATGATATTTTTTTAATAGACTAAGCGAAGCGAGGTCTCGGTGGAGGTCTGAGCAGTGTATATTTCCCCGTCTATGAATCTCGATTGCCTTAGTCGATCTTCTTGAAATTTGGTAGAAACGTGCCTATTATGCATATCAACAGAATTTGCAAGTAAGAACCTGTAGGAGCTTAATTGGTTTGTGGTTTGCAGAGATTATAGGGTCGATAAAACGAGGTTATAATTTAAAATTCAAAAGTATTATCTCAATATTGTGCTCAAAAAAGTACTTTGACTTCATGAAGCGGTACGAAACACGGTAATATTATCTATACAGTATTTTAAGTCGGCCCTTTCCTCGAAATAACTACCTACAGCCGCGCGGTACGTAAACATGCGATAGGGCTGCTCGCCTCCAGCATTTTAATTACATTTGCTTACTTTGTGTTTCCATTTTGTTTTGTGATTGTAAATATACTTTTTTTATATAAGCAAACTAGTGATTCGCCCCGGCTTCACACGAGTATTTAACAAAAAAATCAAAACTTATAAATTCAACATATAAAAAACCAGTTATTGTGACATAACTGTAATAGTTAGACTTATAGTACTGCGGACTTTTTTATAGATGTCTTCTATAAAATTGTAGTATATCACTTGGCTCTATTTTCAATAATTTCCGTAGCGTATGCGATATACCTAACGATTTTTTTTGGTATTTGTTTCGCACTTTATGTTACCTTATCGAAGTTTACATACGACCTAACTTTTTGAAAATCTTCTAAAGCCTATGTTCATCAGGGATAGTGTTGGATTCTCATGGTGAAAGAATTTTTCAAATCGGTCTATTAGTTTCAGAGCCTATTCAATGCAAACAAACAAATGCACAGTCAAATTTTTCCTCTATTATTTTAGATAAAATACTTTGTAAATTGAATAGGAAGTGTTAAATTTACAAAAAACTCATTTTATTAATTTTTCCATTTCGGGCCGACGGGTTCGAAGCTTATCAGTGTCGGTGAATACAACACTTATCGAACAAGTAGAGTCCACTGCCTTCTTGGGATTCCAAATAGACCGAACACTAACCTGGAGTACGCACATCGACAAACTGTGCGCTAAACTGGGCAGCGCTTGTTACGCGTTAAGTAGATTATCTTGTGTAGTAACAGCCGATGTAGTGCGTACTTGTTACTTTGCGACTGTACATTCCCTCCTCCAGTACGGAGCCAGAACTGTGGGCGCACGCCGCCGACAGGGGGCGTGCGTTCCGCATGCAAAAGCGTGCTGTGAGAGCGATCGCAAAGGTTTCACGAACGACGTCGGTGAAATCATACTTCACTTCTCTGCGAATACTCACGCTGCCCTCGATCGTCATACTCCAGCAGGGCTATCATGTATCTTCTGTAGCAATGAACTGTTGATTGCAACAATATAACTGTCAGTTTTGACAGATTTTGTAAGACAGATAGGTAACAGACCTTCATGCGCCCAAACGTTAGTCGCCGACCGTTTTTTTCTTTTATACCTGAGACGATAACTGACATATACTTAGATCGAATTAAAAATTTCGTACTGACAATTCTACTAGAGTTTGTAATAATATAGTACATATACAGGTAGTACTCCCATGGTCAGTATTTCCTTTTATTGCATATTATTATTATTCTACGGACGCACCTATTAGTCTGGCGTCTTTTAAATTCAAAATAAAGGCTTGGCTCGTCGAGAAGGCGTTTTATAATGTAGAGGAATTTGTACCTAAGTTAAGATAGGTATTAATTATACAGTTAATTAAATTTTATTATCTATATTACTACATACGATTTACAATTTATCTAATTATTATTTCAAGCGATTTGTTTTAATTTGTTATGGGTTCAATTAATGTGTGATTAATTCAATTTTGTTTAATTTTATATGTATATTTTGGTACTGATTATTGTATTGTTACATTTCCTGCTTGACTTGTAAATTTGTATGTTTACCAATAAATTGATTATTGATTATAAAATGCGTGTTGTTTTTCATTGGTAGTAAAAAATATTTGCACCTCGACTGAAACGTATGAAATGCTTTATTATTGAATTTTAAAGTATAAAGCTTAATCAAAAATTGTTTTGGCAAACATGGACAAGGTGGAGAACAGTGAATATCTTTTACTTGGTTATAGATACCTGCAGCTATTTTACAATTAATATGTTTAGTTTGGACGAATTCATGTAACCAAAAACAGCACAACATATCCTACTCGTCATATTAAATATGTACTTGAACTTATAGGAAGTTATCCGCACCAACCACTGGATTACTGTCATATACTTACCAACTCTAAAACAGAAACTTGCAATTTTACTCTTGATCATATTTCTATATATCTATAGATAATAATTATTATCCATAGGTATAATTTCAGTTATAGAAGGTCATTTTGCAATTTTAGAGTTTATTTATGACATAACATAATAAATACAAATTATAATAAAATAAAAGTTCAAAATTTTAATAGAAGTATAATCCCAATGCAATGCTCAATAATAAAATAAAAGATAATAAAAATAATAATAGATAACTGTAGTGAAACCGCCATATAAGATTCACCCTACCGCTACTAAAAGTGGTACAGGCAGAATCGTACCAAGTTTCTGAGTCACATTGGTTAAAGAACCCCACTCGTAGGTGCTTCAGTTATCGCGGCCATTCATCATGGAGACCAGTTGAAGATATGGAAAATGCTCCCAAGTCAGACCTCAGCCTTCGGCCTCGCAAGTCACTCACACGAATCGGACTGCAGTCTCGCCTTGCACTCGCCCTTTGAACTCACGCACTATCCGTGCTCTAAATGTAGTATGATGAATAAGAAGAGCTCGTAGGGCAAATCTAGAATGATGGAATTCAAGATAGCCACCATACAAAGTACTCCGATCACACTGAAGCTCAGCTTTACTTCAGGAGGATCGCACTTCAGCATTTTTTATGGCAGCCATCTTGAATTCTGCTATTTTGGATTTTTTTGCATGTCATTTGACTGCTCTCTCGATTCCCTATGTCATTTGTTCAAAACTCCTTTACTTATCTGTAACCGTTTACCAGATACGTCATATATCTTCACTTGGCAGGCGTCATTTTTATGATTTCCCATTATTATCATATCACGAAAACCACTTTGTTATTTTCAGTTTAGAATACTTTCTTTCCCCAAGACTCCTTCCCATAGAACAATTTAAGTCAATGGTTTCAAAACATCTATGTATGGCGGCCAACTTAAAAAATGATGTCATCGAAAAATAAATTCGGAATAACGACGCCTAAAACCACCCAGATATTGATTTTCAGACGGATCGGAGCAAATCTAGGAGGAAGAATAATATATGGAGAAGACATTTATATTCTGTTGGTTGTGAGACAAGAATGGTAATATATACGCTTGCATTAGTTTGAAAGAGACAGCATCAGTTTTTTTTGTCTTGCTCGGCGTATGCGATTTCTTTGTTTGCCACAACGCAGTTTTGTGGCAGACAAATTTATTCGGTGCTTGAAAGTGTCCTTTTTTCGTGTTAAACAATGATTTTGAAGTGTGTATTGTAAATTGTAAGTTAAATTCAACGCTGCTGCTTCCACCAAACTTGTTGAAATGCAGAATTCTTGGCTGTAAAAACAGAACAGAACGAAATATGGAACACCTTACGTATCACATGTAAGTGCTATTTTTCATATGTCTTCACCATTCTTACACAGTCTATGCGAATCATATATGAATTTCTGATCATAACATGAATGTCGGCGTGTTAAATTATTTGATAATCTTACATTTTTCTACAAAATAATTTCTTGATTTTGAGATTATAATCCATAAAAATTAAGGAGTTTTCTTTTGTCTATCTGTCTCGCTCTACTATGATGAAATTTGTTTAAGGAGAAAAGAGAGTGTGAACATAGATCAAAAATTATACTTTTTCGAATTATAGCAATTTTCGGATTTTTTTCCCATAAAAGTGGGTAATTTTGTATGAACCACTTTTGACCAATTATGCAGTAAAATTAACGCAATTAAATTTTGATTTGCAGTTTTCATAAGGAATGCTGTCCTTCATCGTGTATGGATTCAAGCAACTGGACGACAAAATTAATTAAATTAAAAATTACACAATTTATTAATTAAATTGTAAGTGGTGCCAAAATGTTGAAATTCGATGTTATTCACACATATGTTTTGTATACCATAAATACATTATTACTTTGTTTTATTTAAAGTGCACACTATGAAATATTATAGGTACGAAGGTTTGTATGAGTTTGTTACTCATACAAACCTTCAAGTCACTCAATGCCAAAGTTTTCAACGAAATTTAGCATATAGATTCCGTAGGACCCGGATTAATAAATTGGCTACCTTTATTCCGAGATACTTGAGTTTCAATAATTTATGACTTCCAAATTAACGTATGGTAAAAAAATATTGTAATATTTCGTAAAATAAATGCACAATAATGATGACGTAACGAACGGCACAGATCCCACGTCCAAACGGCCCGAGCGCTGCGGGCAGACTGATTTTCGTTGCGATTTCTTCTCGCGATCAGAGAATTTTGTGGCAAAAATTCATAAAAATGTTTTCAACACAAGTTAGTAAGTAGTTCATTAGAGTATAGTATTGGCTATTTAAAAAAAAAAGAATCATTGCATTTAATTCAACTATGCCCCTTAAATTAATAAAAAACAATCTAAAAAGGGTCGCCGATCACAATTTATTACAGAAGAACTATTAAGTTTTAATAAAAACTAATCAACTAATTCACTCAATAAATAATAAAAAAATATTATATATTTTTTTCGCACATTTTGAACTCATAGTTTCAGTACAAGAAGATTCCAAAAGTGCGCGTTTCACTACGGTGATCGCCTTAAGAGACTGTCCAGTGTCCCGATGTGAAGTAATTGTCTCACCTTAGTCAAAACACAAAGCTTATTTGAGGCTAGCTGGGCTTTGGACTCAATATTGGAACCGAAATTGAAGTTTGGTGGAAATGAGATGCCAATATAATGAAATTAATAATAAATCATAACGTATTTAAAAATATTCATTCAATTATTATATTTACAGAGTTAACACTTTGTTTGTGTTGCATTGTAACTTTTTTTAAGTACAACTCGATCGATTGTTGCGAAGTTGAGATTGCTATAGTTTTAAAGTTTTTTTTTTTATATTGGTTCATCAAACTGGACACTACACTTACTTAATAAACTAAGAAAATAAAAATATGTACATGCTATTAAATGCACGTCCTTCTGGAGATGAACACCACATGCTTTGTACACTTACGATATATAAGAATATACTTAATTATAAAAACTGTTTACTTAATATATTATACACTACAATTTTGGAAAGAAAAATCTTTTTACGCTCTTTGTTGACGAATCGAAAATATCAAAATCATGACATAACCTGTTATAAGACGAGCACATTCGATAGATTGGAGAGTTCTTAACATACATAGCATTGCAGGTGTCGAATTATCAAATCAGATCAAAATTTGTTTATTGCCACACAAAAAATCTAAAATAAAACAACAATGGCGACCAATACACAAGAAAAAAAACAACATAAAAATATTTCTGTAAATATCAACTCTTCACTCTCAAGTAGGAAATCCGTCGCCAAGCACCTAACGGTGTGTTCCGGCAGCTGTCCTTAAGAGCCAGTAATTGTAGTTAACTTGCCATACGTATCTACGTAGGTACCTACGTCTAGCCACATGTTACTTATGATAATGATAATATTTATTGGTAATAATGCAATTACACGTCAAATCACAATATAATTATATATAAAAATATAACGCGCATATCTTTAATTAAGTGTAATTATGCATACTAATGTGCAAATAATATTAATAAGTATGTAGTTTCCTAATAAATAATGTACATAAATATTAATAAATACTGTACAATCGATTATTATACAAGCCATGATAAAAATAACGAAATAATTATAATTCAAATAAACATCATAAATATTATGTACCGTTACAATACAAAACATCAACATAAAATATGAATTATTAAAATTTAAATAATAGTCAGACTGAAGAAATAGAAATTAAGGAAAATATGAATAATGAAATAAATTAATAATACACCATTCATGTGAGTATATTAAATAATATACATATTACATATCTATCATGTCAATTGCGATATATTTGGAATGAATTCTTCGACTGTGTATGGTGCCATGTCAGTGAGGAAAGTCTTAAATTTAATTTTAAAAATCGATAGCGTTAGGTTCAGGGAGGGCATTTTTAACTTTGACCCCGAAAATCCTAGTAGATTTGTCAGATTTAGTGAGCGTATGACGAGGGATTATAAGGTCGTGTGCGCGCCTCGTATTTATGGCGTGATCATCATTGTGTCGTTTGTAGGAGAATATGTTTTTGTATACATATACACCAACATGGTAAATATACAGAGCTGGCAACGTCATTATCTTCAGGTTCTTAAATATTGTCTGAGATGGTGTATTGGGCGCAACTCTCGCGACCACGCGCACAGCTCGCTTCTGCATGACATCAATTTAGGTGCCAAACAAACTGCGATGCTACATGTGATTATTAGTGTGTTAGCTGGCGTTATGGTCTCCAGCTGACACATGCTGTATATACGAAACGGCTGAAGATGTGATTATAAACTATAGCCAGGGATTTAGCACATAATTTGTGCAAGTGGCACAAAAAAATTGAAACGCCATACTTGAAAGCTGTAGTAGTAATGACCCGATTACAACGTGTAAGCTGGAGACCACGTGTCTACAGCTGCTATATATTGGTAACTTACCCCATAGATCAATACCGTAGGCTAACAGAGAATGCACGGTAGCATACTGACAGTCGTGTACCGCTTTGTGTGACAAGACGCGAGCTACCCGGTCCAGAGCAAAACAAGCTCGTCCTAGCTTCTCGCATAGCGTATCTAAGTGAATGGACCAGGTAAGTGATCTTAGGTGAACAATTTTTCATATCTACTTACTACACTGAGGTTAGGTACCTACCTACATAATATGTAATTATGTTCGTATCAGTAAATGTAAGTGTTTTTCAAATGGTTATACTGGAAATAGGAGTATGGAAATTGTTCAAGTGATGAAAGTGAATAATACTAACGCTGTCATTCAAGATGAAAAAAAAACAAACACTGTTTGGTGAGTTTTATGAACAAATATTGCAGAAAGCTAAGATTCTCGATGTATATTAAGTAATAATAAAATGGCTTGGTATGAATTCTAAAAGTTGGATAAATAAAGAAAATAAGAATGAATAATAATGTTTTTTATTTTATTACAATAATTAGATAGTATCTATTGCTATGAGTATATATTTTATTACATTATTATATATAGTATTCTCTCTTAGGTATAATCAGTACTTATATTATAAATACGAAAGTAACTCTGTCTGTCTGTCTGTTTGTAACGCTTTCACGCCAAAACTACTGGACCGATTTAAATGAAATTTGGTATGCAAATAATTTGAGACCCGGGAAAAAACAAAGGATAGTTTTTATCCAACTGCGCAAAAAGAGGTTAATGTTTTTGCGCGATAACCGACATACGCGCGGGCGGAGCCGCGCCCAGAAAGCCAGTACAATATTATTTATATATAAAGGTATACAAGTTATAATATTACACACACATGTACTACTAACACATTTGTTTTTTTTTTAGACTTTCTATGTAATGTCTAAACCGTACAGATAGGTTAGCTTTTGACCACTATCTCACCTGATGGCAAGTGATGATGTGTTCGAAGATGTTGTTCAGGCAAACCTAGAATTACTGGCTCTCATGGACAGCTGCCGGAACACACCGTTAGGTGCTTGGCGACAAATTTTCTACTTGAAGGTGGTAGATAGCCAGGCGGGCATTCGCAATATGCCGTACCACCAAGGCTTTGTTTGGTGGGCAGGGCGCACTGTACGGTAGGAGTTTCCTCAGTCCGGCAGCACCTCACCTGCAGCAAGGCAGCTGCCCTTACTGTCGGTGCCTGCTGCGGGGGGCAGACCCTACGGCCTCTCGCCGGGTCCACCTCCGGGCACAGCTCCCGAGTGCAGAGTACTACGCGGCCTGACCACCCCCGGATCATCGCGGCGGGTCTCGTCTCCGACGTCTGCTACTGACCACCTCCTCGTCTAGCGGATCTCGCCCTACATAACTCCATACACAAGGAAGCCTACCACAAGATAAACCTCTGCTCTAACCCACGCCACGACCTTGTCTCATTTATACACCTATCTGTTTGTTTACCTGTGTGTTTTCATAAGTCTATTGAGTTGTTGTTTTAGAGCACTTTTATAGTCACACATACTGCATTCATACGGTTTCTCTCCAGTGTGCGTTTTCATATGATTATTGAGATGATGTTTTCGAGCACATTTATAATCACACATACTACATTCATACGGTTTCTCTCCAGTGTGCGTTTTCATATGATTATTGAGGTTATGTTTTCGAGCACATTTATAGTCACACATACTGCATTCATACGGTTTATCTCCAGTGTGCGTTTTCATATGAATATTGAGGTAACCTCTTTGAGAACATCTATAGTCACACATACTGCATTCATACGGTTTCTCTCCAGTGTGCGTTTTCATATGAATATTGAGGTAACCTCTTTGAGAACATCTATAGTCACACATACTGCATTCATAGGGTTTCTCTCCAGTGTGCGTTTTCATATGATTATTGAGGTGACCTTCTTGAGCACATTTATAGTCACATATACTACATTCATACGGTTTCTCTCCAGTGTGCGTTTTCATATGAATATTGAGGTTACCTTTAGGAGCACTTTTATAGTTACACATACTGCATTCATACAGTTTCTCTCCAGTGTGCGTTTTCATATGTTTATTGAGGTGAACTTTTTGAACACTTTTATAGTCACACATACTGCATTCATACGGTTTCTCTCCAGTGTGCGTTTTCATATGATAATTGAGGTTATGTTTTCGAGCACATTTATAGTCACACATACTGCATTCATACGGTTTATCTCCAGTGTGCGTTTTCATATGAATATTGAGGTAACCTCTTTGAGAACATCTATAGTCACACATACTGCATTCATACGGTTTCTCTCCAGTGTGCGTTTTCATATGAATATTGAGGTAACCTCTTTGAGAACATCTATAGTCACACATACTGCATTCATAGGGTTTCTCTCCAGTGTGCGTATTTATATGATTATTTAGGTTACCCCTATGAGTACATTTATAGTCACATATACTGCATTCATACGGTTTCTCTCCAGTGTGCGTTTTTATATGAATATTAAGACTACCCTTTTGAGCACATTTATAGTCACACATACTGCATTCATACGGTTTCTCTCCAGTGTGCGTTTTTAAATGATTATTTAGGTTACCCCTATGAGCACATTTATAGTCACACATACTGCATTCATACGGTTTCTCTCCAGTGTGCATTTTCATATGATTATTTAGGTTACCCCTATGAGCACATTTATAGTCACACATACTGCATTCATACGGTTTCTCTTCAGTGTGCGTTTTGATATGAATATTTAGGTCACCCCTACGAGTACATTTATAGTCACACATACTGCATTCATACGGTTTCTCTCCAGTGTGCGTTTTTATATGATTATTTAGGTTACCCCTATGAGCACATTTATGGTCACACATACTGCATTCATACGGTTTCTCTCCAGTGTGCGTTTTGATATGAATATTTAGGTCACCCCTACGAGTACATTTATAGTCACACATACTGCATTCATACGGTTTCTCTCCATTGTGCGTTTTGATATGAATATTGAGGTTACCTTTTTGAGCACATTTATAGTTACATATAATGCATTCATACGATTTCGCTTCAGTTTTTACTTTAATATCTAAATCCATTTTGATCTCCAACTTCTCAGCAGATCTTAGTTATATTGTGTATGAACTTCTAGATTTAACTATATAAGATATATATATTTTTAGTCCACTGCCTTCTGCTTCTCTTGAGATTATATTAATGAACAAGTGGATATGTTAAGTGCTTTTATATGTGCAGATTTAGGATTGATACTCGCTCCTTTTAAATTTATATCTGAAAAAAAACACAATATAAGTATGTCATTTTTTTGCAACAGCTCGGACTAGTCAGGTGTCTGAGGGTTGTATGTTCACAACAAGTTATTAACTAGTGGTATGTCTCTTCAGCAAGACTCTGTCTTGTTGGGAGCCACTGCTGAGTCAGATATTCTGACACTGCACTGTAGTGTGTAAACATAAATGTGTTTAGGTGTGAAGGGCATTGTAGCAAGTGAATTCTCTGAGGGTAGGAGATATAAGAACTCGGAGTAACAATCACAGTCAAATCAAGTGGTTTGAGTATGGTGACTGCTACTGTAATGGACCGGCGTGACGCTTACCATCAGGTGGGCGAATTGTAGTCTCGTCACTTCATAAAAAAAAACATTTGAATATCCAATCTGTTTTTATAGAAGGAAATTATGTTTCATGTTGAAATAGAAAGTTTTGACCGAGGACTAGACTCATACAATACATTTAACCTCTAAACATTGAGTTTGTGAGGTAGGTGCGGATGCATGTGCAACAGATGTGCTTATTCGCACAGATGATCTTAAGCAGTTAAATAAAATGATCTCATTACAAAATATTGCAGAGAAACATTGTATTAGGTAAATACGTAATCTTCATTTTTAGGGTCTCAACATTTTTTTATTGATGTGGTTTTTCTTGTTTTTCTGGTAGACTAGCCATTGACCACTAAGCTAACTGAAGCGCTCGTAGCGAAGTTTGCTTAGCCATTCTGAATCGATCAGCAAAGTTAAGCAACGTCCGCCGCGGTCAGGAGTTGAATGGGTGACCGCTGGTGACATTACTACTGAGCGCTTCCGTGCTTTGGAGGGCACGTTAAGCCGTCGGTCCCGGTTGTTGTCTTAGTATGGTAATCGTTATAGCATGGTGGTAGGGCACTTTGCGAATGCCCGCCTGGCTAGCTACCACCCTCAAGTTGAAAATCTGTCGCCAAGCACCTAACGGTGTGTTTCGGCAGCTGTCCTTGAGAGCCAGTAATTCTAGGTTAGCCTGTACAACATCTTCGACCACATCATCACTTAACATCAGATGAGATAGTGGTCAAAGACTAACCTATCATGCATTAAAAAAAAAAAAACTCAACTGATGCTAAGTGATGATGCGGTCGAAGATTTTATTCAAGCTCGTAATGAATTACTGGCTCTCAAGGACAGCTGTTTTATGTAACAATGTTTTATATGACATACAATTATGTGTTATTTTGTTTTATTTTTATAGTGATTTATCAAATAAGCATAACATACCTTAGTACTGTAAAAAACTTTTCAACTCTAGCTGTGCCTGCCTGGTTAGTGATTGTGTAAAAAATAAGAATGCTCTTAAATTTTTATCAATGCGTCCTTGAGCAGCGTCATCGCTGCTTTTGTCGAAAACTGGATAATTTTTATTTGTTTGAAAATTGTTTATAACATTTTTGCCAGAGTCACATCAGAAGGGAAAACCTTGGACTGAGTTTTAAATTTGATATATTATGTACATATCTGAAACAATGAAAAAATATCTTAAACATATATACTATATAAAGCAAAAACAATGTTGTAATATATTACTTAGGGTCCGTTGCAGAATGTCCTAATAACAATCACAATGACATTATTAAATATAAGTATGTTACAGGTAAAACAAAAAATCTACAAGGATATAATGATAGAGAACTCTATTGTGCGTTCAATATGCAGCAACACCCTACTCACCTCTACACGAGAAATGTTATGTTGCTTGTTTGCACAACTCCCATATGAACAACAGGAGGCAGCATGTTCTATACTAGCATCTCACATGGCTTAAAAGTAAGTAATATTGGCTTGTAAAGAATTTAAACATTTTAATTGAAAGAAAACTCATGTAGACTTGTGTATTCTTTTTGATTGATTGTTGAAAGAGGATGTGAAATTTTCGTTAGCCTCTCCCCCCTTGAATGAGATTGGGTGAGATGTTGAACATTATTTTGAGTTCACAAATTTAATGGACAAACCCCTAACAAATTAATTGAAAATTCCACATAAAAATCAACACACTTTCTTTCAAAGTCGAAGTATTTTTTTTTTTACTTTGACTTTTGAATATGATTATTATATCAGTAACAAATAAAGATTAACTATCTAAAGTGCCTCCGCCTTTTCGAAAACCATATTGAGATTCAGGAACGAGATTTTTACTTTCAATTAACTGTTAAAGTTGATGTTTTATAAGTTATTCAAGTATCTTCCTCAATACAGAAGACATGGCTATTGGATGATAACTATCGGCATTGTCAAGATCTTAACCAGGCTGTAAAATTGATAAAATTTCGGTTTTCATTACAGAGCGGACAAACCTTACATCAATCAGCAAATTTATCATTTCAAAGGTAATAACATAAAAAAGGTTTGCTGTATTAACAAAATACAATATAGGATCCCATCTGGTCCAGGAGAAGAATCTTTAAGAAAAGAAAGCACAAGACACAATTCCTGCAAAGAAAATGGAAGGAAACTTGCATGCATAACAAATGAGACAATGAATTAAAATAATGGATAAAGGAGCCAGCCTATCCATTTACTTGAAAGGAATAATTACAATTAGGGTGAGGAGGGGTCCCTTTAAAATCCCTATAAGATGCACAAAGTTTGCATATTGGCTTCCATACATGCGAGGAATGAACGTGACGAGATATATATAAGTAGTATTTTGTTCATCCTACTTATTATTTTGAAGAATTTGTTTTGTATTAAACAAAACTGTAGTTAAATTTTCAAACTTTTCATTCAGTCATGCTCTCACAATATAGTTTCTTGGCGCTCTTCCTATCTGTCACTACTACTGTACACTCTCAATCTCACCATGGAGGAGATCTATGAGTAACATTTTTATAGAAAATGAATGCTTAACAGCCTAATGTATACAATTAGGACTAGAGGACTAGACAACAAGGACTTTACCATGGCGAAGTGAATAATGACCCTTATCAAGGAGCACCTTGATAGGATATCACAGAGCACCTTGATAGGGGTCATTCAAAGAAAAGGGACGAATGGCGGGAAGTTCAGAAATAAAGTTTCAAGTAATAAGGAATTTTTTTCGAAGGACACATTCATTTGTCTGAAAATGTATTAGTATTTAATTTATAGTGTAATTAAGGTTTGAACGCTATTGGTTCCATTTTTGAATAGGTTAAATCAAACAGAATTGGAAAATGGTTGCTACCTAAAGTGGAGAGTTAAGTTTTCCAAGTAATTTAGAGAGCTAAGCTTCTAAGCGATAAATTAACAATACGAATCAATTCAGTAGGTTTGGTAGAGGATCCTAAATTTAATAGACATGCCTTTAATATTCTCTAATTGTTTTATTTTTATGTATTTTCATAATTAAAAAGGATCCACACTTTAGCTATAATGGGTATTTATTTATCAGATATAAAAATCATGTGATTTGCCACTGCAACCTGAGAGAGGGAGTGGCAATAGGCATCAGACAATGACATTTGTACTCTATTCCGTCCAATTCTTAGGATACCACCACCCATGATGATCACCCATTCATTTTATGAATATATCAATCAAAATTGAAAAGGTGAAGATATCGAGATAGGTGTTGATGTTGTAGGATTGGTTTTTTGTACATGTACAATATAGGGGCCTTTGTCAGAGGAGTTGTTTGTCTCCCTAATGGATCGTAAGTATATATATTTTCCGGGGGCCATCCACCCCCGCCACCATCATCCATTGAAACAAAGGAACATCAATTTTACTAAAAGATTAATGTGATATAAATAACTTACCAATGGGATGGAGAAAAATTTACAAACTACACTCAAGTATGTAGTTAATTTACATGTATTTATTGAAGTAAAACACCTAATACAACTCGATACTTATAAACTTCCTTTATTATTCTGTAGACTCGTTATACTTTATATTATAATGTAATGTTAATTACATTTTTCTTTTCGGCCGCAGCTATTTAGTCGCAGCCATGGTACAATAATATATGTATTACTTATTACATAGATCAAATAGAATATAATATACTACGCAGTGCTGCCAACTCAATTTAGCAAAAACGCGCCATCGGCACGTCAAAAACGCGCTAGAACGCGCTAAATGAAACCTACAAAATAAAAACGTCTTGAGTGACGCCAATCAGTGACGAATAACGAATGGATTTATCAACTTGACCGTATTTTATGTATTTGATTAGTCAAATATTCACAAAATATCTACAAAAAAGTGGTAGGTAGGTAACCTACTATTTATCATGAAATAAAATTATATGTCAAATAAAAATCTAAACGAGTAGGTGCCTCCTAGGGATATTATACTTAACAACTAATCAGCTTTAAATCATAATCGGCATCCGATTCATGCTGACATGATATGCTATTTCACGATGTCGTTTAAGAACACAAATTTTGATCGAAAATTCTAGTTCACAATAATATATACAGTGCGCGTTTGTTTAATCACAAATCACAGGTTTTAATTAGTAGTGTTTGTATCGATATCTTGGTCCCACTCTTATAATGTTGTTTATATGCTTTGCTAATAGGTAAATCCATTTTATCTTTAAACTCTTAAAAACCTACATAACATTGAGTGATCTGGGAACAGTAGAATATGAGATGATTCGGACACACTAGTTCCCCAAAACATAACTCGAGTAATCGCTAACTTATAATTTACAAAAAAAATATCAACATTTCACTGTTGCTAGTTTATAAAATATAGTGATTAAGGCATTGTAATATAATATAAAAAAAGCGCCAGATTTAGCGCTCGGCGCTATTATAGCACCTAGCGTTATAATAACGCGCTTTTACCCAAAAAAAAGCGCTAGATCTGGCGCTGAACGCGCTAAGTTGGCAGCACTGATACTACGTAATGATATACATACCCGTATTACCCATAGACATATAAATAATAAAAAAATGTTTTTTTTTATCTCGATGGTATTACCAGTGTTGACTGTTGCCACCTTAGATTTTTTAAGGAGCTAGGTCAAAAGAGAAATGTCGCCAGATTTCGGAAATTTTGCTCACGAGTAAACCACCAAATTCCGCTAAATTTTGGAACTTGTATCATACTAAAGAAACTCAAAAAAGAGTCGATTAAAAACTATAACTTCACGAAATGTTTAGGACCTGTTTCAACAGTTCTGTAATTATTAGGAAATCTCTTCTGGGTAAATTACAGTTTAGAATGAACAGTAATAATTCGTTTGATAAAGACTATGGGAACTTAACTCTCTAAAACTGGTTCTTAGTCTATCAGGGGGGTTCTTAGTCTATTATCTTTAAGGGGTAAAATAGAACCACATTAATGTGTTAATTTTTTATCAGTAGAGTAAGAAATTAAAAATCAAGATGTTATTTTGGCCAATAGCTAATATGATATCGCTTCGTAATTTGCTTGCTCTCTGGGGTTTATCTTCCAACCAAACCAAATTCCGGATAAGGAATGATAGATTAATAGAAAACAGTAACAAACGACTGCGCCTAGGAATTCCCAGGTCATAGGCGAACCTAAGGCGAAAACAACATCATATGTAGTTCCAGAAAATTAGGGGATTTTCCTATCAAAATATGTTGCCAGATTCCGTATAAGGAATGATAGATTAATAGAAAACAGTAACAAACGACTGCGCCTAGGAATTCCCAGGTCATAGGCGAACCTAAGGCGAAAATAACATCATATGTAATTCCAGAAAATTAGGGGATTTTCCTATCAAAATATGTTGCCAGATTCCGTATTGAGAAACCGCCAAAAACCACTAAAATATTAAGAACGCTATATTAAGAAAAAATGCCACTTAATGCCTTGCAAAAGCGCCTGTTCTGGGGGAAAAACCACCAGGGTGGTACATACCCGTATTACCCATAGACATATAAATAATAAAAAAATGTTTTTTTTTATCTCGATGGTATTACCAGTGTTGACTGTTGCCACCTTAGATTTTTTAAGGAGCTAGGTCAAAAGAGAAATGTCGCCAGATTTCGGAAATTTTGCTCACGAGTAAACCACCAAATTCCGCTAAATTTTGGAACTTGTATCATACTAAAGAAACTCAAAAAAGAGTCGATTAAAAACTATAACTTCACGAAATGTTTAGGACCTGTTTCAACAGTTCTGTAATTATTAGGAAATCTCTTCTGGGTAAATTACAGTTTAGAATGAACAGTAATAATTCGTTTGATAAAGACTATGGGAACTTAACTCTCTAAAACTGGTTCTTAGTCTATCAGGGGGGTTCTTAGTCTATTATCTTTAAGGGGTAAAATAGAACCACATTAATGTGTTAATTTTTTATCAGTAGAGTAAGAAATTAAAAATCAAGATGTTATTTTGGCCAATAGCTAATATGATATCGCTTCGTAATTTGCTTGCTCTCTGGGGCTTATCTTCCAACCAAACCAAATTCCGGATAAGGAATGATAGATTAATAGAAAACAGTAACAAACGACTGCGCCTAGGAATTCCCAGGTCATAGGCGAACCTAAGGCGAAAACAACATCATATGTAGTTCCAGAAAATTAGGGGATTTTCCTATCAAAATATGTTGCCAGATTCCGTATAAGGAATGATAGATTAATAGAAAACAGTAACAAACGACTGCGCCTAGGAATTCCCAGGTCATAGGCGAACCTAAGGCGAAAATAACATCATATGTAATTCCAGAAAATTAGGGGATTTTCCTATCAAAATATGTTGCCAGATTCCGTATTGAGAAACCGCCAAAAACCACTAAAATATTAAGAACGCTATATTAAGAAAAAATGCCACTTAATGCCTTGCAAAAGCGCCTGTTCTGGGGGAAAAACCACCAGGGTGGTAACACTGGGTATTACACTCCTAGACCGGATGTCAAGTACCGGGAGACAAGCCAAGCATACCGTCATCAACGGCTCTTAAAATTTATACCAAATTTGAGGAAATAATGGGGCAGTAAAATAACAGTTAATAGATTTCACTATATTTTTAATAAAGAAAATAACGTGAAATTTGTGATTTAGATTACTTACACAGATTAGTGATTCTTGAATGAATTATGGTTATCATATCAAGTTCGTACAGAGTGTCTGACACCGAATAGTTTTTTTATGATGGGTACCGTCGACCGAATGCAGTCACGTGATCAACCGTGCGGCGTTCCCTACATCGAGGAGGTACAAAAAGATACAACTAGACTGATGTTCACATGCTTTATTGCGGTGTTTACTTACAGTTTAGTTTTAATAAGCTGTCAGCATATTGACACTATAGAGGTTGTAATCTTTTCATCATTTTAATAGAAAAAAGAACCCAAGGAGTTTTAGAGGCAAATAATCATACAATAACCTCTTTACTGGTGGCCTTACTATGTTACCAAAGACAATGGCGATTTTTAAATCAATTCTGCGCGCGCTTGTGTTCTCTCAAATAAGTAGATATGTAATGTTATATTTTTACCTATTCACAACAACTGACGGCTATCGTTGGATGAAAGGACTGGAATTAAATTTATTTCCTCAGTAAAATTGTATATACCTACATAAGTACTCGCGACCGTTGTAATGGAGTTGTCGCGCCGAACATACTGCTGTGTTTTCGAGTGTTTAAATTCGACTTTAATAAAACCACAATTATCATTGTTTATTTGAAGATACAGTAAATGAAAAAATGAACAGTACATATATGAATACAAAAATAAATAAATAATTTAACTATATCTACTTATGACCTAAAAATATTACACTTAAAAATTCTGAGCTCTGTTTTCTACCAGGAGGCAATCATAAGTAGAAAACAGAGCTCAGGTCACTGTCCACGGGTAGAGTACCTAAAAGGCTGGCAGCATTACCCCGTTGTATGGCAAGACTAATTCTCTGGCCGAGGTAAGCACCAGCCCTTTGGTCGTTTGTCTTTTCTATCAGCCGCTTTGATAAATCTTTATATAAAGTCCATGCGCTTGGACCCCACGGACCTAATGTTTCTACTCCAAAGGGCAGAAATATATAATTATCGCCGAGACTCTCGTATTTTCGCCCTTTGGAGCCTTCTGCTGCCACTGCCGCTGCTCCCGCCGTCTTGGAAGTGGATGGTAAATGAGACGCCGCAAGTGTGTCAACGCAAGTGGCATCCCAAACTAGTGGCCTTCCACGACTCCAGGGAGTTAAGGTCATTCCGTCAGGTCTCTTGCCATCGTCACGTGCGATACCGTTCGGCTCAAGAATAGCCGGCACGTTTACGGTAGCAAGAGCCCTGCGGATGACATCATTCAAAGAGGCGTGGCGAGAAAGGCGGCCAGCACTTCGACGGCAGGAGAGGCCGTGGTGTCCTTGGCGATCTACTGGAACTCCGCAGAAGCAGTTATGTGGTTCGACTGTGTTTGACCCAATTCGCAGGCTGATAGAAAGGGCAAACGACTTACTGTCTAGTAGCGTCCCAATGTTGACAGATGGTAAAGCCTGAAGCCAGAAACCTGATTCTCGCTTCGCAGAGGCAAGAAGACGAGCCCGATCTACTGGAGAAACTGTGTTATTTAAAAGGTCAGTTGAGATCTTTTTATTTATAGGCTCATCCCAATGTCTTTGCGAATGGAGTTTGTTAGGAAGGCTTTCACCTGGACAGGCTAAAGTCCAAGCATTTGTAGCATCTTGCATACAATTAATTTGTACATTTCCTAAAGAATTTTCAACAATTTAATTAAATAATATAATAACAATTTAACAATTTTTTCAATTATCATACTTTACACTTCCCAAAGATGCTGAAAGGTAAGAATAATCATTATTTTCGTACTTGAGGAGTAGATACCTTAATACGTATGAATTATTACCTAATTCGTAGGTATTAAGGTATCTAGTCCTCATACTCCATTTCCATAGTAAGGCAAACATGTGCTCCCGTGGAAATCAGGTTAGCTGTAACATAACTTACCTACGTAAAGGCAATAAAATTATATGTATATGCTTATTATGACTATGATGGTCGGTAGAATTTATGGAACATATATTTGCTTATGTGGTCATCCGCAATGTCATGAGCACTTTAATAAAATATGTACATATTCGAAGCATTCACATTATTGTGTTCAACATTCTTTATAATTGTATAAGTAATGCAATATTTTTAATCAGTACATACTAATATTATAAACGCGAAAGTTTGTGTGGATGGATGTATGGATGTTTGTTATTCTTTCACGCCGCACGGGTGGATGCACTTGGATGAAATTTGGTACGACGATAGCAGACAACAGATGTAGGTATAGGTACTCGTTCTTACGTGTGTGGTAAAAAGATGAAAAAAATCTCTGTTGCCTTCGTCTGTGTAGGTATTTATCGTATGATACGAGTACAACATATGACTTTCTATTTCATTCCGTTTACATCTTTTTAGTTCACTCTTTACAAAGTCTGCAATTTATTTTTCAATTACGTCTTTAAAATAAAACCCTCTCATACTAAAAATAACTGCTGCTTCTAAATTGAAAATTTTCAAAAAAAATGAAAATATTCTAATATATCGATAGTAGTAACCCTAGCGCTCTGATCGTCGTTTGTCATTGAATTCCAGAATACCGCCACATGAATAAATAATACGGTTCTTTATTCATGTGATACCGCGGAGTCGAACTACTGTATAATATGTCTATTGTGCTACTAGGCCTTAATTTTTCATAGACTGAAATCAAGTAATTCTTTCCTATGCCAAAAAATTCAGTTATCTGTATTTTGGTGTACAATTTAGTTTCAAAGAAAGCTCAAAAATATCGGAAGTAAAAACCAATTAGGTAGATACTTACGTTATATAACCAAAGAATTTTTTTATTACATACCACTAAATATGGTAAGTCGCAGTAAGAATGGCTTCGGTATTGTGGACCTCAAAGGTCCACAATACCGAAGCCATTCTTCGGCTACAGACAATTTTGTGGGAAATTAAAAAAACTTCAAATCACTGCTTTTTCTATTTTTACTCTTACAGTTACTTTTTGCATGGTGGAAGGGCATTTTGCGAATGCCCGCCTGGCTAGCGGCTTATTTCATATTGTATCATAATACTAACATTGCCTTTTATAAAAATATTGTTCCAGCGAAATTTGTTTGGACAAAAACATGCAGGTTTTGATAAAAAAGAATGTTGTTTGTTTTAGGCTATCGAAAATGGCCCCACCACCGCTGACTAATGTTGAATGTCTTCCTGGAGATAACATAAAGAGACAGAGGTAAAGTCCTAATCGTCTTTATAATAAATTTATTTCTTTACTGCAAGCAATACTATCATTAATTTAGCAAAATGTCACTCAATAATTTTTACACGAAAAATTAATATTACTCAGTTTAAATATAAATTAATGGATCAAGAGCTTATATCAGTAGATGAAGTACGAGATTTAGGTGTAATACAAGTCTCCAAATTAACGTATGAGAAACATATAGATTACATAGCTAAGAAAGCCAATATGGCCCTTGGTTTTATTAAGAGAGCTAGCTCGCAATTTAATAGAATTAAAGTCATCAAAATATTATATTGTTCATACGTGCGTAGCATCCTCGTAGTATTGCTCACAAGTTTGGAACCCTCAATATGACATTTACATTGATAGGCTAGAAGTAATACAACGCAAATTTATGAAATATTTACAATTCAAAAGCCAAACATATGACAGTAGCTATGAGATCAGATGCAAAAGACACCACATACTGCCTCTAAATATAAGACGAGACATAGCAGATGTATTACTTCTAGCTAAAATAGCCCAATCTAAAGTAGACTCTCCGTATCTCCTCTCTAAGTTTGGTGTCCGAGGACCTACACGGTCAATGAGACAACCAATTTACCTACACACTCTGGATCATGCCACTAACTATAGGCAATTCTCTTTTTTATTAGGTCAGCCAGATACTTTAACCAACTGGATGGTTGTTCAAACCTAGATTTATTTAACTCTTCACCACAAACATTCAACAAACATATCGCCTGTAACTGGTTTGATGCAATCTCTTGCTAACCCAATGATATCTTCTATAAATCTCAAAATTTCGTATGTAAACAAATTCCTTAATTTCATCGTTTTGAAACCTAACGATTTTAAGCTTCACTCTTTTTTCTGTATTTCACTTTACATCTAATTTTTGTTTAGTTTTCTCTTCCAACAGTATTGATTAAGCAAACAAGCTTGTATTTTACTTGCAATATGCGGAAACATGTAAATGGTGTTTAGATGTTTATTTCTTAAGTAATTAAGTAATGGTTCTGACAAACGTTTTTTACTTTACATGCCAAAAAAATCTACAAAAAATTACGAGAAAAACTGTGTTTTTACTATTTTCATATCTTAAAAAATGGCTGAGATATTAACGATCAAAGTGCGTATTTCCGGCTGAAGGTTTTTAAAACGCGGGCGGGCACTCAATAGCCGATGACGTCACAGCCCGGGTCATTCAACAGTCACACTATCGTTCGCACGCCGCTGCGCAGTTAAAATCAAAATTATAAAGTCATCTGCGGTAAAAATGGACAAAAACCTACTTTATAGTGCCTCAGTGCTTCAATTCAATAGTTAAAATACCCGACTAACTCTTTTTTTATGTGCCTGAGGACCCAAAAATGAGGAAAAAGCGGATGACAGCCACACACAGAAGACTTGATAGAATAGTTCTTAAAACTAAAGCGCACTTTTTTTAACGTTTTGCATGTTGGAATGGCATTTTGCGAATGTCCGCCGGGCTAGAAACTACCCTCAAGTAGAAAATCTGTCGCCAAGCACCCTACAGCATGTTCCGGCAGCTGTCCTTGAGAGCCAGTAAGTCTAGGTTAAGCCTGTTAACACCTTCGACCACATCATCACTTACCACAGGTGAGATTGTGGATTAACCTATTAGCAACAAAAAAAATCGGCCAAGTGCGAGTCGGACTCGCGCACGAAGGGTTCCGTACGATTAGCTATACAACACTAGAGTTCATATTTTAACCTTGCTTTGTTATAACGGGCGCGAGTGCGACTCGCACTTGGCAATTTTTTGTATCTGTTGTTATAGCGGCAACAAAAATACATCATCTGTGAAAATTTCAACTATCTAGCTATAACCGTTCTTGAGAAACAGCCTTGTGACAGACGGTCGGACGGACGGACGGACAGCGAAGTCTCAGTAATAGGTTCCCCTTTGGGTGCGGAACCGTAAAAATGTGCAGGAACAAGCTCGAGGCCCACCTGATGATGTTAAGTGGACTAACTTCTGCCTATAAAAGATGCATTGCGTCACAAGTCACAAATTGCACTGCGCACCTCACCTTGAGACATAGCTGTTAAGTCTCATGTGCCTGTAATTTCACTGGCTCTTAAAGACTGCTGCCTAAACACACCGTTAGGTGCTTGGCGACTTATTTTTTACTTTTTAACTTGCGAATGCCCGCCTGGCTAGCGACCACCCCAAAATGCCCTTCCCCAATGCGGTGAAGAAGATCAATCCCGCGGCGGGATTCGAACCACGAACTCACAGCGCAGCATTCCTTAGCTATCACTTCTTCAAAACTGCTGCACTGCTGTGAAGACCATTTCGATGTTAATATTTGTCCTCTTATCCTTTCCATATTAAATTTGATCTACTTAACCTAGGTACCTAGTTGTCAACTTTTGATTATTTAAATAGGTATCTTGCCTACTACCTAGTCCCTACCTATGTAAAGAGCCCTGACGAAATACTAACATATTAAAAGATATCTAAAGTGCTCGCATACTGAAAAGCTCAATAATTTTGATTATCGGAACAAGCTCGAGGCCCACCTGATGTTAAGCGGTCTAACCTCTGCCTATAACAGATGCATTTCGTCACAAGTCACAAATTGCACTGCGCCCCTCACCTTGAGACAGTTGTTAAGTCTCATGAGCCTGCAGTTTCCCTGGTTCTCAAGGACTGCTGCCGGAACACACCGTTAGGTGCTTGGCGACAGATTTTCTACTTGTGGGTGGTCGCTAGCCAGGCGGGCATTCGCAAAAATTCCCATCCACCATGCGTCAAACCTCAAGCCGGCGGCGGGATTCGAACCATGGACATGCTGCGCGGCAGTCCATAGCCAATGCCACTGAGCCATCATTGCAATAAGCATATATATTCATTAAGTATGTTCATACTTAATGGTTAAAATATTTTGGGATGACTAAAAAATGTTAAACAAGCGTCAGTAAATCGCGTCAGGACACGTGACCGTCATCGTCAACCTCGAGATGTTCATTGCGAGTATCTACCTAGTATTTTTTTATCACCGCCCATAATAGGTACTAAATGAAACACACACTCTCAGTTAGGTTTAAGTTTGAACAAATTATTACCCGTGAGTAGTTATTGCTCACTTAGAACATACATACCTTTTCATCTTTATTCCATAAATTTCGGCAGCCATAATATCCTGATATTGTGCATCAAACACTCTTGGCAGTTTGTCCGTTTGATCTTTAAGAAATCCTTCTTCCATTCTACACATTACAGTTTCACTTTAGTGTAATCGGATATAAACGATCGTTATCGGAATAAACTCGAAGTCAAGCGAAAAAAATTAAACGAGACGTACGTATCACCGGACTGAGCGCGCCGCACCGTGTCGCACTCACGGGCCGAACGGGGCGGCTGTGACGGCATAGCATGAGCCCGCGTAATCTCAAAACTTCAAAAAAGGGCTTAAACTTCACATCGCTATAACTTTGGAAATACTTCCTGCATTGAAGTGAAATAAAAAGTAATGTTATGTACATGATCTACGCTCTGATGTTATGTGTATGTGATAGTAATATTTTGACCCTTTTGTGTTCTCCATTATAACCATGAAAAGCTGCCCATTCACGCATCAGTTTTACAGTGTTCATTCATCATTTATATTATCTATGCAAGGTTACACAGATAATATATGCCTGTCATTTGCTGCGGGGAAATAGCGACAGCGAATAAATCGCTTGGCAAAGCGTCCTATTCATGGTTACAAGCCAGTTGTATGCCCAATACAGAGTATCATTTCAAGCTCCTATTAATGGTAACATTACAGTGAAGAACGAACAGGTATTTTTAGTCTGTGCTAAAATTACTGCGGGTAAATAGCCGCGGCCCGGGTAAATAGCCGCCACAGATTAATCATATGTAGCGGCCGCCGAAAATATCAACGTTAGAAATTTTATAGTGTAGATGTAGTTAGTATTTTGTGCTTAAAACACATGTTAAGTAGCTACATAACCGATGTGAAGTTAGCGGCCTATTATAACCCGACCAATTAAGAGAGTCCCTATTGTTGAACCGCGGTTTTTTATATCGTAAACATAAAATACCTATACAGCATCCTACGAATCATAATATATGGGGGTGAGGGTAAAAAGGGAAAAACTATAGTGATTTGTAAAACGTTAAACTCAAACTATAAAATTTATATCCATACCAAAAATGGCGTTTGTATAGACCTTTCTGAATAAATAACTCTAAATTTCTTCCACCACCTAGAAATGGCCGAAAATAAAAAAAAATCTTAGGCCGCTGAACAACTATTGCAAATTTTGCTATGTTATCGATGAAGTATCAAAATTTGTTTTAAACAGGAAGATAGCATTAAAATAGACCTTTCTAAAGTAGTAACTCGAAATTTCTTCGACCTCTTAGAAATGTCCGAAAATCAAAAAAATCTTAGGCCGTTAAACAATTATTGCATATTTTGCTATGTTATCGATGAAGTATCAAAATGTGTTTTATACAGGAAGATAGCATTAAAATAGACCTTTCTAAAGTAGTAACTCAAAATTTCTTCAACCTCTTAGAAGTGACCGAAAATTAAAAAAATCTAAGGCCGCTGGACAACTATTGCATATTTTGCTATGTTATCGATAAAGTATCAAAATGTGTTTTATACAGGAAGATAGCATTAAAATAGACCTTTCTAAAGTAGTAACTTGAAATTTCTTCGACCTCTTAGAAATGTCCGAAAATCAAAAAAATCTTAGGCCGCTAAACAATTATTGCATATTTTGCTATGTTATCGATGAAGTATCAAAACTTGTTTTATACAGGAAGATAGCATTAAAATAGACCTTTCTAAAGTAGTAACTCAAAATTTCTTCGACCTCTTAGAAGTGACCGAAAATTAAAAAAATCTTAGGCCGCTGAACAACTATTGCATATTTTGCTATGTTATCGATGAAGTATCAAAATGTGTTTTATACAGGAACATAGCATTAAAATTAACCTTTCTAAAGTAGTAACTCAAAATTTCTTAGACCTCTTAGAAGTGACCGAAAATTTAAAAAATCTTAGGCCGCTGAACAACTATTGCATATTTTGCTATGTTATCGATGAAGTATCAAAATGTGTTTTATACAGGAAGATAGCATTAAAATAGACCTTTCTAAAGTAGTAACTCAAAATTTCTTCGACCTCTTAGAAGTGACCGAAAATTAAAAATATCTTAGGCCGCTGAACAACTATTGCAAATTTTGCTATGTTATCGATGAAGTATCAAAATTTGTTTTATACAGGAAGATAGCATTATAATAGACCTTTCTATCGTAGTAGCTCGAAATTTCTTCGACCTCTTAGAAATGACCGAAAATCAAAAAAATCTTAGGCCGCTGAACAACTATTGCATATTTTGCTATGTTATCGATGAAGTATCAAAATGTGTTTTATACAGGAAGATAGCATTGAAATAGACCTTTCTAAAGTAGTAACTCAAAATTTCTTCGACCTCTTAGAAGTGACCGAAAATTAAAAAAATCTTAGGCCGCTGAACAACTAATGCATATTTCACTGTGTTATCGATGAAGTATCAAAATTTGTTTTATACAGGAAGATAGCATTAAAATAGACCTTTCTAAAGTAGTAACTGAAAATTTCTTCGACCTCTTAGAAGTGACCGAAAATTTAAAAAATCTTAGGCCGCTGAACAACTATTGCATATTTTGCTATGTTATCGATGAAGTATCAAAATGTGTTTTATACAGGAAGATAGCATTAAAATTAACCTTTCTAAAGTAGTAACTCAAAATTTCTTCGACCTCTTAGAAGTGACCGAAAATTAAAAATATCTTAGGCCGCTGAACAACTATTGCAAATTTTGCTATGTTATCGATGAAGTATCAAAATTTGTTTTATACAGGAAGATAGCATTATAATAGACCTTTCTATCGTAGTAGCTCGAAATTTCTTCGACCTCTTAGAAATGACCGAAAATCAAAAAAATCTTAGGCCGCTGAACAACTATTGCATATTTTGCTATGTTATCGATGAAGTATCAAAATGTGTTTTATACAGGAAGATAGCATTGAAATAGACCTTTCTAAAGTAGTAACTCAAAATTTCTTCGACCTCTTAGAAGTGACCGAAAATTAAAAAAATCTTAGGCCGCTGAACAACTAATGCATATTTCACTGTGTTATCGATGAAGTATCAAAATTTGTTTTATACAGGAAGATAGCATTATAATAGACCTTTCTAACGTAGTAACTCAAAATTTCTTCGATCTCTTAGAAATGACCGAAAATCAAAAAAATCTTAGGCCGCTGAACAACTATTGCATATTTTGCTATGTAGTCGATGAAGTAGCAAAATGTGTTTTATACAGGAAGATAGCATTAAAATAGACCTTTCTAAAGTAGTAACTCAAAATTTCTTCGACCTCTTAGAAGTGACCGAAAATTAAAAAAATCTTAGGCCGCTGAATTTTAATAAAATAAAAACAAAAATTGTTTATACCACAATTATGTCGATAAGGTTGACACATTGCTAATAAATTTGAGCATTTATTATATAATAACATAGGTTGTAACAATAATATTTCTAGGTAGGTTATGGAATATAAAATAAACTTACATGATGTCCAAACGAATTTTGTAATCACATTTTTATACGTAAAACTTAAATGTCAGTAACTACATTAAACTACTGTCACTATGCACCTCCTATAAGTTTCACTATCCTATTAAAACTCACGTAATCTACTTACTGAACATAGTTAAGGAAGGTAATTAAAGCCTACAATTAGTTCACGTTAAAGCTCGTAGCTCATCATCTGATGGCATCTCTCGTAAAACTGACGAAATATCCAAAAACTGTTATTATTATTAACGCAAATGGGGGTTGAACTATTTTGAAGTAAAGTATCGTTTATTGCATATTTTGACTACCTTAAATCATTATCAGTAGAACACAACAAAGGGCCACCAGGATTAACTCTGTGATGATAAGGGACCGCTATGCAAAAAACAAATGCATTGTAATGGAGTCTTTTAAAAACGGTAATAATAAAGGGCTTTATCCATAATTACCTACCATGAATACAACTTTTTAATTTAATTATTAGCTCTTCTATTAGGTATATTTCTATACTAGTCTTATCAAGATATTCAATTAGTTTGTTGGTGCATAATTATAATTGTTAGATATATTAAATCGATATAAGCTTCTTCATCCAACGATTACTTACATTTCAGTAATTTTTAATAAAAAAAGCATGGTGATAAATAGCCACTAAAAATAATAAAAAATATATCAAAAAAACATTAAATTAATATTTTTTATATATTTGTTTGCAATAACACGTGTTCTGCGGATTACATTACACAATAAAAAAAAATTACGAGAAGAAAAATTTTAAGTCATGTGCGGGATTCGAACCCATGGACTAATCTTCATGTTAGCTCAATCGGATTAGAGCATACCCCAGCTAAAGGTGTGGATGGACGCGGGTTCGAATCCCGCACATGACTCAAATTTTTCCACTCGTAAAAATTGTAATTAAATTAATATTTCAATTAAACACTTCAAAATTATAAAAATATATCTAGTGAAAATTCCGCCTAATTTTCCTATTAATGCGACACGCCAAACCGGAAGAATTTCCGACGGATTCGATTCTACACGAAGCATCCTCAGGAGATCTTGACTCTCCGAGCACACGATCGATCTGCGTTCGTAGAGTAACGCCTGAATTTATTCGCCACTAAAAATGTTTAGTTAAGAGGCACTATACATTTTCATTTCTACGTATATTGCCGTGTTATGTTAATAAAATATTCTTGATTTAATTCAAATGGTTTGGAAAAGATAGTTTTGATAAGGTATTCAACCATCTATCAACATATCGTAGGTATTTATTTCATACCATCAGTAATTATTTAGATAAAATAAAATCAAATAAGTTTGTAAATACAATAAACTAGTATTACCGAGTAAAACTTTAACTAAATAAATGTGTGTAGGTAGGTAATATGAAAAAATATACTATTTATGTGTAAACAAATATTATATTTTAACATATTGTTAATAGGACAACATTTAATAACGTAGGGGTGTGGAGGGGGTGGAAGTTGTAAGTAAATTATATACCACTAAAAAAAGGCAAGGCAGAAAGGCTTTTGATGATATTTGTCACAGTTGCCTGTACAAACATACGTTAATAATAAAATTATTGTCAACACTACGTTACAATAGTCACAGTATTTAATATTATCAAAGTCTTCGAGCCCCGTGGGGTGCCGGGTTAGAATTGCACCTCCCCCCCATATCATCCCGTGGGTGTCGTAAGGGGTGACTAAGAAATGGATGGGTTAAGAGCACGTGGCAAGGCAAAAACTTAAACAGATTCCACCAGCACTTAAGTAACCTTTGATGTTATAATCTGCCCAGAAATCGCAGGTAAGGCACAGAGACCTCCAGATTTGCTAGCAACCACCTGGCCAGTGCCCATTGTTATATTTACAATAAAAGAAACGAGATAAATGCGGCCGCAGCATAATAGGTATTTGAACAAAAACATGCGGTCTCGCTGTCATTGCTGCCGCGCCCCGCTACGTTGCACCGACTATCTAAAAATTATAATATACTACTAGGTAGGTACAGTGAATACGCTCGTAGCGAAGTTTGCTAAGGCCAATCTGAAACGATCAGCAAAGTTAAGTAACGTTCGCCACGGTCAGGAGTTGGATGGGTGACCGCTGGTGACATTACTACTGAGCACTTCCGTGCTTCGGAGGGCACGTTGAGCCGTCGGTCCCGGTTGTTGTCTTTGGATAGCAGTCTTTGGCAGCAACATAGTGAAATATGCATTAGTTGTTCAGCGGCCTAAGAATTTTTCGATTTTCGACCACTTCTAAGGGGTTGAAGAAGTTTTGAGTTACTACGTTAGAAAGGTCTATTTATATGCTCTCTTCCACAGTAAAACACATTTTGATACTTCGTCGATAACACAGTGAAATATGCATTAGTTGTTCAGCGGCCTAAGAATTTTTCGATTTTCGACCACTTCTAAGGGGTCGAAGAAATTTTGAGTTACTACGTTAGAAACGTCTATATATATGCTATCTTCCGGTGTAAAACACATTTTGATACTTCGTCGATAACATCGTGAAATATGCATTAGTTGTTCAGCGGCCTAAGAATTTTTCGATTTTCGACCACTTCTAAGGGGTCGAAGAAATTTTGAGTTACTACGTTAGAAACGTCTGTTTATATGCTATCTTCCAGTGTAAAACTCATTTTGATACTTCGTCGATAACATAGTGAAATATGCATTAGTTGTTCAGCGGCCTAAGAATTTTTCGATTTTCGACCACTTCTAAGGGGTTGAAGAAGTTTTGAGTTACTACGTTAGAAAGGTCTATTTATATGCTCTCTTCCACAGTAAAACACATTTTGATACTTCGTCGATAACATCGTGAAATATGCATTAGTTGTTCAGTGGCCTAAGAATTTTTCGATTTTCGACCACTACTAAGGGGTCGAAGAAATTTTGAGTTACTGCGTTAGAAAGGTCTGTTTATATGCTATCTTCCAGTGTAAAACTCATTTTGATACTTCGTCGATAACATAGTGAAATATGCATTAGTTGTTCAGCGGCCTAAGAATTTTTCGATTTTCGACCACTTCTAAGGGGTTGAAGAAGTTTTGAGTTACTACGTTAGAAAGGTCTATTTATATGCTCTCTTCCACAGTAAAACACATTTTGATACTTCATCGATAACATAGCAAAATATGCAATAGTTGTTCAGTGGCTAAGATTTTTTTGATTTTCGGTCATTTCTAAGAGGTCGAAGAAATTTTGAAATACTACGTTAGAAAGGTCTATTATAATGCTATCTTCCTGTATAAAACACATTTTGAAACTTCATCGATAACATAGCAAAATATGCAATAGTTGTTCAGAGGCCTAAGATTTTTTAAATTTTCGGTCACTTCTAAGAGATTGAAGAAATGTTGAGTTACTACGTTAGAAAGGTCTATTATAATGCTATCTTCCTGTATAAAACAAATTTTGATACTTCATCGATAACATAGCAAAATATGCAATAGTTGTTCAGCGGCCTAAGATATTTTTAATTTTCGGTCACTTCTAAGAGGTCGAAGAAATTTTGAGTTACTACTTTAGATAGGTCTATTTTAATGCTATCTTCCTGTATAAAACACATTTTGATACTTCATCGATAACATAGCAATATATGCAATAGTTGTTCAGCGGCCAAAGATTTTTTAAATTTTCGGTCACCTCTAAGAGGTCGAAGAAATTTTGAGTTACTTCTTTAGAAAGATCTATTTTAATGCTATCTTCCTGTATAAAACACATTTTGATACTTCATCGATAACACAGTGAAATATGCATTAGTTGTTCAGCGGCCTAAGATTTTTTTAATTTTCGGTCACTTCTAAGAGGTCGAAGAAATTTTGAGTTACTACTTTAGAAAGGTCTATTATAATGCTATCTTCCTGTTTAAAACAAATTTCGATACTTCATCGATAACATAGCAAAATTTGCAATAGTTGTTCAGCGGCCTAAGATATTTTTAATTTTCAGTCACTTCTAAGAGGTCGAAGAAATTTTGTGTTACTACTTTAGAAAGTTCTATTTTAATGCTATCTTCATGTATAAAACACATTTTGATACTTCATCGATAACATAGCAAAATATGCAATAGTTGTTCAGCGGCCTAAGATTTTTTAAATTTTCGGTCACTTCTAAAAGGTCGAAGAAATTTTGAGTTACTACTTTAGAAAGGTCTATTTTAATGCTATCTTCCTGTATAAAACACATTTTGATACTTCATCGATAACATAGCAAAATATGCAATAGTTGTTCAGCGGCCTAAGATTTTTTAAATTTTCGGTCACTTCTAAGACGTCGAAGAAATTTTGAGTTACTTCTTAAGAAAGATCTAATTTAATGCTATCTTCCTGTATAAAACACATTTTGATACTTCATCGATAACACAGTGAAATATGCATTAGTTGTTCAGCGGCCTAAGATTTTTTAAATTTTCGGTCACTTCTAAGAGGTTGAAGAAATTTTGAGTTACTTCTTAAGAAAGATCTAATTCAATGCTATCTTCCTGTATAAAACACATTTTGATACTTCATCGATAACATAGCAAAATATGCAATAGTTGTTCAGCGGCCTAAGATTTTTTTGATTTTCGGTCATTTCTATGAGGTCGAAGAAATTTTGAGTTACTACGTTAGAAAGGTCTATTATAATGCTATCTTCCTGTATAAAACACATTTTGATACTTCATCGATAACATAGCAAAATTTGCAATAGTTGTTCAGCGGCCTAAGATATTTTTAATTTTCGGTCACTTCTAAGAGGTCGAAGAAATTTTGAGTTACTTCTTTAGAAAGATCTATTTTAATGCTATCTTCCTGTATAAAACACATTTTGATACTTCATCGATAACATAGCAAAATATGCAATAGTTGTTCAGCGGCCTAAGATTTTTTAAATTTTCGGTCACTTCTAAGAGGTCGAAGAAGTTTTGAGTTACTTCATTAGAAAGATCTATTTTAATGCTATCTTCCTGTATAAAACACATTTTGATACTTCATCGATAACACAGTGAAATATGCATTAGTTGTTCAGCGGCCTAAGATTTTTTTAATTTTCGGTCACTTCTAAGAGGTCGAAGAAATTTTGAGTTACTACTTTAGAAAGGTCTATTATAATGCTATCTTCCTGTATAAAACACATTTTGATACTTCATCGATAACATAGCAAAATATGCAATAGTTGTTCAGCGGCCTAAGATTTTTTAAATTTTCGGTCACTTCTAAGAGGTCGAAGAAATTTTGAGTTACTACTTTAGAAAGGTCTATTTTAATGCTATCTTCCTGTATAAAACACATTTTGATACTTCATCGATAACATAGCAAGATATGCAATAGTTGTTCAGCGGCCTAAGATTTTTTTTTATTTTCGGCCATTTCTAGGTGGTGGAAGAAATTTAGAGTTATTTATTCAGAAAGGTCTATACAAATGCCATCTTTGGTATAGATATAAATTTTATAGTTAGAGTTTAACGTTTTACAAATCGCTATAGTTTTTCCCTTTTTACCCTCACCCCCATATATTATGATTCGTAGGATGCTGTATAGGTATTTTATGTTTACGATATAAAAAACCGCGGTTCAATAATAGGGACTCTCTTAATTGGTAGGGTTATAATAGGCCGCTAACTTTAGGCCGCTAACTTCACATCGGTGCTACATATATCTAGTTTGTAAATATTTCTCTATCCCATTGGTAAGTTGTGTATACTTATATATCTTTCATCGGCCAATAAAATTAATGCTCATGCTCATTGCTCATAAAATAAGTTTCACTGGACGATGGTGGCGAGGGTGGATGGCCCCCGAAAAATATATACTTATGTGCCATCAGGGAAACAAACTCCTCTGACTAAGGCACCTATATTGTACATGTACAAAAACTGATCCTACAACATCATCACCTAGCTCATACCTTTCCACATTCAATTTTGGTTTATTTCTTCATAAATATAATGTAATTTGTTGGTTGTGTGGTTTCCAAACAATTGAACGGAATAGAGTACAAATGTAATTGCGTGATGCCAATTCACACCCTCTAAGGTTGCAATGGCATCGCAGGAGCTTCAATAATTAAAAACATGATCTTTTATTTCTGATAAATGAATATCAACCCATTATAGTTGCCCTCTCTGCAATAAAGCTAAAGTGTGAATCTATTTTAGGGTTCCATTCTACCTGTGTTTCAGAGATGACAAAACTATTGCTGGTGGTTCAGCAAAACTGTATAAATAGTCATCCTGTACCAATATTATTATCATCATTAGGTCACTCATGTACTCTGGTCTTTTCGGAAAAAAATAGAATTCGAGACCACTCAATCTGTGAATGTGGCCTCGATGAGTGTACTGCAGATAACATTGTCTGATTTTCCACTGTTCTCTCTATGCTCAAGTTGCAATACTGCTAAATGTGGATTTTACAGGAAGAGCCAAAAACTCATTATATAAGTTTTTGAAATTTGCCTCTATGACTTCTTTTAGGTTAATAAACTAATTTGCATATGAAATTAAAAGCATAATCCTAACTTTTATTCAAGTACCTTACATTAATACATAATTCTAAATACATTGCATATCTCCCTTTTATAGATTACTAGCTTTCAGGGCGCGGCTCCGCCCGCGCGTATGTCGGTTATCGCGCGAAAACATTAACCTCTTTTTGCGCAGTCGGATAAAAACTATCCTATGTTTTTTCCCGGGTCTCAAACTATCTCCATACCAAATTTCATTCAAATCGGTCCAGTAGTTTTGGCGTGAAAGTGTAACAGACAGACAGACAGACAGACAGACAGACAGAAAGACAGACAGAGTTACTTTCGCATTTATAATATTAGTACTGATGCTATAGTTACCCTATACAATAACAAAATAACTAAGGGGATAAAATAATCAGCTACTCAGAACTCTATTACATATCAGACTAATATTATTTATATGGGTATGCCTATTGTGTCCGGCCATGTCTCCAGTGGTATTTCTATGGGTGGCTCATCTAGTATTTCTGAGTCTACACCCAGAGCAGCTCTATTGTTTATTGGCCTTGCCTCAGTTCGAATTGTTCTAGTTAGCATCTGATCGGCATGGCGGCGATGTTGCTCTCCATCTTCCGTTCTCACCCTATAGGAACTAAACCCCTCTACCAACACTACCACTTCTCTCCCGGTCCATACATTTTGATCAGGACAGGTTGATCTACCACAAAGGTCCTAGCATTCACACGCTGTGCTGCTGCTTCTAACTGCTGTTCACCATGGGTAGGCAGAGAGAGTCAGGGTGCAGGCTAGATATTGCTGTTCTATATTTTCAACCATTGAGTACCTCCGCTGGAGTTTTGTTTGTACTGCTATTTGGTGCTGTATGCATATAATAAAGCACCTTGCTTAATTTCTCACTCCATGGTAGATTTATATCCATTTTCTCAATTTTATTTTTGAATGTTTGTATAGCCCTTTCAACCTGGCCATTTGTTGTGGGACGGTATGGTGGAGAAAGCAAATGCCTTATGTCATTTATCTTAAGGAAGTTCTCAAATTCTTCTGAAGTAAATGCTCTACCTTTGTCTGATACTACAATTTTTTTCTCATTAATGTATTAACAGCTCCACTACTCATAGAGTTAATAATCCCAGCTTCGATCCATTTGCTATGGCTATCAATTAAAACAAAAAATGTTTTTCCTTGAAAAGGGCCTGCAAAATCAATATGCACTCGATTCCAGGGCTCTCAGGGAATTCAGACACAATCCAAGTCTGTGGATCTCTTGGGGGCTGTTCCTTACTAGCTGACACTGCTCACAGCTGGCTACTATTTGTTCTATGCTCTTCTGGCTCTTGCATATGCTTTTGTTTAGACTATACCCGTGTGAGGGGTATGCAAAATTTTTAATACCTCTTCTTGTAATATTGTAGGTATGATGCTCCATAACAAACAGTTTTTATTAAGTGAAAGAGCCTCTCTTCTTGTCCAAAATGGCTGTAAGGCTGGGTCTGTAACTTTATTTGGCATCCATGTTGTACATAAAATAAAACTTTTTGGAGAACTGTATCCTTCTTAGTTTCATCATTTCTGAATCCATATGCCAGCCACTTGGTTGTTCATCTAATAACAATACTTCCCTAAGTGGTTCTTCAGCTACTGTGCCCGAGGAAGGAGCATTCCACCTACTTAAAGCATCTGCATTGCCAACATCTATTCCTGGTCTGTATATGATTGTGTATTCATAACATGCTAACTTCAAGGACCAACACAACATCCTTGGTGAGATCTGGTCTGGAATAGGTTTTTTTTGGATTGAATAAGCCAACTAATGGCTTGTGATCTGTCACAATACAAAATCTGCGGCCCAATAGAAATTCATGAAATTTCTTTAGTCCAAATATAATGGCCAAAGCTTCCTTGTCAATCTGCCCATATCGCCTCTCATGGTCCTGTAAAGTTTGCGAAGCCGTCATGATTGGTCTCTCTGAGCCATCCTCCATGACATGGGCCATGATAGCACCTACTCCATATGCTGAAGAGTCACAAATAAGCCTTAACTCCTTCTTCAAATCATATCCAACCTGTGTTAACTCAGAAGAAAGCAAAAGCTTTGCTTTTCCAAAAGCTGCTTGCTCACACTCAGCCCATTTCCATGCCGTTTTCGCCTCCAGCAATCAATACAAAGGTTGTGACACTGTTGCGCTATCAGGCAAGAATTAATATAATATTATGGATTATAATTATTATCTTATAATGTTTTAGTATTGTATAAGATAAATAATAAACAGTACATTAGGGTTTTATTTATTGTACAGTTATAGTTCTACAAAGTAGATACTTTATTAACAATTAGTCGAACAATTTTGAAGCAGTGATAGCTTAGTGTCAATGGCTATGGACGCGCAGCAGGTTCACGGATCGAATCCTGCTGCTGGCTTGAGCTTTACCGCATAGTGGAAGGGCATTTTGCGAATGCCTGCCTGGCTAACTACCACCCTCAAGTAGAAAATCTGCCAGGCACCTAACGGTGTCTTCCGGCAGCAGTCCATGAGAGCCAGTGAAATAAGGCACATGAGACTATTCAACTATGTCTGAAGGTGACGGGTGCAGTGCAATTCGTGACTAGTGATGAAATGCATCTGTTATAGGCAGAGGTTAGTCCGCTTAACATCAGTAAATCAAAGTAACGTAAACAACTGTTATTGAAACCATACAATAGTATTATTATTAGTTCCCATTCATTTAGTCCTTGATTATCGCCCATTTTTAAGGTAATATCTGACTACAGGAACATGAATATTTCAACAATTAGTCTTAAAAATCAATAATACTTTTTAACCGTCTTCCTAAATAAGGAGGAGGTTTTCATTTAGTCCTATTTAAAAAAAAAATATTACATCTTTTGACTGGGTGAACCGATTTTTTTTAAATTCTTTTTTGTTTGAAAGCTGATGCTTGTTCCCATGTCGTTTGGTCCCATGTAAATTTCATCAAAATCGGTCAAGCCGTTTTTGAGGTACACCAAGAACTGAAAAATATTGACCTATCTTGTTGATATAGTGGTTGACAATGAATGACAATCGATCCCGTAAGTAGCAAGGGTCACTATTTTTAGTGACCTTGTGGGTGAAAAATTGTTTTTAACCAAAACATGGAACCGACCATACCATACAATATTGAATATAATATATAATAGGTACTTTTGAACTATCATGGTACCGACTTCATCAAGTTATTACATACTTTTGGGTGCTGAACTCTGCCGCCCCGAGGCTGCGGAGCAACTGCGGTTACATGCATATGCATGCAATACATATTAGAAGCCTAAGAAACATATTAAATCAATGTAGGCAAGTACATACACACTACAATGCAAATATGGCACATAGATTAGTTTACTATGGTAAATCTGACGCTACGTGAACAATACGATTAATCTAAAAACACGAAAAAAACAATATTCGCATGTTTACCACAGAAATCAGAATGCTGTTTTGAGGTGGTACCATATTTGCAATGGAACTATCTTATCTGGACCTCATATATTTACCGTGGTGTTTATTCCCCTTTTCCTACAATTCGCATGTTTGCTGCTATGATATTTCCATAACTTTAAGAGATAGGTACAGAGAGATACTGATACAGGGGTCGAAAATGGTCAATAAAGTCAGTAAAAGTCCGTTTTTTTAACTTCGGTCAGTAAAAGTCAGTTTTTCCTGAAAATTTCCGTTAAGTCAGCATTTTGGAATACCGCTTTACTACCTGATACCGGACCTTGACAAAAAAAATGCCGCGATTGTTGCCAAGATGAAATACACTGTCAACATTGTAGCCATGCACGTTATTTTCGCCACATTTTGCCTTTGTCATGGTACCTAGTAGCGAAAAGAGATATTAATTAGGTAATGTGAATTAAAGACTAGTGATGTGATTTTATCCAGGGGGCTCTTTGATATTTTAAGACACGGGTTACCTGTGCCCGGATATTGCTGTTATTGCCACGAACCTATTAATTCCTGTGACAATAGCATCCCTTCTCTTAAGAGAGTTACTCCGCTACCCCAGCACCGCCATTTGAAATAAATAGATTTAATTATTGAATTGGATAAAATGTTTTACATGTAGAACCTTAACTTATCTTACATTTTTTTTAACAAATTCGTTCATATAACATTTTATTTTTCAAATGGTGGCTCTAGTATTGCGGAGTAACTCTTACTGCCTGGCCGTATCATCTGCCGCACCGCTGCCGCCTGGTGATGATATATATATTTTTCCAACGTCATGCGCCTTCGGTGCACGTTTTGTGGGAAGAAAATTGTTTTAGAAAATTCCTTATAAGATAAGCTCAAATGCATTGTAAAGCTGATCGCATAACCTTTTTGTATGAATAACATTTTGCAACGGGGATGGTGGAGGCCAAACAGAAAATAAAATATTCTTTTACCTAATTTACAACCCGCAAGAGTTAAATTTAGGCTTTGTAAAGTTGACTTTTGCATGCGAAGTCTCAAGTTATCTTTTGCGAGTATTACTCTGTCAGAAACCCCCTTATTACAAATATCAGACATTAAAGTTAAGACCGTAAAAGGTCAGTAATAGGTCAGTATTTTTTAGTCTTACAGTCAGTAAAATCAGTATATTTGACTGTACAATCAGTTTCGACCCCTGGATACGTGAAATTTACACAGTGTAGAAGATTATAAACTGGGTGATTTCCGCTAATGAACAGATTTTCGCGAAAATGGCTAATTCGCAACTTTACCATAGAAGGGACGATACGCTTCCCTCAGATATCCCCCATCCTACTAACATTTGTTACCTTTTATCCCTTGCTTTTTCTCCTTTGATTAACATTTTTCGTAAAATTAAGTTGTAGACAGTTACATGTATATATATGTGTGTAAGGAGTATGTATAGTATATAATCAGTATAATGTATAAAATAAAAATAAAATATTTGTGTTGTCCTGTATTTGTCTTATGTGTTATTTCCAGATAAATATACTCAGACGCAAAATTAATGATCCTGGCTGAAAACACCGATCATCCTTCCTGGCACCGACCAATCTCCATCGTTTATTTTCTACTTAACCCACGTGACATTGGCGAAATTGTGGCAACGCCGCAGAGGCCATTAAATTAAAAGTTGAAATATTTCTCCATCCCATTGGTAAGTTGTGTATATCTCTTTCATCTGTCAGTAAAATTAATGCTCTTTTGTTTCAATGGATGTTGGTGGTGGGGGTGGATGGCCCCGGAACATATAAGTTACGGTTGTTCTTGTAGTCTTTCTCATGGCAGGCCAAGGTCTTAGGTTATATAGGGCTTTCGCTGGTATACCCCTTGCTCCAACTTATACAGCATATAAATTAGCCACATAACCGTTTTTGGTTGATTCATTTGTTAGGTCATAATATTTGTTTTATTTTTAACGTGTGGTCTTTAGGTATGTTTGTTTCCCACGGCACAGTAAGTTCTATAGGTACTATGCGTTTTAGATTTTTGAGTATAGAAATATGTCTGGTCTGGAAGACGAAACACCAAAATCCTCAGGAATTTTGTAGTGTTTTTCATACGTGTCCATCAAAAGAGTCCAATCGGGAGCTGCACCTAAGATGGAGTTAGGCTTGGATTTAGATTTTGTAGATGACCCTTCTTTTACAAAATCGACGTGTCATTTGTTCGTGGTCAAACCTTTTTTTGCTCTAGCTACCGAGAGACTCGCCGCTTCTGCTATGATTTCGAGGACTCTATCATGACGACGTGAATAATCACCTTGCATCCTACCAAGAAGTGCCTTGCTATACCTATTGCCTCCCGACAAATGCCGCAAGACTTTTCCGTGGCTTTCCCCTATCTTACTAAGTACGGTATGTCTCTTCAGAGGCACTTTAGATAGTTAATATTTAATTGTTACTGATATAATAGTCATATTCAAAAGTCAAAGTAAAAAAAAAATACTTCGACCTTGAAAGAAAGTGTGTTGATTTTTATGTGGAATTTTCAATTAATTTTTTAGGGGTTGTCCATTAAATTTGTGAACTCAAAATAATGTTCAACATCTCACCCAATCTCATTCAAGGGGGGAGAGGCTAACGAAAATTTCACATCCTCTTTCAACAATCAATCAAAAGGAATACACAAGTCTACATGAGTATTATTTGAATTAAAATGTTTAAATTCTTTCCAAGCCAATATTACCTACTTTCAACCTATGTGAGATGCTAGTATAGAACACGCTGCCTCCTGTTGTTCATATGGGAGTTGTGCAAATGAGCAACATAACATTTCTCGTGTAGACGTGAGTAGGGTGTTGCTGCATATTTAACGCACAATAGAGTTATCTATCATTATATCCTTGTAGATTTTTTGTTTTAGCTGTAACATACTTATATTTAATAATGTCATTGTGATTGTTATTAGGACATTCTGCAACGGACCCTAAGTAATATATTACAAAATTGTTTTTGCTTTATTTAGTATACAGTATCTATGTCTAAGATATTTTTTCATTGTTTCAGATATGTACATAATACACCAAATTTAAAACTCCGTACAAGATTTTCCCTTCTGATGTGACTCTGGCAAAAATGTTATAAACAATTGCCAAACACAAAAAAAATCTAGTTTTCGACAAAACCAGCGATGACGCTGCTTTAGGACGCAATGATAAAAATTGAAGAGCATTCTTATATATTACATAATCACTAACCAGCCAGGTACAGCTAGAGGTGAAAAGTTTTTGACAGTACTAAGGTATGTAATATAACTTATTTGATGAATCACTATATAAATAAAACAAAATAACATATAATTGTATGTAATGTAAAGCATTGTAACATAAAACAGCTGTCTTTGAGAGCCAGTTATTCATTATACATTATTATACTATTTTTTTTAACAAACATGTACTGAGTATGTCTCTCGCACATTTCCGATATTGTCAGAGTGAGATGGGTAATTGCCGTCATTGGTCAATGCCTTTGTTCTTGTTTTGAAATTGTTAAGGCCCGTTCATAGTGAATACTTCTAAAAAATTTGGAAAAAATTACGTTAATATTTTATGATAAGATTTGCATATAGTTTACTCGTAACAAAATTTTCTGTTCCCGTTTATGATATAAAACAATATTGTTATAGAATACAAATTATGCACCAGAACATATAAATCAAATATTCCTGTTACAATTCTTGTAATCTTCAAAATTATCGTCATTCTTCTGCTGAACTTTCTGCAGATACGTCAATAATAAATTGCTCTAACATATTTTGTACATGATTGTCGACTCCGTACATTTTTGTTTCTATCTTGGTTATAACATGATTGAATGTCTCGACCACCATTTATATCTATCCACTTTTACTACTCTTTGTAACAAAAGAGTTCAGACTTCATAAATTCCATAACTTTGTTAATTCCTGCCATAGCCCTTCACTTGAAACCAAACGAGTTCAATTAGGTTGAGCTCACAGTGATACGTCGGCAAACTTATTACAAGACGATTTGTAGACTAGGCTACATTTTTTTTTAAATGATCTTTGTTTTGCTTACTTGTGTGGAATGGAATTTATGTTTATTACGTGGGCCAATAGCAATGCAGTCAAATTTTCAGTACTCGTTTGTTAAAAAAAAACAGACTATAGCTTGAACAAAATCTTCGACCGCATCATCACTTAGCATCAGTTGAGTTAGTGGTCAATGGTTAGTCTTCCAGAAAAACAAGAAAAACACCATCATTATAAGTATTTAACGGGCCTTAATCGCGATAAAACATGTATATTTCTCCGTTAAATACTTATAATTTAGGTTCAAGTCGCAAAAGTCTTTAAGTTACTAAAACACAATCAATAAAAAAAAATGTTGAGACCCTAGAAATGAAGATTACTTACCTAATACAAGGTTTCTCTGCAACATTTTGTAATGAGAAAATTTTATTTAACTGCTTAAGATCATCTGTGCGAATAAGCACATCTGTTGCACATCCGCATCTACCTCATAAACTCAGTGTTTAGAGGTTAAATGTATTGTATTGTATGAGTCTAGTTCTTGGTCAAAACTTTATATTTCAACATGAACCTTAATTTACATAGGTTTTTAAGTCTGCACCTCAAACAAACGTAAACTTCCTGCTTCTATAAAAACTGATTGAATATTCGAATGTTTGTTTTGTTTTCAAGTGACGAGAGTTTTGAAGCGCTCGTAGCCAAAATTGCTTAGCCAATCTGAATCGATCAGCAAAGTTAAGCAACGTCCGCCGCGGTCATGACTTGGATGGGTGACCGCTGGTGACATTGCTACTGAGCGCTTCCGTGCTTCTGAGGGCACGTTAAGCCGTCGGTCCCGGTTGTTGTCTTAGGATAGCAGTCGTTACAGCATGGTGGTAGGGCACTTAAAAAATGCCCGCCTGGCTAGCTACCACCCTCAAGTTGAAAATCTGTTGCCAAGCACCTAACGGTGTGTTCCGGCAGCTGTCCTTGAGAGCCAGTAACTCTAGGTTAGTCTGAACAACATCCTCGACCACATCATCACTTACCATCACGTGAGATAGTGGTCAAAGGCTAACCTATCAGGCATAAAAAAAAAAAAGACTACATGTAGACTTCCTGATGTTAAGCGTCATGCCTGTCCATTACAGTACCAGTCGCCATGCTCAAACTACTTGATTTGACTGTGATTGTTACTCCGAGTTCTTATATCTTCTTCCCTCAGTGAAGTCACTTACGACACTTTGTGCTACAATCCTACAATGCTCTTCACACCTAAACAGTAATGTTTGCACACTACAGTTCAGTGTCAGAATATCTGACTCAGCAGTGGCTCCCAACAAGACAGAGTCTTGCTGAAGAGACATACCACTAGTTATTAACTTGTTGTGAACATACAACCCTCAGACACCTGACTAGTCCGAGCTGTTGCACAATACTGACTTACACATATTGTTTCAGATATACATTTAAAAGGAGCGAGTATCAATCCTAAATCTGCACACACACACTGTGGATATATAAGAGCACTTGACATATCCACTTGCTCATTGATGTAATCTCAAGAGAAGCAGAAGGCAGTGGACTAAAAAAATATATATCTTATATAGTTAAATCTAGGAGTTTATACACAATATAACTAAGTTCTGCTGAGAAGGTAACGAGACTGGAGATCAAAATGGATTTAGACATTAAAGTAAAAACTGAAGCGAAATCGTATGAATGCAGTATGTGTCACTATAAATGTGCTCAAAAAGGTAACCTCAATATTCATATGAAAACGCACACTGGAGAGAAACCGTATAAATGCAGTATGTGTGACTATAAAAGTGCTCAAAAAGGTAACCTCAATATTCATATGAAAACGCACACTGGAGAGAAACCGTATAAATGCAGTATGTGTGACTATAAAAGTGCTCAAAAAGGGTACCTTAATATGCATATGAAAACGCACACTGGAGAGAAACCGTATAAATGCAGTATGTGTGACTATAAAAGTGCTCGAAAAGGGTACCTGAATATTCATATGAAAACGCACACTGGAGAGAATCCGTATGAATGCAGTATGTGTGACTTTAAATGTGCTCAAAAAGGTTACCTCAATAATCATATGAAAACGCACACTGGAGAGAAACCGTATGAATGCAGTTTGTGTGACTATAAATGTGCTCGAAAACAAGACCTCAAATATCATATGATAACGCACACTGGAGAGAAACCGTATAAATGCACTATGTGTGACTTCAAAAGTGCTCAAAAAGGGCACCTCAATATTCATATGAAAACGCACACTGGAGAGAAACCGTATGAATGCAGTATGTGTGAATATAAAAGTGCTCGAAAATATCAGCTCAATAATCATATGATAACGCACACTGGAGAGAAACCGTATGAATGCAGTATGTGTGACTATAAATGTGCTCAAAGAGGTTTCCTTAATAATCACTTAAAAACGCACACTGGAGAGAAACCTTATGAATGCAGTATGTGTGACTATAAATGTACTCATAGGGGTAGCCTAAATAATCATATGCAAACGCACACTGGAGAGAAACCGTATGAATGCAGTATGTGTGACTATAAATGTGCTCATAGGGGTAGCCTAAATATTCATATCAAAACGCACACTGGAGAGAAACCGTATGAATGCAGTATGTGTGACTATAAATGTGCTCGTAGGGGTTACCTAAATATTCATATGAAAACGCACACTGGTGAGAAACCGTATGAATGCAGTATGTGTGACTATAAATATACTCATAGGAGTAGCCTAAATATTCATATGAAAACGCACACTGGAGAGAAACCGTATGAATGCAGTATGTGTGACTATAAATGTGCTCAAAGAGGTCACCTCAATAAACATATGAAAACGCACACTGGAGAGAAAACGTATGAATGCAGTATGTGTGACTATAAATGTGCTCGTAGGGGTAACCTAAATACTCATATGAAAAAGCACACTGGAGAGAAACCGTATGAATGCAGTATGTGTGACTATAAAAGTGCTCATAGGGGTAGCCTAAATATGCATATCAAAACGCACACTGGAGAGAAACCGTATGAATGTAGTATGTGTGACTATAAATGTGCTCAAAGAGGTCACCTCAATAAACATATGAAAACGCACAGGTAAACAAACAGATAGGTGTATAATGAGACAAGGTCGTGGGTTAGAGCAGAGGTTTATCTTGTGGTAGGCTTCCTTGTGTATGGAGTTATGTAGGGCGAGATCCGCTAGACGAGGAGGTGGTCAGTAGCAGACGTCGGAGACGAGACCCGCCGCGATGATCCGGGGGTGGTCAGGCCGCGTAGTACTCTGCACTCGGGAGCTGTGCCCGGAGGTGGACCCGGCGAGAGGCCGTAGGGTCTGCCCCCCGCAGCAGGCACCAACAGTAAGGGCTGCTGCCTTGCTGCAGGTGAGGTGCTGCCGGACTAAGGAAACTCCTGCCGTACAGTGCGCCCTGCCCACCAAACAAAGCCTTGGTGGTACGGCATTTTGCGAATGCCCGCCTGGCTATCTACCACCTTCAAGTAGAAAATTTGTCGCCAAGCACCTAACGGTGTGTTCCGGCAGCTGTCCTTGAGAGCCAGTAATTCTAGGTTAGCCTGAACAACATCTTCGAACACATCATCACTTGCCATCAGGTGAGATAGTGGTCAAAAGCTAACCTATCTGTACGGTTTAGACATTACATAGAAAGTCTAAAAAAAAAACAAATGTGTTAGTAGTACATGTGTGTGTAATATTATAACTTGTATACCTTTATATATAAATTATATTGTACTGGCTTTCTGGGCGCGGCTCCGCCCGCGCGTATGTCGGTTATCGCGCAAAAACATTAACCTCTTTTTGCGCAGTTGGATAAAAACTATCCTTTGTTTTTTCCCGGGTCTCAAACTATTTGCATACCAAATTTCATTCAAATCGGTCCAGTAGTTTTGGCGTGAAAGCGTTACAAACAGACAGACAGACAGAGTTACTTTCGTATTTATAATATAAGTACTGATTATACCTAAGAGAGAATACTGTAATATAATAATGTAATAAAATATATACTCGTAGCAATAAATACTATCTAATTATTGTAGTAAAATAAAAAACATTATTATTCAATCTTATTTTCTTTATTTATCCTACTTTTAGAATTCATACCAAGCCATTTTATTATTACTTAATATACATCGAGAATCTTAGCTTTCTGCAATATTTGTTCATAAAACTCACCAAACAGTGTTTGTTTTTTTTTCATCTTGAATGACAGCGTTAGTATTATTCACTTTCATCACTTGAACAATTTCCATACTCCTATTTCCAGTATAACCATTTGAAAAACACTTACATTTACTGATACGAACATAATTACATATTATGTAGGTAGGTACCTAACCTCAGTGTAGTAAGTAGATATGAAAAATTGTTCACCTAAGATCACTTACCTGGTCCATTCACTTAGATACGCTATGCGAGAAGCTAGGACGAGCTTGTTTTGCTCTGGACCGGGTAGCTCGCGTCTTGTCACACAAAGCGGTACACGACTGTCAGTATGCTACCGTGCATTCTCTGTTAGCCTACGGTATTGATCTATGGGGTAAGTTACCAACGACTCATATATAGCAGCTGTAGACACGTGGTCTCCAGCTTACACGTTGTAATCGGGTCATTACTACTACAGCTTTCAAGTATGGCGTTTCAATTTTTTTGTGCCACTTGCACAAATTATGTGCTAAATCCCTGGCTATAGTTTATAATCACATCTTCAGCCGTTTCGTATATACAGCATGTGTCAGCTGGAGACCATAACGCCAGCTAACACACTAATAATCACATGTAGCATCGCAGTTTGTTTGGCACCTAAATTGATGTCATGCAGAAGCGAGCTGTGCGCGTGGTCGCGAGAGTTGCGCCCAATACACCATCTCAGACAATATTTAAGAACCTGAAGATAATGACGTTGCCAGCTCTGTATATTTACCATGTTGGTGTATATGTATACAAAAACATATTCTCCTACAAACGACACAATGATGATCACGGCATAAATACGAGGCGCGCACACGACCTTATAATCCCTCGTCATAGGCTCACTAAATCTGACAAATCTACTAGGATTTTCGGGGTCAAAGTTAAAAATGCCTTCCCTGAACCTATACGCAATGCGCAAACGCTATCGATTTTTAAAATTAAATTTAAGACTTTCCTCACTGACATGGCACCATACACAGTCGAAGAATTCATTCCAAATATATCGTAATTGTCATGATAGATATGTAATATGTATATTATTTAATATACTCACATTTGAATTGTGTATTATTAATTTATTTCATTATTCATATTTTCCTTAATTTCTATTTCTTCAGTCTGACTATTATTTAAATTTTAATAATTCATATTTTATGTTGATGTTTTGTATTGTAACGGTACATAATATTTATGATGTTTATTTGAATTATAATTATTTCGTTATTTTTATCATGGCTTGTATAATAATCGATTGTACAGTATTTATTAATATTTATGTACATTATTTATTAGGAAACTACATACTTATTAATATTATTATGCACATTAGTATGCATAATTACACTTAATTAAAGATATGCGCGTTATATTTTTATATATAATTATATTGTGATTTGACGTGTAATTGCATTATTACCAATAAATATTATCATTATCATAAGTAACATGTGGCTAGACGTAGGTACCTACGTAGATACGTATGGCAAGTAAACTACAATTACTGGCTCTTAAGGACAGCTGCCGGAACACACCGTTAGGTGCTTGGCGACGGATTTCCTACTTGAGAGTGAAGAGTTGATATTTACAGAAATATTTTTATGTTGTTTTTTTTCTTGTGTATTGGTCGCCATTGTTGTTTTATTTTAGATTTTTTGTGTGGCAATAAACAAATTTTGATCTGATTTGATAATTCGACACCTGCAATGCTATGTATGTTAAGAACTCTCCAATCTATCGAATGTGCTCGTCTTATAACAGGTTATGTCATGATTTTGATATTTTCGATTCGTCAACAAAGAGCGTAAAAAGATTTTTCTTTCCAAAATTGTAGTGTATAATATATTAAGTAAACAGTTTTTTAATTAAGTATAGTCTTATATATCGTAAGTGTACAAAGCATGTGGTGTTCATCTCCAGAAGGACGTGCATTTAATAGCATGTACATATTTTTATTTTCTTAGTTTATTGAGTAAGTGTAGTGTCCAGTTTGATGAACCAATATAAAAAAAAAAACTTTAAAACTATAGCAATCTAACTTCGCAACAATCGATCGAGTTGTAGTACTTAGAAAAGTTAGAATGCAACACAAACAAAGTGTTAACTCTGTAAATATAATAATTGAATGAATATTTTTAAATACGTTATGATTTATTATTAATTTCATTATATTGGCATCTCATTTCCACCAAACATCAATTTCGGTTCCAATATTGAGTCCAAAGCCCAGCTAGCCTCAAATAAGCTATGTGTTTTGACTAAGGTGAGACAATTACTTCACATCGGGACACTGGACAGTCTCTTAAGGCGATCACCGTAGTGAAACGCGCACTTTTGGAATCTTCTTGTACTGAAACTATGAGTTCAAAATGTGCGAAAAAAATATATAATATTCTTTAATTCTTTATTGAGTGAATTAGGTGATTAGTTTTTATTAAAACTTAATAGTTCTTCTGTAATAAATTGTGATCGGCGACCCTTTTTAGATTGTTTTTTATTAATTTAAGGGGCATAGTTGAATTAAATGCAAAGATTTTTTTTTTAAATAGCCAATACTATACTCTAATGAACTACTTACTAACTTGTGTTGAAAACATTTTTATGAATTTTTGCCACAAAATTCTCTGATCGCGAGAAGAAATCGCAACGAAAATCAGTCTGCCCGCAGCGCTCGGGCCGTTTGGACGTGGGATCTGTGCCGTTCGTTACGTCATCATAAAAGATAGTGGAGAAACACTGCGTTCTGATGTGCGTGATATTACAAGAGGCGTCCCGCAAGGTTCAATTTTGGGTCCTTTATTATTTATTCTTTATAGCGCAGACATAGTTAATATCATTAAGCATTGTAAGTTTCATATATATGCCGATGATATACAAATGTATATATCGTTTAAACCAGAAGACATAAGATCTGCAGAGATTAAACTTAATCAAGACTTGGAAAGGGTTCAAAAATGGGCAGAGTCAAATTCATTGCTACTAAATTCCAAAAAGACCAAATTTATGATTCTGGGCACTAAACTTCAAATTCATAAAATAGCGAAAGAAAATCCAATGCTAATAGTTGCTGGTGAGGTAATAGATAGAGTGTTTGAAGCGCGCAATTTAGGGCTCATCATGGATGAACAGTTACGTTTTGAGCGTCACGTGTCCGAGATTGTCAGGAACTGTTTTTACCGATTAAAAGTTTTGTATAAAATAAGAAATTACATTAGTTCAAACCTGCGTATAATGCTTGTAGACTCGCTTGTTCTCTCTAAATTTAATTATGTTGACTCTGTGTATGGACCCCGGTTATTATCCAAAACAGCTCGGCATGTTCAAAGAGTGCAAAACGCATGTGCCCGTTTTTGTTTTGATGTCCCGCCTCGAAGCCATATCACACCATTTTTAAACAAACATAATATTTTAAATATGAAGCACAGAAGACATCTTCATTTGGCCACTTTGATGTTTGGAATAGTTAGGGTTCAGAAACCTAATTACCTTTTCTCGAAACTTTTATGGGCTCGAAACAACAATAGAACAACTCGTGCATCCTCGTATATTTTAAATATTCCACGGCATGGTGGCACTGCAGCATTTCGTGGAAGCTTTCGTTTTTGTGCCACGAAGTGTTGGAACTCACTTCCTCCTCCCATCCGTAATGCGCAAAGTTTGTTCAATTTTAGATTAAAATTGAAAAAACATTTGATGGATAAACAAAAGGCAGATGCAAGAGCGGGTTTTTTTTAAAACCCTTTTTTTCCAACAACAAGAAGAGCTCCGTAGGTTCTTCTTACAATTTATAACAAATGTTTGTGTGACTTTTATAAGTTCACCAATATTACAAATGTGTGTAGGCACATATATGTACATGTGTACATGTGAGTGTATGTATGTATGTGTACGTATATGTGCATGTATATTTATGTGTTTATATTTATATTATCCACAAATATTTGCATTATCTTGCATCACAAAAACCAAAAGGTGCTGCCACGCCGTCTTGTCAATGTTGTAATTTGTTATTGGTAATATTGAAAAGTTTGACGATATCTATTATTATTATTTTTTAACCTTAATTTTTTTTTTTCTTCATATAAATTCCAATCTTTTGCCATTTTTCTTAATTCTTATCCGTTTTTCATTAAGCCAATTATGAATTCTTGCACATAGATACTAAAACACATGCAATCACACCATATAGTAGCTAGCTATTAACATTTTCGTATAAGTATGCATAATAACACTTTTATATTACAAAATTACAAATTTACGAGAGAAAAAATTATAGTCATGTGCGGGATTCGAACCCGCGTCCATCCACCCCTTTAGCCGGGGTATGCTCTAACCAATTGAGCTAACATGACACAATGACTCATAACTGTAATTCTTGCTCTCGTTGTTCAACCATCGTATCGGGATGGAGCGACACCTATAGTTCAACTTGCGTTGTACTACAAACAAGACCAATTTTGCAATTGGTTTTAAACTTGTAAATGATGACGCAACCTAATAATTTTAAAATTGTTAAGTTTGCAATAACGCCTGCTAAGCGAATTATATTACAAAATTACAAATTTACGAGAGAAAAAATTATAGTCATGTGCGGGATTCGAACCCGCGTCCATCCACCCCTTTAGCCGGGGTATGCTCTAACCAATTGAGCTAACATGACACAATGACTCATAACTGTAATTCTTGCTCTCGTTGTTCAACCATGATGGTAACGATTTAGTGTTTAATTATAGTTTTCTCCCCTATTAGCAAGCGGATTCGTGCAGGCATTCGGAACAGTCATGCTCACGAAAATGTGTTGGCAAGCGGTGGCATCGTGTGTCGGGTCGCCCTCTTCCCTCAAAAATGGTTGAGGAGGACGATGGCTGGCACGCGAGTCAACTCGTGAACGAGTGCTGCTTGAGGACACTGGTCCGTTCGGAATGCCTGTGCAAATCTGTTTGCTACTATTTAGTAGTAGTTTCCTTAAAACTGTGTTCCCCCATTTAGTATGTAAGAATGCTCCCCATAGTAATGTAAATACTTAACAAATTTCTCGGTTAACTTAAAAAATGGCACGGACCCCGGAGTCTGTGGAAAATGAACAAAACCAATCATAAAAAAAAAGAGATATACCTAGGTAAGTTCCCTTTATTTGAATGATTGGATATATAAATACCTAGAAAGTAGTTGGTCGTCTCGGAAAGTGTTTTAAGGGTATTGGGAATAGGTTCTCATTTAATTGTACAGTAACCTAATAATAACAAAATGAAATATTTTACCAAGGGTTAAAAGTTTAGATACCTACTAAAATAGGAATTAACAATGCCGTGTCTGAACTTTAATCAACTCGCTCAAAAAAGTTATTATAAAGATTTTATAAATCAATATAAACAAAAGTACTTCCCCAATAAATGTTTTACTTGAGTTTCAATAATTTATGACTTCCAAATTAACGTATGGTAAAAAAATATTGTAATATTTCGTAAAATAAATGCACAATAATGATGAAATGAAATGAAATGAAAAATTATTTATTCAAGACAGATCTGCACACAACAACATTAAATAAAGAACAACATAAAAAAACAGTATCTTAGAAAATAAAAGTAAGTATCAAAATAATATAACATGTGCACATGTACTCAGACTGCTGTCATATGCAGGGCTGCCAGAAAAGGTCTGAGCTCAGCATAATGCTGTGAATTGATTCACAGCGCTGGTTTTCAGCTCTGACCATTAGTGACACACGGACAAAAAAAAATACACAGGGTACAAAAGAAAATCATCAAATATATAAAAGTGTTTTAAAATTGTTAAGTTTGCAATAACGCCTGCTAAGCGAATTATATTACAAAATTACAAATTTACGAGAGAAAAAATTATAGTCATGTGCGGGATTCGAACCCGCGTCCATCCACCCCTTTAGCCGGGGTATGCTCTAACCAATTGAGCTAACATGACACAATGACTCATAACTGTAATTCTTGCTCTCGTTGTTCAACCATCGTATCGGGATGGAGCGACACCTATAGTTCAACTTGCGTTGTACTACAAACAAGACCAATTTTGCAATTGGTTTTAAACTTGTAAATGATGACGCAACCTAATAATTTTAAAATTGTTAAGTTTGCAATAACGCCTGCTAAGCGAATTATATTACAAAATTACAAATTTACGAGAGAAAAAATTATAGTCATGTGCGGGATTCGAACCCGCGTCCATCCACCCCTTTAGCCGGGGTATGCTCTAACCAATTGAGCTAACATGACACAATGACTCATAACTGTAATTCTTGCTCTCGTTGTTCAACCAGTATCGGGATGGAGCGACACCTATAGTTCAACTTGCGTTGTACTACAAACAAGACCAATTTTGCAATTGGTTTTAAACTTGTAAATGATGACGCAACCTAATAATTTTAAAATTGTTAAGTTTGCAATAACGCCTGCTAAGCGAATTATATTACAAAATTACAAATTTACGAGAGAAAAAATTATAGTCATGTGCGGGATTCGAACCCGCGTCCATCCACCCCTTTAGCCGGGGTATGCTCTAACCAATTGAGCTAACATGACACAATGACTCATAACTGTAATTCTTGCTCTCGTTGTTCAACCATCGTATCGGGATGGAGCGACACCTATAGTTCAACTTGCGTTGTACTACAAACAAGACCAATTTTGCAATTGGTTTTAAACTTGTAAATGATGACGCAACCTAATAATTTTAAAATTGTTAAGTTTGCAATAACGCCTGCTAAGCGAATTATATTACAAAATTACAAATTTACGAGAGAAAAAATTATAGTCATGTGCGGGATTCGAACCCGCGTCCATCCACCCCTTTAGCCGGGGTATGCTCTAACCAATTGAGCTAACATGACACAATGACTCATAACTGTAATTCTTGCTCTCGTTGTTCAACCATCGTATCGGGATGGAGCGACACCTATAGTTCAACTTGCGTTGTACTACAAACAAGACCAATTTTGCAATTGGTTTTAAACTTGTAAATGATGACGCAACCTAATAATTTTAAAATTGTTAAGTTTGCAATAACGCCTGCTAAGCGAATTATATTACAAAATTACAAATTTACGAGAGAAAAAATTATAGTCATGTGCGGGATTCGAACCCGCGTCCATCCACCCCTTTAGCCGGGGTATGCTCTAACCAATTGAGCTAACATGACACAATGACTCATAACTGTAATTCTTGCTCTCGTTGTTCAACCATCGTATCGGGATGGAGCGACACCTATAGTTCAACTTGCGTTGTACTACAAACAAGACCAATTTTGCAATTGGTTTTAAACTTGTAAATGATGACGCAACCTAATAATTTTAAAATTGTTAAGTTTGCAATAACGCCTGCTAAGCGAATTATATTACAAAATTACAAATTTACGAGAGAAAAAATTATAGTCATGTGCGGGATTCGAACCCGCGTCCATCCACCCCTTTAGCCGGGGTATGCTCTAACCAATTGAGCTAACATGACACAATGACTCATAACTGTAATTCTTGCTCTCGTTGTTCAACCATCGTATCGGGATGGAGCGACACCTATAGTTCAACTTGCGTTGTACTACAAACAAGACCAATTTTGCAATTGGTTTTAAACTTGTAAATGATGACGCAACCTAATAATTTTAAAATTGTTAAGTTTGCAATAACGCCTGCTAAGCGAATTATATTACAAAATTACAAATTTACGAGAGAAAAAATTATAGTCATGTGCGGGATTCGAACCCGCGTCCATCCACCCCTTTAGCCGGGGTATGCTCTAACCAATTGAGCTAACATGACACAATGACTCATAACTGTAATTCTTGCTCTCGTTGTTCAACCATCATGGTTGAACAACGAGTTTGCAATTGGTCTTGTTTGTAGTACAACGCAAGTTGAACTATAGGTGTCGCTCCATCCCGATACGATGGTTGAACAACGAGAGCAAGAATTACAGTTATGAGTCATTGTGTCATGTTAGCTCAATTGGTTAGAGCATACCCCGGCTAAAGGGGTGGATGGACGCGGGTTCGAATCCCGCACATGACTATAATTTTTTCTCTCGTAAATTTGTAATTTTGTAATATAATTCGCTTAGCAGGCGTTATTGCAAACTTAACAATTTTAAAATTATTAGGTTGCGTCATCATTTACAAGTTTAAAACCAATTGCAAAATTGGTCTTGTTTGTAGTACAACGCAAGTTGAACTATAGGTGTCGCTCCATCCCGATACGATGGTTGAACAACGAGAGCAAGAATTACAGTTATGAGTCATTGTGTCATGTTAGCTCAATTGGTTAGAGCATACCCCGGCTAAAGGGGTGGATGGACGCGGGTTCGAATCCCGCACATGACTATAATTTTTTCTCTCGTAAATTTGTAATTTTGTAATATAATTCGCTTAGCAGGCGTTATTGCAAACTTAACAATTTTAAAATTATTAGGTTGCGTCATCATTTACAAGTTTAAAACCAATTGCAAAATTGGTCTTGTTTGTAGTACAACGCAAGTTGAACTATAGGTGTCGCTCCATCCCGATACGATGGTTGAACAACGAGAGCAAGAATTACAGTTATGAGTCATTGTGTCATGTTAGCTCAATTGGTTAGAGCATACCCCGGCTAAAGGGGTGGATGGACGCGGGTTCGAATCCCGCACATGACTATAATTTTTTCTCTCGTAAATTTGTAATTTTGTAATATAATTCGCTTAGCAGGCGTTATTGCAAACTTAACAATTTTAAAACACTTTTATATATTTGATGATTTTCTTTTGTACCCTGTGTATTTTTTTTTGTCCGTGTGTCACTAATGGTCAGAGCTGAAAACCAGCGCTGTGAATCAATTCACAGCATTATGCTGAGCTCAGACCTTTTCTGGCAGCCCTGCATATGACAGCAGTCTGAGTACATGTGCACATGTTATATTATTTTGATACTTACTTTTATTTTCTAAGATACTGTTTTTTTATGTTGTTCTTTATTTAATGTTGTTGTGTGCAGATCTGTCTTGAATAAATAATTTTTCATTTCATTTCATTTCATCATTATTGTGCATTTATTTTACGAAATATTACAATATTTTTTTACCATACGTTAATTTGGAAGTCATAAATTATTGAAACTCAAGTAAAACATTTATTGGGGAAGTACTTTTGTTTATATTGATTTATAAAATCTTTATAATAACTTTTTTGAGCGAGTTGATTAAAGTTCAGACACGGCATTGTTAATTCCTATTTTAGTAGGTATCTAAACTTTTAACCCTTGGTAAAATATTTCATTTTGTTATTATTAGGTTACTGTACAATTAAATGAGAACCTATTCCCAATACCCTTAAAACACTTTCCGAGACGACCAACTACTTTCTAGGTATTTATATATCCAATCATTCAAATAAAGGGAACTTACCTAGGTATATCTCTTTTTTTTTATGATTGGTTTTGTTCATTTTCCACAGACTCCGGGGTCCGTGCCATTTTTTAAGTTAACCGAGAAATTTGTTAAGTATTTACATTACTATGGGGAGCATTCTTACATACTAAATGGGGGAACACAGTTTTAAGGAAACTACTACTAAATAGTAGCAAACAGATTTGCACAGGCATTCCGAACGGACCAGTGTCCTCAAGCAGCACTCGTTCACGAGTTGACTCGCGTGCCAGCCATCGTCCTCCTCAACCATTTTTGAGGGAAGAGGGCGACCCGACACACGATGCCACCGCTTGCCAACACATTTTCGTGAGCATGACTGTTCCGAATGCCTGCACGAATCCGCTTGCTAATAGGGGAGAAAACTATAATTAAACACTAAATCGTTACACATTACAATAAAAACTGAACTTTGAGATGTTCTTAGTCTGCCTCTCCGACATCCATTCTCACCAGGACATCTATCACCACACTGTTGCGATCTCTGATTGCCATCTTTAAGTTATAGTCGCGGATCTCTTTGCGTCTTGCAGCCACCGCTCTCCGAACGAACCGTCCAATAGCATCATTTGCGTCGTCAGCGTAGTACGTGAATGCCCCGGTGTGTCGTGAGACTGCGACGACTGCGTGTGGGACGCTCTCGTGCAGCTTCATTCTACCCTTGGTTTTTATTGCGATTACTGACTCGTATGTCAGTCCCTGTGCTTCGTGGATTGTGAGGATACGAGATCCCGTGCCTGCTCCGTAGCCCTCGTTGGTCAGGGTCTCCTTTTCTTCCTGGGTGTGAACCAGGAACAGGGTGTTTGGGAGGGTTTTGGGGATTTTCGCATCCGTATATCCTTTCTGCTCTAGGGACTGGATACGGGGAGCCGAGGAGTATATACCTGAGTATATTTCCCTCAGTGCGTACGCGACATCCATTGGGTTCCGGTGCGTGCACAGCAACTCTTGGCTGATGTTTGTAACCAAGTTAGGGCGATTGTACCTTAGCTCGAAGAGATCTTCTCTATCGATATAAGGTAACTGATTTACATCTCCGATGAGGACAAGTTCGCCTACTCCAGACAACCTTGAAGCCATCACTATGGCCCCGAAATGGTTTATGAGAGCTTCGTCCACCAAGAGGCGGCTGTAGCTCTCCTTCTTCTTAAAACCATTTACGAGGACCGAAGCCATGGTGCGCACCTTGGTCTTTGCCAAGTCACCGATTCGGTGCGCAAGCTTCTCCCTCAGATCTTTTGCTGCCTCTTTTGTTGTTGTGATGATGGCGTCTCTGTCCACATCGAAGTTGCGTATCACCCAAGTTGTCTTGCCGCATCCCGGCACTCCATTGACCCACTGTATTTTAGGTACTTCCCAGCGTTTCCAACTTGCCTCGACCTCCGCATCCTCCAAAATGGATTTAGCCATTTCAAGGATCCGGTTGTCGAGCATTATCTTAGTACACCGGGCAGTGACTACAATGGGGTCATTTTGGGGTGTCACGTACTTTGGTTTGCCTGTTCGTTCCGTTTCTCCCTCATCCAGGACCACAAAACCACTTGTCGCATTATAAGCCGCCATATACTGACCAGACATCGTTCCCTTGATGACCTGGTTTGTGTTATTGTCGTATATTGCGGCTTCTGCTTCCTCAAGTCGCACCTTTGATAGGTTTTCGTTTCCTAACCTAAACGACTGCAAGATGTTTTCGCAGGTTTTAGCGTTGACTACTATTGTGGCTTTCGTTATGGCTAAGAACTCTAGGAAGGCGTTTGCTGCGTGGCTCGATGGTTCCTGTGCTGGGATGTATTGGGGCGGACAGACTTGTCCCTTGTCAGCTCTCGTTCTTGTTTTCTTTGGTAGGGCTGGTAGTTCTGCTGGTTTTTTTGTTTTTGGTTGCTTGGTGGATAGGGAGGATGGTAGTCGGAATAAGCTTCGTGTGGCAGCACTGAAAGCTGTCAGGAATGCCGAGACGCGACCACTGCTCGTGGTTGGGCTGCGTTGCTGATTCCTTTCGGCCCTTGCTTTTTCCTGTAGTCTTTCTGAACCACTTTTCGAGCTCGGGGTCGGATGTCCCCAACTATCTGTTGCACGGTTATGTTCAGGGCTTTTAAGGAAACTCAAGTTTTCTCCTCTGTCCTCGTACACAACTACCTCATGGTGTTCCGAGGCTTTGATACAACCTAGTTGGTCTTCGACTTCTCCCTTGCAGTACTCTATTACCATGGCGTCTACGCTTATCACTCGTGGGCTTTCGTTGTTTTCGGCAATATTAGAGAGCAGCAAGCATGCTTGCGCAAACGGTGTGTGTTCTGCCCATTCGATTAGGATGACTGTCTTGCTTTTCAGTCGCACTAACCTGCATGGGTGACCCCCAACCGCCATCGCTGGCATCGCATTAAAAGTTTTGCGCTTCATTGTGGTTTTAAAACTGCTCCCGTTTACCAAACATGATAGACCAGGTGACAAGCGTATTCGATTTTTGGCTCTAGCTAGACAGAAGCTTATTCCGAGTCTTTCCTTACTGCTGTCCATATACAGAGCAACACCGCGGATACGTATTCCTGGTTTCCCTTGCTCTCCATTTGACAGCAGTTCGGAAATTTCTATGTTTTTGAGATGACTTAGTGGGAATTGTAAAACTATATTTGGGTTGGGGAGGGTAGTGCAAGGAGGCATAGTATTGCTAATGGAGGGTAGGAGATTAGGAGCTAACGTTTGGTTGGGAGGGATGGTGATAGATGGTGATGTATTCCGAGTGGGGGGCGGGAGGTTGGCGTTTTGTTTGACCGCTATTCGGAAAGACCTCTCTACGAAGGGCAGGAAATGTTCTCTGGTGTTTGGATTTGCTATGATGTTGGGCAGATCCACTTCCATCAGCTTTCTGTTCATCGCAGTTTCAAGATCGTGCCTGGCGGCCAAGAAACGGGGACATTCTAAAATAATGTGCCAGACAGTTTCAGGGATGTTAGGATCGCACTCGCACCCTGGGCTATCTTTCAGCTTGAACCTGTGGAGGTATTCGGATATACCCCCATGTCCCGTCATCATTTGTACATGAAGGGGTGATAATTTCACAGTTCGCGTTAACCGGAATGCTTCTTTGACATCCGGCAGAAGCCGCCTCGTAACTGCACCTGTGCTCGCTGTTTCATAACGATCTTGCCAGTTTTGTACTGATTCCTCGCGAATTTTCCTTCTGACGTAGGACATGGGGATCTTGTTGTAGTCTTGAGTGGCACATGTGAGTGCCGCCGATTTCGCGAGCTCATCGGCTCTCTCGTTTCCGGCGGTTCCTACATGTGCTCTCAACCAGAACATCCGAACATCTCTGCCTTCTGCCCTGATCTTTCCAATATTTTCCTTTATGCCCTTTGCTAGGGGATGACTCGTTTTGGGACTCCTGAGCAGATCGAGTGACGATCTGGAGTCGCTCAAAATGTTCACTAGTGGCTTGGTGCTGTGTGTCACTAGTTGAGTCGCCTTGTAAAGGGCATAAAGTTCCGATTGGAAGACCGTGCAATCGGGATGGAGCTTGAAGGTGGATGATGTGATCTCTCTACCTTCCTCCCACCAGGTTAAGGCAGCACCTACTTGACCTTCGATTTTACTGCCGTCTGTGTATATTTGTGGTCCGGTGATGTGGCTGGTGTTGGTTTCGAGGAGCTCGTACTCTACGTATTCTTTCGTGGACGGATGTGAGTGGTCCATTACACTTATGCTTTGTTCGAGCTCCATATCCGGAGGGAGGTAGTCTAGAGAGATATTCTTCTTAGCTCTGTATAGGCTCGCTGCCTCTTGAATTCTCAAGTCAAGGGGGAGTAGACCTGATAGGATAAGTGCGGAGGTGAGGGAAACAGTACGGTAGGACTTACATATCTTTTGGGCAAAGCCTCTTTGAAGGGCATATATCTGTGATCTGTTCATTTCTAGATCTACTGCATGTGCCCATACGTTTGCCGCGTAAAGCATGATGGGTTCCACCACTGCAACATATATCGTTCTCGTGATTTCGCTGTTAAGTCCCCAGGTCACCTTTGCTGCACGTGCTAGCTGTTTGTATATATCCGCTATCTTTTTACATTGGGCGGACACATGTGCTTTATAGGTGAGTTTGCGGTCTATCACTAGGCCTAGCAGTTTGACTTGGTCGACGTAGTCAAGTCTGACTCCAGCCATGGAGAGATTTGGGGGGTCGTACTTCAACTTTTTTGTCAGCAGCATCGCGTTGGTCTTGTGCGCTGCAAAGTTGAGTTTATTGCGGAATCCCCATTCCACTACCATGTCCATTGTCGTGTTGACCTTCTGCTCAAGGGTCTGTCCCGATTGGCCTGTGAACACGAGAACGACATCGTCAGCGAAAGCTTGACAGTACACTTCCTCATGCTCTAGTTTCCGCAGCAATGGATCAAGGATAATATTCCAGAAGGTTGGTCCACCGATGGAACCTTGGACACATCCCTTCGTGGTATCCTTTTCACTTTCTGCTCTAGAGTAATTGACTTTGACTTTGCGGTCGCTGAGGTATGAGCATACCATCTGATAGAGATTTGATGGACACCTCTTTTTCGTAAGCTGATGTTTCAGGGCGGGCCACCATGCATTGTCGAAGGCGCCCTCTATGTCCAGAGAGATCAGGATTACTATGTTTTTACCATTTAATCCTGTTTTAACGTGCTCTGTTAGGTCATAGAGAGCGTCTTCAGTGCCGCGTTGAGGCATGAAACCGTAGTGTTTCTGGCTGAGAGTTGGGAGGAGATGCCATTGGAGTCTGCTGACTAGAAGCTTTTCGACTATTTTTCCGAGAACTGACAAGAGACCTATTGGCCGGTATGACTTTGGATGTGTGTAGTCGGATTTTCCGGGCTTCCTTAGGATGATGACGTGCGCCGTTTTCCATTGCTTAGGGAAGTATTTTAGTGACAAGCATTTGTTTGCAATCGCCATGAATACCTCCCTTTCACATCGGATGGCTGCGGCGCATATGTCAGCGGTGAGCCCATCTGACCCTGGGGCTTTTTTTGGGTTAAGTGCTTGTAGCAATGTCTCCAATTCTGCTGACGTAAAAGGTGGGTCATCATCTGGTAGATTTTGTGGAATTGCTCTTGTTTGTTCTCGGATCAACGAGTGACACGGATGGTCTGTGCTTTCGTTGTCATCTGGATAGAAGGTACTGGCCAGCAGTTCCGCTGATTGTTGCGGTGACAAGGTGTTACCGTCGGAGTTCCTCAAGAGCATATCCTCCTGCCTTCTTGAGGTTTTTCGAATGATTCGGTATATCTTGTCCCACATACTTTCCCTGTCTTGGGTGGTGCAGAACTCCTTCCAGTTTTCCGTTGCTGCTCTATCGGCTATCTCGTTGTAATCCTGTTGGGCCGTTTGGTACTCGTGTACGACCTTTTCAACTCGACAGGGGGCTGCGTTCCTTATGCGTCTTTTTTTTCTGAGAACCTCTTTTATGAGATCATCAAGTTTTTTTGTGTACCATGGAGGGACCGGGTCCTCTTTACGTTGGCCTTGCGTTGGGATGGTGTTTTCGCAGGCTTCATGGATACAGTTCGTGTAGCTTGAGATCAGGTATATCTCTTTTATCTCTTTGACTTTAAAAGTTAAATACTTAGTATGTAGTTAGTCGGATTGAAATGTGTGTTACATCTGTATGACTCCGCTGTTCTTTCGTACTACCTCTAAAAGCATGTACCCGTAACTTTTGAACCGTTACTTCTGTAGATAGTTTCAATTTTCATAGCAAAAGTGATAATGTGTACTATTATTATAATTTTATTTTATATATTTTAATTAGTGGGGTTCCTTAGGAAAAGTGACCCGGTACAATTCTTCTCGTACAACTTTTAATGGCAGCAGTCGAATGAGACTTGAGAAAAACCAAAATGACATATTCAAGATGGCAGGTAAAATTCAAGTTGCTCCTAGGAGGAAGAATATCTATGATGGAGTACCTATGCGCGTATACCCGATAAAGACAGAGTATAAATACCAAATATTGCAGAATTGCCAGTGTCCCATAACATTACCCAAATTGCAATGAAGCTTTTAGAAAAAATATTGCCGCGCCTACCGAAAAAATACATTTGCATGGTACTAAACCGTTCAATTTGTTATATCGGGGTATTCAAAATTTAATGTGTGTTGCTAGATCGGATAACTTTAGTGTTTGTATTGTTTTTAAATTGCGCAAATCGGTAATTATACCCTAAAGTATTTTGGCATCATAACTTACAAATATATAATTGTTTCTTAACTGTTTTTGCAGATTACTAGAGAAATATATGAAATCAGATATATATATGTAAGATACAATAACAAAATACTCTAAAAAGGATCTCTGATTTGAGTAAATTAAATACCTACAAATGTTATTCGATCTCGCAACAAATACGAGTAGACAGACTGTTAAATTTTGAATTTCTCGCTACAGATTGAACGGTCCGCCTTAATGACAAAGAAACCAGGTCAGCTAGTTTTAGAAAATTACCATGTTTCTAAAACTGAAAATGTACAGAATATTTTTTGGTAGAGTTTAAAACTATGGCATAATATATATATAACTTAACCCATGGTACTATTGGATAACTAGCTTGCGCTTGTGGACTCAACCGCGTCGAATAGTTATATCGCAGTCCCCCGATAATGCTCAATATCTCGGAATAAAGGTAGCCAATTTATTAATCCGGGTCCTAGATAGATAGATAGATAGATAACACTTTATTGCACTTTTAAAATTATTAAAACTAGTTACAAAAAATATTAAAATAACTTAAAAATAGTACAATCGGCGGCCTTATTGCTAGGCAGCAATCTCTTCCAGGCAACCGTAGGCTCAACAGATACTTGCATGTTAATTTAGATGGAGGTATAGACTAAAGTGCGTTATGTATGTACTTAATCAGAATAATTAATACTCAAAATATATATACTATATACGTTAGTAAATTTAATATTAAACTATAATAGATAAAATAGATACATTAAAATACAATCAAAATAAAAACTAAGATACTTTTAAAATAGATACATAATACATTATAATTATAATAATATATATATATATATATATATATATATACATTTATATAAATATTAACAACAATAATATAAATAAAAATTGGAAAGTTAATCATGATGAATTGAAGAAAGGTAAAATTTCTTAACTCCTTTTTTAAATGAAAAAAGCGATGTGGCCTTTCTAATTTCTACTGGTAAAGAGTTCCAAAGCCGAGCAGCTTGCACAGTAAAAGACTTATCATAAAAGGAACTTGTGTGTGTAGGTAACTTCAGTAGTAAATTTTCTGATGACCGAAGATTTAAGTCATTGCAAAAGCAAAAGAATTCAAATCGTTCTTTAAGATAACACGGGGCCGAGGGATTAAACAGAACATTGTAGAGAAGGGAGAGGACATGAGTATTCCGGCGAAGACGAATAGGGAGCCACTTGAGCTTTTTACGAAAGTGAGAAACATGGTCATATTTACGCAAACCAAATATGAACCGAATACAGAAGTTTTGAAGTCGCTCAAGTTTGTTTAACTGATCCTCAGTGATATCAAGATAACAGGTGTCAGCGTAGTCTAGGATAGGGAGAAGAAGAGATTCTGCAAGTGCAATTTTAGTAGCAGTTGGTAAAAAATTTCGAAGTCGCCTTAATGAACCTGCTGAAGCAAACATCTTACAGCTAACGGTTTCAAGCTGAGGTTTCCATGTCAACTGCTGATCAAATGTGATGCCAAGATTTTTGACTGTCATACTATAAGGTACAGTGATTCCATCTAAAATTATAGGTGGCAGATTTTTCCAGTCTATTTTGGATATTATACGTGAGCTACCCATAATGATGACTTGAGTTTTTGCTGGGTTCACTCTAAGTCCAAAGTTTGTGCTCCACTCAGTTATATGACGCAAGTCATTGTTAATGGTTGTAATAGCATCAGATATACTAACTAGGGGGGATTGAGAATAAATTTGGAGATCATCTGCATAAAGGTGGTAGGAAGAAGATAACTGATTAGAAATTGAATTAATGAAAATTGCAAAAAGGAGTGGAGACAGCACACCACCTTGGGGGACGCCGGCAGTCAGATCGCACCATGAAGAAACATTTTCATCAAGGCGTATTCGCTGTCGTCGTCCGTACAAATAACTATGAAACCAGTCACATACTGTTGGAGATATGTTAATGGAGCGTAATACACCTAATAAGATGTCAAAATCAATCGCATTGAATGCATTACTAAAGTCAAGCAGAGTTAAGACAGTTAGCAAGCCATTCTCCATACCAAAACGGATGTCGTCAGATATTTTGATCAAGGCTGTAACTGTGCTATGGCCAGGTTGGAAACCAGACTGGAAAGGATTAAGGAGATTGTTTTTTAAAAGGAAGCAACTAATTTGAGAGTGGACAAGGCGTTCTAAGACTTTGGATAGGAATGGTAGAATAGATATAGGACGATAGTCTGAGAAGGATTTCGGATTACGTTTTTTTGGAAGAGGAATTATCTGAGCTTCTTTCCATATGGAAGGAAAGTCACCATTTGTAATAGAATAGTTCAGGATATGGCACAGAATAGGAAGAATAGTGTCAATAATAGGAAGGATCATATTTCGACTTACACCGTCGTTGCCAACTGCATTAGACAGAATAGATAATACGCTTTTTTTAACATCACAACTAGTAAATGGACTAAAGAAGAAAAACGAAGAGTTGGGAGTTGGTTTAGCTGAAAGAGATTGTAGGGTTTTAGCTTTGACAGTACTATCAATGCGTGACGTAGTGGAAAAATGTTTATTGAGTGCATCAATATCTAAATTGCTTGAAATAGAATCATTACGAGACTTACCAATTCCCAAAGTTCTGAGAAATTTCCAGATTTTTGTTGGATCTCCATTTTGAATAGACTCATGGATGTGGCGGCTTTGAGCGTCCCTACACACCTTATTGCAGATATTTCGAGAACTTATGTATTTAGATCTATTCTGATCATTAGGAGATGATTTGTAATTGGACTTTGTAACAGACTTACGATGCATTATCTTTTTGATATCTTCTGTGAGCCATGGTGCTGGAACATGCTTTATTTTAATGCGTCGAATTGGTGCATGCGCATCGTAAAGGAGCATCAACAAGGAATTAAAAATAGCAATTTTGTCATCAGAAGAATTAGCATTCAACACCGGAGTCCAATCTATGTTTTCAGCATCTCGACGTAAATTTTCAGAAACAACAGAACTAAAATTGCGTTGCAGAAGTATTGTGGGCTTAAATTTAGGAGGACGTACTCTATAGGATACAAATATCAAATCATGATACGAAAAGGCATCGGCGGAACACTGGCCATGTTTAGCAACATGCACGGGTGAGGAAACTATGATAAGGTCAAGAAGTGACGGAGTGGAATTGGGGGCGAAATGAGTTGCATTTGTTGGAAGAATATGCATGTTGCTTGATTTGATAATGGACTGTATTGAAGAAGCTCGAGAGTCATTTTTCAGAAGACAGGTATTAAAGTCACCCATTATAATGGTATGACTATAAGAAGGAACGAGATCTTCTAAGATCTTTTCAAACGAAGCAAAGTAATTTAGTTTGGACGAGTGCGAGTAGTAGGCTCCAAGAAGAATTTTGGTATGTGAAAGAAGTACTTCTATAAATAGATGTTCACCACCATTAAGAGGAGGTGGTTGAGTAGACAAACTTACAATTGAATAAGGAATATGGGCACGTAGATAGATGGCTACACCACCACCACCTCTACCAATCCGGTCGTTACGAATTAGAACAAAACCCGGTAATGAGTATGAAATAGAAGGGAGACATGTTTTTAACCAGGTTTCGGAGACTACTATTGCATGTATGTTATTGTTATCAAATGACGCCAGCATATGAGGGAAATGAGCGGGAATACTTTGCGCGTTGATATGGATAGCATTAAAGTTCTTGGGCACATCAGAAAAATGAGTATTCAGAGTGTCAGAGAGAGATGGAATACTAGAAAAGCTACAATCACCACTAGCCAAGTTAGATGAAGAAAGAGATAAATAATCATCATTATCATTATCACTATCGCTGTTATCAAATATATTTAACATTGGAAAAAAAAAAAAAAAACTATTTATATATTATATAATAATAAATACAAATAAAATAATATATATACTATACAATAAATATAATAAAATAAGAATTAGCTTGCAAAGCGTAAAAAATTCACCTGCCGGTTGTGTTGCTGAATAAAAATAACTGTGAGACTTGCACTTTACATGAAAAACCTTAAGTAAGAATAATATAATAAAAAAGAAATCGATTTTAAAAACACGTGAACAACTGCTTACTCCACTGCTGCTTTAAAAACTTAAAGATGAAGTCATATCAAATAATAAATAGTGTAAAATGATGAAGAATGTACAAACAATACGAGTCTAGTTTGGAAGAAGAAGAATGAATCTGTCAACCAATGTCATCCTGCTGTACTTAACCTTAAAATACACTGTTTGTTTTAGTTTTTACCAAGTAGGTACATTAATCAAGTAAGAAACAGAAATTATCTTTAAAAAGCGGTAGATGGAAAAGTGTGCTACATATTATAGAATTTAAGTGTGAAAGTACCTACAAATTATACGTTTTAATGAATGAAAAGTACTGATCTCAAAACAAACCAACACAAAACCAGTGAAGAAACAATGCATCAAGATTATTATTTCTTGTTAGCTGCAGCTCGCCTGGGTTTGGGTGCCTGGACTACAGTACAGTCCTTGGCAGGAGGGTGCTTCGGCTTTTCAACTAGCAGTTTGACGTCTTCGAGCTCTTTGAGGCTGCTCATGCGATGACGCGTGCCTTCAGAGCTGATCACAAACACTGAACCTTCCTTCGTCCAACATTTTGACACACCGAATCGTTCACGGGCGGCTAGAAATAATTCATGACGCGGCTTAGTGAGAAACTCTGAGATGGTGATTCCAGTACCTTTGAGACCACATTTAGACCCCCAGATTTTATTCCGTAAAGCCATATCACAGAGCTTGAAAAGTATGGGGCGAGGTTTATCAGTAGTTGAGCGACCCATTCTATGGCACCTACTAACGTCACCAACACCAAAACCGTCCAGTTTCATTTTGGTTGTTAATGTGCGGCAAATTACCGAAGCAGTGTCTTCTTTCATCCCAGCTGTAGTTTCAGGCACACCATGTATCAATAACATCTTACGCCGGCTCCGCATTTCAATGTTATCTACTGCCTTTGCTAATATGTCAGCCTGTAATTGAAGAGATCTGAGGGATGCAATGACAAAGGTCTTGAAAGTGGCAAATTCAGTTGCTAGACTGGCAGTTGATTCTGGATTGGCTGCACTCTTCAACTCACTTTCGAAATTGTTCATGCGCTGGTGCAGACTGGCTCCAATTTGTGCAATAGTGGTGTGAAAATCTTCCATTTTGAGGTTAGAACGAAAAAATTTATATCAGTGATGTGAAAAGTGCTAAGTTAATTTAAGTAAGGAGAAAACACTTCCAGACAGGTACTATTTATTACACTTTATAAATTCATTAAAATTATTTGAATATAGTGACAAATACTATTTTATTTCAATTAAATACTCAAGAGCTTTATTTAGTAGATGTTGACTTTTCTACGGGTCCTACGGAATCTATATGCTAAATTTCGTTGAAAACTTTGGCATTGAGTGACTTGAAGGTTTGTATGAGTAACAAACTCATACAAACCTTCGTACCTATAATATTTCATAGTGTGCACTTTAAATAAAACAAAGTAATAATGTATTTATGGTATATAAAACATATGTGTGAATAACATCGAGATTCAACATTTTGGCACCACTTACAATTTAATTAATAAATTGTGTAATTTTTAATTTAATTAATTTTGTCGTCCAGTTGCTTGAATCCATACACGATGAAGGACAGCATTCCTTATGAAAACTGCAAATCAAAATTTAATTGCGTTAATTTTACTGCATAATTGGTCAAAAGTGGTTCATACAAAATTACCCACTTTTATGGGAAAAATCTTCGGTCATGAGCTGGTATTCCGAAAATTGCTATAATTCGAAAAAGTATAATTTTTGATCTATGTTCACACTCTCTTTTCTCCTTAAACAAATTTCATCATAGTAGAGCGAGACAGATAGACAAATAAAACTCCTTAATTTTTATGGATTATAATCTCAAAATCAAGAAATTATTTTGTAGAAAAATGTAAGACTTTGGCAAATAATTTAACACGCCGACATTCATGTTATGATCAGAAATTCATATATGATTCGCATAGACTGTGTAAGAATGGTGAAGACATATGAAAAATAGCACTTACATGTGATACGTAAGGTGTTCCATATTTCGTTCTGTTCTGTTTTTACAGCCAAGAATTCTGCATTTCAACAAGTTTGGTGGAAGCAGCAGCGTTGAATTTAACTTACAATTTACAATACACACTTCAAAATCATTGTTTAACACGAAAAAAGGACACTTTCAAGCACCGAATAAATTTGTCTGCCACAAAACTGCGTTGTGGCAAACAAAGAAATCGCATACGCCGAGCAAGACAAAAAAAACTGATGCTGTCTCTTTCAAACTAATGCAAGCGTATATATTACCATTCTTGTCTCACAACCAACAGAATATAAATGTCTTCTCCATATATTATTCTTCCTCCTAGATTTGCTCCGATCCGTCTGAAAATCAATATCTGGGTGGTTTTAGGCGTCGTTATTCCGAATTTATTTTTCGATGACATCATTTTTTAAGTTGGCCGCCATACATAGATGTTTTGAAACCATTGACTTAAATTGTTCTATGGGAAGGAGTCTTGGGGAAAGAAAGTATTCTAAACTGAAAATAACAAAGTGGTTTTCGTGATATGATAATAATGGGAAATCATAAAAATGACGCCTGCCAAGTGAAGATATATGACGTATCTGGTAAACGGTTACAGATAAGTAAAGGAGTTTTGAACAAATGACATAGGGAATCGAGAGAGCAGTCAAATGACATGCAAAAAAATCCAAAATAGCAGAATTCAAGATGGCTGCCATAAAAAATGCTGAAGTGCGATCCTCCTGAAGTAAAGCTGAGCTTCAGTGTGATCGGAGTACTTTGTATGGTGGCTATCTTGAATTCCATCATTCTGGATTTGCCCTACGAGCTCTTCTTATTCATCATACTACATTTAGAGCACGGATAGTGCGTGAGTTCAAAGGGCGAGTGCAAGGCGAGACTGCAGTCCGATTCGTGTGAGTGACTTGCGAGGCCGAAGGCTGAGGTCTGACTTGGGAGCATTTTCCATATCTTCAACTGGTCTCCATGATGAATGGCCGCGATAACCGAAGCACCTACGAGTGGGGTTCTTTAACCAATGTGACTCAGAAACTTGGTACGATTCTGCCTGTACCACTTTTAGTAGCGGTAGGGTGAATCTTATATGGCGGTTTCACTACAGTTATCTATTATTATTTTTATTATCTTTTATTTTATTATTGAGCATTGCATTGGGATTATACTTCTATTAAAATTTTGTACTTTTATTTTATTATAATTTGTATTTATTATGTTATCTCATAAATAAACTCTAAAATTGCAAAATGACCTTCTATAACTGAAATTATACCTATGGATAATAATTATTATCTATAGATATATAGAAATATGATCAAGAGTAAAATTGCAAGTTTCTGTTTTAGAGTTGGTAAGTATATGACAGTAATCCAGTGGTTGGTGCGGATAACTTCCTATAAGTTCAAGTACATATTTAATATGACGAGTAGGATATGTTGTGCTGTTTTTGGTTACATGAATTCGTCCAAACTAAACATATTAATTGTAAAATAGCTGCAGGTATCTATAACCAAGTAAAAGATATTCACTGTTCTCCACCTTGTCCATGTTTGCCAAAACAATTTTTGATTAAGCTTTATACTTTAAAATTCAATAATAAAGCATCTCATACGTTTCAGTCGAGGTGCAAATATTTTTTACTACCAATGAAAAACAACACGCATTTTTACACACTTCCTATTCAATTTACAAAGTATTTTATCTAAAATAATAGAGGAAAAATTTGATTGTGCATTTGTTTGTTTGCATTGAATAGGCTCTGAAACTAATAGACCGATTTGAAAAATTCTTTCACCATGAGAATCCAACACTATCCCTGATGAACATAGGCTTTAGAAGATTTTCAAAAAGTTAGGTCGTATGTAAACTTCGATAAGGTAACATAAAGTGCGAAAAAAATACCAAAAAAAAATCGTTAGGTATATCGCATACGCTACGGAAATTATTGAAAATAGAGCCAAGTGATATACTACAATTTTATAGAAGACATCTATAAAAAAGTCCGCAGTACTATAAGTCTAACTATTACAGTTATGTCACAATAACTGGTTTTTTATATGTTGAATTTATAAGTTTTGATTTTTTTGTTAAATACTCGTGTGAAGCCGGGGCGAATCACTAGTTTGCTTATATAAAAAAAGTATATTTACAATCACAAAACAAAATGGAAACACAAAGTAAGCAAATGTAATTAAAATGCTGGAGGCGAGCAGCCCTATCGCATGTTTACGTACCGCGCGGCTGTAGGTAGTTATTTCGAGGAAAGGGCCGACTTAAAATACTGTATAGATAATATTACCGTGTTTCGTACCGCTTCATGAAGTCAAAGTACTTTTTTGAGCACAATATTGAGATAATACTTTTGAATTTTAAATTATAACCTCGTTTTATCGACCCTATAATCTCTGCAAACCACAAACCAATTAAGCTCCTACAGGTTCTTACTTGCAAATTCTGTTGATATGCATAATAGGCACGTTTCTACCAAATTTCAAGAAGATCGACTAAGGCAATCGAGATTCATAGACGGGGAAATATACACTGCTCAGACCTCCACCGAGACCTCGCTTCGCTTAGTCTATTAAAAAAATATCATTACCTACAAGTGATTATATTTTTCTACCTTAGAGGTTTGCAGTAACTGCAGATAAAAATGTTGTTATCTACACTTCTGTTCTGCCGCTTCTAATAGCGCACGAAACTCTACAATTTTAGCGACGCTATCCGTGGTACGGTGACTAGTGCCGCCGTGCGACTGAATATTTTTATGAGTTAAAAGTTAACGCCCATTTCTATTAGCTCCGCCCGAATTAGAAATTATTTTGACTACGGTCTTGCCCTTAATCTGTATCAATCGCAAGTCCGGACGTGTATGGAGTACTGCTCTCACCTTTGGGATGTTTCTGCCAAAACGAGCTGGAGACAATGGAAGCTATTCAGAGGAGAGCCAAGAGACTCATTAACAACGACCAATTAGGTACTTAGTAGGCAAGAGAGTATCGAGCATCGCCGCAAAGTCGCTTTTTTATCGGATTCATTTCGCGGAGTGTGCCACGGAACTTCATGATTTGATTCCGCCATCCCCATTCTATAGTCGAACATCCAGGGATATTCAGAAGCGCCACCGCTATATGATGGATGTTCAATTTACCCGAACGAAGCGATTTGCTTCTACGTTCATCATACGAACCGCCATGGAATGGAATAACACCGACCACATTATCATATACCATCAGGTGAGATTATGATCAAAGGCTAACCTATCACCAATAAATAAAATCATCTGTGTAAGCGCGCTCCGTCATCGATCGCATCATCACATGAGATAGTGGTAAAGTGCTACACAGTTCGGTATAAAAAAAATCGGTTGTAGAAGTTAGATCTTGAAAATGTAAGCTCTAGAGTATTTGAATCACTCGGAAACGTATCTACTAAAGTCGGTTGCACGTTTTTTTTGGTGTTTTATTGGACTCCATGTTAATCGACGGGACTGCCTATTCAGGTATTTTTATCGATTGGCTCATCAAATTGTACATACATACATATAATCACCTCTGTATTCCCCGAAGGGGTAGGCAGAGGAGTGTAAGCTCCCACGTTTCGCCAATTGGGTGTTGGTTCCATGTAATAGGGGGCGAGCCTGTTGCCATCGCCGGGAAGTCAACCCTAAGAGGTTGTTAGCATTTCACCAATAACCCTGTATAATACATGGTCATAGCTTGATATCTAAGATCTATCTATACCGAGAAATATGCCAACTGCCTCCAGAAGTATAGAGATACCAAAATATAACTCACAAGGAAGTCCGTTTATGTAGAAAAATTATTTGGTGTTAGGGCCAAATTATAAATTTGGCCAATTGGCGGAAAGTAGTTTTTACGTGTGGCATTACTGAGTATTTATAGCAAACTCCGTTTAGTATAGTGCGTGTTGCAACTTGTTGAGTATGATGTATATATTAGTGAGCAAATCTACTGAGAAATTTAAAGGAAAACAAAGAATATTTTGAGTAATTGCATGTTATAGGAAACATATTACAGAGTGAGGTCAACAGGTGTTCAAATTAATTTTGCCCTATAAAGGTGGCGAAAAACAGGAACCATAAGCTCAGTTAGTCTAGCACAGTGGTTCTCAAACTTTTTTGGTGACGGAACCCTTATGGGAAGCAAAATACTTGATGGAACCCTAAAATAAAACAGTAGTTTTTAAAAGTGTATTCTTTATTAATAAGCATAATGAAAGTACAATGATACAATTACTTAGTTAATAATTACTTACTTTACCACATGGCAAGTACAATAGTAGAAGATAAAAAAGAAAAAATCTAACTAATGGGAGGTATGAAACTGTTTTTTATTTTACATCAATTGGTTGATATCAGGTTTGATAGAAGACAGTTGAAGTCTCATATTAGGTTCGGCGTCCAGTCTATTGAAATATTTTGTTTTTGTGGCTGCATAGGTTGTGAATCCTGTTTCGCACAAATACGTTGTTGGGAACGGGAGAAGAATATTCAGAGTCATTTTGCCAAGCATTGGATATTCATCACGGATTCTGCACCAAAAATCGTTGAGAGGCGTCGTTTTGAACAGTGGCTCCATACTTGTGTATTATGACATTTCTAAAAGAGATTGTCAAAAAGGATTATGAATCTATGAATTCAGTTTCATTTTTGTCTTCTGTTCTTCGGGAACAACGGTAAAGCAAATGCCGCATCTTTTGAACTTTTCAAAAGATGCGCACATCGAACTGAGATATTGGACCAATTCTTCAAACACATCATCTTGAAACATTTCTGAGTCGTTATCACTATCAAACTCACTGAGTGACGTAAAGCTTTCTATTTCTTTCTTACCAACGCAAATAATCCAAAAATCTAATTTTCTGTTGCAGTTATTTTGTTATAGGCCAGAAACACTGTTGTCTACCTTGCAATGATAAATTCAATTCGTTCAGTTATTGAAAGATGTCCGCCATAAAAGACAATCGGAACAACCAAGTTTTATCATATAAACGGTCCTTCAAATTAAAAGAAGTATCTGCTGAAAAAACCTTTGTAACTCGGCTCTAAGTTCAAATAGCCTTGTTAAAGTTTTATCCCGAGACAGCCATCGCACTTCTGTTTGGAGAAGCAGTGTTTTATGTTTGCTGCCATAATCTTCATACAATAATGAGAACAATCGGGATTGTAGTGGTCGTGATTTGATAAAATTAATTATTTTTACCGCTTCATCCATAACTAATTTTAGATTTGACGGCATTTGCTTTACCGCAAGTACTTGTCTATTCAGAATACAAAGGCTGGAACTACAATTGGGCGCTTTATTTTTTATTCGTGACACTGCTCCTGCTGTTTTACCTGTCATCGCCTTGGCCCCATCTGTACAAATGTCAATGCAATTGTTCCACCTGAGATTATTTTCTTAAAAAATATATTATATATTTATTTTATTAAAAATTTCTTCCCCGGTAGTGTTTGTGAGCAGCGGTGAACACATAAGCATGTCTTCTTCAAAAGAACTTTCATATCTCACTATAACCAGCAAAATAGCCAGACCAGCGACATCAGTTGACTCGTCCATTTGCGAGGCGAATCGTGTTTTTTGTAGACGTGTAACTAGTTCTTGTTTGACGTAGCTTGCGAGATCATGGATTCGCCGTGAAACAGTATCGTTTGATAGCGGCACAGTAGAAAGACGCTTTGCAGATTTTTCATCGAGCATAAATTTTGTTATGTCTAATACACATGGCTTTATTAAATTCTCAGCGATAGCACGGTAATGTTATCTATACAGTATTTCAACTTCATATAAACGGACGAATTGCGAGCTATACCTACGCGCCTTCATCGGTCGCGACTGTGCTGCAGTGACGAATGGGCAGTGTGTTATTTTTTTAACAATAACCGTGCGATATTTTCACTTAAAATAAGTTAATGTACATATTACATATTTAATATGACGAGTAGGATATATTGTGGTGTTTTTGGTTGCATGAATTCGTCAAAAACGCACCCAGCTATTGTAACACATGGTTTATACAAATAGGTATTTGATTTTTTTTCTAAATTCATGCGGAACCCCTACAGAGGTATCGCGGAACCCTAGGGTTCCGCGGAACACACTTAGAGTATAGCTGGTCTAGCAGAAAGATCTTATTATTAGGTACTTACTTATCGAACGAGCCCAAAGTCGATACAACTAGCACCACTTATCTCAAGTTCCAGTAGTGGGTTTTTTTACTATGTTGGGTGGATTGTGGAGTGTTCTCCAGAATCCACAATAAGGAAGACATCATAATAAGACTAAGCTCATTAGTTCAGTTCTCCTATACAGTTTTGGGAAAGATATCTTCACAACTATGAAAGGGTGCCAACATTTGGTAAGTCAAGCTCCGTCCTCATAGTACCTATTAGTTCCGGCAGACCCTAAAGTCCACCACCATAATAGTTTGGTAAGTACAGGAGAAAGACAAAAAAATAAAGGAAATAAACTTTATATTCCTAGTAAAAAAATAATAAATAACGTATCAAATAACACTGATTTTACTAATACTCGCAGGTATTGTTCCATCTCTACATATGAAGACGGTGCGCATGTAGTAGTGACGACTTCAATATGTACAAATTGCGGAATGCGTCCTTAATACGGCAGTGAGTGAGGTCACAGGTTACACACCATCACACCTGGTGTACAGTACCTATGGAATTACTCTAAATTGCGGGTCCCTACCTTTTCCTGCACTACAAAAAAATTGTACTCCAATAATTTGTAAATGTGATTTTCGCTCCGCACGCGGTAGTGCTTGTAAGGTAAATATTTAGAAATCTATAAGGGTAGCGTCATCATACCGAGAGTTAAGTTTTTGAAAAAGCACTTCTTTCGATCAGATGAAGTCTAGTAGTGTGGTTGATGGCCGCGCACTGTCCTCTTTGACAGTTAAAGTAATACAAATGTAGCAAAAATGTTCTAAGCGTAAGAGTAGGGTTCCGGCTGCCGAATGGAATATGCATCCGACGCGAAATCGGAGGATACGGGTTCGCTTCCCATCCGTAGCAACGAATACTCCAATCATTTGTAAATGTGATTTTCGCTCAGCACGCGATAGTGCTTGTCTGTAATCATATTTAGAAGCAAATAAATGTCTTAATAATTACTTACCATATTTTTGACTATTAATTAAATAAAAATCCATGTACTATGTATGTTAAATACAAAGTAAATAACTTAAATATTATTCAATAAAACCAAATTCATACAATGTATTAATTAAATTATTAATTAATATATTCTAAACTATTAATTAAATACAAATCTTTGTACTATGTATCTTAAATACAACTTAAACGGCTAACATGCATTAATAAACAACCATAACCTAGAATGTAGTACTAAACTATAACTATATTGTATTTATAAACTACATTATTTGTACCAGAACTACAACATCCCAGTAACACTCCCATCTTCATCGGTAGCAGTATGTAAATAAACTAAATTCATCCTATCACATACCAAATGTAATCCTTCCTTGAGGCTTCAAACTCTTTAAACAAGCCCTTTATATACTTCCTTTATTAAAGTAAAATTATAATTTGTAAAATTAAATTCTGTCTCAATCATACAACTATAAATTCTTAGAATTCTGCGATACACATCCTGGAACATTTAATAGGAAAAATACGCCATGGATGCCTATACTAACCTTCACTCACTTATTGTTCTATCGTGCTCTTCATGACCTATATGATGTAGCTAGCTGTTCTTAGAGGACAACTGACGTCTTCTGCAATCTACAAGCCTCAGTACTCATACTTCCGTGCTTCAGAGGGCACGTTAAGCCGTCGCGTCGGTCCCGGTTGTCGTCTTAGGATGGTAGTCATTATAGCATTGTGGTAGGGCATTTTGCGACTGCCCGCCTGGCTAGCTACCACCCTCGAATAGAAAATCTTTCGCCAAGCACCTAACGGTATGTTCCGGCAGCTGTACTTGAGAGCCAGTAGTTCTAGGTTCTAGCCTGAACAACATCTACAACCACATCATCACTTACCATCAGGTGAGATAGTGGTCAAAAACTAACCTATCCAGCATACAAAAAAAATCGTCTTCTGCAGTCTACAATCTTCCATTCCGCTATCAAACAGCAGTATTCTTTGAGTGCCTCTAAAGCATTCAAACGGTGATAAGGAACCTCTGGCAGCTATACAGGTATTCGCACGTCGCTATATAACACCACAGATGATATACAGGGTTATTGGAAAAATGCCAACAACCTCTTAGGGTTGACTTCTGCTAGTCCTAACAAACAAAAAAATAGTCAACCCTAAGAGGTTGTTAGCGTTTTATCAATAACCTTGTATATTTAATTATATGAGTAACTCAAGGTTTAAAGTCCATATAATTAAGTGGCAGTATGAATTTGCCTAGCACCTCGCGAAAGGGGATAAGTAAAATTCTCAAATTTCGGTTCAAATATATTTAAATCAATTGTAAACAAATACATTAATTACATAATTATCTTATTTCTTGACTAGAGGCGCCATCTACGCGCTCATTCGTAATCAACAGTAATAGCCTAAGATTTTTTTACCTGTAGATGCGTTGTATGCCGTCCATATTTACTAGACGAATTCTGGGTAATTACCAGAGTCACTACCAGTCTTGCACTTCCGACCGTCCGGTGAATACATCGCCGCTAATCGTGTTTTTTAGGAATAATCTATGGACAATATGCCTTCCTTGTGTCTTTAGACTCTGCACCAATTATACAAGCACTGTGAGAGATAATAAAATGTTTCATTTCACGCGTAATTATAGCTTTTATTGATGAAATAGAAAATATCGACATTTTGTTTTATCTAAGGAACTATTCTCAATGAAATGGATGAGCGAGATATGTGTATCGTTTGGTGTGAGAGAGTGAAAGAGATCGCAGTGTAATGGTGATCGGAACGTCTCGTGGCGGTTCGGTGGTTACACGAATTGCTTACTTATCTCTTTCTTACAACAGATATGACGCATAATATTTGAACGTTCTTTCCTTGTCATTACAAACTGCATATACATGTGCGTAGGTATGTAGATAGGTAAATTCTAGTAAGCTTTTAGAGCAGTGGTGTTCGGATATAACTACTCTAATATTTCAACTCCCTGGTAATAGCAGCTAGCTATGTCTCTCTATAAAAATGTTTAACCAAAAAATGGAACCGACTTCAACACCCAAAAGTATGAAATAACTTGTCGAAGTCGGTACCATGCGCAAAATTTTGTGATAATAGGTACTTTAGAACAATTATAACAACGTTAAAAATTTTTTTACGGGATTGATTATCATTCATTGTCAACGACTATATCATCAAGGTAGGTCAATTTTTTTTTCAGTTATTGGAGTGTAACTCAAAATTGGGTTAACTGATTTTGATAAAATTAAAATGGGACCAAACGACAAGCATCAGCTGTCAAACAAAAAATAATTTTCAAAGTCTGCTCACCCAGTCAAGAGTTCTGAGGTAACAAATATAAAAAAGAAAAAACCATACGAATTGAGAATTTCCTCCTGTTTTGGAAGTCTGTTAAAAAGGAGGCTGATTACAAAAACTCATCGTACCTCACCACCAGCTGAGCGCCCTAGCAATGCACAAACCATCCGCTAGGTGTCACTATACTTACTGAATCAATAAATAGAACAGCCAGCTGTCAAACTTGAAAGTCTTTCACCTACTCTAAAAGTTGCGCTTTTAAAATATCCACTATAACAAGTCACTTCCTCTCCGATTGACCTGGAGTATTCTCCAGGTTGCTATTGCATTTCATCGCCATATTTGGAAATGAGCGAAATCAACGCTTCATTACCATATTCCGATTGACCTGGAGTATTCTCCAGGTTGCTATTGCATTTCATCGCCATATTTGGAAATGAGCGAAATCAACGCTTCATTACCATATAAGGTGTTCTCTGTGATCGGCCACAGTGCACTTGGACACAACCTTCGTGTTCAGGAAAAAGAATCGATCGATTAGTGATTTGTAAATCGACGTGAAAATACCTATTGTACTAAAGTGATTACGGATCAATATATTTTATTACATTTAAATATAGCGCTTCTTCATAACCCTGATCTAGTGTGAGTGAATCTCTTACTCGTATAGTCTAAACTCTCTAACTTCAACCTTATTGCTCTTTGTGTTTTGTTTTTAACAGTGCAAAATAAGTGTCTTAATCTTGGTATGTACCTCCGTGACTTCTTTATTATAATAGGCATAACATAGCTGTAGTATATATGCTTTTCTAGCTGATAACGTCTTGTATTTGCCCTTGAGGGAACCTGCAGCGCAAGTACCGAAGTCAACGATCGCCAAATTTGATATTTAAAATCGTCTAAGTTCGATATAACGGGTTGTTTCGATGATTGCAAGTACGAAACCTACTTAAACGATCGATAATTAAATTCGGTAAACATCGTTAAAATTATGTGTATGTCTCCAGCTTACTCAAATGAAATTCCTTAATTCTGAATATGCCAATATTTAGAGCAGATTTAGTGCAATCATGAATACCAACTCAAAATTTAGGTGCCAAACAAACTTCGACGCTACATGTGATTATTAGTGTGTTAGCTGGCGTTATGGTCTCCAGCTGACACCACATGCTGTATATACGAAACGGCTGAAGATGTGATTATATACTATAGCCAGGGATTAAGAGCATACTTTGTGCAAGTGGCACAAAAAATTTAAACGCCCTACTTGAAAGATGTAGTTGTAATGACCCGATTACAACGTGTAAGCTGGAGACCACGTGTCTAAAGCTGCTCATCTGTATCTTCTGAACGAATGGGCCTACGACTTTGTTTAATATGTCAAAATTTAGCGCCAAATTTGTGCCATCGGCACTAAAATTTTCAAGCCTGTGGCTATTAAGGTTTTGGAGCTACAAGCTCAAATAAACGTGTAAGCTGGAGACACATGTCCCCAGCTAGCACATGCTGTACAGTTCAAACGGGAAAGGCTAGACTACTGTTTAATATCTTAAAATGTTAGGTAGAATTTGTGCCATCGGCACCAAAATTTTCAAAACAATGGGCCTCATAGTTTTTGCGTAATTTACATTTCTTCCCGCCTAAATATTTAAATATTTCGTTAAAAACGTTACTAAACGCGGCATTGCCGTCCCGTTCGTTATAACTGCAATCTGTTTTGAACCTTATATCTAGCGTTTGAACTTACTTTGTGGTTTCACGTTAAGGATATGTGTAAGAAGTTGCAAAGAAACAGTAAATGTATAGACTAGGAGAAGTTGTTGTGTTGTTTGACAACCATATAATGCCAGTATTTACAAAATATGTTGGTATTTTTTCTCAGAATGTTGACCTATTTACTAGATCTTTATTGCATCCTCTTTGTTCGACCAAGATATTGCATTCTAATCTAATCATAGACTCTACATCTATCAGTGATAACTGGTTACGAATATAATGTAATTTTAAACTAAAATGAAGTTATGTATCAACTGGATACGAAGTCCTTAATGGTGAAGATCCAATAAACATGATGATGCCATGAAAATTATTAAAAATAGTACTAGATCTAATTTTGAATACAGTAGCTTTCGTCTCATGGCCCGTGTATATTGTAATTAAAATTTTCATCATATTATTCTACATTATTTGCACATTTTAGATGGCACACTGTTTATATTCAACACTTTATTGATTAGTTTTTACAGGTTATAGTTACATATATATTATAGTTATTTGTCTCGTCGATTCAAACCGGCCTCTCGGTCGGCGAGTTGCTACTACTTTTACAAAATCGTCTGAAAATCTGCGTAAGTCCGATTTTCATAATCCAAACGGTTTTCGAAACGATACATCATTGGCTATACGGAAAAAAAACCATATCTTTCTAAGATAACGGAAAGTATGATTAATATTTTTATGAAATCTGAAACCAGCTCAAATTGCATTTTGGTGCCAAAATATTGCGTTATTTAATAATAATCTCGTATGTAACTACTTCTACAGTAATAAACCTAGAAAGCTACAATTTTGCAAATGTATAGGGAACAAGTCAATAACGGTGTTAAAATAAATTAAAAGGATAGGGACTAAAGGGTTATTTTTTTAAATTGTTTTTTGTTTTGAGCCCCCTGAGTATCCCGGCTGGGTAGTCTGAAAAAAGGTTTAGTGTCAAGCTTGCATATAATATCAGATCGTTATTATTCAAACGTTGTTAGAAAAGTTCTTAGTTTGTTTGCAAAAGTCTACATTGGTATAGCATTTAGAAATCATGATCTAATAACACAGTAGTTCTGCAATCGCAACCAAAATAACAGGCCACGTTTGAAATGATTGTATGTGTATCACGCACACAGTATGCGAAGCTACTATTGTTTTTATAAGCGGAGTGCATCACTGATGGTAAATACGAGCTTAGTGATACCAGTTTTTAAAAGCTTTATCATAAAAGTAGGTGAAATATATGTTTTGATTTTGGGGTACCAATGAATTATCTTAAATTGATTTAAACATCTTCTTTACATAGTAGCTTGTGCAATTATACCTGATAGGCTAGCCTTTTACCACTATCTCATCTGATGGTAAGTGACGATTTGTTCGAAGATGTTGTTCAGGCTTACCCAGAATTACTGGCTCTCTAGGACAGCTACCGGAACACACCGTTAGGAGCTTGGCGACAGATTTTCTACTTGAGGGTGGTAGCTAGCCAGGCGGGTATTCGCAAAATGCCCTACCACCATACCATAACGACTGCCATCCTAAGACAACAACCGAGACCGATGGCTTAACGTGCTCTCCGAAGCACGGAAGCGCTCAGTAGTAATGTCACCAGCGGTCACCTATCCAACTCTAGTTCGGAACCCTAAAATCTGTTATTTAGCTACTAAAATGTGTAGGTATTTACAATTACAAAGTAGGTATCTATTAACTAATATTTAACATTTTATTTGTTCACAATAACGAAATACACTATGACCTTCCCTACCTAAACTTAAAAACAGACTGCAAAAACATCGCGCTCTATGAAATAATACAAACAACAGCAAGCTAGTGAGATAGGTATATACCTGCTATACATACGAGTAGGTAGGTACTACATGCATGTAGCGACTAGCAAGTTAGCGACATAGCGACCCGACTAAACTCGAGTGTGTCCGAGTACTATGTAGCGAATGTTTCCGAAATCGATGGTAGCTTTTATACCTATACAGCCGAATGCAATAGGCGCTAACTAGCTACAAACGTGGACTTCCGCGTAATATATCCTTATTCAATACGTCGGAGTTTTAAAACTCACAATATCTAGTTTCATTTCAGAACGAAAACTGAAAAACCGCTATTGCTACGATGGGTAGATAGTTTTCGAAACCAGTAACGTTTTAAAACGACCACTCGTAAGTAGTGACGGCTTCAATACCTTTGAAATCCGGAAAGCATGCATAGTATAAAATATTTGTCAGATTACATGCTCCTAGCCCATGCCTCAACGGCGTTTATTTTGTATGAAAGCGATAATAGGTTCCAAGTCTATAGAAATAAGGTTCAAGACAGATTGTAACTACAATCATCGGAACAGCAACGCCACACTCAGAAATATTTTTGCACAAATATTTGAATATTTAGGCGGGAAGAAATGTTTTTGCTTATTACGCAAAAACTAAGAGGCCCATTGTTTTGAAAATGTTGGTGCCGATGGCACAAATTCTACCCAACATTTTAAGCTATTAAACAGTAGTCTAGCCTTTCCCGCTTGAGCTCAAGTACGGCATGTGCTAGCTGGGGACATGTGTCTCCAGCTTACACGTTTATTTGAGCTTGTAGCTCCAAAACCTTAATAGCCACGGATTTGAAATCTTAGATTAACAATGTACATATCTAGTTACTACACTGAGGTTAGGTACCTACCTACATAATATGTGATTATGTTCGTATCAGTAAATGTAAGTGTTTTTCAAATGGTTATACTGGAAATTGGAGTACGGAAATTGTTCATGTGATGGAATTGAATAATACTAACGCTGTCATTCAAGATGAATAAAACAACCACTGTTTGTTGAGTTTTATGAACAAGAATTGCAGAAAGCTAAGATTCCCGATGTATATTAAGTAATAGTAAAATGGCTTGGTATGAATTCTAAAAGTAGGATAAATAAAGAAAATAAGAATGAATAATAATGTTTTTTATTTTATTACAATAATTAGATAGTATCTATTGCTATGAGTACATATTTTATTACATTATTATATTACAGTATTCTCTCTTAGGTATAATCAGTACTAATATTATATATGCGAAAGTAACTCTGTCTGTCTGTTTGTTACGCTTTCACGCCAATACTACTGGACCGATTTGAATGAAATTTGGTATGGAAATAGTTTGAGACCCGGGAAAAAGCAAAGGATAGCTTTTATCCAACTGCGCAAAAAGAGGTTAATGTTTTTGCGCGATAACCGACATACGCGCGAGCGGAGCCGCGCCCGGAGAGCTAGTACAATATAATTTATATATTAAGGTATACAAGTTATAATATTATACACACATGTACTACTAACACATTTGCTTTTTTTTTTTAGATTTCCTATGTTATGTCTAAACCGTACAGATAGGTTAGCCTTTGACCACTATCTCACCTGATGGTAAGTGATGATGTCAAAGACGTTGTACAGGCTAACCTAGTATTACTGGCTCTCAAGGACAGCTGCCGGAACACACCGTTAGGTGCTTGGCGACAGATTTTCTACATGAAGATGGTTGCCAGCCAGGCGGGCATTTACAAAATGACCTACCACCAAGCAAAATTTCTTAATCAATATAATAAAAATGAATTTGCTGTGGTGTGCTCTTCTAGCTGAGAACGCCTTGTATTTGCGCTTCAGGAGACCTTGACAATATAACCTCAACATGATATAACATCTTGTGTACCTACAGCCTTCAGGCAATAATCCTATTTTCTTTTGAGCCCTTATGATATGATGATATAACTTGTGTTTGCTGGAATGTCACATCCACGAAGGCTCGTAGCGCTTTGCTCGGTAGCAGATGGACACAGTAGACATACAAGCTCCTGCAACTAGGAACCTGAATAACCAGAGCCTCCGTGCATGTCAGGGTTCCATCTACAAGACTGCCGTTCAGTCTCCAGGAGTACACTAGCATCTAAAGGGCAGACATTCCGTTGGCAGGGTCCACTGTACGCCAGGAGTTTCCTTAGTCCGGCAGCACCTCACCTGCAGCAAGGCAGCAGCCCTTACTGTTGGTGCCTGCTGCGGGGGGCAGACCCTACGGCCTCTCGCCGGGTCCACCTCCGGGCACAGCTCCCGAGTGCAGAGTACTACGCGGCCTGACCACCCCCGGATCATCGCGGCGGGTCTCGTCTCCGACGTCTGCTACTGACCACCTCCTCGTCTAGCGGATCTCGCCCTACATAACTCCATACACAAGGAAGCCTACCACAAGATAAACCTCTGCTCTAACCCACGACCTTGTCTCATTATACACCTATCTGTTTGTTTACCTGTGCGTTTTCATATGTCTATTGAGGTTGCCCCTATGAGCACATTTATAGTCACACATACTGCATTCATACGGGTTCTCTCCAGTGTGCGTTTTCATATGAATATTGAAGTTACCTTTTTGAACACTTTTATAGTCACACATACTGCATTCATACGGTTTCTCTCCAGTGTGCGTTTTCATATGATAATTGAGGTGATGTTTTCGAGTACATTTATAGTCACACATATGGCATTCATACGGTTTCTCTCCAGTGTGCGTTTTTATATGATCATTGAGGTGACTTTTATGAGCACATTTATAGTCACACATACTGCATTCATGCGGTTTCTCTCCAGTGTGCGTTTTCATATGTTTATTGAGGTGACCTTTTTGAGCACTTTTATAGTCACACATACTGCATTCATACGGTTTCTCTCCAGTGTGCGTTTTCATATGATAATTGAGGTGATGTTTTCGAGTACATTTATAGTCACACATATGGCATTCATACGGTTTCTCTCCAGTGTGCGTTTTTATATGATCATTGAGGTGACTTTTAAGAGCACATTTATAGTCACACATACTGCATTCATGCGGTTTCTCTCCAGTGTGCGTTTTCATATGTGTATTGAGGTTACCCCTACGAGCACATTTATAGTCACACATACTGCATTTATACGGTTTCTCTCCAGTGTGCGTTCTCATATGAATATTTAGGTTATCCCTACGAGCACATTTATAGTCACACATACTGCATTCATACGGTTTCTCTCCAGTGTGCGTTTTCATATGAATATTGAAGTTACCTTTTTGAACACTTTTATAGTCACAGATAATGCATTCATACGGTTTCTCTCCAGTGTGCATTTTCATATGAATATTTAGGTTATCCCTATGAGCACATTTATAGTCACACATACTGCATTCATACGGTTTCTCTCCAGTGTGCATTTTCATATGATTATTGAGGTTACCTTTTTGAGCACTTTTATAGTCACAGATAATGCATTCATACGGTTTCTCTCCAGTGTGCGTTTTCATATGAATATTGAGTTGCCCTTTTTGAGCACTTTTATAGTCACACATACTGCATTCGTAGGGTTTCTCTCCAGTGTGCGTTTTCATATGTATATTAAGGCTATACCTTTGAGCACATTTATAGTCACACATACTGCATTCGTTCGGTTTCTCTCCAGTGTGAGTTTTCATATGATTATTTAGGCTACCCCTATGAGCACATTTATAGTTACACATACTGCATTCATACGGTTTCTCTCCAGTGTGCGTTTTCATATGATAATTGAGGTGATGTTTTCGAGCACTTTTATAGTCACAGATAATGCATTCATACGGTTTCTCTCCAGTGTGCGTTTTCATATGAATATTGAGTTGCCCTTTTTGAGCACTTTTATAGTCACACATACTGCATTCGTAGGGTTTCTCTCCAGTGTGCGTTTTCATATGTATATTAAGGCTATACCTTTGAGCACATTTATAGTCACACATACTGCATTCGTTCGGTTTCTCTCCAGTGTGAGTTTTCATATGATTATTTAGGCTACCCCTATGAGCACATTTATAGTTACACATACTGCATTCATACGGTTTCTCTCCAGTGTGCGTTTTAATGTGTTTATTTAGGTCACCTGTTCTTGCACATTTATAGTGACACATACTGCATTCATACGATTTCGCTTCAGTTTTTACTTTAATGTCTAAATCCATTTTGATCTCCAGTCTCGTTACCTTCTCAGAAGAACTTAGTTATATTGTGTATGAACTTCTAGATTTAACTATATAAGATATATATTTTTTAGTCCACTGCCTTCTGCTTCTTTTGAGATTATATCAATGAGCAAGTGGATATGTTAAGTGTTTTTATATTTCCTCAGTGTGTGTGTGCAGATTTATGATTGATACTCGCTCCTTTTAAATTTATATCTGAAAAATAAAACAATATAAGTCAGTTTTTTGCAATAGCTGGGCAAGTCCGGTGCTTGAGGGTTGTATGTTCACAACAAGTTATTAACTAGTGGTATGTCTCTTCAGCAAGACTCTGTCTTGTTGGGAGCCACTGCTGAGTCAGATATTCTGACACTGCACTGTAGTGTGCAAACATTACTGTGTTCAGGTGTGAAGGACATTGTAGCAAGTCAATTCACTGAGGGAAGTAGATATAAGAACTCGGAGTAACAATCACAGTCAAATCAAGTTGTTTGAGTATGGTGACTGCTACTGTAATGGACAGGCATGACGCTTACCATCAGGTGGGCAAATTGTAGTCTCATCACTTCATAAAAAAAAAATTTGAATATCCAATCTGTTTTTATAGAAGAAGAAACTTTACATTTGTTTGAGGTGCAGACTTGAAAAACCTATGTAAATTAGGGTTCATGTTGAAATATAAAGTTTTGACCAAGGACTAGACTCATACAATAGAATACATTTAACCTCTAAACACTGAGTATGTGAGGTAGATGCTGATGCACATGCAACAGATGTGCATATTCGCACAGATGATTTTAAGCAGTTAAATAAAATGATCTCATTACAAAATGTTGCAGAGAAACCTTGTATTAGGTAAATACGTAATCTTCATTTTTAGGGTCTCAACATTTTTTTATTGATGGGGTTTTTCTTGTTTTTCTGGTAGACTAGCCATTGACCACTAACTCAACTGATGCTAAGTGATGATGCAGTCGAAGATTTTGTTCAAGCTAGTAATGAATTACTGGCTCCCAAGGACAGCTGTTTTATGTTACAATGTTTTATACTACATACATGTTATTTTGTTTTATTATTATAGTAATTCATCAAATAAGTTATATTACATACCTTAGTACTATAAAAACTTTTCACCTCTAGCTGTACCTGCCAGGTTAGTGATTGTGTAAAAAATAAGAATGCTCTAAAATTTTTATCAATGCATCCTTAAGCAGCGTTATCACTGCTTTTGTCGAAAATTAGATATTTTTTTGTGTTTGGCAATTGTTTATAACATTTTTGACAGAGTCACATCAGAAGGGAAAATTTTGTATGGAGTTTGAAATTTGATGTATTATGTACATATCTGAATTAATCTGAAACAATGAAAAAATATCTTAGACATACATACTAAATAAAATAAAAACAATGTTGTAATATATTACTTAGGGTCCGTTTCAGAATGTCCTAATACTTTCGGTTACTAACCAACACCTAAATTAACTGAATTATATAAATGTCAGTTTACAAGGTCGATATAAATATGGAGCGCATTTCACGATCATCTTGCTAACAAATTTATCTTCCAAGTAAGTTATACAAAGATTATGCTAAAACTTTTTGAAGGAAACATTCATTTGTCTTCATATAGAACTAAATGTATTTGTTTTAAATTTATACTGTAATTAAGGTTTGAACGCTATTGGTTTCATTTTTGAATAGGTTAATTCAAAAAGAATTGGAAAATGGTTGCTACCAAAAGTGGAGGATTAAGTGTTTCAAGTCATTTAGAGAGCTAAGCTAGCTGATAAATTAACAATGCTAAACAAATCAGTAGGTTTGGTAGAGGATCCTAAATTTAATAGACATGCCTTTAATATTCTCTAATTGTTTTATTATTAAGTATGTATTTTCATAATTAAAAAGGATCCACACTTTAGCTATGTTTCAGCGAGGGCGACTATAATGGGTTAATATTTATTTATCACATTTAAAAATCATGTGATTTGCCACTGCAACCTGAGAGAGAGTGGCAATAGGCGTCAGACAATGACATTTGTACTCTATTCCGTCCAATTCTTAGGATACCACCACCCATGATGATCACCCAATCATTTTATAAAGATATCAACCAAAATTGAAAAGGTGAAGATATCGAGATAGGTGTTGATGTTGTTGGATTAGTTTTTTGTACATGTACAATATAGGGGCCTTTGTCAGAGGAGTTGTTTGTCTCCCTAATGGATCGTAAGCTAAGATTTGTATTTCAACTCTCTGATCGTAAATATATTTTCCGGGGGCCATCCACACCCGCCACCATCATCCTTTGAAACAAAAGAACATCAATTTTACTGAAAGATTAATGTGATATACATAGGTAACTTACCAATGGGATGGAGAAAATTTTTTTTTTTTTTTTTTTTTTAATGTGGCAATTGTCAAATTGACATTTGTGCCAGTTTCACGTCAAGAATTAAATCAATAACAGACAAAATTTTGCTATTAAAAAGTGATGACCAGAATAACTAACGTGGTTATATAATATCATATAGGATAGAAAATAACTAACATATAAATAATTTTTATATAAGGAGAAGTACAAAGTATTACATATTGAATAAGGAATGATTAAAATTATCATGATATAAATATAACTTATTATAAGTGAATATTATTGAGAGAGAGGAAGTCAGATAAAATTTTATATATATCAAAATTATTAGACGATAAAAGTTCAGGCATGTAAGTTGGAAAGGAAACTTTTAAAGATTCAAGGCATAAATAAAACGCTACATGGTTATAAAGGGGACATGAAAAGAATATATGATTGAGATCCCCCTCATCCAAACCACATTCACATATAGAAGAATCTTTAACATGAATCTTTTTTAAATGAGTAGGAGTACAACAATGACCCAACCTCATACGGATTAATGATGATGTAAAACGTTTGCTTAACTTTATCCGGGCAAACCACGGTTTGTTCGGAATCAAAGGTTGCATTTTAGCAAAACCAGATCCAGTTGACCGACTACTGGTTCTCCAATGTAATGACCAAGATTTTGATAAATAAGATTTTGGAAGACATAATAAGTCATGGCAGTAATTAATAAAAGGAACCTTATCTCCACAAACAACTGCATCTTTAGCAACTTTATCAACTCGTTCATTGCCAGAAATCCCAACATGACTGGGTATCCAAGCAAGAATAACGTCAAAACCCTTAGTATAACATTCAGCAATAGAACTTTTAATTTGAAATAAAATTGGGTTGTGAGCATTAGAAGAAAAAGGGTTCGAAAGTAAAATTAAAAAAAATTAAAAATTTATTAATAATTTTAAATTATTAAATTAAATTAAGAAAAATTTACAAACTACACTACACTAGATAATTTACATGTATTTATTGCAGTAAAAGAGTGTATAACCACCGGCCAAGGAATGACCGGCTCGATAACTGGCGACCCAATAATACACGACCAAATACTTCATGCATGTGTACTTCGATTATCATGCCGGTATTTCACAGGCTGCGCATTATTGGGCTGAGATTTCCACCCCGATGGGGATATAATACGGCTCATACTGTCCGGCCTAATAATACCCGTCCAATAACTCATGTACACCATGAAGTACTCCATTTATCAGGTCGGTAATTCTTGGATCGCTTGTTTCCCAGGCTGTATTGCGCAGCCTGTGAAATACCTGGGGCGCGTTCCAGTAAATGTTGGTCGAGCAATATTTGCTCTAAGGCACCTGGAACGACCTTTAAAGCTCCTTTTAAAATATGGAATTGACAGCGATGTTTTTAGGTGATAAAATACAGTGTACATTTTTTTATAAATGGGGCATAATACGTAATTAAGCAATGTTAACATAGTATGCCACTAATCCTTGGCTTAGCTTGTACAAAATCTATTATTTATCGTAGAATCTGTCACATTTGACAGCTGGCCAAGATTTGGCCGATTCAAAAGGTAGTAAAAATTTGGCCCGGCAGATCAAAATTTGCTCTGACAGGTCGCCCGGAACGGGTATGATCAAATCTTGACAGGATCAAATTAAGTTCGATTAGAGTGCTGGAACGGCGTATATCTGCGTTTAGACCATAATTTGTCTTGGCCGACGGGTAGGAGGAACGCACCCCTGATAATCCATGACCACCTCCTATTGGCTGATGGTCATTTTTCCTATTGGTCAGTAATGACGTCAGAATCGATGCTATTGGTGGAATATCTTTGACAGCATGGTAAAAATTGTAAGGCTGGGGCGCGTTCCAGTAAATGTTGGTCGAGCAATATTTGCTCTAAGGCACCTGGAACGACCTTTAAAGCTCCTTTTAAAATATGGAATTGACAGCGATGTTTTTAGGTGATAAAATACAGTGTACATTTTTTTATAAATGGGGCATAATACGTAATTAAGCAATGTTAACATAGTATGCCACTAATCCTTGGCTTAGCTTGTACAAAATCTATTATTTATCGTAGAATCTGTCACATTTGACAGCTGGCCAAGATTTGGCCGATTCAAAAGGTAGTAAAAATTTGGCCCGGCAGATCAAAATTTGCTCTGACAGGTCGCCCGGAACGGGTATGATCAAATCTTGACAGGATCAAATTAAGTTCGATTAGAGTGCTGGAACGGCGTATATCTGCGTTTAGACCATAATTTGTCTTGGCCGACGGGTAGGAGGAACGCACCCCTGATAATCCATGACCACCTCCTATTGGCTGATGGTCATTTTTCCTATTGGTCAGTAATGACGTCAGAATCGATGCTATTGGTGGAATATCTTTGACAGCATGGTAAAAATTGTAAGGCTGGGGCGCGTTCCAGTAAATGTTGGTCGAGCAATATTTGCTCTAAGGCACCTGGAACGACCTATAAAGTTCCTTTCAAAATATGGAATTGACAGCGATGTTTTTAGGTGATAAAATACAGTCTACATTTTTAATGAATGGGGCCTAATACGTAATTTAGCAATGTTAACATAGTATGCCACTAATCCTTGGCTTAGCTTGTACAAAATCTATTATTTATTGTAGCATCTGTCACATTTGACAGCTGGCCAAGATTTGGCTGATTCAAAAGGTAGTAAAAATTTGGCCAGGCAGATCAAAATTTGCTCTGACAGGTCGCCCGGAACGGGTATGATCAAATCTTGACAGGATCAAATTAAGTTCGATTAGAGTGCTGGAACGGCGTATATCTGCGTTTAGACCATAATTTGTCTTGGCCGACGGGTAGGAGGAACGCACCCCAGTACACATACTATGGCTTACAAAACAAAACAAAATCGCAATGCTGACAATCTGGCAAACCAAATAAGTAATGGCGCCGGCGAATCCGGCGTGATCTATGATCCGGCGATGAATTGTCGTAGTGATTGTTGTGAAAGAAACAAACAATCATAGTGATTTGATTTATACTTAAATTTATTAAATTCAATTGTATGTAGTAAAACTGCGGACATATCTCCTTAAAAACGGATCCATCAGCCAATACTTAGAAACGGTAGGTGTCTCCAAACTATGTATAAGTTAAACTTCGGAATTATTTTTCTTTTGTTTTAAATTTAGTGGTGCTACATATTTCTTTGGTGTATTAATTTAAGGTTATATATCAGTTTCAGATAATGCTGTTTAGGTTAGACTTCAGGACCGAATCCAGAATAATAAATCAAAGCAAAATACACAGATAAAATCTGAACTGGTGGCAGTTTCAACAAACCAATGAAAGATTTGGCAAGCTTGGATTCTGGCAATGCGGATGCAACACAGGGCCGCCGTTATTGCTCCAATTCCATGAAGAACTTGGTGACAAGTAGTTTTTGCCAGCCTTGTTTCCACCGATAAGCTAGTGTTAGTTCCCAACAATTGCTTGAGTTGATATCATTTAAATTATGTACCTACTGATGTTTTCTGTAAGAAGTGTCTAAATTTGAAAGCCTGAATTATATAGCTAAACTTGCCACTACTTTTTAGTGAATCAAACAACCTATACTACTGTGCCATAATCTACAAGAATTGCAACAGAACAGAAGACTACCTAATAATGCATTTTGAAATGATTATGTAGGTGTTACTTAAAACTCTAAATATCTATGGCAGCAAATAGAGCAAAACAATATACATCTTACTTTTGGTACCTGAAATTTTCCAAATTTTGTAATTGGGCATAATTTACATTCTTACTCTTGAATAGCTGAACTTTGATCCTTGCTGATTTAACGACAAAATTAAGAGTATACATTGATGGCATAAACTCATGATATTGTCTGGTACTTATCACAGCTAATAAATGTTAAAGATAAAATAATATATTATCATCATTCTACTGGATGAAAATTCATCCAGCTGCTAAAGATTAACAAATAGAGAGCCAGTCATTCTAGGTTAAGCCTGTTAACACCTTCGACCACATCATCACTTACCATCACGTGAGATTGTGGTCAAAGGCTAACCTATCACCAATAAAAAAAAAAAAAACTTTGAATTTCACTCTCAGGTATTTATCAAAAAACAAAATGTTTTGTTCATTATCTGATAGTGTATCATTAATAATTAGTTTTTCATAAAATTCTATAAAAAATGCGACTATTCGAAATATATACATACATTTTTTCCTAGAACCTATTATACTGTGCAATAACATACACAATGTTTTTATTTGTTATCTATTGTCAACTAGAATAAAGAAATATAAATGACTGTAATTTTGAGGCTACAGTAGTAATAATTTGTGATTATATAGTATGATAAAGGGCAACTTTGTAAAATTAAACTTGACAATTTGGCAGGCAAGAGACACCATTGTCTTTTCCATCTGTCCATAAATAAGTCTCTGTTTCAAAGCATACACCTAATTAAGATAACGGTGAAAACTTACCCTAGGAAGTAGGTGAATTAATTAAGTTATTTAATAATTGAAGAATTTAATGTGTTGAGGGTATTGTAATTATCACTATTATTATAATTGATAGCCATAGATTATTATTTTATGATATTAATGTATGGAAAATTAAATAATGCCAGTAATACAGAAAATACAAATTGTTTGGAATACAAATTTACCTTGTTATGTGAGAAAAGAATGACAGACACTGAAACTGATGGTTTTTCATATTATAGTTTCATATTGTACTATAGTAAAAGTTAGTAAATACTTTGGGGGATGCCCCATTGACTAGACATTCTCACTAGTGGGTGGACGCCACTAACTACACCTATCTAACGAGTTGAAACCAATTCAACTGCTTCAACAATACTACTATAAATAATTATAAATACTAATATAAAGAGGAAAGGTTTGTATTTTTGTATGCAAAGAATAAACTTAAAAAGTACTGGACCGATTTGGATGAAATTTGGCATGGTAATAGTTTGAGACCCGGGAGAAGACATAGAATGGTTTTTATTCAACTGTGCAAAAAGAGGTTAATGTTTTTGCACGATAACCGAAATACGCGCGGGCAGAGCCGCAGTTGGAAAACTAGTATTAGTAATAAGGAATAAATGTCACCAAACACATGAATATTACTTTTGCTATTGGATTAACTCTGTAATTATTATAGTTATTTTAGAAACGCTCGAACTCAGGTAGGCATAAGCATTAATGTCATTTACTACTGTATGATTCTTTTTTTTTATGTTATTGTGACCGAACAAGCTCGAGGCCCACCTGATGTTAAGCGGACTAACCTCTGCTTATAACAGATTATATATGGAGATTAACAGAGATTATATAATATATAAATTATAGATACATTTCTTCACAAGTCACCGAGTGCACTGCGCCTGTCACCTTCATACATAGTTGTTAAGTCTCATGTTCCTGTAATTTCACTGGCTCTCAAGGACTGCTGCCGGAACACACCGATAGATGCTTGGCGACAGATTTTCTACTTGAGGGTGGTCGCTAGCCAGGCGGTTATTTCCAAAATGTCCTTCCACCATGCGGTGAAGCTCAAGCATACGGCGGGATTCAAACCATGCGACCTGCTGCGCGGCAGTCCATAAGCCAATGCTACTGAGCCATCACTGATTCACAAGGTACACTGCATGGTAAGATAGTTCTACTCTATTACTAGTCCTTTTTCAAGAACGAGCTATGCCAGACATGCACCAATGCGCACTGGCTCAGCTATCACAGATCCAGGATGTGGATGTGTTTTTTGACACAATATGGACTGCCGCAAATGTATTTAAAGTTCACGTTTTTAAATCAAAAATTGTGAGCACTTTGTTATAGTAGTGAAAGTTAGCTAATGTTAATTAATAAATTAGATTAAAAGTACTGGTAAGCAAACAATCTGAGGGTCAAATGAAAACAATAGTAAGTAATACTTGCTCAATGGCTGAATGTGAGAGAGGGAGATGCGGCGATGATTTTAAATTTGGTTTCTAAATGGAAGTATGAAAATTCTGTGTACAGTGGAAAATTATGAGTGTGCCTGTCTCCATCTTCCTCAATTAAAATTTCTTAATTCTGAATATACCAATATTTATTGCAATTATGAATACCTACCAACTAAATATTTAGGTAGGTACCAAATAAACTTCGATGGTGTGTTAGCTGACGTTATGGTCTCCAACTGACACATACATGCTGTAGGTATACACTAAACGGCTGGAGATGTGATTATATACAATAGCGAGGGAATTAGAGCACAATTTGTGCCAGTGGCACAAAAAAATTGACACGCCCTAATTGAATAATGACTCGATTACAACATGTAAGCTGGAGACCACGTGTCTACCTACAGCTGCTCATCTGTATCTTCTGAACGAATGGACCTACGACTTTGTTTAGAATGTTAAAATTTAGAGCATAATTTGTGCCATAGGCACTACAATTTTCAAGTCTCTGGCTATTAACGTCTTGGAGCTACAAGCTCAAATCAACGTGTAAGCTAGAGACACATGTCCCCAGCTAGCACATGCTGCACAGCTCAAACGGAAAAGGTTAGACTACTATTGAATAGCTTAAAATTATGGGTAGAATTTGTGCCATTGGCACCAAAATTTACAAAACAATGGGCCTCATAGTCTTTGCATAATAAGCCCAAACATCTCTTCTCGCCAAAATATTTTAGGCAAAAACATTCCTGAGTGCGGCGTTGCTGCCGTCCCGATGACTGTAGCTATAGTATTCTATCTTGAACCTTATTTCTATAGAGTTGGAACCTATTATCGCTTTCATACAAAATAAACGCCTTTGAGACATATAAGCTAGGAGCATAAAGATTTAGATGTAATCTGACAAATGTATTATAGGGTAAACCATCCTAAAGTCGTCATCGGCCTAAAGTCGTTATTTTTTAGTTTAAACTCGGTTAAAATACTTCGCATTGCTTATGTGAAAAAGATTTTAATGTAAAAATGTTCGTTGTATATTCCCCCTTTTTTTTTATGCCTGGTAGGTTAGCCTTTCACCACTATCTCACCTGATGGTAAGTGATGATGTGGTCGAGGATGTTGTTCAGACTAACCTAGAGTTACTGGCTCTCAAGGACAGCTGCCGGAACACACCGTTAGGTGATTGGCGACAGATTTTCAACTTGAGGGTGGTAGCTAGCCAGGCGGGCTTTAGCAAAGTTCTCTACCACCATGCTGTAACGACTGCTATCCTAAGACAACAACCGGGACCGACGGCTTAACGTGCCCTCCGAAGCACCGAAGCGCTCAGTAGTAATGTCACCAGCGGTCACCCATCCAAGTCATGACCGTGGTGGACGTTGCTTAACTTTGCTGATCGATTCAGAATGGCTAAGCAAACTTGGCTACGAGCGCTACTATGTAACATAACTACTAAACTGGAAAGTCAATGCTCCTTGAGCTCAATGGCACCCGGGAAGTCGGAAGCCGAGAAAAATTCAGAAAAACGTCAGATTGTTCCTTAAATTTACTCTACAAGCGCTTATTGCGATATGTGATTTCAATATAATTATGCGCGTTTTTTGTAGTTTTTACATTTCGTAATGAGATCGAGGTGCATTATTCTATAGTTATATTGTGTTTCAAACAATTATTTTATTTAAATAAAGGGGTGTCGGACCTGAGGACTGAGTTTTATTAAATAATCTAAAAGTTGACATAAGCAGTCGACTTTAATAAATAACTCTAGATAGAGAACCGAAGGTCAACATACTTTTTTCAACGGTAATTTATTAAGGCATCGTTAACAACACCTGGTAACTACAGCATGTTACTATTTTCACTGAACTAGCAATGAAAATATACTTTTTAACCCCAGTCTAATTATGAATGGTGGAAACCAGTTTTAGCCTTTGCCCTCAAACAGTCAAGGTGATTGGCCCAAGAGGCAAGACTAGTTTGAAATTCACCATAACTTGGGATTACCTTTAATATTAACTTTATTTACTATTGTTATCAAATTACTTATCAACCGGTCCATTAATAATATTCAAAAATGTATAAAACTCACGAGAATTTCATTTAAGAAACATTTTGTTTTTTTTTATTAATTGAATAATAGTAGTTAGGTAACAATTTAATTAATATTTGCTAGATAATGCATAGTTACTTAAATGTTGAACTTCTCTTTCTCTAGATTAATATAAATGCAAAACTTTACATTGAATTTGGTTATTTAAAAAGAAAATCATTTTTACATACTTACCTAATAAATATGATGTATGTATGTCACTCCCCCGTGGGGTGCCGGGTTTGAATTGCACCTCCCCATTTCATCCCGTGTGGGTGTTGTAAAAGTCGACTAAGGTAAAATACTATAAGAAGGTGGGCAGAAGTTCTTAAGTTCTTAAGAACTAATGCTATCTGGCACCGCGATCCCCAAGCCGCCTGCCAAGCGTGGGGATTATGGCAAACACCCTGGGGAGGCTGTGTTCAGCAGTGGATGATCCGGCTGGTACAGTACAGTAAATATGTCACTAATTGAACTGTTTGTAAGGTTCAGTAAGATTACCACAAAAATGTGTTCTATACTTCATATAGTTTTATAATTTATGGTAGGTATAATTAGATAACTATTTCAATATTATAAGATGATGGTAATAGTAAGCTGTTTTAATGTAAAACTAATGAATAAAATAATCATCCTTTATACCCACATCCTTTAGAATACATGTATAACGACTTTAGGGCGAACGCTTATCGGGAATAGGGCAAGACCTGTTGACTTTATATTTAACTTTTTATTGGTGTCTGTCGACACCAATTTGCCCTAATAAATAAAGTATATAATATAATAAAGTCAACAAGTTTTCGTTCTGAAATGAAACTTTTTATATATGCCGAGTTCTGAAAATTCGACGTATCGTTTTCTGCAGAAGTCCAGGTTGTTTGTAGCTAGTTAGCGCCTATTTCATTCGGCTGTATAGGTATAATAAGCTACTTAGCCTATCGGTTTCGGAATGGAAACATTCGCTACATCCTATTCGAACTCGGTCGCTAGCTACATGCATGCGTACCTTACCTACTCGTATGTGTAGCAGGTAGATATACCTATCTCACTAGCTTGCTGTTGTTTGTATTATTTGATAGAGATTATTTTACAGTCTGCTTTTAAATGTAGGTAGGTAAGATCGTAGTGTATATCGTTAATGTGAACAAATACAATGTTAAATATTAGTTAATAGGTACCTACTTAGTGTTTACTGTTTACCTACACATTTTATTGGCTAAATAACAGGTTTTAGGGTTCCGTGCTAGAAAAAGGGAATCTATTACAAAGCTGCATGGATGGCTGACCTTTATAGGTCTGTATCTTTGGAACGGTAATAAGTAGCCGGTTGAATTTTTTACAGAATGTGTTAGTATGGCGTGTGAATTTCTGTGACAATTAGCATTACGATGTTTCAACAGGCAACCGTTGCGCGTAGCGTATTAGAAAAAGATAGGTGTACGATCAACTAAATATCCTTGAATTATCTGGGGTAGAGCCTCAGAGCACATGTGCTTTGTCCTATTGTAACCAATCACATTATTTTAATGTTTTATTTTTATTTAATATAATATGTCGTAATGTGGATTTTTATTTTCATTCTTATTTGATTTTTAATTTTGACATTGATTTGGATTAAAATTTTAATTGTGATTCCTAACTTCTAATTTTGTTTTTAATTTTGACTTTGATGAAAATATATGTATTATTATTATTTTTTAAAACATAATGTGATTTGATAGGATTTTGACGTGTTTATGATATTAGAATATATAACACATTGACATAAGATTTTACTAATAAAATGGATCATGTTATCTGAACAATAAATATTATAATTAGGTATATAAATTTTCTTCAACTGGACTGATAATTTGATATATTTGTTATATATATTCATATCTTGGAGGTCCTCGAATATCCCCAATGGAATGTACTTAGTTAAATTTGGGGAGCACACAATAGGTTTTTTTTTTAAACCAAGAATTAAAAATACATGCGTGTTGTTAGATTTGATTAGATTGATTCATTAAAAAACAAATTTTCACAAAACAAATTGCCGCGCTTTTTTCCGAAGTGCAGAGATAGGTTGCCAACGTCCTTTCAATGAAAATTGAGTACCTACCTACGAAAAAAATCTCACCTCTTTTTTCTAATTATTTGATTTATAACCTTTTTGAGGTTTGACGATAGTATTTTTTTGTCAGAAGCTAAATATAAACAAAAAAGCGCTAGAAGGGCAGATATGGATTTTCTTACAACATTTATTCACTGCTACGGAGGGAAGGAATGAATTTCCATATAACTTTTCCGCCGCAAATTTAGGTATAAGGGAGAAATTACTTACTTTATCACGCGTTTTGAAGCGCTCGTAGCGAAGTTTGCTTAGCCATTCTGAACCGATCAGCAAAATTAAGCAACGTCCGCCTCGGTCATGATTTGGATGGGTGACCACTTTACTACTGAGCGCTTCCGTGCTTCGGAGGGCACGGTCCCGGTTGTTGTCTTAGGATGGCAGTCGTTATAGCATGGAGGTAGGGCATTTTGCGAATGGGCATTCGCCCATTCGGCCTGGCTAGCTACCACCCTCAAGTAGAAAATCTGTCGCCAAGCACCTAATAGTGTGTTCCGGCAGCTGTCCTTGAGAGCCAGTAATTCTAGGTTAGCCTGAACAACATCTTGGGCTACATCATCACTTGCCATCAGGTGAGATAGTGGTCAAATGCTTACCTATCAGGCATAAAAAAAAGTTTTTGAACGAGCTATGATACACTTAATGGGTCTGGAATAAAATTATAGTTATGTGCGGTATATAGTTATAGTCACCAACGATTTTTTTTATAGGTACAACATTATTTACTCCCCGTTCACATTCCGTACCATTATTTATTTACCATAGCAACGCCGTTGTTTGGTAGGCGCCTATCCTGTTACGGCATATTCGGCATACGACATCTGTTATTGTATATGTATACACCGTGCTTAAGCTTATTTGTTTAGACTCGGTGAGCATAATATTCTGTACATTAACTCCTGAGGTCTATTGATGGAAAAGAATTAGGTAGATCGTAGGGACGTGCATGCATATAGCAAGTACACCTTGTACCTATAAGCTTATTTGATTGGGCTCATTCACTATATTCTGGACATGAATTTCTGAGGTCTGATGAAGGATAAGAAAACATCGACTGGAACAGTAATCTTTAGAATTCCGCGACTTGAACACATAACTATATGGTAAAATTCCGACATATGTAAAAGATTCTCGCTATATCTATAATCCAAATTATCGAAAAATTTAAGTACGTACTCTTGTTTCGACGATATGTCTTTTTACTAATGTTCCGGTAAAATAGTGTCTTGAGATATAAAAGATATTAAAGAGGTTATAAAGGTAAAGTTGGAAAGTAATCACCTTCCCGAGAACTACATATATTATGTAGCATTGGGGGTTCTATATCGGTTGACTATTGGTACACATTTATTCTTTAAACTGTCTAAGTAAGCTGTATAAGAGCTCTTTAGCATGCTATAGGTACATCCCTTATACTACTGGTTATTGGGCACAAATTATTACAAAAGGTACACAGTAGCTAAATAGCAGCACTTCAACGGCAGTTTAATAGAGAACAACTGGTCTTAAAGCTGACCAACGGCACTATATATGATTCAGTGTGGTTCTTCATACAGAAAAGAGAATTTGAGAAGTAAAGAGTGAACAAATATACACCCTTTATCTCATAAGAAGGTCCTAAAAACTATTAGCAGCTGCTTTTTCGCCTAATTATCTCTTGACTTAGCTTCATTTTGTAATTAATATATTACAGTGATTTGCTAGTGATTGTGTAATCTAAACAGCCATGTTTATTGTGATATTAATTATTACTGGTGTGGACTTCTGCGTTTATTATATTCTATTGTGTTAAAGTTATGGCCAATTTAAATTTATTGTTAAGTATATACATATTTATATATTAAATTTCATGCGCCTCAGAAATAATGCCGTTTTATTACAAAATACTATTGTAAAATTCTTCTTGTGAATTTGAATGAAAGACAGCAACTTTGTAGTATAATTTGGATATATTTGCGAGGTCCGCTCGATGCAATTTTTCGTGGTGGTAAGAGATCGAAGCCGGGCGCGCCTGCGGTATATATATGGCCCGCGGGGGGAGCTGGATGAGGTGTGGGGGGACTCGACCGCGCTGACGCACTGCTCAGCTGTAAGGTGACATATTATGGTCGCCGTTGTGTTAACATGCTGGCGCGCCCGGATTCAGACTTTACATTAGTTTCTTAAGTATTAGGTTTAGTAAATTGATTAGATACTTTAGGATAGATTCAGACTTTACATTAGTTTCTTAGGTGTAATAAATTGATTAGGTGCTTTCCTATTTGGTCTACCTATCTAGGTTTGGTTTAGTAAATTGATTGGGTACTTTAGGATAGATTCAGACTTTACATTAGTTTCTTAGGTTTAATAAATTGATTAGGTGCTTTCCTATTTGGTCTACCTATCTAGGTTTGGTTTAGGGATGGGGATAATAAGTAGTGACACAATTTTTTATTATTTTCTTATCCCTAGGCTATTTAGGTTAATTTGATTTCGTGAAGTAGGTACTTATTGCTATGCTTAAATATTTTTAATGTAGTTAGGGCCTAAGGATTATATAATGCAAAATGTTTTTAGATCGGTAGTGGGCATATAGTATTGAATGCGCGTTTGATGATTCCCTTTGCAGTTCGGATCGTTGCCACCCTGGTGACCTGGTCTTGACCGTCGTGGTTGATGATAATACGCCCGAGTCGCCATTGACAAGGTGGGAGGCGGTCGTCCTTCACGAGCACCATCGTGCCCACAGCAAGGCTGGCTCCCTTCGACGCTCGCCACTTGGTGCGCTGCTGCAGGTTGCCGACGTAGTCCTTCGCCCAGCGCCTCCAGAAGTCTTGTTGCATCTGTTGCAACTGTTGATAGTGGTTCAATCTGTGGGTGGGAACATCCTTATAGTCATAGTCGGGCAATGACGTCATAGATCTACCAATCAAGAAGTGAGCTGGTGTTAAGACTGAGAAATCGGTATCGTTTGTCGATAAAGGATATAGTGGGCGCGAGTTTAAAATTCCTTCTACTTCAATCAATACAGTTAAAAATTCCTCATAAGTTAACAAAGATTTTCCAATGACTCGCTTTAAGTGGTACTTACAACTACCTATACCTGCCTCGTGCAGGCCGCCCATATGGGGCGTGTATACAGGTAAAAATTTCCAATCGATGCCCTCGCTTGCACTCCATGCTATAAGCTCATTGGAGTGCACATGGAGAAATTGATAAAGTTCGATAAGTTCGTTATTTGCCCCGTGAAATGTAGTTGAATTGTCACTTACCAAGGTCCGGGGCTTACCCCTGCGCGCTATGAATCGCCGAAGTGATGCCAGGAATTTTTGAGATTCTAGTCCTGTAACCAAATCAATGCTCACCGCCTTCGTTACAGCACATACATACAGAACTATATAGCACTTGTAGGTTTGGCAGCCACGCCCTCTTCCAGCCCTTAGGAGACAAGGACCTGCATAATCGATGCTCGTTTGAAGAAATGGGGGGGAGGGGGTTACTCTCGAAGTAGGTAGATTTCCCATGATGGGTTTGTACATACCGGGTTTTGCTCGGAAACAGGTTACACACTTGTGTACTGTTCTAGTGGCTAGAGACTTACCATGTGTAGGCCAGAATCTCTCCCTTACGGTTGACAGTAACAGCTGTGGTCCGGCATGGAGTAACTTTATGTGTTCTGTTTGTAGGATAAGTTGTGTAAGTGTGTGTTTGTGATGTAAGAGCATGGGGTGTTTTTTATCGTATTTATAAGTCGAAAGTGCTAAACGACCTCCTACCCTTATAATCCCCTTATGCATAAATGGATTGAGGCATAAAACGTTCTAAGTTTGTTGCAATTGTTTGTTGTTTTTTAGTGGATTGTATTCTATTGGGAAAGACTCCATTTGTGCATTTTGAATTAATTTATGTAATGATTTGTTTAGTTCAATTACACTTAGTGGACCGGTGCATTTCTGTCCCCTCAAATTGTTAATAAATCTAAGCATAAAGGCTAAAACTCTTATGAGCTTGGTGGAGTTTGACCACTGCGCACATAGATAGGAAAGCAAATTATTTTCCTGAGGTTTATTATTAATTACATTACAGAGCGTATCGCTTGTTAATTCTGTTAATGATGGTTGTGTATTTTGTTCTTGTTGTGGCCATTCAATTTTTGGTTTTGATAGCCATGGTGGGCCTTGCCACCACATGTGTGTGTGTGAAAATTTTTTTGCTGGGATGCCTTTCGTTATAAAGTCTGCTGGGTTGGATTTAGTTCCTGTCCAATGCCAGTTATGAGTATCAGTTAGATTCTGTATCTCTTTTACTCGATTAGTAACAAATGTGTTTAGTTTACTTGAGGTTTTTATCCATGACAGTACAATCTTCGAATCTGACCAAAAATAAACATTATATTCCCCTTTTAATGCCTTTTTTACCACTTTGTATAGATTAGCTTGTAATGCCGCTGCTCTGAGTTCTAATCTCGGAATAGTTTCCTTTCTAGCTACTCGTGAGCGCGCGCACAGTGGTTGGACTTTGATCTCGCCTCTGTTGTTAACCGATTTGACATAAAAAACAGTGCCGTATGCCGTTAATGAACTATCTGCAAAGGCATGTAATTCTGCTTCTATATGTTCATGAGTAACGGCATGTCTTGGTATTTTTAATGAATTTAGATATATTAGGCTACTGTAATATTCTTTCCACTGTTCGTATGTTGATGAAGGAAGTACTTCATCCCAGCTGGATTTTATTTTCCAGAGTTTTTGGATGAAGGTTTTTGCAAAAATTAAAACAGGTGTCAATAACCCTAAGGGGTCAAAGATCTCGGATGCCATGGATAAAATTTTTCTCTTAGTTAAGCTACTCGGTAAGTGATGTATTTTTAGTGTGTATGTTAGGTAATCCTCCTTATTGTTCCATACTACGCCTAGCACTTTTGTGATGTTTTGTGTGGGTGTGTTCGGTTGTGTAATAGGTGTGTCAGTTTTACTCACAATTTTTTGAATGTTGGTGCAGTTCGATTTCCACTTTCTCAGCTGAAAACCGGCACTCTGTAGTATTCTGTCGATTTGCTCAGCCGACCTGATTACCTTCTGCTTGTCGTTCTCAGAATGGACTAGGTCGTCCATGTAGAACGATGATAGCAGTATGTTGGCTGCCTCCGGGTAGCTCTGCTCATGCTGCTGGGCTAGCTGGAATAGACATCGGGTCGCGATATGAGGTGCACTTTTTAGTCCGAAGCTTAGTGTGGTCAAAGTGTAGGTAAATAGGGGTTCGTTAGGATTCTCTCGCCAAAGTATACATTGTAGGTATTGTTGGTCGGGAGATACATAGATATTTCGATACATTCTTTGAATGTCAGCACTGATAACATATTTGGATTCTCGGAATCGCAATAAAATATTAAATAGATCGTCTTGCATTATTGTTCCTTTGTATTGGATATCGTTCAATGATTTTTTTGTTGTTGTTTGCATTGAACAATCGATAACTACTCTAATCGGTGTGGTAGGATTTTGAACATTTATGACCGCATGGTGTGGTACATAATTGCAGGGCTCAGACCTAGGTAGACCTCTCAGCATATGCCCTGCCTGCTCAAAATCACGCATAAATTCCACATATTGTTGTTTGAAGTTGTGATTTTTTTCGAATTTTGACTCTAATGATTTAAATCGTTTATATGCCATAGGTTTCGACTGGCCTAGATTCGATGGGGATTCTTTTAGGGGTATGCTCACCACGAACTTTCCGTCAGAATCTCGAGTATGGGTTTGAAATATTTTCTCACACTCTTTTATTTCATCATGCGGAGGACGTGTATGTTTTGCTTCTCCCCAAAAGGATCTCAGTTCGTTCGTTTGTACAAAATTACATTGAGATTTATTTACAGGGGCTGATGCGATTATTGAACCCGATACTACCCATCCTAACTTAGTTTGCTGTAATATGGGAAGTCCTTTCCCTGGCCTATATTGACCAGCACACAGAATGTCGTAGAACACTTCCGCGCCTAGCAACATGTCTACTTCACTTGGCTCGTAAAAGAAACTATCTGCTAATCTGTACCCCACGGGAATGTCAAAGCTTCGAATTTTCGATAAATTTGGTGTTTGACTGCAAATAGTTGGAACAATAAGGCAAGATATTTGGCGTAAGTATTTATTTGTCTTCGATTTTAAGGTTAGATTCGCTGTTTTGTTTACATTTGTTTTGTTTTCGTTAAACCCTAATACTTGTATTGATATTGGCTCAGTAGGTAGATTTAACATTTTGAGCGCTTTTTCTGTAATAAAATTTGATTGTGAACCCGAGTCTAGGAGTGCTCGTAATGTATGCGACCGCTTTTCGTTGTCGATCACATTCACCTGAGCGGTTGATAAGATAACAGTTTTATTTACATTCGGTATTTGTCGTTGTATGTGGGTATCTCGGTTGGTAGCATCGGCTATTGTTTGTTCGTTGGTATGTAAGTTTACTGTTTGTTGTGATTCGGTAGATCGTTGTGGGTCATAGAGGGTCGTCTGTTGGGGACTAGTCGCTGTAATAGATGTTTGCATTATATGCAATAGGGTATGATGTTTGCCTGCACAGAGCTTGCAGTTGCTCGCTCGACAGTTAGGTACTATGTGATTACCTCGTAAACAATTCGTACAAAGCTGTAGCTTTCTGACGGCGTTAAAACGCGCTTTCACATTGAGGGCTAAAAACTTAGTACATTGATTTAGATAGTGGGTTTCTTTACAAAACGGGCATCGACTATAAATAGGCTGTCTCGTTACCTTGTTAGATGTGGAACCTGGACAGGACGTGGCTACCATCGCCTTTTGGGATGTGCTCGTCCTGGGCTGGACTCCTAGTTGCTCGGATCCTAGGGACTCCAGCAGGTCCGCCCGTGATCGGATGAATGATTTGAATGTCTGTAACGAAGGTAATTCATTTGAGTTGATGCGCTCTTCCCACTTTCTTTGAGTTTGATGATCCAATTTAGGTACTAAAAAATGTATTAATAAAATATCCCAATTTTCGGTGGATACATTTAGATTGTTTAGTGTCCTCAAATGCCTAGTGATGTTGTCTACTAGTTCTCTTAATGCACTTGAGGTTGAAGGGATATTTTCGATCGATAAAAGTGCCTTTAGATGGTAAGTGACAAGCTTCTTGGGGTTATTGAACCTTTCGCAAAGAAGTTGCCACGCGATTGTATGATTTTCCTCGGTGAACTCCAATGAGCTCACCACATTTAGTGCGGTGCTCTTCAAACAGCTTCTCAAGTATTTCAGCTTTTGAATGGGCTTAAGGTTAGTTTGGTTAATGAGGGCATCAAATGTGTCTCGGAACTCCAACCACTCTGTGAGGCAGCCACTAAATGTCGGTAGTACTATCTCTGGATATTTTATAGATTCATCTATTTGTTGCAATGTAGTTGTGGCACTCACATCGAGTGTTGTGTTGGAATCTCTAGGCACAACATCGTTAGTTAATTTTTTACACAAAGACACACTTTCGAAATAAATATTTTGAAATGATTCTCGTTCTGACAGTTGAACTTCGACATCGGTACATAAAGTTTCGATCCTGTCTTGGATGCTTTCAAACTCATTGAAAGTAACCTGTACTTTTGCGATCCGTAGCTCGGCATCGAGACATGACTCTGCGGACAGTGGAGTTACTAGTGTGCCTACCCATTTCTTAAACAATGTTAATTTCCCTTTCAATATGCCACGTTTTTTTTTATTTTCTTTTAGTTCTTTCGATTCTAGCATATTCTCCATGTTTGAAGTGGCCATATTACTAAAGAAGAACAATACACGACCAGTTAGTACAAGAAGGTTTTCGATATTATTGTAATGTCTAAAAATATGTAGGTAGGAACTTTAAACTCGCGAATGGGGGAACTGAATCGATATCGATAACTATGTAAGTAATAATAGATAGCTCACTTACTTGAATTGGTAAATACTTAGGTATGTAGGATGTTCCCATGTGCCCATTCGCTTGGTCTCGTTGCTTCAGATTCTCTCGTCTTCCGCTCCTGTTCGTATAAGGTTGCTTCGTTTGCCGGGTGCGCCGTAGCACATGTGGTTCCGCTCACGCCGCACTCGGTGCGGTGTGGGCACGCGGCGGCGGCACTCGGTCCGCGCGGCACTCCACCCACGCGCTCGCGCACGTGCTCGTCGACACCCGTACTCAGGCCTAGCTCGCTCGGTGGCGGTCGGCCACTAAACGGCTCACCGCGCCAACGCTCGCCCACGAGGTAGGTACTTAGGCCCGTGCACGCGGTCCCGCGCGCTCGCCTCGTGGTGGTCTTCTCGGAAGTCCAGGAAGGCCGCGGATGACCTTCGTTTCTTCCTTAATGTCGGGGTCACCAAACTTGTAAAATTCTTCTTATGATTTTGAATGAAAGACAGCAACTTTGTAGTATAATTTGGATATATTTGCGAGAGGTCCGCTCGATGCAATTTTTCGTGGTGGTAAGAGCTCGAAGCCGGGCGCGCCTGCGGTATATATATGGCCCGCGGGGGGAGCTGGATGAGGTGTGGGGGGACTCGACCGCGCTGACGCACTGCTCAGCTGTAAGGTGACATATTATGGTCGCCGTTGTGTTAACAACTATCTAGATAAGCAATTAAAATTAGTTTTATGATTTTTTATTTGAACATTTATGACAAAATTAATCATGTGAACTCCGTAGTATGTGATAAAGTCATAATTCATTTAGTAATATTTTAGTTTCTGTATAAATAAAATGTCTACAGCTACAGTGAACCATTGTAACTCTAAATAAAAGCTGTGACCTCTCTAAAGTCTGACATGTGTACCATTATAATGTCATTCGCTCTAGAAAGGTTCACACTGTGTACCATTAAATAGCTCCTTTATAGAATAGATTTAAGGTTGATTAATATATCGCAACTAGACCCATTTACAGCTACAAGCTGAATAACGCCCCACATTAGGTGCTCTAAATCAGCTTGTAGCTGATTCAGTGTTCACACGTGTTGTATTAAAATGCCAGCAATATAACAACACCATACATGTGGACCTTTAAATAGCCCGTGGCCTATTTTACCCTTTCAAAATGCTCTTATTCAGCTTTTAAAATAAAAGCTGACTAAATGATTAATGTTATCGTAATATAAAACCGACAGTCACATAGGCAAATTATGTACTTCTATGCATGCTTTATACGGGTATAGGTAAATTTGTTCACTTTTATACAGCCATTGAACCATGTGTGGCCAGTGTTAACACCTAGAGATCACCAGTGTACTGAATGTGAACCCTTAAAGAGAACAAAATGCTACTTGAGATCGTTCTACTTAGACACTGTTCGGTTGGAAATTATTTCGTCTATCGTAACCAGTAGTACCTCCTGGTGCATGGCGTTGCCATGGTCAGTCCGGTGGCATCAGTTATGGCGAATATCAGGATGGAACCAAAACGTAATGGGTTTCCTTATTCCTGGAATTAATAAGTAAGCATTAACAAATAAAAAAATAGAAATATACTTAATCCGAAAAGTGTATATTTCGAGACTTTTCTTATCAATTTTACCATACCCAAGTAAGCTTTGAATAAACGTTGTTTTTGATGGAACCTTAGACATACCATGTCTACTTAGTACTTACAGTTATTATACTGATATGTACCTACGTCAATGTCGAGGTTTCTTGCTACATACGAAATACGAATATTTTATTAACGTCGAATCAGAGATCATGATCATGTATATTATTTATTTAATAATGTTCATTACATATATATTTACCTAAAAACACTTTAAAGTTGCCAAGCACCTAACGGTGTGTTCCGGCAGCTATCCTTGAGAACCAGAAATTCTGGGTTAGCCTGAACAATCGATCACATCATCACTTACCATAAGATGAGATAGTGGTCAAAGGCTAACCTATCAGGCATAAAAAAAATCATTGGTACCCCAAAATCAAAACATATATTTCACCTACTTTTATGAGAAAGCTTTTACAAACTGGTATCACTAAGGACGTCTTTACCATCAGTGATGTACTCCGCTTATAAAAATAATAGAAATTTCGCATACTGTGTGCGTGATCAAGCATTTCAAACGTGGCCTGTTATTTTGGTTACGATTGCAGAGCTACGGTCTTTCTTGATCATAATTTGTAAATGCTCGTGAAACAGACTTCCCACCCACGGAGTTGATGTGGTTCTAGTAACCAAAGGTTGAAATGCTGAATCAAAATAAGAAATCTTTTCACACCCGCTTGTGCTAAACAACTACTTCCTGTTACCTACTTTTAAAAAATCTATCTGCATAGATTCTAGGTTTGAAGCTTTCGAAGTGTAGCTAAGATAATAAGCAACGTTCGCTGCGGTAATAAATGGATGGGTGACCGCTATAGTGGCATTACTACTGAGCGTGCACGTGCTTCGGAGGGTCGTCGTCAGTCCCAGTTGTTGTCTTGGATGGCAGTTGTTACAGTTTGGTGGTAAAGCATCTTGCAAATGCCCTCTTGGGTGGCCTAGCCACCACACTCAAGAAGTAGAAAATCTGTCGCCAAGAACTTTTTTTATTTGATTGTGACTGAACATGCAAGAGGTACCTAGTTAAGCAGTAAATTCTGCATATCTCACACACCACACCTCGTAACTTAATTTTTTTACGAAATAAGTTATGCACATGAAAAAATTCAAAATAACACGCCAAATCTAGCGATTGTTAGCTCGTAACCTACACAAAAGGTCATTCTTACATTTCTACCCAAAGTTGACACCTCACAAGTTTCAAGTATCACCTTGTTTACATTTTGCGCGCAGTTACGAGTTGTCAACACATACTTTGTACGAACGTAATGTACGTTCGTACGTAAAGAAATTTGATTAGTTGGGTGGGCCGTTACTATTTGTAAGTTTAGGACGACGACGTTGCGAGTTTTAACTGTTTAAAATAAATTAGGAAAACAAGTAATTTTTCAGTGAAAAGTGAATTATAGCTGAATACACCAGTCTTAAGGCTGAGTTTCATTTTTTAAAGCCTTTATTCACTGTGAAGATGAATTCCGCTCCGGGTCATGATATTATGATAGCGTATTATTATAATTATATATACATATTATTATTAGTCAACCGTTATGTTATTATGATTTTTGGCTGGATTTTGGTTGTAATTTTGGGGATTGCCGCGGGCTTGCGCGCGTGATCCTCTAATAACCGGGAAACCTAGTTTCTATTTCGTATGTAAAAATTCGCACGCACGTCAGCGAAATATTACGAACATTTTTTATCATCAACAAGCTGAGTCCATAGTTCATGTTACTCCTGTTCAAATCACAGTAACTGTGTTTGGGCTAATTTTTAACAGCTCGTGGTGCTTTTGTAGAAATTTTTTTTTATGCATAGCTGGCCAGCATTCAAATAGCACACAAACCATAAATTGCCTTTATTTTTATATCATGTTCTAAATTTCATACTGTGTACACATTGTGTTTAATTATTCATTTTCAGAGTTGCTATTATCATTTCTATGCTTTTCAACACCATCATAATGACTATCATCTTTTACATATATGTTGAAATTGCATCATCTACTGGGTCGAGGCCGTACTCGGGATATATATTTACGTCTGAGCTGAAAATCGAAATACCGTACCATCTACGGGGGCACCCACCATCTACGCCCGGACTCCCAGGATAGTACCTTCCCTACGAGGTGAAAACAGAAAGGCCGTACACCCACGATCCACAAATTTTGTGTTGACTACCAAACTAGCTAGCCACACCATGGTAGGTAGGTACCTACTGCGTATAGAATAAGTAGTAGATTGTTATAAAGGCATCGAAAGGAATCAATTCCCATAGGTACGAGGTATTTTGACTATACTACTGAGCCCTATAATAGTCCAAGTAGGAATTGATTTTTAAGGACTTTCAGTCGTGTTACACTTTTCACTTTGAATATAAGGAAAGCAAAGAATAGTTGATTTTCGAAAATATTCATTAATCCTAATAACATGAGTACCTCCTATTTCAAATTAATTGAGAGGTTACAAGTTACAACAATTTGTGAAATTTTAGTTTTTTTTAAATTCCGGACAGGTTAGTCTTTGACCACTATCTCACCTGATAGTAAGTGATGATATGGTTGGAGATTTTATTCAGGGTAACCTAAAATTACTTGCTCTCAACTCACCGTTAATTGCTTGGCGAACGATTATCTACTCGAGGATGGTAGCTAGCAATGCGGGCATTTTCTAAATGCCCTACTACCACCTAAGACAACAACCGTGTGCACGGAAGTGCTCAGTAGTAATTCACTAGCGGTCACCGATCCAAGTGATGACCGCGGCGAATATAGATAAGAGAAATAGTATATTATGTAATGTGCACTAAATTGTATAACTATTTACCAGATGAGCTGGTAAAATTAACAACAAAGTTTATAAAACAGCCACTAACTATAGTCTCTGATTTAAATTTTGGGGATTAAAATTATGTTCGTTCAACTTAAACCGAATACCAAATTATGTATCTGACAGGACTAAGACCAATAATAGTCAAGTTTTAATCAAGTTCGTGGTGTAGAATCGGCCTCATTATTTGTCTCCTTTTTTGACCGAATTAAACCTGTAAACATTTGTTATATTTTAAATTCCAACCATAAAACTAAAATATCAAGGGTCTTTACACAGTGACTTTCATATGGTCGTGAACTGACAAAAAAGACGATCGAAAAGAGGCAGTAGGTGTCCGTAAACTGACGTAAAATCGAATTTCTTATAGTTTTATAAAAGCATATCCGACAAAAATATGACTGGCTATACCTACTTGATCTTCATTCTTTATTATCAAGTTTAAAAATACCTAATGCTTTTTACTGATCTAAATTTTTAGTTAAAGCCATCAATTACAACAGAATAAACATATTGAATTTCCATCACAACCAAAAACTTGACATCCGTGAATAGCAATTAAAGTATAACTGAAATCAATACAATAATACGATAAATATTTTAAGATGGACAAACCCGACAAATCAAACGAAACGAAAAAAAAAGAAACATGTAAAAGTATACGAACGCAACGCAATCATCACAAAAAAAAGTGTCTATGGCTACTATACTACTATCATGGAAATAATCGTACAACAGGAATGAGCTCTATCTGTGCGTCATGCAGCTAAATTATAGAAAATAAAACCTTATGCTAAGGAGGTAAGAGTCTTGTTGCGCGCAAAATAAAAATGAAGCCGAGTGAGAAGGCTACCACTGAACCCTGTATCCTGTTCTAACAGTGACTTAGAGTTGCCAGACTTAAGTCGATTTCAATCCTGTCGTTGTTTGTCGAAATATATGCGATTGATGTAATGTAATGAATTAAAAACATTTACTTATTAAAATGTTTCTAAACATAAATAATAATTTAGTACCAACATGTTAAAGCAATATTATATGTTGCTACGTGTAAAGCCTTAGTAACGCAAAAATTTTGCGATTGGCGTATAGGTTTTCTTTTATGTGTATGAAATACGGACACCTGACCTGACAACCCCACATGAAATTGCCAACTCGGACGTTAATAGCGGAGTTTTTTTTGATTTCTTGATATTTTTGAAGAAGTTTAGTAAAAATAGGGAGAATTTGTCTCGTGGAAGCTTGCGTTAGCGAGTATTATCCTGATTATGGTTTATCTTTTCACAGGTTCAATAGTTTTAAACATAATTTGATAGTGATTAATTATGGTGACCATGCATGACTATCCAATCCTAGTTCAAGAACAAATTAAATACATATGTATTTTTTATTCCTTTCAATATTAAAATGACTTTATTTCAATTTCAGATTTCCTAAAGATCCTAATGTTAGTTTAACTCATAATGCAAAATTAGAAACAATGAAACGTATAAGGCATAAGCTGGGTTTGCGGCAGAAACTTCACAAGGCTGTTTTATTTAACAATATCTGATTTAGAATTACACTTAAATGTAAACTTCATTGTTTTTCTTACTTAATTAATGAAATATACCACAATAGGTAGTATATCGTAATTTTATCTCAGTCCAACTGCATGCCGTGTACCACAAGGACCAGTAGGTAGGTACCTACCTACACGACGCGAGTGTGAAAAGCAAGCAAAAACAGGAAATGTATAGTGCCGCAAAGAGCAAGTTTATCATTAGCATCTTCGATTAAAATCCATCTGAAGCAATGATCTGCTGACGTCAGATCTAAAATCATTTTTTATAATAAAATTATTGGCCTTAAATCATATTTCAATATTGTCACCATTGCCAGAGAGGGATAAGAGGTACAGTTACTGAGCTCTCGTTCAGCTTCAATTTTGCGACAACAGCTCATTCCTGTTGTACGTAGTACTTATTACTTCCAGGACTTCTATGCATTCATTCGTACTTCAGAAGTTTTGAAGAGCGCGGTAAAATATTAATCAATTAAATATCCTCGACTCGATATATTCAAAAGGCCACAGAGAACATGAGTTATGATAATAAGTATGTTAAACTGCTCGACGAAAAGTTGTTTCCCAATTTGCTTGCACGTGCTGTCATTGTTTTGGACTATGCTTCCTATTAGAACACACGAGCAGAAAAAATACCAATCTCGGCATAGGTATAAGAAACAAGTATAAATTAAATAAAAAAGTAAAAAACACGACTGCAATATATTTATTTTCGTTATGCTATTTATCGTTCCATTGAAATTAAAACAGCGAGTTTTATACATTTATGAAATTGTTTTTCATTGCCCTTCTTTTGGATACGCCACTCGACGGGCATAGAAAAATTTAGTATTTTATTTTATTTTTTGGCAACCGTTACATGGTTAATATTGCGCCAGCACGTACAATCGGTACTAAGCAGTTCACTTCCTCAAATTAATTATTTGTATCTGTATTGGCGATTGTAGTCAAGCTCAAATCTATTTAGAACCTAATGGTAGACAAAAATGTAATTTACCTATCTGAACGAAAACTCGCATATCATGTTGACAGTATAATTAAAATAATATAACTTGAACGCATCATTAATTATTTCCTTGACGTTGGTATATGATTCTGACCACTAAGCATTGTTCGAATTATGGTGGACAAGACCTTATAATTGGCTTTCAATTATCAGGCCGGTAGATCCGTGGATGGTAAATATCGTACCAGCAAAATATCTCTCAGCCCAATAATCCATGTACTATAATGGTCGTCAGTTCATGGGTTGCCAATTATCGGGGCGGTAAATCACGAGTCGGTGACTATTGGCTGGATATTACCGCTCGGTATGATTTAAAGGAGTAAATACACCAAGCGCCTGGCGGTAGCGGGGCTGGCGGGCGCGGGGCAGTTGCCGCGCGGTAGGCGTTCACACCAAATTCAAAATGGCGGCGCGTGTGGGCGCATGCCCGCCGCCAGCGTTGCCATGTATACAGATTTCTCCTAATTTATAATGATTTTTTATTTCGATGTGCGATACAGATTACCATTGGCTACAAATTTTAAGAATTTTCACATTCTAGTGACCTAATTGCAGCAATCTGCTTAAAAACATATCAAAATAAATAATCTACTCATACTCATGCCGTCGGTAATTATAGTGCTTATGACTTCTGAAATAAACTAATATTGTATTGTATTATTATTAAATGTTGTCAGCAATATCTTATCAAGCCTTGTCGCATTTATAAGAAACATTGATGGATATGTATAGTAACACATAGTTAGGTGATTAGTGATAGATAGATTTGCTAGTATAGTGTGGTATCTGGCCAGGCGTTCATTAATAAAATAACCTACCTCCTATGACAACAACCTGGATCGATCGATGACGCAACGGCTTAACGTGCACTTCTAGGCATATAGGAGCGTAATTCTAAATCCCACTAATAGTGACCCATCCAAATTAGAGTATTGTATATATAAATTATCGATTTTTGACCTAGTAGATAGATAACTTTTGCTCTTTTGGCGACATAGCCCACTGCGCCCTGTACTGCAAGATACGCCACACGTACGCATTCTTGATATTTTTTTTATTTATACCTACCTCACGTCACGCCTACCACACTCCTTCGTGCTTCGCTTCATCGCCTTGATCAGCAACTATAACGCTACGTCACTAACCTATCTATCAATATTTCATATAGATGCGACAAGACTCACGCTTAGATCAATTCTTCAATTCTTCTTATGGGTCACAATTTGATGTGACACAGGCAATTTGCATTTCTTCATTACTCCGGAAATGGAACCGACTTCAATACTCAAAAGTGTGAAATAACTTGTTGAAGTCGGTACCATGCGCACAATATTGTGATAAAATGTACTTTTGAACTATCATGGTACCGACTTCTACAAGTTATTTCACAATTTTAAGTGTGCAATTCGGTTAATTTTCAGGTTCATTATTTTTTGTGACACTACTTACGGGATGGATTGCCATTCACTGTCAATGAATATAATCATCAAGATATGAAAATACATTTTACTTATTGGAAAAAAATACAACTAATCAAAAATACCTAGATCGATTTTGATGAAATTTAAATGGGATCACACGGGAAGCATCAACTTTCAGATAAAATTAATCTTCAAAATCAGTACACCCAGTCAAAAGTTCTGCGGTATCAAACATAAAAAAAAGACATGCTGAGTGCCTTCTTCTTTTTTAAAGTCGGTTAAAAAAGGTTGCATATACACAGTGTCTAATGTTGTATTGATAATGACACGGAACCTTTCGTGCACAAGTCCGACTCGTATGTAGCCATATTTTTCTTACGATTTAATCACCTCCGTTTTGGTAAAAAAATCTAAAAACTGATTCAACTAATTTTTTATGTAATTATCTAACCTACTTACAATTTTGCACGAGATTCAGTTGCGAACTGCGACTTGTAGGGGAGAATACCTGGACAGATAGAAAAACATTTTTGTCGAAGCTGAAACGGAGACGCTTCGTGCTCACTTGGTAATAATCTCAATTTGTTTGGTCCAGCACTAATTTCCTTATCAATTCTCTGTTCCATAATACCTATTCCAAACACTAGGTAAAATCAAAATCAATAAAATCCATACATCAATATTCCAATCAGTATGAAACGTAGTGCATAAAGAAAAGCCAAAGTTGGTAAGTAGTTAAAATCCAAGTGTAACCTGCTCCGAAATATTCTTAAAATAGACACAATAATTAATCAACACTTTTGTCAATTCTTTTTTTATATGGCAGATATAAGATCATTTTAAAGTTTTAGAACCCCATATAACTATCGTTTTGTAAAGTTTCAAAAAACTGAATCGCCAAAAAAATTCAATAGACATATCGAACCTGAAATCAGAATCGATACTTCTACACAACTTTTTAAAAGTAATAAGCCTTAGCTTAAGCATTTCAGACTTTACTACACGCTGTGATGAATTAGATTTAAAAACCGATTACCAATTTTACATTTTTAAACCACAACCACACGCATACAAATTTATACAGAGCAGAGCTTTGAAAAAGCAACTTCGTCATTAAATAGTAGTTCTTTGATTTTATCCTAATGAAAACATCGGAACCATCAACAAAACTAGTAACACCGAGGAGCGCGGTTGCGGTGATGTTGGCAGCGCTGGAGGGGTGCGCGGGCGGCGCGCGGCGCAGGTCCCGCGCGGGTGCTCGGTGTGAACGCCTCCATACAACCCCATACATTTCAGACAGCGCGGGACCGCCACGCGCCGCCTACCGCGCACGCCCCGCGTCTGGTGTGCACACAGCTTAATTCGACCAAGGATTAGCCATCCCAATAGTTACCGGCCTGATAACTCGTGTACATGGACGTGAAATACTTGGTTGCCAATTATTGGGCCGGTAAATTTCAGGTTGGCAGTTATCGTGGTCGGCTAATATCGTCTCCCCAGTAAAACACCTAATACAACTCGATACTTACATATAAGATAAACTTCCTTTATTTTTTTTTTGTGGCAATTGTTTAGAACATTTTTGCCAGGATCATGTCAAAAGTGATTACAAATAAACTTAATCGGAGAAATTTTTAATTTTGCATCTGAAACAAAAGGAAAAATATCTTTATCTACATACTACTTATCTACAGAATTCTAAACATAAAAGATGTTAATATCTCAATGGTATATATGTTAATATTACTCAAAATGTTATCTATATGGATGGGAAATGGGAATTTATACTAATGACTTGAATAATGAATTATGATCATATAAGGGGCAAGAAAAGAAAATATGGTTTAAATCAGCTTCATCCATGCCACACTCACAGATTGATGAATCTTTAATCCTCAATTTCTTAAGATGGACAGCAGAAGGGCAATGGCCGAATCTCAATCTATATATTAAACTACAAATTTTCCTGTTGCACTTGAATTTAAAAAACCAGGGTTTACTTTGAATGACAGGTTGGAATGTAGCATAATTACATCCTGTCCGTCTACTGGACACTGACCATCTCTTTGACCATCTAGACTTTAAGTCACGACTAGGGAGAAGTAAAAGGTCTTGGAGATAATTTTTAAAGGGAACCTTATCACCACATATTACAGCTTGCTTTGCTATCTCATCAGCTTTTTCATTGCCTTGTATATTATTATGACTTGGAATCCAAGCTAAGTGGACGGAATAACCAAACATATCTTTGCATTTGAATATAATCCAGTTTTTGGAACCTATTTTAAATGGATTGATCTTAAAAGCTTGAAGAGCACTTAATGAATCTGAAAAAATAACTGTTCTCTTTAATTAAAATAGTAATATGTAATTAATAGCTTCCAATATACCCCTACATTCACCTACAAAAACTGAAGTTTCAGGTGGACATTTAATTTTTTGTACTATATTATAATTTTGGTGAAATAGTCCAACACCAACACACCCATTTTCATCCAATTTTGAAACATCTGTAAAAATGCTATGCCATCCATTCCAAAGGTTATCCTTAATTCTAAGGAAGTGTCTATTAACAAAAGGATCTCCTTTTCTTAAATCTAAATTAAGGTGTAGAGTGGGTTCAAGCACTGATAGTTAAATTCAAACAAAGATATTTTAGGGGTTCTATGAGTTGGGTATTTTAAGGCTATAATTTTTGTATAACTCAGAACTAAGCAAGGAGTTTTTTTTATGTTTCCAATAAGGCTGAGAAATATAAGTTAACAATAATTGTAATTTAGGAAAAAGAGGATGAGAGGAAAACTGAAACAAACGGAATAAAAACATATCTGAAAGATATTGACGTCTCAAGTCTAAAGGTGGTTCGACACATTCCACTTGCATAGCATTTTTAGGAGTAGACCTCATTGCTCCAATTACAATACGTAACGCTCTTGCTTGTATCAAATCCAATGAATTCAGAGCGCTCTTACAAGCTGGCTCATACAAAAATGAAGCATAGTCAATAACACTGCGAATAATAGCATTATATAAAAGTTTTAAATAATAGGGATGAGCACCCCACCAAATTCCAGCCAAACACCGTAAAATATTCAGATTCTTTTCACATTTCACTTTAATATAGTTAATATGAGATGAAAAGTTTAATTTACTGTCTAAAATGAGACCTAAAAAATTATTTTCATTTTCTACAGGTATCCTAATATTGTTGACCATTATGTTGAGTCTTGGTTTTAACTGTTTTCTAGTGAAGATAACAGCAGTACTTTTTTGAGGAGCTATGTCCAGACCATTGTTACATAGCCAAATATTTAATGACTCAAGAGCTTGAGATAATTTTTGGGCAGAATTTAAAATATCACTATCTGAAATATATAATAGAAGATCATCGGCATATTGTAGTATTCTACAATAAGGGGTTACAAATCTATTTAAATCATATGTATAAACATTAAAAAGAAGAGGACTTGTTGATATTTAGGTGGAAATAAATGAAATAATAGTTGAAAATGCAACGAACGTATAATGATTTTATAAAGCACACACCACAGGTTACAAGTTAGCTTACAAGAAGAAACCAAAGATAATAAAATGTTGCTAACTTATAATATGGCTGCGTTCTTATTTCCCAACACTCCCCTCAGAACGCAGACCCATTTTACTGACACAAAACAAATGTTTTTCAAAAATAGTACCTTTAGTCAAGTTATCAGCTACCATGTTGCAACCATTTACAAATTTAAATTTAACTTTACAATTAACAATGTTTTCTCTAAGAAAATGTAAACGAATATCTATGTGTTTAGTTTTTGGTTTATAACAGTCTGTTGATGCCAGTCTTATTGCACTTTGATTGTCACAGTGGATGAGTAGCGCACTGTCCACGCCTTGACCGAGCTCGGCCTGCAGTTGCTGCAGCCACAGGGCCTCCTGGGTCGCCGCCGCCATCGCCATGTATTCGGCCTCCGCCGTAGAGAGTGCCACGGTTTGCTGTTTGCATGAATTCCAAGATATACAAGCATTCTGAAACAGAAAAATATAACCTGTGCACGATCTTCGATCCACTGGGTCGCTCGACCAGTCAGCATCGCAATATCCAGTTATTTCCTTTGAATCATCTTTGACATAGCATAGCTTTAGGTTTCTGGTTCCTTGAAGATACCTCATAATCCTTTTTATTCCAAGCCAGTGTTGATTTCCTGGACTGTTACAGTACTGACTCAATCTATTAACCGCATAGGTAATATCAGGTCTCGTGACCTGTGCCAGATATATCAGACATCCCACTGCTTCCCTGTATGGGATATATTTGTTCTCATCTTCAGGATTTTTCTCAAATTTTGCATTCACCTCTATCGGGGTACGAACTGGTTTGCATTCAGACATATTAAAACGTTCCAATACTAGGTTTATGTATTTTTCTTGATCTAACATTATCATACCTGCCTTTCGATTCCTCTTTATGTTCATGCCGATACAATTCTTAATTTCACCTAGGTCTTTCATACTACATTCTTCTTTTAACTTGTTTTTAATCTCTGTTGTTTTATCCTTATCATTTGTGAATATCAAAAGATCATCCACCCACACAGCAATGAATATAGTTGTAGACTCATTTACTAAAAAATAAATACAGGGATCTACGTGTGATCTTTGCAAGCCAATTCTTAATAAAATATTGTTCAATTTAAGATTCCACTGCCGGCTAGCTTGTTTTAGCCCATAAATTGATTTATGTAAAATGCATACTTGATCATTTTCTTTGTAATATTCTGGTTGTGACATGTATATCTCAGTATCTATGTCACCCTGAAGAAAAGCACTTATGGCATCCATCTGAAACATTTCTAAATCATACTTTGCAGCCAGTGAAAGTAAGAATCGAACAGATGTATATCTTACAACAGGAGCATATGTCTCATCATAATCACTTCCTTTTCTCTGTGTATACCCTTTAATAACCAATCTTGCTTTAAAACGGATAATCTCACCTTTTTCATTTGTTTTAGTTTTATAGACCCATTTACATGGTAAGACTCTTTTCCCAGATGGTGCATCAACCAGTGACCAAGTTTTGTTTTTGATCAGAGAGTCATACTCTTCTTGCATAGCCTTTTTCCATTGATCAGCATGACATGATGATAATGCTTCGTCTGCTGTTTGTGGATCATTTAAATTAAGTATTGGACAGAAGTAACTTACATCATGGTCATCTGTTTCTGCATGCTGAACAACTCTCTGTGGTCGTAAATTTATGTTTCTTATTGGTGACTCGGGATCAATTGATTGTTCTGATATGTAAGATGAATCATTCTCGCCAGACTGGTAGTCCTTGCTTGACTCACCAGTAAAATGGTCTATGCTGTCCTCTAATTCTTCTTTATAGGTTTCTTCGAGTGGCTGTATCTCTGGACTGCTGCTGTTGGATGTACAAGGTAAGTATATATTATAATCATATTTTTTTACATTTTCTAAAAATACTACATCTCTGCTTTTTATGATTTTATTGGTAGCTGGATCTAGAATTCGGTATCCTTTGGTAGATTCACAATAACCAACAAACAATAACTTTCTGGATTTAGTCCCATTTTTGGCGCTTTTCTTTAGGAACTTGTGTCATTACTTCACATCCAAATACTTTTAAATTAGACAAGTTCGGTTTCTTACCAGTCCACATCTCTATAGGTGTTTTACCATTAATTGATTTTGTAGGTGATCTGTTGATTATATATGCTGCCGTTGCCAGGGCCTCAGCCCAGAACTGTTTTGCAAGCTGAGCATCAAACAACATACATTTTGCTCTTTCCACCAGAGTCCGGTTCATCCGTTCAGCAAGACCATTCTGCTGGGGTGAGTACGGAGCACTTGTTTGATGTTCAATTCCATGTTTGTTCAAGAAGTTTTTAAATTCTCTATTGCAGTATTCTTTGCCATTATCAGAACGAATTATTTTTATTTTTCTCTCATGTACATTCTCTACTTTGTTTTTGTAAATTTCTACAATATTCAATTTATTTTTCAAAAAATAGACATGAACTCGTCTTGTGTAATCATCTATGAAAGTAATAAAATATTTCATACCTCCCAAAGATTCCTGCTCCATTGGTCCACATAAATCAGTGTGAACCAGCTGCAGTGGTTGTGAAGATCTTGAACCAATGTTGTTAAAAGGCAATCTGGCCTGTTTCCCTGAGAGACATGTAGTACAAGTAATAGAACCTTTAGTTTTGTCTGAGAAAGGCTGAACACCCTCAGCACACTCAGGCAGCTTGTTAACATCGGAAAAATTCAGGTGTCCCATGCGCCTATGCCACAGGACAAAATCATTTAAGTTCTCTGGACAAGACAGATTAGAAAATACCTCTCTATGTGTATTTAATAAATATAAATTGTTTACTAGTGTGGCTGAACACAGGAGTTTGCCATTTTTATCATAAATATCACAACCTTCATCTCTAAAATTTACATTACAGCCATTTTTCACCATAGTACTGACTGACAGGAGATTTGCAGCAAGTTTAGGTATGTATAAAACTTGTCTTACCTGAATTTTGTTTTCTATATTACCATTTAGCAATAAATTGACCTTTCCCATACTTTCCACAGGTAGTGGTGTCTTACTGGCAACAGTTATGGTGGGTATCGGTGGACATGTAATATCATACATCCAGTCACATCTATTTGTCATATGCATAGAGGCACCCGAGTCCACATACCAAAGGTCCGGATTCATTGTTTGAGGGGATGCTGAAAAAGCTGCAACAAAACCTTTATTTCCTTCTGTACTTGCTACATTCTTCTTTTTCGGAGCGTGACAATTCTTAGCAAAGTGTCCATGCTTGTTACAGTTATAACATCGGGGTCCTTTGTAGGCCTTTGTTGAATCATATTGATTTCTTTGAATGACCTTTTTCCTTGTGAAGAATGCTGAATTATCGGAGCATTGCACTTCCTGCAGGAGTTTAGATTTAATAGAATCAGCACTTATCTTGATGCCAGAGCTCTCCAGTCCCATGATCATGGGCTTATAAGCTTCAGGGAGGCCAGCTAACATCAGTGTACCAAGCCATTCATCATCAATGTCAAACTTAATATTCCTGAGCTTGTGGGCAGTCGACATTATTTTATTCACATAATCATCTACGCTTCGGGAAGATTCCAATGTAGTTGTTATCAGGTCTCTCAACAAGGCTACTCTCCTGTACAACCCGCTGTCGTCAAAAGCCTGTTCCAAACTCTCCCAGACTTCTTTACAAGTAGTTGCATTCTGAACATGTACGTAAATAATAGGGTCCAGTAATAAAATCAACTTAGATTTTGCCTTGGTTTCCTTATTTTGCTCTGTATTGGTACCGATGACACAACTCCATATATCGTCGAGTTCGAAATATGCTTGGACTGCAAACTTCCAACTGGCATAGTTATCTCTTCCAACTAATCTGTCGATATGAAATGGATTGTAACTTGAATTCGACATCTTCTATCCGTATATATGATTTTTACGTGATTTCTGACCGGGCACACCGCCCCGGTTAACCTCCAATAGTATGACAGACAAAACACGCCCGCCGGTTTTCTTAATTTATACTGTTTCTTTTATTTCCACAAGTAGCAATCAACCACGCTCTGCTACCATGTTGATATTTAGGTGGAAATAAATGAAATAATAGTTGAAAATGCAACGAACGTATAATGATTTTATAAAGCACACACCACAGGTTACAACTTACAAGCTAGCTTACAAGAAGAAACCAAAGATAATAAAATGTTGCCAACTTATAATATGGCTGCGTTCTTATTTCCCAACAGGACTTAAGACAGAGCCCTGAGGCAGACCTTTGAAGATAGATCTGGAAAATTTAATATCTCCGTTAACTCTAAGTTGAGCTGTACGATCTTGAAACAGATTAAGTATAAAGTTAGTAATTTTACTTAGAATAGATAGACTTTCCATTTTACTTTTAAGAATAGAGAGGATTGTAGCGGAGTTCTTCGTGGAGCAGCACAACCGCAGTAATTATAGTTAGTAATTAATAATTATATAGCGCTACGATGCAGGCATGAGGTTATATGAACGTGGTTTACTTCGAAGATGATGGATGAAAAATAAACACGCAGAGCCAATGCACATCAATATATTGGTCACAATATACGAGTACATCAAATTTAAGTATTTTGTTATTAACTATGATTTGAGATTAGAATAATATTCAAAAATGGTGTTTTTCAAGGGAAACCAAAAGGGAGGATCAAAATGAATCAAACAAGAGATTACAAACAATATTGACAAGCAGCCACAGATTATAGAAACAGTGACTTTGTAGTAATTGTTAAGAATACCACAGATATTATAATTATTGCTATAACAAGGATAACATTGTCATATGCTGAACATATGTCAATGAATGCAGCAACTATAGACTCGTTTATAGAGAATGAGAGTCTAATATCTGTAACAAAAATTGATAAACTATCTAATGTCCCTCTTCCTTTTCTAAAACCATATTGGCATTCAGGCAAAATTTCTGCTTTCGATTAACCACTCCAGGCGATTTTTTATAAGATGTTCTGCAATCTTTGTCAAAACAGACGACATTGCTATTGGACGGTAAGTATCAAACATTTTAGGATCTTTACCGGGCTTTAAAATAGGAATTATAATTTGGGTTTTCATCACATCTGGAACAAACCCTAAATCTATCATCAAATTTATCATTTCCAAATAATACATTAAAATTGTTTCACCAGCATTAACTAAAAAGGAATATGGGATTCCATCTGGACCGGGTGAAGAATCTTTAACAGAAATGAGAACAAGGTTTTTTTTTTTTTTTTTTTATACTGAACTGGGTAGCACTTGACCACTATCTCACCTGATGTTAAGTGATGATGCGGTCGATTATGGAGCGCGCTTACCCAGAAGATACCTGTTCACTCGCGTTTTGAAGACCCCCATATTGTACTTAACCGGAAACACAGACTCAGGCAGGGTATTCCATTCCCTAGCGGTTCGTATAATGAACGAAGAAGCAAATCGCTTTGTTCGGGTAAATGGAATATCTACCATATAGCGGTGGCGCTTTGGAGTATCCCTGGATGTCCGGTTAAAGAATGGGGATGGCGGAATCAAATCATGTAGTTCTGTGGCACACTCCCCGAAATGTATCCGATAAAAAACCGATAAGCAAGCGACTTTGCGGCGATGCTCGAGACTTTGGAGTCTCTTGCTTACAAGTTCGTCGTCGTTAATGAGTCTCTTGGCTCTCCTCTCAATAGCTTCCAGTGTCTCCAGCTGGTATTTGGCAGAACCATCCCAAAGGTGAGAACAGTACTCCATACACGACCGGACTTGCGCTTGATAAAGATTCAGCAACTGTCCCGGTGTGAAGTATTGTCTCACCTTAGCCAAAACACCAAGCTTTTTTGAGGCTAGCTGGGCTTTAGACTCAATATAGGAGCCGAAATTGAGAGTCGGTATTAATGAGATGCCAATAAGCTCGAGATGGTTACTTATCGGCACGGACACATCCCTGAAAGTAGGAGCCAGCTGAAAAGGGCTCCGTTTGGCGGAGAAAAAACACGCCTGGGTTTTGGCTGCATTGAACTTGAGTGACGTTACGGACGGTCTTACGTCAATATACGCTCGCGCTAGTTTTCAATCAAAAAAATATTAATACTGTATATTTCGACGTAATAGTGACAAATTCCTGTGATACTTATTATTGAGAAACTGTGTTAGTGTTTGTGTCAATATATATCCTCGGATAGTGAATAAATACTTAATCTAGACCAGTGATACTAATAAATTGGCTTCTCGTTATCGTGTAGTTATCTACCCTCGAAAAGAAAATAATAAGTCTGTAGTGAGGGACAACCATTCAAACGTTTCGATTCTGCGCCACCTAGCGTCTACAGTGTACACAAACTTGGTGACCCTTTTATTATCAATACTTGAACTCCATCATGCCGAAGTGTTCTGCTTGCGGTAAATTTCTGACAACGGCAGGGGCCGCCACCTGTTCAACTTGTCCATGTGTTTATCATAAAGGGTGTGTGTCTATCCCGGATAATAAGGCAATAACAAAAGACTGGATTTGCCCGGATTGTAAAAAATTACATCGCAAAAATGAACACAGCACGACTCCAGTAAAAAACACCTGTGAAGCCGAAGCCCCCCTCACCCCCTGCAACACAATGCCCATCGATAGTTCCGCGCAAACTGAACCAGTGCTTACTATCCCCAAAACGCATAGGGATGGCGGGAAGGCGGAAGATTCGAATTATCAGGAGTTACGAGACATGCGTCGGGAGCTTGCTGCATATATAGCTGAGCAACGCGAGTTCCGACATGAGATCCGGACGTCATTAGCGGGTTTGGTACTGCGGATGGATGGGTTTGAGGAAAGAATCGTGGCTCTAGAAAATAAAGAGGTGGCATTTAAAATGGAAGAGGTTGCGGAACTACAGCAGACAGTTGTGCAGCTTAAGTCAGAGCTGAATGAACGGGACCAAGAGGCCTTACAAACGGACCTGGATATAGGTCACCTCCCAGAAGAACAAGGGGAGAATATCATACATACCGTCACTGTTCTTGCTGCAAAGTTGGGGGTTTCAATTGAAGAACGGGACATCATTTTTGCGGAGCGAGTTGGGCCGATAGAAACAAAAAGCACTAGTAACGTCGCCACAAGAGGGCGCCCGCGCCGCGTTGTGGTGCGTCTTGCACGTCGCCGCCTGCGAGATGAGGTGTTGTGCGCCGCGCGCGTACGTCGAAGCCTTACCACCGTCGACATTGGGCTGGCTGGGCCACCGCAGAGAGTGTTCGTGAACGAGAGGTTGACGCGGACTAATCGCCAGCTGTTCCACAAAGTGCGCGAGGAATGCCGCAAGAGTCAGTGGCGCTACTCGTGGACCAAAAAAGGACGCATTTTCACTCGCCAAAGCGATGGGAAACCGGTGATCTCCATACGCACGGACGCTGATTTGGCCCGTGTTTTTCATACTGGTATCGTTTGAGTCAATAACATTGTTGCTTATTCTCAACTTATATATATTATTACTTGTGTACCCTATTAAATCAATTTATATAGGCAAAATATATTTTAATATATCTTTATGTACCGGCTTTCTTAAATGTCATTATCAGCAAAAATACATACTACTAGATATTATTATTAATTTAATTATTACATTACCGTGTTATTATACATTGTTTTTTTTTACAAAACATGTATATTGGATTTAAACATAAAGAGTTATTTTGTTATCCATCACGCTTGTGTCATTAATAAAACTAGCTATATGAATCGCTCATACTGGAGAGCATTGATACACTGTCCTGTTATCTTTATAAATGATATAACCTACTATTGTCATTATGGTTAACAAACGTCTACGACTAGGTTTGTTAAATGCAGGTTCTCTTGGCACGAATCATGACAACACAATAGCTGCAGTTATGCGAAATGACTTAGACATATTAGCACTGACTGGGTCCAAGAGGGGGAGGAAGGTCGTGCACCTTCAATTCCAGGATACAGATTGAGAAATTCCCCGCGACCGCGTCCAAGACCGCGACCGGGTCCAAGAGGGGGAGGAAGGTCGTGCACCTTCAATTCCAGGATACAGATTGAGAAATTCCCCGCGACCGCGCGAGTTCCGCTCGCGTGGTGGCGGCGTCGGTTTTTACATAAAGCAGGGTATCACGGTGCGGACATGGCAACACCCAGTGGACCCACTTCATAGGAAAGTGGAACAAATGTGGCTCATTGTGACCCTTAACGGAAAGAAGCTTATAATTGGAACGGCTTACCGTCCGCACTGGGTTCAAGTAGACCTATTTTTTGATGCTATTACAGATTCTATCAGCTCAATTCCTGTTTATGATCATTTGATCTTATTAGGAGATTTTAATATTAATGTTTTACATACAAACGATAGTAACACAGTAAAGTTTAGCATGTTTCTGACATACTTTAGTCTAAAGCAGTTAGTCTCTGAGCCAACTCATTTTACTAAAACTAGTCAGACATTAATTGACGTGGTCTGTACAGACTTGCCTCCAAAAAAGATGAGTTTGGAACATATAGGCACTCTGTTTGGTCACTGCCTTGTAGTTTGTGATTTTAATATAAAATGTGAAAAAATTTACTCCTCGTTGTTTAACTTACAGAGCAAAGAAAAATATGTGTATGGAAAATTTTAATATTGACTTGCAAAATATATTTTGGGATGGCATAATATCCCAGCATTTTTGTGATGTTAACGAGATTTTGTCTGTTTTTAATCGGTGTGTCGTGGCACTTTTTGATCTTCATGCACCTATCACGTCAATCATCATCAAAAATCGCTCCTACCCATGGATTACCGACACCATAAAGCTTATGATGAAGCTGCGTGATGAAGCTGCAGCAGATTATCATAAAAATAAAACTGATGTTAGGAAAAATTACTACAAGAGCTTGAAATCCGCCGTAAATCAAGCACTTTTCTATGAAAAATCTGCTTATTTTAAATATAATATTAATAATAAAATGCGTGACCCGAAAATGCTTTGGAAACATCTAAAAAACACTTTATTACCTAAAAATAACACTGAATTACCACTATTTTTCGATGATCCAAACGCTATTAATAATCACTTTTTAAATATAGGTGGTGTCTCAGAAGCTTCAATTTCTCATTTGTCGTACTTTGAATATCATAGATTTAGCGAGGCAGTCTTTCATATCGAACCAATTGGTCTTGATAGATTGATAACAATAATCAAGAGCTTAAAGTCTAATGCAGAAGGTTTTGATGCCATTACCTTGGATATGATTTTAATGACATTCCCGTATACAGTAGACTTTATACAATCATTGATAAATACGTCTATTTGCAAGAGTACCTTTCCTGATATCTGGAAAATTGCAATTGTGTGCCCATTACCAAAAAACTCAAACCCTGTAAATTTAAAAGATCTTCGGCCTATAAGCATACTTCCATGTCTTTCTAAAATTTTGGAAAAAGCTGTTAGTACACAATTAACCGATTTCCTGGAGAAAAATAATATTTTGCCGGAGGTGCAGTCCGGTTTTAGAAAAGGGCGCAGCACTGCAACAGCTCTACTAGACGTAACCGACAATATACTTAATGCGCAAGACAAAGGTATGTGTACTCTCTTAGTGTTGCTAGATTTTTCCCGGGCATTCGATTCTTTAAATATAAATCTCCTAATGTCCAAATTGAGTTATTACGGATTCGATTCTCACGCGTTAAGATGGTTTAATAGTTACCTTAGTAATCGTCACCAATATGTGAAACTCAATCGGGCAGATGGTATACCACTGATGTCGGATAAAATGGCGGTAAATAGAGGAGTGCCGCAGGGATCCATTTTGGGACCGATCCTTTTTATATTATATTTGGCTGATATCAGATCGCATATAACAAACTGCCAATATCATATTTATGCTGACGATATACAGGTATATATATCTTGTAACCCGATCAATATTGATGATGCTATACACAAACTCAACGAGGATCTCTCAAAGATAGCTTCATGGGCCACAAATAACTGTCTCCTGCTCAATCCAATAAAAACAAAATACCTAATTTTCGGAAATAAACATCACCTTCAGAAGCTAAACCCGACGATCAATGTTACACTCATGGGTGAACCCATCGAACGGGTATATGAAGCACGCAATCTGGGGTTGTTAATGGATAGTGAACTACGCTATGAAAAACATATTGCCAACGCTATCAAAAGTTGTTTTTATAAACTTAAGGTCCTTTATAAAATGAGACCATACCTAAAGATAGAGCTACGCATTCAGTTGGTAGAATCGCTAATATTATCGAAATTCATCATCATCATCATCATCATCATTATCATTCATTCATTCATAATATATAAAGCTCGATTACCACTGACTGACTCACTGACTGACTGACTGACATAAATGTTCTCCTAGAAGGAGGCGAGTAGGACGACAATGATGTATGGCAAAATTGTAGGGGGGGTTTAGGTGAGTATGAGAAAAATCGAAAATCATAAAAATGACGCCTGCCAAGTAATGATGGATGACGTATCTCGAAAACGGTAAGAGATAGATAGGGGGTGTTTGAACAAATGTCATAGGGAATAGGGAGAGCAGTCAAGTGACAGCTGTCAAAAGTGCTCATCTCATTCTTCATAGTGCATTTGGAGTATTTTCCTTACATTTTCGACTGTATTTGGAGTTTTTATGGGATTTTCGACTAATTTTAGAGTTACTGTCATACAAGAAGGTATAGCGAGCCCGAAGGGCGAGCTTCTGGTGAGGCCGAAGGCCGAACTTTCGGCCCGCGAGGCCGAAGGCCGAGCGGATGGTGTGCGAGCCCGAAGGGCGAGCGTTTGGCGAGGCCGCAGGCCGAGCCGTGTTAGTGTCTTGCGAGGCCGAAGGCCGAGCCATATTAGTGTCTTGCGAGGCCGAAGGCCGAGCTCCGAAGTGACATGCCCCTCTCATTCTTCATACTGCATTTGGAGTATTTTACCATACAAAACCGACTGTTTTTGGAGTTTTTGTGGGATTTTCGACTGAATTTGGAGTTACTGTTATACATGAAGGTATAGCGAGCCCGAAGGGCGAGCTTCTGGTGAGGCCGAAGGCCGAACTTTCGGCCCGCGAGGCCGAAGGCCGAGCGTATGGTGGGCGAGCCCGAAGGGCGAGCGTTTGGCGAGGCCGCAGAACGAGCCGTGTGAGTGTCTTGCGAGGCCGAAGGCCGAGCTCCGAATTTACATGCTCCTCTCATTCTTCATACTGTGTTTGGAGTATTTTACCATAGGTTACCGACTGTTTTAGAAGTTTTTGTGGGAGTTTTGACTAAATTTGGAGTAACTGTCCGAGGCCGAAGGCCGAGCTCCGACTTGAGAGTATTTTCCACATCTCCGACTGGTCTCCATGGTAACTGCCCGCGATAACCAAAGCACCTACGAGTGGGATTTCTTTACCAAAGTGTATCACAACCTTGGTACGATTTTGACCGTACCACTTTTTTATGGCAGTAGGGTAAATCTGGTTTGGTGGCTACAGTATGAATCTCTATTGTATTCAGAGTTTATATGGGATTTCATACTTCTATTGGAGTTATAATTATTTTTTTATTTAAATGTTTAAGGTGCTTTTATGACAGTTCGTACTGACTCAAGATAGATGCGGGCCGCTTGCGGCCCGCACACTGCACGAAAAACTAGTCATTATTATTATATTATATAAAGCTCGATTACCACACACTGACTGACTGACTCACTGACTGACTGACTCACTGACTGACATAATTGTTCTCCCAGAAGGAGTCGAGTAGGAAGAAAGTGATGTATGGGAAAAGTGTAGGGGGGGTTTAGGTAAGTATGGGAAAAATCGAAAATCATAAAAATGACGCCTGCCAAGTAAAGACGGATGACATATCTCGAAAACGGTAAGAGATAGATAGGGGGTGCTCGACCAAATGTCATAGGGGATCGGGAGAGCAGTCGAATGACACCTGTCAAAAATGCTCCTCTCATTCTTCATTCTTCATTTGGAGTATTTTTCTTACATTTTCGACTGTATTTGGAGTTTTTGTGGGATTTTCGACTGAATTTGGAGTTTTTGTGGGAATTTTTTGAAATCTGTAATTTTTTTTTAGGCTCAGATGCTCCTCTCATTCTTCATACTGTATTTGGAGTATTTTACCATACATTTTCGACTGTATTTCAAGTTTTTGTGGGATTTTCGACTGAATTTGGAGTAACGGTCCTATATCGGGTTATAGCGAGCCCGAAGGGCGAGCTTCTGGTGAGGCCGAAGGCCGAACTTCTGGTGAGGCCATAGGCCGAACTTCGGCCCGCGAGGCCGAAGGCCGAGCGTATGGTGCGCGAGCCCGTAGGGCGAGCGCATGGCGAGGCCGCAGGCCGAGCCGTGTTAGTGTCTTGCGAGGCCGAAGGCCGAGCTCTGAATTTACATGCTCCTCTCATTCTTCATACTGTATCTGGAATATTTCACCTTACATTTTCGACTGTATTTGAAGTTTTAGTGGGATTCTCGACTGAATTTGGAGTTTTTGTCCTATAACAGTCAAATTCTTGATTTCTGTAATTTTTTTATTATGCTTCGATGCTCCTCTCATTCTTCGTACTGCATTTGGAGTAGTTTACCTTACATTTTCGACTGTATTTGGAGTTTTTGTGGGATTTTCGACTGAATTTGGAGTTACGGACCTACATCAGTGTATAGCGAGCCCGAAGGGCGAGCTTCTGGTGAGGCCGAAGGCCGAGCGTATGGTGCGCGAGCCCGAAGGGCGAGCGCTTGGCGAGGCCGTAGGCCGAGCCCAGTTAGTATCTTGCGAGGCCGAAGGCCGAGCTACGTGTTGACATGCTCCTCTCATTCTTCATACTGTATTTGGAGTATTTACCTTACATTACGGAATGTATTAGGAGTATGAGTACGTTCTTATGCCAATTTCGATGACGTCTGCCAAATAAAAAAAGTTTTTCCGATTTGGCTGAAAATCGATATCTAGGTCGTTCTGGACGTTCTTATTCCAAATTTGAAATTTTTTTTTCGATGACGTCTGCCAAATAAAAAAAGTTTTTCCGATTTGGCTGAAAATCGATATCTAGGTCGTTCTGGACGTTCTTATTCCAAATTTGAAATTTTTTTTTCGATGACGTCTGCCAAAAAAAAAAGTTTTTCCGATTTGGCTGAAAATCGATATCTAGGTTGTTCTAGACGTTCTTATTCCAAATTTGAAATTTTTTTTTCGATGACGTCTGCCAAGTAAAAAAAGTTTTTCCGATTTGGCTGAAAATCGATATCTAGGTTGTTCTGGACGTTCTTATTCCAAATTTGAAATTTTTTTTTCGATGACGTCTGCCAAGTAAAAAAAGTTTTTCCGATTTGGCTGAAAATCGATATCTAGGTTGTTCTGGACGTTCTTATTCCAAATTTGAAATTTTTTTTCGATGACGTCTGCCAAGTGATGAATGAAGACATATTTCGAAAACAGTAAGAGATAGATGGGGGGGTCTCTGAACAAATGTCATAGTGAATATGGAGAGTACGAATGATACGCGAAAAAAAATCCAAAATGGCGGAATTCAAGATGGCCGCCATACAAAGTGCTCCGATCACGCTGAAGTGAGGCCGTAAGGCCGAGCTTCAGTGGGTTCGGAGTGCTTTGCATGGTGGCCATCTTGAATTCCGCCATTTTGGATTCGTCCTAGGTGCCCCTCTTATTCTTCATACTGCATTTGGAGTAATTCATTTTATGTTTGGACTGTATTAAGAGTTTTTGTGAGAGTTTTGACTTTATTTGGAGTGACTGTCCAAGGCCGAAGGCCGAGCTCCGACTTGAGAGTATTTTTCCACATCATCGACTGGTCTCCATGGCAACTGCCCGCGATAACCAAAGCACCCACAAGTGGGGTTCTTTTACCGAAGTGACTCAGAACCTTGGTACGATTCTGACCGTACCACTTTTTTATGGCAGTAGGATGAACTTGGTTTGGTGGCTACATTATGGTTCTTGAATGTATTAAGAGTTTATATGGGATTTCATAATTCTATTGGAGTTTTGAACATGCTTTTTTTCAAGTTAATAAGGTGCTTTTATGACAGTTCGTACTGACTCAAGATAGATGCGGGCCGCTCGCGGCCCGCACACCACTTACCATCTAGTTATAATATATAAAGCTCGATTACCACTGACTGACTGACATAAATGTTCTCCTAGAAGGAGGCGAGTAGGACGACAATGATGTATGGCAAAAATGTAGGGGGGGTTTAGGTGAGTATGAGAAAAATCGAAAATCATAAAAATGACGCCTGCCAAGTAATGATGGATGACGTATCTCGAAAACGGTAAGAGATAGATAGGGAGTGTTTGAACAAATGTCATAGGGAATAGGGACAGCAGTCAAATGACACCTGTCAAAAATGCTCCTCTCATTCTTCATTCTTCATTTGGAGTATTTTTCTTACATTTTCGACTGTATTTGGAGTTTTTATGGGATTTTCGACTAATTTTGGATTTACTGTCATACAAGAAGGTATAGCGAGCCCGAAGGGCGAGCTTCTGGTGAGGCCGAAGGCCGAACTTTCGGCCCGCGAGGCCGAAGGCCGAGCGGACGGTTCGCGAGCCCGCAGGGCGAGCGTATGGCGAGGCCGCAGGCCGAGCCGTGTTAGTGTCTTGCGAGGCCGAAGGCCGAGCCATATTAGTGTCTTGCGAGGCCGAAGGCCGAGCTCCGAATTGACATGCTCCTCTCATTCTTCATACTGCATTTGGAGTATTTTACCTTACAAAACCGACTGTTTTTGGAGTTTTTGTGGGATTTTCGACTGAATTTGGAGTTACTGTCATACATGAAGGTATAGCGAGCCCGAAGGGCGAGCTTCTGGTGAGGCCGAAGGCCGAACTTTCGGCCTGCGAGGCCGAAGGCCGAGCTTAAGACGTGCGAGCCCGCAGGGCGAGCTTATGGCGAGGCCGTAGGCCGAGCCGTGTAAGTGTCTTGCGAGGCCGAAGGCCGAGCTCCGAATTGACATGCTCCTCTCATTCTTCATACTGTATTTGGAGTATTTTACCATAAATTACCGACTGTTTTAGTAGTTTTTGTGGGAGATTTGACTACATTTGGAGTAACTGTCCGAGGCCAAAGGCCGAGCTCCGACTTGAGGGTATTTTCCACATCTCCGACTGGTCTCTATGGTAACTGCCCGCGGTAACCAAAGCACCTACAGGTGGGGTTCCTTCACCGAAGTGACTCAGAACCTTGGTACGATTCTGACCGTACCTCTTTTTATGGCAGTAGGGTGAATCTGGTTTGGTGGCTACAGTATGGTTCCTTATTGTATTAGGAGTTTGTATGGGACGTCGTATATATTTTGGAGTTTTAAAATGTTTTTTTTTAAATGTATAAGGTGTTTTGATATAATTTAATACTGCATAACGATAAATGCGGGCCGCTTGCGGCCCGCACACTGCCCGAAAAACTAGTTATCATAATATATAAAGCTCGATTACCACTGACTCACTGACTGACTGACATAAATGTTCTCCTAGAAGGAGACGAGTAGGACGACAATGATGTATGGCAAAAATGTAGGGGGGGTTTAGGTGAGTATGAGAAAAATCGAAAATCATAAAAATGACGCCTGCCAAGTTAAGATGTATGACGTATCTCGAAAACGGTAAGAGATAGATAGGGGGTGTTTGAACAAATGTCATAGGGAATCTGGAGAGCAGTCAAATGACATGTGTCAAAAGTGCTCCTCTCATTCTTCATACTTTATTTGGAGTATTTTCCTTACATTTTCGACTGTATTTGGAGTTTTTATGGGATTTTCGACTGAATTTGGAGTTACTGTCATACAAGAAGGTATAGCGAGCCCGAAGGGCGAGCTTCTGGTGAGGCCGAAGGCCGAACTTTCGGTCCGCGAGGCCGAAGGCCGAGCTGATGGTGCGCGAGCCCGAAGGGCGAGCGCTTTGCGAGGCCGCAGGCCGAGCTGTATTAGTGTCTAGCGAGGCCGAAGGCCGAGCCATATTAGTGTCTTGCGAGGCCGAAGGCCGAGCTCTGAATTGACATGCTCCTCTGATGCTTCATACTGCATTTGGAGTACTTTTCCTTAATTTTCGACTGTATTTAGAGTTTTTGTGGGATTTTCGACTGAATATGGAGTAACTGTCCTACATCAAGGAATAGCGAGCCCGAAGGGCGAGCTTCTGGTGAGGCCGAAGGCCGAACTTTCGGCCCGCGAGGCCGAAGGCCGAGCGTATGGTTGGCGAGCCCGCAGGGCGAGCTTTTGGCGAGGCCGCAAGCTGAGCCGTGTGAGTGTCTTGCGAGGCCGAAGGCCGAGCTCCAAATTTACATGCTCCTCTCATTCTTCATACCGTATTTGGAGTATTTCACCATATATTACCGACTGTTTTAGGAGTTTTTGTGGGAGTTTTGACTACATTTGGAGCAACTGTCCGAGGCCGAAGGCCGAGATCCGACTTGAGAGTATTTTCCACATCTCCGACTGGTCTCCATGGTAACTGCCCGCGATAACCAAAGCACCTACGAGTGGGGTTCCTTTACCGAATTGACTCAGAATCTTGGTACGATTCTGACCGTACCACTTTTTTATGGCAGTAGGGTAAATCTGGTTTGGTGGCTACAGTTTGGTTCATTATTGTATTAAGAGTTTATATGGGATTTCATACTTCTATTGGAGTTTTTAATTTTTTTTTCAAATGTATAAGGTGCTTTTATGACAGTTCGTACTGACTCAAGACAGATGCGGGCCGCTTGCGGCCCGCACACTGCCCGAATAACTAGTTATATTATATAAAGCTCGATTACCATACACTGACTGACTCACTCACTGACTGACTGACTGACTGACATAATTGTTCTCCCAGAAGGAGCAGAGTAGGGTTAAAATGAAGTATGGCGGAAATGTAGGGGGGGTTTAGGTGAGTATGGGAAAAATCGAAAATCATAAAAATGACGCCTGCCAAGTAAAATTGTATGGCGTATCTCGGAAACGGTAAGAGATAGGTAGGGGGTGCTCAAACAAATGTCATAGGGGACCGGGAGAGCAGGCGAATGACATCTGTCAAAAATCCAAAATGGCGGATTTCAAGATGGCCGCCATACAATGTGCACATATTTTCGACCGTATTAGGAGTTTTTGTAGGATTTTCGAGTGAATTTGGAGTTTTTGTCCTTTAACAGTAAAATACTTGATTTTTGTAATTTTTTTATTATGCTTCGATGTTCCTCTCATTCTTCATACTGCTTTTGGCGTATTTTACCTTACATTTTCGACTGTATTTGGACTTTTTGTGGGATTTTCGACTGAATTTGGAGTTTTTGTCCTATAACAGTGAAATTCTTGATTTCTGTAATTTTTTTATTATGCTTCGATGCTCCTCTCATTCTTCATACTGCATTTGGAATATTATACCGTACATTTTCGACTGTATTTGGGGTTTTTGTGGGATTTTCGACTGAATTTGGAGTTACGGTCCTACATCAGTGTATAGCGAGCCCGAAGGGCGAGCTTCTGGTGAGGCCGAAGGCCGAACTTCTGGTGAGGCCGAAGGCCGAACTCCGGCCCGCGAGGCCGAACGCCGAGCGCATGGTGCGCGAGCCCGTAGGGCGAGCGCATGGCGAGGCCGCAGGCCGAGCCGTATTAGTGTCTTGCGAGGCCGAAGGCCGAGCTCTGAATTTACATGCTCCTCTCATTCTTCATACTGTATCTGGAGTATTTCACCTTACATTTTCGACTGTATTTGGAGTTTTAGTGGGATTTTCGACTGAATTTGGAGTTTTTGTCCTAAAACAGTGAAATTTATTTTTTTATCATGCCTTGATGCTCCTCTCATTCTTCATACTGCATTTAGAGTATTATACCGTACATTTTCGACTGTATGTGGGGTTTTTGTGGGATTTTCGACTGAATTTGGAGTTAAGGTCCTACATCAGTGTATAGCGAGCCCGAAGGGCGAGCTTCTGGTGAGGCCGAAGGCCGAACTTCTGGTGAGGCCGAAGGCCGAACGCCGGCCCGCGAGGCCGAAGGCCGAGCGCATGGTGCGCGAGCCCGTAGGGCGAGCGCATGGCGAGGCCGCAGGCCGAGCCCTGTTTGTGTCTTGCGAGGCCGAAGGCCGAGCTCTGAATTTACATGCTCCTCTCATTCTTCATACTGTATCTGGAGTATTTCACCTTACATTACCGACTGTATTAGGAGTATGAGTACGTTCCTATTCCAATTTCGATGACGTCTGCCAAATAAAAAAAGTTTTTCCGATTTGGCTGAAAATCGATATCTAGGTTGTTCTGGACGTTCTTATACCAAATTTGAAATTTTTTTTTCGATGACGTCTGCCAAGTCAAAAAAGTTTTTCCGATTTGGCTGAAAATCAATATCTAGGTTGTTCTAGACGTTCTTATTCCAAATTTGAAATTTTTTTTTCGATGACGTCTGCCAAGTAAAAAAAGTTTTTCCGATTTGGCTGAAAATCGATATCTAGGTTGTTCTGGACGTTCTTATTCCAAATTTGAAATTTTTTTTTCGATTACGTCTGCCAAGTAAAAAAAGTTTTTCCGATTTGGCTGAAAATCGATATCTAGGTTGTTCTGGACGTTCTTATTCCAAATTAGAAATTTCTTTTTCGATGACGTCTGCCAAGTAAAAAAAGTTTTTCCGATTTGGCTGAAATTCGATATCTAGGTTGTTCTGGACGTTCCTATTCCAAATTTGAATTTTTTTTCGATGACGTCTGCCAAGTGATGAATGAAGACATATTTCGAAAACAGTAAGAGATAGGTGGGGGGGTCTTTGAACAAATGTCATAGTGAATATGGAGAGTACGAATGATATGCAAAAAAAATCCAAAATGGCGGAATTCAAGATGGCCGCCATACAAAGTGCTCCGATCACGCTGAAGTGAGGCCGTAAGGCCGAGCTTCAGTGGGGTTGGAGTGCTTTGAATGGTGGTCATCTTGAATTCCGCCATTTTGGATTCGTCCTAGGAGCCCCTCTTATTCTTCATACTGCATTTGGAGTAATCCATTTTATTTTTTGACTGTATTAAGAGTTTATGTAGCATTTTTGACTACATTTGGAGTAACTGCCCGAGGCCGAAGGCCGAGCTCCGACTTGAGAGTATTTTCCACATCTCCGACTGGTCTCCATGGTAACTGCCCGCGATAACCAAAGCACCTACGAGTGGGGTTTACTTACCGAAGTGACTTAGAAACTTGGTACGATGCTGACCGTACCACTTTTTTATGGCAGTAGGGTGAATGTGGTTTGGTGGCTACATTATGGTTCTTTAATGTATTAAGAGTTTATAAGGGATTTCATAATTCTATTGGAGTTTTGAACATGCTTTTTTTCAAGTTATTAATGTGCTTTTATGACAGTTCGTACTGACTCAAGATAGATGCGGGCCGCTCGCGGCCCGCACACCACTTACCATCTAGTTATTATATTATATAAAGCTCGATTACCACACACTGACTGACTCACTGACATAATTGTTCTCCCAGAAGGAGTAGAGTAGGGTTAAAATGAAGTATGGCGGAAATGTAGGGGGGGTTTAGGTGAGTATGGGAAAAATCCGAAAACTTGAAGATGACGTCTGCCAAGTAAAAGTGGATGGCGTATCTCGGAAACGGTAAGAGATAGGTAGGGGGTGCTCGAACAAATGTCATAGGGGATCGGAAGAGCAGTCGAATGACGTCTGTCAAAAATCCAAAATGGCGGATTTCAAGATGGCCGCCATACAATGTGCACATATTTTCGACCGTATTAGGAGTTTTTGTGGGATTTTCGAGTGAATATGGAGTTTTTGTCCTATAACAGTAAAATTCTTGATTTTTGTAATTTTTTTATTATGCTTCGATGTTCCTCTCATTCTTCATACTGCGTTTGGCGTATTTTACCTTACATTTTCGACTGTATTTGGACTTTTTGTGGGATTTTCGACTGAATTTGGGGTTTTTGTCCTATAACAGTGAAATTCTTGATTTCTGTAATTTTTTTATTATGCTTCGATGCTCCTCTCATTCTTCATACTGCATTTGGAGTATTATACCGTACATTTTCGACTGTATGTGGGGTTTTTGTGGGATTTTCGACTTAATTTGGAGTTAAGGTCCTACATCAGTGTATAGCGAGCCCGAAGGGCGAGCTTCTGGTGAGGCCGAAGGCCGAACTTCTGGTGAGGCCGAAGGCCGAACTTCAGCCCGCGAGGCCGTAGGCCGAGCGTACGGTGCGCGAGCCCGCAGGGCGAGCGCATGGCGAGGCCGCAGGCCGAGCCGTATTAGTGTCTTGTGAGGCCGAAGGCCGAGCTCTGAATTTACATGCTCCTCTCATTCTTCATACTGTATCTGGAGTATTTCACCTTACATTTTCGACTGTATTTGGAGTTTTAGTGGGATTTTCGACTGAATTTTGAGTTTTTGTCCTATAACAGTGAAATTTATTTTTTTATCATGCTTTGATGCTCCTCTTATTCTTCACACTGCATTTGGAGTATTTTACCTTACATTTTCGACTGTATTTGGAGTTTTTGTAGGAATTTGGACCTACGGACCTACATCAGTGTATAGCGAGCCCGAAGGGCGAGCTTCTGGTGAGGCCGAAGGCCGAACTTTTGGCACGTGAGGAGGAAGGCCGAGCGTATGGTGCGCGAGCCCGAAGGGCGAGCGATGGCGAGGCCGTAGGCCGAGCCCTGTTTGTGTCTTGCGAGGCCGAAGGCCGAGCTTCATATTGACATGCTCCTCTCATTCTTTATACTGTACTTGGAGTATTTTACCATACATTACCGACTGTATTAGGAGTATGAGTACGTTCCTATTCCAATTTCGATGACGTCTGCCAAATAAAAAAAGTTTTTCCGATTTGGCTGAAAATCGATATCTAGGTCGTTCTGGACGTTCTTATTCCAAATTTGAAATTTTTTTTTCGATGACGTCTGCCAAGTAAAAAAAGTTTTTCCGATTTGGCTGAAATTCGATATCTAGGTGGTTCTGGACGTTCTTATTCCAAATTTGAAATTTTTTTTTCGATGACGTCTGCCAAGAAAAAAAAGTTTTTCCGATTTGGCTGAAAATCGATATCTAGGTTGTTCTGGACGTTCTTATTCCAAATTCAAAATTTTTTTTTCGATGACGTCTGCCAAGTAAAAAAAGTTTTTCCGATTTGGCTGAAAATCGATATCTAGGTTGTTCTGGACGTTCTTATTCCAAATTTGAAACTTTTTTTTCGATGACGTCTGCCAAGTAAAAAAAGTTTTTCCGATTTGGCTGAAAATCGATATCTAGGTCGTTCTGGACGTTCTTATTCCAAATTTGATATTTTTTTTCGATGACGTCTGCCCAGTGATGAAAGATGACGTATCTCGAAAACGTTAAGAGATAGGTGGGGGGTCTTTGAACAAATGTCGTAATGAATAAGGAGAGTATACCAATGATATACAAAAAAAATCCAAAATGGCGGAATTCAAGATGGCCGCCATACAAAGTGCTTCGAGCACGCTGAAGTGAGGCCGTAAGGCCGAGCTTCAGTGGGGTCGGAGTGCTTTGCATGGTGGTCATCTTGAATTCCGCCATTTTGGATTCGTCCTAGGAGCCCCTCTTATTCTTCATACTGCATTTGGAGTAATTCATTTTATTTTTTGACTGTTTTAAGAGTTTTTGTGGGATTTTTGACTACATTTGGAGTAACCGTACAATGCCGAAGGCCGAGCTCTGACTTGAGAGTATTTTCCACATCTCCGACTGGTCTCCATGGTAACTGCCAGCGATAACCGAAGCATCTACGTGTAGGGTCCTGTACTGAAATAACTTCGAATCTTGATACGATTCTGACTGTACCGCTTTTTTTATGGCAGTAGGGTTAATCTGTTTTGGTGGCTACAGTTTGGTTCTTTATTGAATTGGGAGTTTATATGGGATTTCATACTTCTCTTGGAGTTTTAATTTTTTTTTTTCAAATGTATAAGGTGCTTTTATGACAGTTCGTACTGACTCAAGATAGATGCGGGCCGCTCGCGGCCCGCACACCACTTACCATCTAGTTATAATATATAAAGCTCGATTACCACTCACTGACTCACTGACATAAATGTTCTCCTAGAAGGAGCAGAGTAGAGTGAAAATGATGTATGGCGAAAATGTTCGGGGGGTTTTGGTGAGTATGAGAAAAATCGAAAATCATAAAAATGACGCCTGCCAAGTAAAGATGGATGACGTATCTCGAAAACGGTAAGAGATAGATAGGGGGTGTTTGAACAAATGTCATAGGGAATCTGGAGAGCAGTCAAATGACATGTGTCAAAAGTGCTCCTCTCATTCTTCATACTGCATTTGGAGTATTTTTCTTACATTTTCGACTGTATTTGGAGTTTTTGTGGGATTTTCGACTGATTTTGGAGTTACTGTCATAGATGAAGGTATAGCGAGCCCGAAGGGCGAGCTTCTGGTGAGGCCGAAGGCCGAACTTTCGGCCCGCGAGGCCGAAGGCCGAGCGAATGGTGCGCGAGCCCGAAGGGCGAGCTGTATTAGTGTCTTGCGAGGCCGAAGGCCGAGCCATATTAGTGTCTTGCGAGGCCGAAGGCCGAGCTCCGAATTGACATGCTCCTCTCATTCTTCATACTGCATTTGGAGTACTTTACCTTACATTTTCGACTGTATTTGGAGTTTTTGTGGGATTTTCGACTGAATTTGGAGTTACTGTCCCCCATCAGTGTATCGCGAGCCCGAAGGGCGAGCTTCTGGTGAGGCCGAAGGCCGAACTTTCGGCCCACGAGGCCGAAGGCCGAGTGGAAGGTGCGCGAGCCCGAAGGGCGAGCGCTTTGCGAGGCCGCAGCCTGAGCCGTGTAAGTGTCTTGCGAGGCCGTAGGCCGAGCTCTGAATTTACATGCTCCTCTCATTCTTCATACTGTATTTGGAGTATTTCATCATACATTACCGACTGTTTTAGGAGTTTTTGTGGGAGTTTTGACTACATTTGGAGTAACTGTCCGAGGCCGAAGGCCGAGCTCCGACTTGAGGGTATTTTCCACTTCTCCGACTGGTCTCCATGGTAACTGCCCGCGATAACCAAAGCACCTACAAGTGGGGTTCCTTTACCGAAGTGACTCAGAACCTTGGTACAATTCTGACCATACCACATTTTTATGGCGGTAGGGTAAATCTGGTTTGGTGGCTACAGTATGAATCTCTATTGTATTTAGAGTTTATATGGGATTTCATACTTCTATAGGAGTTTTTTGTACTTTTTTTCTTTGTATAAGGAGCTTTTATGACAGTTCGTACTGACTCAAGATAGATGCGGGCCGCTTGCGGCCCGCACACTGCCCGAAAAACTAGTCATAATATATAAAGCTCGACTACCACTCACTCACTCACTGACATAAATGTTCTCCTAGAAGGAGCAGAGAAGAGTGAAAATGATGTATTGCGAAAATGTTCGGGGGGTTTAGGTGAGTATGAGAAAAATCGAAAATCACTAAAATGACGCCTGCCAAGTATAGATGGATGACATATCTCGAAAACGGTAAGAGATAGGTAGGGGGTGTCTGAACAAATGTCATAGGGAATAGGGAGAGCAGTCGAATGACACCTGTCAAAATTGCTCCTCTCATGCTTCATACTTCATTTGGAGTATTTTTCATACATTTTCGACTGTATTTGGAGTTTTTGTGGGATTTTAGACTGATTTTGGAGTTACTGCCAACATGAAGGTATAGCGAGCCCGAAGGGCGAGCTTCTGGTGAGGCCGAAGGCCGAACTTTCGGCCCGCGAGGCCGAAGGCCGAGCGGATAGTGCGCGAGCCCGAAGGGCGAGCGTTTGGCGAGGCCGCAGGCCGAGCCGTGTTAGTGTCTTGCGAGGCCGAAGGCCGAGCCATATTAGTGTCTTGCGAGGCCGAAGGCCGAGCTCCGAATTGACATGCTCCTCTCATTCTTCATACTGCATTTGGAGTATTTTACCATACAAAACCGACTGTTTTTGGAGTTTTTGTGGGATTTTCGACTGAATTTGGAGTTACTGTCATACATGAAGGTATAGCGAGCCCGAAGGGCGAGCTTCTGGTGAGGCCGAAGGCCGAACTTTCGGCCTGCGAGGCCGAAGGCAGAGCTTAAGGCGTGCGAGCCCGCAGGGCGAGCTTATGGCGAGGCCGTAGGCCGAGCCGTGTAAGTGTCTTGCGAGGCCGAAGGCCGAGCTCCGAATTGACATGCTCCTCTCATTCTTCATACTGTATTTGGAGTATTTTACCATAAATTACCGACTGTTTTAGGAGTTTTTGTGGGAGATTTGACTACATTTGGAGTAACTGTCCGAGGCCAAAGGCCGAGCTCCGACTTGAGGGTATTTTCCACATCTCCGACTGGTCTCTATGGTAACTGCCCGCGGTAACCAAAGCACCTACAGGTGGGGTTCCTTCACCGAAGCGACTCAGAACCTTGGTACGATTCTGACCGTACCTCTTTTTTATGGCAGTAGGGTGAATCTGGTTTGGTGGCTACAGTATGGTTCCTTATTGTATTAGGAGTTTGTATGGGACGTCGTTAATCTTTTGGATTTTTGAAATATTTTTTTAATGTATAAGGTGTTTTGATATAATTTAATACTGCATAACGATAAATGCGGGCCGCTTGCGGCCCGCACACTGCCCGAAAAACTAGTCACTTTATATAAAGCTCGATTACCACACACTGACTGACTGACTGACTCACTGACATAATTGTTCTCCCAGAAGGAGTAGAGTAGGGTTAAAATGAAGTATAGCGGAAATGTAGGGGGGGTTTAGGTGAGTATGGGAAAAATCGAAAATCATAAAAATGACGCCTGCCAAGTAAAAGTGGATGGCGTATCTCGGAAACGGTAAGAGATAGGTAGGGGGTGCTTGACCAAATGTCATAGGGAATAGGGAGAGCAGTCAAATGACATCTGTCAAAAATCCAAAATGGCGGATTTCAAGATGGCCGCCATACAATGTGCACATATTTTCGACCGTATTAGGAGTTTTTGTGGGATTTTCGAGTGAATTTGGAGTTTTTGTACTATAACAGTAAAATTCTTGATTTTTGTAATTTTTTTATTATGCTTCGATGTTCCTCTCATTCTTCATACTGCTTTTGGAGTATTTTACCTTACATTTTCGACTGTATTTGGACTTTTTGTGGGATTTTCGACTGAATTTAGAGTTATTGGCCTATAACAGTGAAACTTTTGAAATGTGTCATTTTTTTATTAGTCTCAGATGCTCCTCTCATTCTTCATACTGCATTTGGAGTATTATACCGTACATTTTCGACTGTATTTGGGGTTTTTGTGGGATTTTCGACTGAATTTGGAGTAACGGTCCTACATCATTGTATAGCGAGCCCGAAGGGCGAGCTTCTGGTGAGGCCGAAGGCTGAACTTCTGGTGAGGCTGAAGGCCGAACTTCAGCCCGCGAGGCCGAAGGCCGAGCATATGGTGCGCGAGCCCGTAGGGCGAGCGCATGGCGAGGCCGCAGGCCGAGCCGTATTAGTGTCTTGCGAGGCCGAAGGCCGAGCTCTGAATTTACATGCTCCTCTCATTCTTCATACTGCATTTGGAGTATTTTACCTTACATTTTCGACTGTATTTGGAGTTTTTGTGGGATTTTCGACTGAATTTGGAGTTTTTGTCCTAAAACAGTGAAATTTATTTTTTTATCATGCTTTGATGCTCCTCTCATTCTTCATACTGCATTTGGAGTATTGTACCTTACATTTTCGACTGTATTTGGAGTTTTTGTGGGAATTTCGACTGAATTTGGACCTACGTCAGTGTATAGCGAGCCCGAAGGGCGAGCTTCTGGTGAGGCCGAAGGCCGAACTTTTGGGACGTGAGGCCGAAGGCCGAGCGTATGGTGCGCGAGCCCGAAGGGCGAGCGCTTGGCGAGGCCGTAGGCCGAGCCCTGTTTGTGTCTTGCGAGGCCGAAGGCCGAGCTTCGTATTGACATGCTCCTCTCATTCTTTATACTGTACTTGGAGTATTTTACCATACATTACCGACTGTATTAGGAGTATGAGTTCCTATTTCAATTTCGATGACGTCTGCCAAACAAAAAAAGTTTTTCCGATTTGGCTGAAAATCTATATCTAGGTTGTTCTGGACGTTCTTATACCAAATTTGAATTTTTTTTTTCGATGACGTCTGCCAAGTTAAAAAAGTTTTTCCGATTTGGCTGAAATTCGATATCTAGGTTGTTCTGGACGTTCTTATTCCAAATTTGAAATTTTTTTTTCGATGACGTCTGCCAAGTAAAAAAAGTTTTTCCGATTTGGCTGAAAATCGATATCTAGGTTGTTCTGGACGTTCTTATTCCAAATTTGAAATTTTTTTTTCGATGTCGTCTGCCAAGTAAAAAAAGTTTTTCCGATTTGGCTGAAAATCGATATCTAGGTTGTTCTAGACGTTCTTATTCCAAATTTGAAATTTTTTTTCGATGACGTCGGCCAAGTGATGAATGAAGACATATTTCGAAAACAGTAAGAGATAGGTGGGGGGGTCTTTGAACAAATGTCATAGTGAATATGGAGAGTACGAATGATATGCAAAAAAAATCCAAAATGGCGGAATTCAAGATGGCCACCATACAAAGTGCTCCGATCACGCTGAAGTGAGGCCGTAAGGCCGAGCTTCAGTGGGGTTGGAGTGCTTTGAATGGTGGTCATCTTGAATTCCGCCATTTTGGATTCGTCCTAGGTGCCCCTCTTATTCTTCATACTGCATTTGGAGTAATTCATTTTATGTTTGGACTGTATTAAGAGTTTTTGTGGGAGTTTTGACTTTATTTGTAGTAACTGTCCGAGGCCGAAGGCCGAGCTCCGACTTGAGGGTATTTTTCCACATCCCCGACTGGTCTCCATGGCAACTGCCCGCGATAACCAAAGCACCCACAAGTGGGGTTCCTTAACCGAAGTGACTCAGAACCCTGGTACGATTCTGACCGTACCACTTTTTTATGGCAGTAGGGTAAATCTGGTTTGGTGGCTACAATTTGGTTCATTATTGTATTGGGAGTTTATATGGGATTTCATATTTCTATTGGAGTTTTGAACATACTTTTTTATAAATGTAAAAGTTGCTTTTATGACAGTTCGTACTGACTCAAGATAGATGCGGGCCGCTCGCGGCCCGCACACCACTTACCATCTAGTCATCATCTCACTTTATATAAAGCTCGATTACTGACTGACTGACTGACTCACTGACTGACATAAATGTTCTCCTAGAAGGAGCAGAGTAGAGTGAAAATGATGTATGGCGAAAATGTTCGGGGGGTTTTGGTGAGTATGAGAAAAATCGAAAATCATAAAAATGACGCCTGCCAAGTAATGATGGATGATGTATCTCGAAAACGGTAAGAGATAGATAGGGAGTGTTTAAACAAATGTCATAGGGTATCTGGAGAGCAGTCGAATGACACCTGTCAAAAATGCTCCTCTCATTCTTCATACTGCATTTGGAGTATTTTCCTTACATTTTCGACTGTATATGGAGTTTTTGTGGGATTTTCGACTGATTTTGGAGTTACTGTCATACGTGAAGGTATAGCGAGCCCGAAGGGCGAGCTTCTGGTGAGGCCGAAGGCCGAACTTTCGGCCCGCGAGGCCGAAGGCCGAGCGTATGGTGCGCGAGCCCGTAGGGCGAGCGCTGGACGAGGCCGCAGGCCGAGCCATATTAGTGTCTTGCGAGGCCGAAGGCCGAGCTCCGAATTGACATGCTCCTCTCATTCTTCATACTGCATTTGGAGTATTTTACCATACAAAACCGACTGTTTTTGGAGTTTTTGTGGGATTTTCGACTGAATTTGGAGTTACTGTCATACATGAAGGTATAGCGAGCCCGAAGGGCGAGCTTCTGGTGAGGCCGAAGGCCGAACTTTCGGCCCGCGAGGCCGAAGGCCGAGCGGATGGTGCGCGAGCCCGTAGGGCGAGCGCTTGTCGAGGCCGCAGGCCGAGCTGTATTAGTGTCTGGCGAGGCCGAAGGCCGAGCTCCGATTGACATGCTCCTCTCATTCTTCATACTGTATTTGGAGTATTACACTATACATTACCGACTGTTTTAAGAGTTTTTGTGGGAGTTTTGACTACATTTGGAGTAACTGTCCGAGGGTGAAGGCTGAGCTCCGACTTGAGAGTATTTTCCACATCTCCGACTGGTCTCCATGGTAACTGCCCGCGATAACCAAAGCACCTACGAGTGGGGTTCCTTTACCGAAGTGACTCAGAACCTTGGTACAACTCTGACCGTACCACTTTTTTATGGCAGTAGGGTGAATATGGTTTGGTGGCTACAGTTTGGGTCTCTACTGTATTAAGAGTTTGTATTGGATTACATACTTATATTGGAGTTTTAAAATGTTTTTTTTTTAATGTATAAGGTGTTTTGATATTATTTAATACTGCATAACGATAAATGCGGGCCGCTTGCGGCCCGCACACTGCCCGAAAAACTAGTCTTCTCTTTATATAAAGCTCGATTACCACACACTGACTCACTGACTGACTGACTCACTGACTGACTGACATAATTGTTCTCCCAGAAGGAGCAGAGTAGGGTAAAAATGAAGTATGGCGGAAATGTAGGGGGGTTTAGGTGAGTATGGGAAAAATCGAAAATCAGAAAAATGACGCCTGCCAAGTAAAAGTGGATGGCGTATCTCGGAAACGGTAAGAGATAGGTAGGGGGTGCTCGAACAAATGTCATAGGGGATCAGGAGAGCAGTCGAATGACACCTGTCAAAAATGCTCCTCTCATTCTTCATTCTTCATTTGGAGTATTTTTCTTACATTTTCGACTGTATTTGGAGTTTTTGTGGGATTTTCGACTGAATTTGGAGTTACTGTCATACGTGAAGGTATAGCGAGCCCGAAGGGCGAGCTTCTGGTGAGGCCGAAGGCCGAACTTTCGGCCCGCGAGGCCGAAGGCTGAGCGGATGGCGCGCGAGCCCGAAGGGCGAGCTTTTGGCGAGGCCGCAGGCCGAGCCGTGTTAGTGTCTTGCGAGGCCGAAGGCCGAGCCATATTAGTGTCTTGCGAGGCCGAAGGCCGAGCTCCGAATTGACCGAAGGCCGAACTTTCGGCCCGCGAGGCCGAAGGCCGAGCTTAAGGTGTGCGAGCCCGCAGGGCGAGCTCATGGCGAGGCCGTAGGCCGAGCCGTGTAAGTGTCTTGCGAGGCCGAAGGCCGAGCTCCGAATTGACATGCTCCTCTCATTCTTCATACTGTATTTGGAGTATTTCACCATACATTACCGACTGTTTTAGGAGTTTTTGTGGGAGTTTTGACTACATTTGGAGTAACTGTCCGAGGCCTAAGACGAGCTCCGACTTGAGGGTATTTTCCACATCTCCGACTGGTCTCCATGGTAACTGCCCGCGATAACCAAAGCACCTACGAGTGGGGTTCCTTTACCGAAGTGACTCAGAACCTTGGTACGATTCTGACCGTACTACTTTTTTATGGCAGTAGGGTAATTCTTGTTTGGTGGCTACAGTATGAATCTCTATTGTATTCAGAGCTTATATGGGATTTCATACTTATTTTAGAGATTTTAATTTGTTTTTTCAAATGTATAAGGTGCTTTTATGACAGTTCGTACTGACTCAAGATAGATGCGGGCCGCTTGCGGCCCGCACACTGCCCGAAAAACTAGTTAATTAATTCATTCATTCATAATATATAAAGCTCGATTACCACTGACTGACTCACTGACTGACTGACTGACATAAATGTTCTCCTAGAAGGAGGCGAGTAGGACGACAATGATGTATGGCAAAATTGTAGGGGGGGTTTAGGTGAGTATGAGAAAAATCGAAAATCATAAAAATGACGCCTGCCAAGTAATGATGGATGACGTATCTCGAAAACGGTAAGAGATAGATAGGGGGTGTTTGAACAAATGTCATAGGGAATAGGGAGAGCAGTCAAGTGACAGCTGTCAAAAGTGCTCATCTCATTCTTCATAGTGCATTTGAAGTATTTTCCTTACATTTTCGACTGTATTTGGAGTTTTTATGGGATTTTCGACTAATTTTAGAGTTACTGTCATACAAGAAGGTATAGCGAGCCCGAAGGGCGAGCTTCTGGTGAGGCCGAAGGCCGAACTTTCGGCCCGCGAGGCCGAAGGCCGAGCGGATGGTGTGCGAGCCCGAAGGGCGAGCGTTTGGCGAGGCCGCAGGCCGAGCCGTGTTAGTGTCTTGCGAGGCCGAAGGCCGAGCCATATTAGTGTCTTGCGAGGCCGAAGGCCGAGCTCCGAAGTGACATGCCCCTCTCATTCTTCATACTGCATTTGGAGTATTTTACCATACAAAACCGACTGTTTTTGGAGTTTTTGTGGGATTTTCGACTGAATTTGGAGTTACTGTTATACATGAAGGTATAGCGAGCCCGAAGGGCGAGCTTCTGGTGAGGCCGAAGGCCGAACTTTCGGCCCGCGAGGCCGAAGGCCGAGCGTATGGTGGGCGAGCCCGAAGGGCGAGCGTTTGGCGAGGCCGCAGAACGAGCCGTGTGAGTGTCTTGCGAGGCCGAAGGCCGAGCTCCGAATTTAAATGCTCCTCTCATTCTTCATACTGTATTTGGAGTATTTTACCTTACATTTTCGACTGTATTTGGAGTTTTTGTGGGATTTTTGACTGAATTTGGAGTTACTGCTCCCCACCAGTGTATCGCGAGCCCGAAGGGCGAGCTTCTGGTGAGGCCGAAGGCCGAACTTTCGGCCCGCGAGGCCGAAGGCCGAGTGGAAGGTGTGCGAGCCCGAAGGGCGAGCGCTTGGCGAGGCCGCAGGCCGAGCTGTATAAGTGTCTTGCGAGGCCGAAGGCCGAGCTCTGATTTGAAGTGCTCCTCTCATTCTTCATACTGCATATGGAGTATTTTACCTTAAATTTTCGACTGTTTTTTGGAGTTTTTGTGGGATTTTGACTAAATCTGGAGTAACTGTCCGAGGCCGAAGGCCGAGATCCGACTTGAGAGTATTTTTCACATCTCCGACTGGTCTCCATGGTAACTGCCCGCGATAACCAAATCACCCACGAGTGGGGTTCCTTTACCGAAGTGACTCAGAACCTTGGTACGATTTTGACCGTACCACTTTTTTATGGCAGTAGGGTAAATCTGGTTTGGTGGCTACAGTATGAATATCTATTGTATTAAGAGTTTATATTGGATTTCATACTTCTATTGGAGTTTTGAACATACTCTTTTTTTAATGTATAAGGTGCTTTTATGACAGTTCGTACTGCATAACGATAAATGCGGGCCGCTTGCGGCCCGCACACTGCCCGAAAAACTAGTTATTAATAATATATAAAGCTCGATTACCACTCACTGACTCACTGACTGACTGACATAAATGTTCTCCTAGAAGGAGACGAGTAGGACGACAATGATGTATGGCAAAAATGTAGGGGGGGTTTAGGTGAGTATGAGAAAAATCGAAAATCATAAAAATGACGCCTGCCAAGTTAAGATGTATGACGTATCTCGAAAACGGTAAGAGATAGATAGGGGGTGTTTGAACAAATGTCATAGGGAATCTGGAGAGCAGTCAAATGACATGTGTCAAAAGTGCTCCTCTCATTCTTCATACTTTATTTGGAGTATTTTCCTTACATTTTCGACTGTATTTGGAGTTTTTATGGGATTTTCGACTGAATTTGGAGTTACTGTCATACAAGAAGGTATAGCGAGCCCGAAGGGCGAGCTTCTGGTGAGGCCGAAGGCCGAACTTTCGGTCCGCGAGGCCGAAGGCCGAGCTGATGGTGCGCGAGCCCGAAGGGCGAGCGCTTTGCGAGGCCGCAGGCCGAGCTGTATTAGTGTCTAGCGAGGCCGAAGGCCGAGCCATATTAGTGTCTTGCGAGGCCGAAGGCCGAGCTCTGAATTGACATGCTCCTCTCATGCTTCATACTGCATTTGGAGTACTTTTCCTTAATTTTCGACTGTATTTAGAGTTTTTGTGGGATTTTCGACTGAATATGGAGTAACTGTCCTACATCAAGGAATAGCGAGCCCGAAGGGCGAGCTTCTGGTGAGGCCGAAGGCCTAACTTTCGGCCCGCGAGGCCGAAGGCCGAGCGTATGGTTGGCGAGCCCGCAGGGCGAGCTTTTGGCGAGGCCGCAAGCTGAGCCGTGTGAGTGTCTTGCGAGGCCGAAGGCCGAGCTCCAAATTTACATGCTCCTCTCATTCTTCATACTGTATTTGGAGTATTTCACCATATATTACCGACTGTTTTAGGAGTTTTTGTGGGAGTTTTGACTACATTTGGAGCAACTGTCCGAGGCCGAAGGCCGAGATCCGACTTGAGAGTATTTTCCACATCTCCGACTGGTCTCCATGGTAACTGCCCGCGATAACCAAAGCACCTACGAGTGGGGTTCCTTTACCGAAGTGACTCAGAACCTTGGTACAACTCTGACCGTACCACTTTTTTATGGCGGTAGGGTGAATTTGGTTTGGTGGTTACAGTATGGTTCCTTATTGTATTAGGAGTTTGTATGGGACGTCGTATATCTTTTGGATTTTTGAAAATTTTTTTTAATGTATATGGTGTTTTGATATAATTTAATACTGCATAACGATAAATGCGGGCCGCTTGCGGCCCGCACACTGCCCGAAAAACTAGTTAATTCATAATATATAAAGCTCGATTACCACTGACTCACTGACTGACTGACATAAATGTTCTCCTAGAAGGAGACGAGTAGGACGACAATGATGTATGGCAAAAATGTAGGGGGGGTTTAGGTGAATATGGGAAAAATCGAAAATCATAAAAATGACGCCTGCCAAGTAAAGATGGATGACGTATCTCGAAAACGGTAAGAGATAGATGGGGGGTGTTTGAACAAATGTCATAGGGAATCGGGAGAGAAGTCGAATGACACCTGTCAAAAATGCTCCTCTCATGCTTCATACTGCATTTGGAGTATTTTTCTTACATTTTCGACTGTATTTGGAGTTTTTGTGGGATTTTCGACTGAATATAGAGTTACTGTCATACGTGAAGGTATAGCGAGCCCGAAGGGCGAGCTTCTGGTGAGGCCGAAGGCCGAACTTTCGGTCTGCGAGGCCGAAGGCCGAGCTGATGGTGCGCGAGCCCGAAGGGCGAGCGCTTGGCGAGGCCGCAGGCCGAGCTGTATTAGTGTCTAGCGAGGCCGAAGGCCGAGCCATATTAGTGTCTTGCGAGGCCGAAGGCCGAGCTCCGATCTGACATGCTCCTCTCATGCTTCATACTGCATTTGGAGTACTTTTCCTTAATTTTCGACTGTATTAAGAGTTTTTGTGGGATTTTCGACTGAATTTGGAGTAACTGCCTTACATCAAGGTATAGCGAGCCCGAAGGGCGAGCTTCTGGTGAGGCCGAAGGCCGAACTTTCGGCCCGCGAGGCCGAAGGCCGAGCTTAAGGTGTGCGAGCCCGCAGGGCGAGCTCATGGCGAGGCCGTAGGCCGAGCCGTGTAAGTGTCTTGCGAGGCCGAAGGCCGAGCTCCGAATTGACATGCTCCTCTCATTCTTCATACTGTATTTGGAGTATTTCACCAAACATTACCGACTGTTTTTGGAGTTTTTGTTGGAGTTTTGACTACATTTGGAGTAACTGTCCGAGGCCGAAGGCCGAGCTCCGACTTGAGAGTATATTCCACATCTCCGACTGGTCTCCATGGTAACTGCCCGCGATAACCAAAGCACCTACGAGTGGGGTTTCTTTACCGAAGTGACTTAGAACCTTGGTACGATTCTGACCGTACCACTTTTTTATGGCAGTAGGGTGAATCTGGTTTGGTGGCTACAGTATGAATCTCTACTGTATTAAGAGATTGTATTGGAATTCATACTTATATTGGAGTAATTTTTTTTTTTTTTCAAATGTATAAGGTGCTTTTATGACAGTTCGTACTGACTCAAGATAGATGCGGGCCGCTCGCGGCCCGCACACCACTTACCATCTAGTTATATTATATAAAGCTCGATTACCATACACTGACTGACTCACTGACTGACTCACTGACTGACTCATTGACATAATTGTTCTCCCAGAAGGAGTCGAGTAGGAAGAAAGTGATGTATGGGAAAAGTGTAGGGGGGGTTTAGGTGAGTATGGGAAAAATCGAAAATCATAAAAATGACGCCTGCCAAGTAAAGACGGATGACATATCTCGAAAACGGTAAGAGATAGATAGGGGGTGCTCGACCAAATGTCATAGGGGATCGGGAGAGCAGTCGAATGACACCTGTCAAAAATGCTCCTCTCATTCTTCATTCTTCATTTGGAGTATTTTTCTTACATTTTCGACTGTATTTGGAGTTTTTGTGGGATTTTCGACTGAATTTGGAGTTTTTGTGGGAATTTTTTGAAATCTGTAATTTTTTTTTAGGCTCAGATGCTCCTCTCATTCTTCATACTGTATTTGGAGTATTTTACCATACATTTTCGACTGTATTTGGAGTTTTTGTGGGATTTTCGACTGAATTTGGAGTAACGGTCCTATATCGGGTTATAGCGAGCCCGAAGGGCGAGCTTCTGGTGAGGCCGAAGGCCGAACTTCTGGTGAGGCCGTAGGCCGAACTTCGGCCCGCGAGGCCGAAGGCCGAGCGTATGGTGCGCGAGCCCGTAGGGCGAGCGCATGGCGAGGCCGTAGGCCGAGCCGTGTTAGTGTCTTGCGAGGCCGAAGGCCGAGCTCTGAATTTACATGCTCCTCTCATTCTTCATACTGTATCTGGAATATTTCACCTTACATTTTCGACTGTATTTGAAGTTTTAGTGGGATTCTCGACTGAATTTGGAGTTTTTGTCCTATAACAGTCAAATTCTTGATTTCTGTAATTTTTTTATTATGCTTCGATGCTCCTCTCATTCTTCGTACTGCATTTGGAGTAGTTTACCTTACATTTTCGACTGTATTTGGAGTTTTTGTGGGATTTTCGACTGAATTTGGAGTTACGGACCTACATCAGTGTATAGCGAGCCCGAAGGGCGAGCTTCTGGTGAGGCCGAAGGCCGAACTTTCGGCACGTGAGGCCGAAGGCCGAGCGTATGGTGCGCGAGCCCGAAGGGCGAGCGCTTGGCGAGGCCGTAGGCCGAGCCCAGTTAGTGTCTTGCGAGGCCGAAGGCCGAGCTACGTATTGACATGCTCCTCTCATTCTTCATACTGTATTTGGAGTATTTACCTTACATTACGGACTGTATTAGGAGTATGAGTACGTTCTTATGCCAATTTCGATGACGTCTGCCAAATAAAAAAAGTTTTTCCGATTTGGCTGAAAATCGATATCTAGGTCGTTCTGGACGTTCTTATTCCAAATTTGAAATTTTTTTTTCGATGACGTCTGCCAAAAAAAAAAGTTTTTCCGATTTGGCTGAAAATCGATATCTAGGTTGTTCTGGACGTTCTTATTCCAAATTTGAAATTTTTTTTTCGATGACGTCTGCCAACTAAAAAAAGTTTTTCCGATTTGGCTGAAAATCGATATCTAGGTTTTTCTGGACGTTCTTATTCCAAATCAGAAATTTTTTTTTCGATGACGTCTGCCAAGTAAAAAAAGTTTTTCCGATTTGGCTGAAAATCGATATCTAGGTCGTTCTGGACGTTCTTATTCCAAATTTGAATTTTTTTTTTCGATGAGGTGCCCCTCTTATTCTTCATACTGCATTTGGAGTATTTCATTTTATGTTTGGACTGTATTAAGAGTTTTTGTGGGAGTTTTGACTTTATTTGGAGTAACTGTCCAAGGCCGAAGGCTGAGCTCCGACTTGAGGGTATTTTTCCACATCCTCGACTGGTCTCCATGGCAACTGCCCGCGATAACCAAAGCACCCACAAGTGGGGTTCCTTTACCGAAGTGACTCAGAACCCTGGTACGATTCTGACCGTACCACTTTTTTATGGCAGTAGGGTAAATCTGGTTTGGTGGCTACAATTTGGTTCTTTATTGTATTCGGAGTTTATATGGGATTTCATATTTCTATTGGAGTTTTAAACATACTTTTTTTTAAATGTATAAGGTGCTTTTATGACAGTTCGTACTGACTCAAGATAGATGCGGGCCGCTTGCGGCCCGCACACTGCCCGAAAAACTAGTTAATAATATATAAAGCTCGATTACCACTCACTGACTCATTGACTCACTGACATAAATGTTCTCCTAGAAGGAGCAGAGTAGGGTTAAAGTGATGTATGGCGAAAATGTAGGGGGGGTTTAGGTGAGTATAAGAAAAATCGAAAATCATAAAAATGACGCCTGCCAAGTAAAGATGGATGACATATCTCGAAAACGGTAAGAGATAGGTAGGGGGTGTTTGAAAAAATGTCATAGGGAATCTGAAGAGCAGTCGAATGACACCTGTCAAAAGTGCTCCTCTCATTCTTCATACTCCATTTGGAGTATTTTCCTTACATTTTCGACTGTATTTGGAGTTTTTATGGGATTTTCGACTAATTTTGGATTTACTGTCATATAAGAAGGTATAGCGAGCCCGAAGGGCGAGCTTCAGGTGAGGCCGAAGGCCGAACTTTCGGCCCGCGAGGCCGAAGGCCGAGCGGATGGTGCGCGAGCCCGCAGGGCGAGCGTATGGCGAGGCCGCAGGCCGAGCTGTATTAGTGTCTAGCGAGGCCGAAGGCCGAGCCATATTAGTGTCTTGCGAGGCCGAAGGCCGAGCTCCGAATTGACATGCTCCTCTCATGCTTCATACTGCATTTGGAGTACTTTTCCTTAATTTTCGACTGTATTAAGAGTTTTTGTGGGATTTTCGACTGAATTTGGAGTAACTGTCCTACATCAAGGAATAGCGAGCCCGAAGGGCGAGCTTCTGGTGAGGCCGAAGGCCGAACTTTCGGCCCGCGAGGCCGAAGGCCGAGCGTATGGTTGGCGAGCCCGCAGGGCGAGCTTTTGGCGAGGCCGCAAGCTGAGCCGTGCGAGTGTCTTGCGAGGCCGAAGGCCGAGCTCTGAATTTACATGCTCCTCTCATTCTTCATACTGTATTTGGAGTATTTCACCATATATTACCGACTGTTTTAGGAGTTTTTGTGGGAGTTTTGACTACATTTGGAGCAACTGTCCGAGGCCGAAGGCCGAGCTCCGTTTTGAGAGTATCTTCCACATCTCCGAATGGTCTCTATGGTAACTGCCCGCGATAACCAAAGCACCTACGAGTGGGGTTCCTTTACCGAAGTGACTCAGAACCTTGGTACGATTCTGACCGTACCACTTTTTTATGGCAGTAGGGTGAATCTGGTTTGGTGGCTACAGTATGAATCTCTACAGTATTAAGAGATTGTATTGGAATTCATACTTATGTTGGAGTAATTTTTTTTTTTTTTTCAAATGTATAAGGTGCTTTTATGACAGTTCGTACTGACTCAAGATAGATGCGGGCCGCTTGCGGCCCGCACACTGCCCGAAAAACTAGTCATAATATATAAAGCTCGATTACCACTGACTGACTGACTGACTGACATAAATGTTCTCCTAGAAGGAGGCGAGTAGGACGACAATGATGTATGGCAAAAATGTAGGGGGGGTTTAGGTGAGTATGAGAAAAATCGAAAATCATAAAAATGACGCCTGCCAAGTAAAGATGGATGACGTATCTCGAAAACGGTAAGAGATAGATAGGGGGTGTTTGAACAAATTTCATAGGGAATCTGGAGAGCAGTCAAATGACATGTGTCAAAAGTGCTCCTCTCATTCTTCATACTGCATTTGGAGTATTTTTCTTACATTTTCGACTGTATTTGGAGTTTTTGTGTGATTTTCGACTGATTTTGGAGTTACTGTCATAGATGAAGGTATAGCGAGCCCGAAGGGCGAGCTTCTGGTGAGGCCGAAGGCCGAACTTCCGGCCCGCGAGGCCGAAGGCCGAGCGGATGGTGCGCGAGCCCGAAGGGCGAGCTGTATTAGTGTCTTGCGAGGCCGAAGGCCGAGCCATATTAGTGTCTTGCGAGGCCGAAGGCCGAGCTCCGAATTGACATGCTCCTCTCATTCTTCATACTGCATTTGGAGTACTTTACCTTACATTTTCGACTGTATTTGGAGTTTTTGTGGGATTTTCGACTGAATTTGGAGTTACTGTCCCCCATCAGTGTATCGCGAGCCCGAAGGGCGAGCTTCTGGTGAGGCCGAAGGCCGAACTTTCGGCCCACGAGGCCGAAGGCCGAGTGGAAGGTGCGCGAGCCCGAAGGGCGAGCGCTTGGCGAGGCCGCAGCCTGAGCCGTGTAAGTGTCTTGCGAGGCCGTAGGCCGAGCTCTGAATTTACATGCTCCTATCATTCTTCATACTGTATTTGGAGTATTTCACCATACATTACCGACTGTTTTAGGAGTTTTTGTGGGAGTTTTGACTACATTTGGAGTAACTGTCCGAGGCCTAAGGCCGAGCTCCGACTTGAGGGTATTTTCCACATCTCCGACTGGTCTCCATGGTAACTGCCCGCGATAACCAAAGCACCTACGTAGGGTTCCTTAACCGAATTGACTCAGAACCTTGGTACAATTCTGGCCGTACCACTTTTTTTATGGCAGTAGGGTTAATCTGGTTTGGTGGCTACAGTATGAATCTCTATTGTATTTAGAGTTTATATGGGATTTCATACTTCTATAGGAGTTTTTTTGTACTTTTTTTCTTTGTATAAGGAGCTTTTATGACAGTTCGTACTGACTCAAGATAGATGCGGGCCGCTTGCGGCCCGCACACTGCCCGAAAAACTAGTTATTATAATATATAAAGCTCGATTACCACTGACTGACTCACTGACATAAATGTTCTCCTAGAAGGAGCAGAGTAGAGTGAAAATGATGTATGGCAAAAATGTAGGGGGGGTTTAGGTGAGTATGAGAAAAATCGAAAATCATAAAAATGACGCCTGCCAAGTAAAGATGTATGACGTATCTCGAAAACGGTAAGAGATAGATAGGGTGTGTTTGAACAAATGTCATAGGGAATCTGGAGAGCAGTCGAATGACACCTGTCAAAAATGCTCCTCTCATTCTTCGTACTGCTTTTGGAGTATTTTCCTTATATTTTTGACTGTATTTGGAGTTTTTGTGGGATTTTCGACTGATTTTGGAGCTACTGTCATTGATAAAGGTATAGCGAGCCCGAAGGGCGAGCTTCTGGTGAGGCCGAAGGCCGAACTTTCGGTCAGCGAGGCCGAAGGCCGAGCTGATGGTGCGCGAGCCCGTAGGGCGAGCGCTTGGCGAGGCCGCAGGCCGAGCTGTATTAGTGTCTAGCGAGGCCGAAGGCCGAGCCATATTAGTGTCTTGCGAGGCCGAAGGCCGAGCTCCGATCTGACATGCTCCTCTCATGCTTCATACTGCATTTGGAGTATTTTACCTTACATTTTCGACTGTATTTGGAGTTTTTGTGGGATTTTCGACTGAATTTGGAGTTACCGTCCTAAATCACTGTATAGCGAGCCCGAAGGGCGAGCTTCTGGTGAGGCCGAAGGCCGAACTTTCGGCCCGCGAGGCCGAAGGCCGAGCGTATGATGCGCGAGCCCGAAGGGCGAGCGCTTGGCGAGGTGAGCTGGCAGGCTGAGCCGTGGGAGTGTCTTGCGAGGCCGAAGGCCGAGCTCCGAATTTACATGCTCCTCTCATTCTTCATTCTGTATTTGGAGTATTTTACCATATATTATCGACTGTTTTAGGAGTTTAGTGGGAGTTTTGACTACATTTGGAGTAACTGACCGAGGCAGAAGGCCGAGCTCCGACTTGAGAGTATCTTCCACATCTCCGACTGGTCTCCATGGTAACTGCCCGCGATAACCAAAGCACCTACAAGTGGGGTTCCTTTACCGAAGTGACTCAGAACCTTGGTACAACTCTGACCGTACCAACTTTTTTATGGCGGTAGGGTGAATTTGGCTTGGTGGTTACAGTATGGTTCCTTATTGTATTAGGAGTTTGTATGGGACGTCGTTAATCTTTTGGATTTTTGAAATATTTTTTTAATGTATAAGGTGTTTTGATATAATTTAATACTGCATAACGATAAATGCGGGCCGCTTGCGGCCCGCACACTGCCCGAATAACTAGTTTTATAATATATAAAGCTCGATTACCACTCACTGACTCACTGACATAAATGTTCTCCTAGAAGGAGCAGAGTAGAGTGAAAATGATGTATGGCGAAAATGTTCAGGGGGTTTTGGTGAGTATGAGAAAAATCGAAAATCATAAAAATGACGCCTGCCAAGTAAAGATGTATGACGTATCTCGAAAACGGTAAGAGATAGATAGGGGGTGTTTGAACAAATGTCATAGGGAATCTGGAGTGCAGTCGAATGACACCTGTCAAAAATGCTCCTCTCATGCTTCATACTGCATTTGGAGGATTTTTCTTACATTTTCGACTGTATTTGGTGTTTTTGTGGGATTTTCGACTGATTTTGGAGTTACTGTCATTGATAAAGGTATAGCGAGCCCGAAGGGCGAGCTTCTGGTGAGGCCGAAGGCCGAACTTTCGGTCCGCGAGGCCGAAGGCCGAGTTGATGGTGCGCGAGCCCGAAGGGCGAGCGCTTGGCGAGGCCGCAGGCCGAGCTGTATTAGTGTCTAGCGAGGCCGAAGGGCGAGCTTCTGGTGAGGCCGAAGGCCGAACTCCGGCCCGCGAGGCCGAAGGCCGAGCGTATGGTGCGCGAGCCCGTAGGGCGAGCGCATGGCGAGGCCGCAGGCCGAGCCGTATTAGTGTCTTGCGAGGCCGAAGGCCGAGCTCTGAATTTACATGCTCCTCTCATTCTTCATACTGTATCTGGAGTATTTCACCTTACATTTTCGACTGTATTTGGAGTTTTAGAGGGATTTTCGACTGCCTTTGGAGTTTTGGTCCTATAACAGTGTAATTCTTGATTTCTGTCATTTTTTTATGACACTTCGATGCTCCTCTCATTCTTCATACTGCATTTGGAGTATTTTACCTTACATTTTCGACTGTATTTGGAGTTTAAGTGGGATTTTCGACTGAATTTGGAGTTTTTGTCCTAAAGCAGTGAAATTTATTTTTTTATCATGCTTTGATGCTCCTCTCATTCTTCATACTGCATTTGGAGTATTTTACCTTACATTTTCGACTGTATTTGGAGTTTTTGTGGGAATTTCGACTGAATTTGGACCTACGGACCTACATCAGTGTATAGCGAGCCTGAAGGGCGAGCTTCTGGTGAGGCCGAAGGCCGAACTTTTGGCAAGGCCGAGCGTATGGTGCGCGAGCCCGAAGGGCGAGCGCTTGGCGAGGCCGTAGGCCGAGCCCTGTTTGTGTCTTGCGAGGCCGAAGGCCGAGCTTCGTATTGACATGCTCCTCTCATTCTTTATACTGTACTTGGAGTATTTTACCATACATTACCGACTGTATTAGGAGTATGAGTACGTTCCTATTCCAATTTCGATGACGTCTGCCAAATAAAAAAAGTTTTTCCGATTTGGCTGAAAATCGATATCTAGGTTGTTCTGGACGTTCTTATTCCAAATTTGAAATTTATTTTTCGATGACGTCTGCCAAGTAAAAAAAGTTTTTCCGATTTGGCTGAAAATCGATATCTAGGTTGTTCTGGACGTTCTTATTCCAAATTTGAAATTTTTTTTTCGATGACGTCTGCCAAGTAAAAAAAGTTTTTCCGATTTGGCTGAAAATCGATATCTAGGTTGTTCTGGACGTTCTTATTCCAAATTTGAAATTTTTTTTTCGATGACGTCTGCCAAGTAAAAAAAGTTTTTCCGATTTGGCTGAAAATCGATATCTAGGTTGTTCTGGACGTTCTTATTCCAAATTTGAAATTTTTTTTTCGATGACGTCTGCCAAGTGATGAATGAAGACATATTTCGAAAATAGTAAGAGATAGGTGGGGGGTCTTAGAACAAATGTCATAGTGAATATGGAGAGTACGAATGATAAGCAAAAAAAATCCAAAATGGCGGAATTCAAGATGGCCGCCATACAAAGTGCTCCGATCACGCTGAAGTGAGGCCGTAAGGCCGAGCTTCAGTGGGGTTGGAGTGCTTTGAATGGTGGTCATCTTGAATTCCGCCATTTTGGATTCGTCCTAGGTGCCCCTCTTATTCTTCATACTGCATTTGGAGTAATTCATTTTATGTTTGGACTGTATTAAGAGTTTTTGTGGGAGTTTTGACTTTATTTGGAGTAACTGTCCAAGGCCGAAGGCCGAGCTCCGACTTGAGGGTATTTTTCCACATCCCCGACTGGTCTCCATGGCAACTGCCCGCGATAACCAAAGCACCCACAAGTGGGGTTCCTTAACCGAAGTGACTCAGAACCCTGGTACGATTCTGACCGTACCACTTTTTTATGGCAGTAGGGTAAATCTGGTTTGGTGGCTACAATTTGGTTCTTTATTGTATTGGGAGTTTATATGGGATTTCATATTTGTATTGGAGTTTTGAACATACTTTTTTTAAATGTAAAAGTTGCTTTTATGACAGTTCGTACTGACTCAAGATAGATGCGGGCCGCTCGCGGCCCGCACACCACTTACCATCTAGCTCGATTATTATCCATAAAGCTTAAGGCGTGCGAGCCCGCAGGGCGAGCTTATGGCGAGGCCGCAGGCCGAGCCGTGTAAGTGTCTTGCGAGGCCGAAGGCCGAGCTCCGAATTGACATGCTCCTCTCATTCTTCATACTGTATTTGGAGTATTTTACCATAAATTACCGACTGTTTTAGGAGTTTTTGTGGGAGATTTGACTACATTTGGAGTAACTGTCCGAGGCCAAAGGCCGAGCTCCGACTTGAGGGTATTTTCCACATCTCCGACTGGTCTCCATGGTAACTGCCCGCGATAACCAAAGCACCTACGAGTGGGGTTCCTTTACCGAAGTGACTCAGAACCTTGGTACAACTCTGACCGTACCACTTTTTTATGGCGGTAGGGTGAATTTGGTTTGGTGGTTACAGTATGGTTCCTTATTGTATTAGGAGTTTGTATGGGACGTCGTTAATCTTTTGGATTTTTGAAATATTTTTTTAATGTATAAGGTGTTTTGATATAATTTTATACTGCATAACGATAAATGCGGGCCGCTTGCGGCCCGCACACTGCCCGAAAAACTAGTTCATTCATAATATATAAAGCTCGATTACCACTCACTGACTCATTGACTCACTGACATAAATGTTCTCCTAGAAGGAGCAGAGTAGAGTGAAAATGATGTATGGCGAAAATGTTCGGGGGGTTTTGGTGAGTAAGAGAAAAATCGAAAATCATAAAAATGACGCCTGCCAAGTAATGATGGATGATGTATCTCGAAAACGGTAAGAGATAGATAGGGAGTGTTTGAACAAATGTCATAGGGTATCTGGAGAGCAGTCGAATGACACCTGTCAAAAATGCTCCTCTCATTCTTCATACTGCATTTGGAGTATTTTCCTTACATTTTCGACTGTATATGGAGTTTTTGTGGGATTTTCGACTGATTTTGGAGTTACTGTCATACGTGAAGGTATAGCGAGCCCGAAGGGCGAGCTTCTGGTTAGGCCGAAGGCCGAACTTTCGGCCCGCGAGGCCGAAGGCCGAGCGTATGGTGCGCGAGCCCGTAGGGCGAGCGCTGGACGAGGCCGCAGGCCGAGCCATATTAGTGTCTTGCGAGGCCGAAGGCCGAGCTCCGAATTGACATGCTCCTCTCATTCTTCATACTGCATTTGGAGTATTTTACCATACAAAACCGACTGTTTTTGGAGTTTTTGTGGGATCTTCGACTGAATTTGGAGTCACTGTCATACATGAAGGTATAGCGAGCCCGAAGGGTGAGCTTCTGGTGAGGCCGAAGGCCGAACTTTCGGCCCGCGAGGCCGAAGGCCGAGCGGCTGGTTCGCGAGCCCGTAGGGCGAGCGCTTGGCGAGGCCGCAGGCCGAGCTGTATTAGTGTCTGGCGAGGCCGAAGGCCGAGCTCCGAATTGACATGCTCCTCTCATTCTTCATACTGTATTTGGAGTATTACACTATACATTACCGACTGTTTTAGGAGTTTTTGTGGGAGTTTTGACTACATTTGGAGTAACTGTCCGAGGGTGAAGGCTGAGCTCCGACTTGACAGTATTTTCCACATCACCGACTGGTCTCCATGGTAACTGCCCACGATAACCAAAGCACCTACGAGTGGGGTTCCTTTATCGAAGTGACTCAGAACCTTGGTACAATTCTGACCGTACCACTTTTTTATGGCAGTAGGGTAAATCTGGTTTGGTTGCTACAGTATGAATCTCTATTGTATTAAGAGTTTATATGGGATTTCATACTTCTATTGGAGTTTTGAACATACTTTTTTTTAATGTATAAGGTGCTTTTATGACAGTTCGTACTGCATAACGATAAATGCGGGCCGCTTGCGGCCCGCACACTGCCCGAAAAACTAGTTAATTAATTATTTTTCTATATATATAAAGCTCGATTACCACTCACTGACTCACTCACTGACATAAATGTTCTCCTAGAAGGAGGCGAGTAGGACGACAATGATGTATGGCAAAAATGTAGGGGAGGTTTAGGTGAGTATGAGAAAAATCGAAAATCATAAAAATGACGCCTGCCAATTAAAGATGGATGACGTATCTCGAAAACGGTAAGAGATAGATAGGGGGTGTTTGAACAAATGTCATAGGGAATCGGGAGAGCAGTCAAATGACATGAGTCAAAAGTGCTCCTCTCATTCTTCATACTGCATTTGGAGTATTTTTCTTACATTTTCGACTGTATTTGGAGTTTTTGTGGGATTTTCGACTGATTTTGGAGTTACTGTCATAGATGAAGGTATAGCGAGCCCGAAGGGCGAGCTTCTGGTGAGGCCGAAGGCCGAACTTTCGGCCCGCGAGGCCGAAGGCCGAGAGGATGGTGCGCGAGCCCGTAGGGCGAGCTTGTGGCGAGGCCGCAGGCCGAGCCGTGTTAGTGTCTTGCGAGGCCGAAGGCCGAGCCATATTAGTGTCTTGCGAGGCCGAAGGCCGAGCTCCGAATCGACATGCTCCTCTCATTCTTCATACTGCATTTGGAGCATTTTACCATACAAAACCGACTGTTTTTGGAGTTTTTGTGGGATTTTCGACTGAATTTGGAGTTACTGTCATACATGAAGGTATAGCAAGCCCGAAGGGCGAGCTTCTGGTGAGGCCGAAGGCCGAACTTTCGGCCCGCGAGGCCGAAGGCCGAGCTTAAGGTGCGCGAGCCCGCAGGGCAAGCTCATGGCGAGGCCGTAGGCCGAGCCGTGTAAGTGTCTTGCGAGGCCGAAGGCCGAGCTCCGAATTGACATGCTCCTCTCATTCTTCATACTGTATTTGGAGTATTTCACCATACATTACCGACTGTTTTAGGAGTTTTTGTGGGAGTTTTGACTACATTTGGAGTAACTGTCCGAGGCCTAAGGCCGAGCTCCGACTTGAGGGTATTTTCCACATCTCCGACTGGTCTCTATGGTAACTGCCCGCGATAACCAAAGCACCTACGAGTGGGGTTCCTTTACCGAAGTGACTCAGAACCTTGGTACGATTCTGACCGTACCACTTTTTTATGGCAGTAGGGTGAATCTGGTTTGGTGGCTACAGTATGAATCTTTATTGTGTTCAGAGTTTATATGGGATTTCATACTTCTGTTGGAGTTTTAATTATTTTTTTATTTATATGTATAAGGTGCTTTTATGACAGTTCGTACTGACTCAAGATAGATGCGGGCCGCTTGCGGCCCGCACACTGCCCGAATAACTAGTTATTCATAATATATAAAGCTCGATTACCACTCACTGACTGACTGACTGACTGACTGACTCATTGACATAAATGTTCTCCTAGAAGGAGCAGAGTAGAGTTAAAATGATGTATGGCAAAAATGTAGGGGGGGTTTAGGTGAGTATGAGAAAAATCGAAAATCATAAAAATGACGCCTGCCAAGTAAAGATGTATGACGTATCTCGAAAACGGTAGGAGATAGATAGGGGGTGTTTGAACAAATGTCATAGGGAATCTGGAGAGCAGTCAAATGACATGTGTCAAAAGTGCTCATCTCATTCTTCATACTGCATTTGGAGTATTTTCCTTACATTTTCGACTGTATTTGGAGTTTTTGTGGGATTTTCGACTGATTTTGGAGTTACTGTCATTGATGAAGGTATAGCGAGCCCGAAGGGCGAGCTTCTGGTGAGGCCGAAGGCCGAACTTTCGGTCCGCGAGGCCGAAGGCCGAGCTGATTGTGCGCGAGCCCGAAGGGCGAGCGCTTGGCGAGGCCGCAGGCCGAGCTGTATTAGTGTCTAGCGAGGCCGAAGGCCGAGCCATATTAGTGTCTTGCGAGGCCGAAGGCCGAGCTCCGATCTGACATGCTCCTCTCATACTTCATACTGCATTTGGAGTACTTTTCCTTTATTTTCGACTGTATTAAGAGTTTTTGTGGGATTTTCGACTGAATTTGGAGTAACTGTCCTACATCAAGGTAAAGCGAGCCCGAAGGGCGAGCTTCTGGTGAGGCCGAAGGCCGAACTTTCGGCCCGCGAGGCCGAAGGCCGAGCGCATGGTTGGCGAGCCCGCAGGGCGAGCTTTTGGCGAGGCCGCAGGCCGAGCCGTGTGAGTGTCTTGCGAGGCCGAAGGCCGAGCCCCGAATTCACATGCTCCTCTCATTCTTCATACTGTATTTGGAGTATTTTACGATAGATTACCGACTGTTTTAGGAGTTTTTGTGGGAGTTTTGACTACATTTGGAGTAACTGTCAGAGGCCGAAGGCCGAGCTCCGACTTGAGAGTATTTTCCACATCTCCGACTGGTCTCCATTGTAACTGCCCGCGATAAACAAAGCACCTACGAGTGCGGTTCCTTTACCGAAGTGACTCAGAACCTTGGTACGATTCTGACCGTACCACTTTTTTATGGCAGTAGGGTGAATTTGGTTTGGTGGTTACAGTATGGTACCTTATTGTATTAGGAGTTTGTATGGGACGTCGTATATCTTTTGGATTTCTGAAAAAAAAATTTAATGTATAAGGTGTTTTGATATAATTTAATACTGCATAACGATAAATGCGGGCCGCTTGCGGCCCGCACACTGCCCGAAAAACTAGTTATTCATAATATATAAAGCTCGATTACCACTCACTGACTGACTCACTGACTGACATAAATGTTCTCCTAGAAGGAGACGAGTAGGACGACAATGATGTATGGCAAAAATGTAGGGGGGGTTCAGGTGAGTATGAGAAAAATCGAAAATCATAAAAATGACGCCTGCCAAGTAATGATGGATGACGTATCTCGAAAACGGTAAGAGATAGATAGGGGGTGTTTGAACAAATGTCATAGGGAATTGGGAGAGCAGTCAAATGACATGAGTCAAAAGTGCTCCTCTCATTCTTCATACTGCATTTGGAGTATTTTTCTAACATTTTCGACTGTATTTGGAGTTTTTATGGGATTTTCGACTAATTTTGGAGTAACTGTCATACAAGAAGGTATAGCGAGCCCGAAGGGCGAGCTTCTGGTGAGGCCGTAGGCCGAACTTTCGGCCCGCGAGGCCGAAGGCCGAGCGTATGGTGGCGAGCCCGAAGGGCGAGCGCTTGGCGAGGCCGCAGGCCGAGCTGTATTAGTGTCTAGCGAGGCCGAAGGCCGAGCCATATAAGTGTCTTGCGAGGCCGAAGGCCGAGCTCCGAATTGACATGCTCCTCTCATGCTTCATACTGCATTTGGAGTACTTTTCCTTAATTTTCGACTGTATTAAGAGTTTTTGTGGGATTTTCGACTGAATTTGGAGTAACTGTCCTACATCAAGGAATAGCGAGCCCGAAGGGCGAGCTTCTGGTGAGGCCGAAGGCCGAACTTTCGGCCCGCGAGGCCGAAGGCCGAGCGTATGGTTGGCGAGCCCGCAGGGCGAGCTTTTGGCGAGGCCGCAAGCTGAGCCGTGTGAGTGTCTTGCGAGGCCGAAGGCCGAGCTCCGAATTTACATGCTCCTCTCATTCTTCATACTGTATTTGGAGTATTTCACCATATATTACCGACTGTTTTAGGAGTTTTTGTGGGAGTTTTGACTACATTTGGAGCAACTGTCCGAGGCCGAAGGCCGAGCTCCGTTTTGAGAGTATCTTCCACATCTCCGACTGGTCTCTATGGTAACTGCCCGCGGTAACCAAAGCACCTACAGGTGGGGTTCCTTTACCGAAGTGACTCAGAACCTTGGTACAATTCTGACCGTACCACTTTTTTATGGCAGTAGGGTAAATCTGGTTTGGTAGCCACAGTATGAATCTCTATTGTATTAAGAGTTTATATGGGATTTCATACTTCTATAGGAGTTTTGAACATACTTTTTTTTAAATGTATAAGGTGCTTTTATGACAGTTCGTACTGACTCAAGATAGATGCGGGCCGCTTGCGGCCCGCACACTGCCCGAAAAACTAGTCATCATAATATATAAAGCTCGATTACCACTGACTCACTCACTGACTGACTCATTGACATAAATGTTCTCCTAGAAGGAGACGAGTAGGACGACAATGATGTATGGCAAAAATGTAGGGGGGGTTTAGGTTAGTATGGGAAAAATCGAAAATCATAAAAATGACGCCTGCCAAGTAAAGATGGATGACGTATCTCGAAAACGGTAAGAGATAGATAGGGTGTGTTTGAACAAATGTCATAGGGAATCTGGAGAGCAGTCGAATGACACCTGTCAAAAATGCTCCTCTCATTCTTCGTTCTGCATTTGGAGTATTTTCCTTATATTTTTGACTGTATTTGGAGTTTTTGTGGGATTTTCGACTGATTTTGGAGTTTCTGTTATACATGAAGGTATAGCGAGCCCGAAGGGCGAGCTTCTGGTGAGGCCGAAGGCCGAACTTTCGGTCCGCGAGGCCGAAGGCCGAGCTGATGATGCGCGAGCCCGAAGGGCGAGCGCTTGGCGAGGCCGCAGGCCGAGCTGTATTAGTGTCTAGCGAGGCCGAAGGCCGAGCCATATTAGTGTCTTGCGAGGCCGAAGGCCGAGCTCTGAATTGACATGCTCCTCTCATGTTTCATACTGCATTTGGAGTACTTTTCCTTAAATTTCGACTGTATTTAGAGTTTTTGTGGGATTTTCGACTGAATTTGGAGTAACTGTCCTACATCAAGAAATAGCGAGCCCGAAGGGCGAGCTCCTGGTGAGGCCGAAGGCCGAACTTTCGGCCCGCGAGGCCGAAGGCCGAGTGGAATGTGCGCGAGCCCGTAGGGCGAGCGCTTGGCGAGGCCACAGGCTGAGCCGTACGAGTGTCTTGCGAGGCCGAAGGCCGAGCTCCGAATTTACATGCTCCTCTCATTCTTCATACTGTATTTGGAGTATTTTACCATAGATTACCGACTGTTTTAGAAGTTTTTGTGGGAGTTTTCACTAAATTTGGAGTAACTGTCCGAGGCCGAAGGCCGAGCTCCGACTTGAGGGTATTTTTCCACATCCCCGTCTGGTCTCCATGGCAACTGCCCGCGATAACCAAAGCACCTACGAGTGGGGTTCATGTACCGAAGTGACTTAGAACCTTGGTACGATTCTGACCGTACCACTTTTTTATGGCAGTAGGGTGAATGTGGTTTGGTGGCTACAGTTTGGGTCTCTACTGTATTTAAGAGTTTGTATGGGACGTTGTATATCTTTTGGATTTTTGAAAAAAAATTTTAATGTATAACCTGTTTTGATATAATTTAATACTGCATAACGATAAATGCGGGCCGCTTGCGGCCCGCACACTGCCCGAAAAACTAGTCATAATATATAAAGCTCGATTACCACTGACTGACTGACTGACTGACTGACTGACTCATTGACATAAATGTTCTCCTAGAAGGAGCAGAGTAGGGTTAAAATGATGTATAGCGGAAATGTTCGGGGGGTTTAGGTGAGTATGAGAAAAATCGAAAATCATAAAAATGACGCCTGCCAAGTAAAGATGGATGACGTATCTCGAAAACGGTAAGAGATAGATAGGGGGTGTTTGAACAAATGTCATAGGGGATAGGGAGAGCAGTCAAATGACACCTGTCAAAAGTGCTCCTCTCATTCTTCATACTGCATTTGGAGTATTTTTCTTACATTTTCGACTGTATTTGGAGTTTATGTGGGATTTTCGACTGATTTTGGAGTTACTGTCATACAAGAAGGTATAGCGAGCCCGAAGGGCGAGCTTCTGGTGAGGCCGAAGGCCGAACTTTCGGCCCGCGAGGCCGAAGGTCGAGCTGATGGTGCGCGAGCCCGAAGGGCGAGCGCTTGGCGAGGCCGCAGGCCGAGCTGTATTAGTGTCTAGCGAGGCCGAAGGCCGAGCCATATTAGTGTCTTGCGAGGCCGAAGGCCGAGCTCCGAATTGACATGCTCCTCTCATTCTTCATACTGCATTTGGAGTATTTTACCATACAAAACCGACTGTTTTTGGAGTTTTTGTGGGATTTTCGACTGAATTTGGAGTTATTGTCATACATGAAGGTATAGCGAGCCCGAAGGGCGAGCTTCTGGTGAGGCCGAAGGCCGAACTTTCGGCCCGCGAGGCCGAAGGCCGAGCGTATGGCGCGCGAGCCCGAAGGGCGAGCGTTTGGCGAGGCCGCAGGCCGAGCCGTATTAGTGTCTTGCGAGGCCGAAGGCCGAGCTCCGAATTGACATGCTCCTCTCATTCTTCATACTGTATTTGGAGTATTTCACCATACATAACCGACTGTTTTAGGAGTTTTTGTGGGAGTTTTGACTACATTTGGTGTAACTGTCAGAGGCCGAAGGCCGAGCTCCGACTTGATAGTATTTTCCACATCTCCGACTGGTCTCCATTGTAACTGCCCGCGATAACCAAAGCACCTACGAGTGGGGTTCCTTTACCGAAGTGACTCAGAACCTTGGTACGATTCTGACCGTACCTCTTTTTTATGGCAGTAGGGTGAATCTGGTTTGGTGGTTACAGTATGGTTCCTTATTGTATTAGGAGTTTGTATGGGACGTCGTATATCTTTTGGATTTTCGAAAAAAAATTTAATGTATAAGGTGTTTTGATATAATTTAATACTGCATAACGATAAATGCGGGCCGCTTGCGGCCCGCACACTGCCCGAAAAACTAGTTTATAATATATAAAGCTCGATTACCACTCACTGACTGACTGACATAAATGTTCTCCTAAAAGGAGCAGAGTAGAGTGAAAATGATGTATAGCAAAACTGTTCGGGGGGCTTAGGTGAGTATGAGAAAAATCGAAAATCACTAAAATGACGCCTGCCAAGTATAGATGGATGACGTATCTCGAAAACGGAAAGAGATAGGTAGGGGGTGTTTGAACAAATGTCATAGGGAATAGGGAGAGCAATCGAATGACACCTGTCAAAAGTGCTCCTCTCAAGCTTCATACTTCATTTGGAGTAGTTTTCATACATTTTCGACTGTATTTGGAGTTTTTGTGGGATTTTCGACTGATTTTGGAGTTACTGTCATACAAGAAGGTATAGCGAGCCCGAAGGGCGAGCTTCTGGTGAGGCCGAAGGCCGAACTTTCAGCCCGCGAGGCCGAAGGCCGAGCGTATGGCGCGCGAGCCCGAAGGGCGAGCTTTTGGCGAGGCCGAAGGCCGAGCCGTATTAGTGTCTTGCGAGGCCGAAGGCCGAGCTCTAAATTGACATGCTCCTCTCATTCTTCATACTGCATTTGGAGTATTTTACCTTAAATTTTCAACTGTATTTGGAGTTTTTGTGGGATTTTTGACTGAATTTGGAGTTACAGTCATACATGAAGGTATAGCGAGCCCGGAGGGCGAGCTTCTGGTGAGGCCGAAGGCCGAACTTTCGGCCCGCGAGGCCGAAGGCCGAGCGGATGGTGCGCGAGCCCGTAGGGCGAGCGCTTGGCGAGGCCGCAGGCCGAGCCGTGATAGTGTCTTGCGAGGCCGAAGGCCGAGCTCCGAATTTACATGCTCCTCTCATTCTTCATACTGTATTTGGAGTACTTTACTAAACACTACCGACTGTTTTAGGAGTTTTTGTGGGAGTTTTGACTACATTTGGAGTAACTGTCCTACATCAGTGCATAGCGAGCCCGAAGGGCGAGCTTCTGGTGAGGCCGAAGGCCGAACTTCTGGTGAGGCCGAAGGCAGAACTTCGATCCGCGAGGCCGAAGGCCGAGCGTTTGGTGCGCGAGCCCGCAGGGCGAGCGCATGGCGAGGCCGTAGGCCGAGCTGTGTTAGTGTGTTAGTGTTTTGCGAGGCCGAAGGCCGAGCTCTGAATTTACATGCTCCTCTCATTCTTCATACTGTATCTGGAGTATTTCACCTTACATTTTCGACTGTATTTGGAGTTTTAGTGGGATTTTCGACTGAATTTGGAGTTTTTGTCCTAAAACAGTGAAATTTATTTTTTTATCATGCATTGATGCTCCTCTCATTCTTCATACTGCATTTGGAGTATTTTACCATACAATTTCGACTGTATTTGGAGTTTAAGAGGGATTTTCGACCGCCTTTGGAGTTTTGGTCCTATAACAGTGTAATTCTTGATTTCTGTCATTTTTTTATCACACTTCGATGCTCCTCTCATTCTTCATACTGCATTTGGAGTATTTTACCTTACATTTTCGACTGTATTTGGAGATTTTGTGGGATATTCGACTAAATTTAGAGTTTTGGTTTATAGCAGTGAAACTTGATATATGTCATTTTTTTATTAGTCTTAGATGCTCCTCTCATTCTTCATACTGCATTTGGAGTATTTTACCATACAATTTCGACTGTATTTGGAGTTTTAGAGGGATTTTTGACTGCCTTTGGAGTTTTTGATATCTGTCATTTTTTTATCATACTTCGATGCTCCTCTCATTCTTCATACTGCATTTGGAGTATTTTACCATACTATTTCGACTGTATTTGGAGTTTTAGAGGGATTTTCGACTGCCTTTGGAGTTTTGGTCCTATGACAGTGTAATTCTTGATTTCTGTCATTTTTTTATCACACTTCGATGCTCCTCTCATTCTTCATACTGTATTTGGAGTATTTTACCTTACATTTTCGACTGTATTTGGAGATTTTGTGGGATATTCGACTAAATTTAGAGTTTTGGTTCTATAATAGTGAAACTTTTGAAATATGTCATTTTTTTATTAGTCTTAGATGCTCCTCGCATTCTTCATACTGCATATGGAGTATTTTACCATATAATTTCGACTGTATTTGGAGTTTTAGAGGGATTTTCGACTGCCTTTGGAGTTTTGGTCCTATATCAGTGCAATTCTTGATTTCTGTCATTTTTTTATCACACTTCGATGCTCCTCTCATTCTTCATACTGCATTTGGAGAATTTTACCTTACATTTTCGACTGTATTTGGAGTTTTTGTGGGATATTCGACTAAATTTAGAGTTTTGGTTCTATAACAGTTAAACTTTTGAAATATGTCATTTTTTTATTAGTCTTAGATGCTCTTCGCATTCTTCATACTGCATTTGGCGTATTTTACCATATAATTTCGACTGTATTTGGAGTTTTAGAGGGATTTTCGACTGCCTTAGGAGTTATGGTCCTATGACAGTGCAATTCTTGATTTCTGTCATTTTTTTATCACACTTCGATGCTCCTCTCATTCTTCATACTGCATTTGGAGTATTTTACCTTACATTTTCGACTGTATTTGAAGTTTTAGAGGGATTTTCGACTGCCTTTGGAGTTTTGGTCCTATGACAGTGTAATTCTTGATTTCTGTCATTTTTTTATCACACTTCGATGCTCCTCTCATTCTTCATACTGTATTTGGAGTATTTTACCTTACATTTTCGACTGTATTTGGAGATTTTGTGGGATATTCGACTAAATTTAGAGTTTTGGTTTATAGCAGTGAAACTTGATATATGTCATTTTTTTATTAGTCTTAGATGCTCCTCTCATTCTTCATACTGCATTTGGAGTATTTTACCATACAATTTCGACTGTATTTGGAGTTTTAGAGGGATTTTTGACTGCCTTTGGAGTTTTTGATATCTGTCATTTTTTTATCATACTTCGATGCTCCTCTCATTCTTCATACTGCATTTGGAGTATTTTACCATACTATTTCGACTGTATTTGGAGTTTTAGAGGGATTTTCGACTGCCTTTGGAGTTTTGGTCCTATGACAGTGTAATTCTTGATTTCTGTCATTTTTTTATCACACTTCGATGCTCCTCTCATTCTTCATACTGTATTTGGAGTATTTTACCTTACATTTTCGACTGTATTTGGAGATTTTGTGGGATATTCGACTAAATTTAGAGTTTTGGTTCTATAATAGTGAAACTTTTGAAATATGTCATTTTTTTATTAGTCTTAGATGCTCCTCGCATTCTTCATACTGCATATGGAGTATTTTACCATATAATTTCGACTGTATTTGGAGTTTTAGAGGGATTTTCGACTGCCTTTGGAGTTTTGGTCCTATATCAGTGCAATTCTTGATTTCTGTCATTTTTTTATCACACTTCGATGCTCCTCTCATTCTTCATACTGCATTTGGAGTACTTTACCTTACATTTTCGACTGTATTTGAAGTTTTAGAGGGATTTTCGACTGCCTTTGGAGTTTTGGTCCTATATCAGTGCAATTCTTGATTTCTGTCATTTTTTTATCACACTTCGATGCTCCTCTCATTCTTCATACTGCATTTGGAGTACTTTACCTTACATTTTCGACTGTATTTGAAGTTTTAGAGGGATTTTCGACTGCCTTTGGAGTTTTGGTCCTATGACAGTGTAATTCTTGATTTCTGTCATTTTTTTATCACACTTCGATGCTCCTCTCATTCTTCATACTGTATTTGGAGTATTTTACCTTACATTTTCGACTGTATTTGGAGATTTTGTGGGATATTCGACTAAATTTAGAGTTTTGGTTCTATAATAGTGAAACTTTTGAAATATGTCATTTTTTTATTAGTCTTAGATGCTCCTCTCATTCTTCATACTGTATTTGGAGTATTTTACCATACTATTTCGACTGTATTTGGAGTTATAGAGGGATTTTCGACTGCCTTTGGAGTTTTGGTCCTATGACAGTGTAATTCTTGATTTCTGTCATTTTTTTATCACACTTCGATGCTCCTCTCATTCTTCATACTGTATTTGGAGTATTTTACCTTACATTTTCGACTGTATTTGGAGATTTTGTGGGATATTCGACTAAATTTAGAGTTTTGGTTCTATAATAGTGAAACTTTTGAAATATGTCATTTTTTTATTAGTCTTAGATGCTCCTCGCATTCTTCATACTGCATATGGAGTATTTTACCATATAATTTCGACTGTATTTGGAGTTTTAGAGGGATTTTCGACTGCCTTTGGAGTTTTGGTCCTATATCAGTGCAATTCTTGATTTCTGTCATTTTTTTATCACACTTCGATGCTCCTCTCATTCTTCATACTGCATTTAGAGTATTTTACCATACAATTTCGACTGTATTTGGAGTTTTAGAGGGATTTTCGACTAAATTTAGAGTTTTGGTTTATAGCAGTGAAACTTGATATATGTCATTTTTTTATTAGTCTTCGATGCTCCTCTCATTCTTCATACAGCATTTAGAGTATTTTACCATACATTTTCGACTGTATTTGAAGTTTTAGAGGGATTTTCGACTGCCTTTGGAGTTTTGGTCCTATAACAGTGTAATTCTTGATTTCTGTCATTTTTTTATCACACTTCGATGCTCCTCTCATTCTTCATACTACATTTGGAGTATTTTACCTTACATTTTCGACTGTATTTGGAGTTTTTGTGGGATATTCGACTAAATTTAGAGTTATTTGTCTATAACAGTGAAACTTTTGAAATATGTAATTTTTTTATTAGTCTTAGATGCTCCTCGCATTCTTCATACTGCATTTGGAGTATTTTACCTTACATTTTCGACTATATTTGGAGTTTTAGTGGGATTTTCGACTGAATTTGGAGTTTTTGTCCTAAAGCAGTGAAATTTATTTTTTTATCATGCTTTGATGCTCCTCTCATTCCTCATACTGCATTTGGAGTATTTTACCTTACATTTTCGACTGTATTTGGAGTTTTTGTGGGAATTTCGACTGAATTTGGACCTACGGACCTACATCAGTGTATAGCGAGCCCGAAGGGCGAGCTTCTGGTGAGGCCGAAGGCCGAACTTTCGGCACGTGAGGCCGAAGGCCGAGCGCATGGTGCGCGAGCCCGGGCGAGCGCTTGGCGAGGCCGTAGGCCGAGCCCTGTTAGTGTCTTGCGAGGCCGAAGGCCGAACTTCGTATTGACATGCTCCTCTCATTCTTCATACTGTATTTGGAGTATTTTACCATACATTACCGACTGTATTAGGAGTATGAGTACGTTCCTATTCCAATTTCGATGACGTCTGCCAAATAAAAAAAGTTTTTCCGATTTGGCTGAAAATCGATATCTAGGTTGTTCTGGACGTTCTTATACCAAATTTGAAATTTTTTTTTCGATGACGTCTGCCAAGTTAAAAAAGTTTTTCCGATTTGGCTGAAAATCGATATCTAGGTTGTTCTGGACGTTCTTATTCCAAATTTGAAATGTTTTTTTCGATGACGTCTGCCAAGTAAAAAAAGTTTTTCCGATTTGGCTGAAAATCGATATCTAGGTTGTTCTGGACGTTCTTATTCCAAATTTGAAATGTTTTTTTCGATGACGTCTGCCAAGTAAAAAAAGTTTATCCGATTTGGCTGAAATTCGAAATCTAGGTTGTTCTGGACGTTCTTATTCCAAATTTGAAATTTTTTTTTCGATGACGTCTGCCAAGTAAAAACAGTTACTCCGATTTGGCTGAAAATCGATATCTAGGTTGTTCTGGACGTTCTTATTCCAAATTTGAAATTTTTTTTTCGATGACGTCTGCCAAGTAAAAAAAGTTTATCCGATTTGGCTGAAATTCGAAATCTAGGTTGTTCTGGACGTTCTTATTCCAAATTTGAATTTTTTTTTTCGATGACGTCTGCCAAGTAAAAAAAGTTACTCCGGTTTGGCTGAAAATCGATATCTAGGTTGTTCTGGACGTTCTTATTCCAAATTTGAAATTTTTTTTTCGATGACGTCTGCCAAGTAAAAAATGTTTATCCGATTTGGCTAAAATTCGAAATCTAGGTTGTTCTGGACGTTCTTAATTGATTATATATATATATATATATATATATATATATATATATATTATATCGTAATATAGAAATACCATTACGTAGATCTAAAACTTTGATAGGAGAAAAACGTGGTGCAGAACTAAGTACCATAGTAATATTTTCATTGAAAAACGTATGTCTTGATTCTTCAGATGTTTACGTTTGTCCACATTGTAGCGCTCGGCTATTTGATGAGGAAAAAACTAGAAAGCAGTGGTGTTGTGGATCCGGCGCTAACAACGTCCAGACTTTTGCGCCCCTTACGGAAGACTTTTACACACATCCCGCTTTTGTAAAAAGACCACGAGCGTACAATAATATGTTTGCGTTTTCAGCATTAGGTACTACTCATGGTCACCAACAACCAGATGGAATAGCCTTTTTAAAAATACAAGGGCGGATATACCATCGCGTTTTTGATTTAGCTTATAACAGAACCACAAATAACATTGCAATGCACATAAATGATAGTTCAGAACGCGAAAGTATAGCCGCTGGGGAAAATCTCGAAATAGTTGTTATACGATCAATTACCAACTTTTTGCATAATGTAAATCCTTACATTGAATGTTTCAAAAGATTGAGTTTAGAAGCATCCTCGGAGGCTTTTATACAGTTTGAAAAAACTTCCAGAGCCACTCACGGAAATATTTTAGGCGATCAGCCCGTGGGTAGAGAAGTTTCTGCTATAATTAGCACAGATCGTGAACAGTACGTACCGCGTTCTATAGCTGTTTGGAAAATTGGTGAAAGTAAGCCTCACGCTGTTGATATTATGCATATTCTTTATGAATGCTTTCAATATCCACTTTTATATCCAGAAGGCAATCCTGGTTGGTATCCCGGCCGATTAGACAATTTTGGCAAAAAATTAACTCAAGCTAAATATGTCAGATGTCTCTTGCTATCTCTGAAAAGATTTAGTGAGTGCGGACGATTATCAGAGGAATGGATAGTTGACATGTACTGCAGAATTAGGGAAGAACGTTTTCGATATATGTTTCACATGCAATCACAAAATCGAAGTAACGAATTGAGAGTTGCACCTCTCCAAGAGTTACTAAATGACGAAACCATTATCGCAGAGGGTATTACACCAGGACGTATCTATTTGCCGAACAGTTTTACCGGTGGTCCACGATACATGAAAGTGAAATATTTAGATGGTATTGCATTATTCAATCGACGAGGCCCGCCATCGTATTTCATAACCCTTACTTGCAATCCAAATTGGATCGAAATTAGACGGCAAACACCTCCTGGCCAACGCCCAAATCCTCTTATATGCGCTCGAGCGTTTAATTTGCGCTTGGCTGCATTAATTCGCGACATACGTTCGGGACTTTGGTTCGGTAAAGTCGAATATTTGATGTACGTCATTGAATTTCAAAAACGAGGATTACCACATGCTCACATTTGCTTTAGAGTTGAAGGTGGAGGTCCCGTTGACAATGTAGATATCGACAAAGTGTGCCGTGCGGATATACCCGATGAATCTGAAGCTGATGGCAGATTGCGTAAAGCCGTTCTTGATCATATGATTCACGGACCGTGTGGGCCTGAGAGGGATAACCTCCCTTGCTATGACAAAGAAAATAAAAAATGTACCAAACGATTTCCAAAACGTGAAACCGATGTAACCTATACTGACGAGCGAGGGTTCATTCATCTGCGCCGCAATAGCAACAACTTTGCTACCATAAAGTACCGCGGCAGAGAAATAACAATTAACGATTTGTGGGTTGTTCCATATAATGCAGCCCTTTTGTTGAAATATGATGCGCACATAAATGTAGAAATTGCGTCTCAGCGGTCAATAATTAAATATTTGTTCAAATACATGACCAAAGGTCCTGATGAAGCACGAGTTGCTATTGTTACCGAGAACAACAATGAAATAGAAGAGTATGCAACTAAAGCTTATATCGGGTCGAGCGACGCTGTTTGGAGGATACTAGAATTTGACGTCACGGCCCGTGAGCCAAATGTAAAGCAATTACCCGTTCACCTGGAAAACCAACAGACTGTTTATTTCAGACCCAGTGATATCAATGAAGCAGTCAATCGCGGTGGTTCAGATTTGATCACATATTTCAACCGACCACAAGGAGAAGAATTTGACTCTGTAAAGTACTACTACTCTGAATTTACATGCTCCTCTCATTCTTCATACTGTATCTGGAATATTTCACCTTACATTTTCGACTGTATTTGAAGTTTTAGTGGGATTCTCGACTGAATTTGGAGTTTTTGTCCTATAACAGTCAAATTCTTGATTTCTGTAATTTTTTTATTATGCTTCGATGCTCCTCTCATTCTTCGTACTGCATTTGGAGTAGTTTACCTTACATTTTCGACTGTATTTGGAGTTTTTGTGGGATTTTCGACTGAATTTGGAGTTACGGACCTACATCAGTGTATAAGCGAGCCCGAAGGGCGAGCTTCTGGTGAGGCCGAAGGCTGAACTTTCGGCACGTGAGGCCGAAGGCCGAGCGTATGGTGCGCGAGCCCGAAGGGCGAGCGCTTGGCGAGGCCGTAGGCCGAGCCCAGTAAGTGTCTTGCGAGGCCGAAGGCCGAGCTACGTATTGACATGCTCCTCTCATTCTTCATACTGTATTTGGAGTATTTACCTTACATTACGGACTGTATTAGGAGTATGAGTACGTTCTTATGCCAATTTCGATGACGTCTGCCAAATAAAAAAAGTTTTTCCGATTTGGCTGAAAATCGATATCTAGGTCGTTCTGGACGTTCTTATTCCAAATTTGAAATTTTTTTTTCGATGACGTCTGCCAAGTAAAAAAAGTTTTTCCGATTTGGCTGAAAATCGATATCTAGGTCGTTCTGGACGTTCTTATTCCAAATTTGAAATTTTTTTTTCGATGACGTCTGCCAAGTAAAAAAAGTTTGTCCGATTTGGCTGAAAATCGATATCTAGGTTGTTCTGGACGTTCTTATTCCAAATCAGAAATTTTTTTTTCGATGACGTCTGCCAAGAAAAAAAAGTTTTTTCGATTTGGCTGAAAATCGATATCTAAGTCGTTCTGGACGTTCTGCCCGCGATAACCAAAGCACCTACGTCTGGGGTTCCTTTGCCGAAGTGACTAAGAATCTTCATACGTTTCTGACTGTACCGCTTTTTTATGTCAGTAGGGTGAAGCTGGTTTGGTTGCTACAGTTTGGTTATTTATTGTATCGGGAGTTTGTATGGGACTTCGTATATCTTTTAGAGTTTTGTCATTTTTTTAATATATTATTAGGAGTTTTGATATTAGTTAATACTGCACAAAGATAAATGCGGGCCGCTCGCGGCCCGCACACCACTTACCATCTAGTCATCATAATATATAAAGCTCGATTACCACTGACTCATTGACATAAATGTTCTCCTAGAAGGAGACGAGTAGGACGACAATGATGTATGGCAAAAATGTAGGGGGGGTTTAGGTGAGTATGAGAAAAATCGAAAATCATAAAAATGACGCCTGCCAAGTAAAGATGTATGACATATCTCGAAAACGGTAAGAGATAGATAGGGGGTGTTTGAACAAATGTCATAGGGAATAGGGAGAGCAGTCGAATGACACCTGTCAAAAATGCTCCTCTCATTCTTCGTTCTGCATTTGGAGTATTTGCCTTATATTTTTGACTGTATTTGGAGTTTTTGTGGGATTTTTGACTGAATTTGGAGTTACTGTCATACTTGAAGGTATAGCGAGCCCGAAGGGCGAGCTTCTGGTGAGGCCGAAGGCCGAACTTTCGGCCCGCGAGGCCGAAGGTCGAGCGGATGGTGCGCGAGCCCGTAGGGCGAGCGCTTGGCGAGGCCGCAGGCCGAGCCATGTTAGTGTCTTGCGAGGCCGAAGGCCGAGCTCCGAATTGACATGCTCCTCTCATTCTTCATACTGCATTTGAGTATTTTACCTTACATTTTCGACTGTATTTGGAGTTTTTGTGGGATTTTTGACTGAATTTGGAGTTACAGTCATACATGAAGGTATAGCGAGCCCAGAGGGCGAGCTTCTGGTGAGGCCGAAGGCCGAACTTTCGGCCCGCGAGGCCGAAGGCCGAGCTCAAGGTGTGCGAGCCCGCAGGGCGAGCTCATGGCGAGGCCGTAGGCCGAGCCGTGTAAGTGTCTTGCGAGGCCGAAGGCCGAGCTCCGAATTGACATGCTCCTCTCATTCTTCATACTGTATTTGGAGTATTTCACCATACATTACCGACTGTTTTAGGAGTTTTTGTGGGAGTTTTGACTACATTTGGAATAACTGTCCGAGGCCTAAGGCCGAGTTCCGACTTGAGGGTATTTTCCTCATCTCCGACTGGTCTCCATGGTAACTGCCCGCGATAACCAAAGCACCTACGAGTGGGGTTCCTTTACCGAAGCGACTTAGAACCTTGGTACGATTCTGACCGTACCACTTTTTTATGGCAGTAGGGTGAATCTGGTTTGGTGGCTACAGTATGAATATCTACTGTATTCAGAGATTATATGGGATTTGATACTTCTATTGGAGATTTGCTTTTTTTTATGTTTAAATGTATAAGGTGCTTTTATGACAGTTCGTACTGACTCAAGATAGATGCGGGCCGCTTGCGGCCCGCACACTGCCCGAAAAACTAGTTATTATAATATATAAAGCTCGATTACCACTGACTGACTGACTGACTGACATAAATGTTCTTCTAGAAGGAGTAGGGTAGAGTGAAAATGATGTATGGCGGAAATGTTCGGGTGGTTTTGGTGAGTATGAGAAAAATCGAAAATCATAAAAATGACGCCTGCCAATTAAGGATGGATGACGTATCTCGAAAACGGTAAGAGATAGATAGGGGGTGTTTGAACAAATGTCATAGGGAATCTGGAGAGCAGTCAAATGACATGTGTCAAAAGTGCTCCTCTCATTCTTCATACTGCATTTGGAGTATTTTTCTTACATTTTCGACTGTATTTGGAGTTTTTGTGCGATTTTCGACTGATTTTGGAGTTACTGTCATAGATGAAGGTATAGCGAGCCCGAAGGGCGAGCTTCTGGTGAGGCCGAAGGCCGAACTTTCGGCCCGCGAGGCCGAAGGCCGAGCGGATGGTGCGCGAGCCCGAAGGGCGAGCTGTATTAGTGTCTTGCGAGGCCGAAGGCCGAGCCATATTAGTGTCTTGCGAGGCCGAAGGCCGAGCTCCGAATTGACATGCTCCTCTCATTCTTCATACTGCATTTGGAGTACTTTACCTTACATTTTCGACTGTATTTGGAGTTTTTGTGGGATTTTCGACTGAATTTGGAGTTACTGTCCCCCATCAGTGTATCGCGAGCCCGAAGGGCGAGCTTCTGGTGAGGCCGAAGGCCGAACTTCCGGCCCACGAGGCCGAAGGCCGAGTGGAAGGTGCGCGAGCCCGAAGGGCGAGCGCTTGGCTAGGCCGCAGCCTGAGCCGTGTAAGTGTCTTGCGAGGCCGTAGGCCGAGCTCTGAATTTACATGCTCCTCTCATTCTTCATACTGTATTTGGAGTATTTCATCATACATTACCGACTGTTTTAGGAGTTTTTGTGGGAGTTTTGACTACATTTGGAGTAACTGTCCGAGGCCGAAGGCCGAGCTCCGACTTGAGGGTATTTTCCACTTCTCCGACTGGTCTCCATGGTAACTGCCCGCGATAACCAAAGCACCTACAAGTGGGGTTCCTTTACCGAAGTGACTCAGAACCTTGGTACAATTCTGACCATACCACATTTTTATGGCGGTAGGGTAAATCTGGTTTGGTGGCTACAGTATGAATCTCTATTGTATTTAGAGTTTATATGGGATTTCATACTTCTAAAGGAGTTTTTTTGTACTTTTTTTCTTTGTATAAGGAGCTTTTATGACAGTTCGTACTGACTCAAGATAGATGCGGGCCGCTTGCGGCCCGCACACTGCCCGAAAAACTAGTTATAATATATAAAGCTCGATTACCACTCACTGACTCACTGACATAAATGTTCTCCTAGAAGGAGCAGAGTAGAGTGAAAATGATGTATGGCGAAAATGTTCGGGGGGTTTTGGTGAGTATGAGAAAAATCGAAAATCATAAAAATGACGCCTGCCAAGTAATGATGGATGACATATCTCGAAAACGGTAAGAGATAGGTAGGGGGTGTTTGAACAAATGTCATAGGGAATCGGGAGAGCAGTCGAATGACACCTGTCAAAAATGCTCCTCTCATTCTTCGTTCTGCATTTGGAGTATTTTCCTTATATTTTTGACTGTATTTGGAGTTTATGTGGGATTTTCGACTGAATTTGGAATTCCTGTCATACGTGAAGGTATAGCGAGCCCGAAGGGCGAGCTTCTGGTGAGGCCGAAGGCCGAACTTTCGGCCCGCGAGGCCGAAGGCCGAGCGTATGGTACGCGAGCCCGTAGGGCGAGCGGTTTGCGAGGCCGTAGGCCGAGCTGTATTAGTGTCTTGCGAGGCCGAAGGCCGAGCTCCGAATTGACATGCTCCTCTCATTCTTCATACTGTATTTGGAGTATTTTACCTTACATTTTCGACTGTATTTGGAGTTTTTGTGGAATTTTTGACTGAATTTGGAGTTACTGTCATACATGAAGGTATAGCGAGCCCGAAGGGCGAGCTTCTGGTGAGGCCGAAGGCCGAACTTTCGGCCCGCGAGGCCGAAGGCCGAGCTTAAGGTGGGCGAGGCCGAAGGCCGAGCTTAAGGTGGGCGAGCCCGCAGGGCGAGCTCATGGCGAGGCCGTAGGCCGAGCCGTGTAAGTGTATTGCGAGGCCGAAGGCCGAGCTCCGAATTTACATGCTCCTCTCATTCTTCATACTGTATTTGGAGTATTTAAGTAAACATTACCGACTGTTTTAGGAGTTTTTGTGGGAGTTTTGACTACATTTGGAGTAACTGTCCGAGGCCGAAGGCCGAGCTCCGACTTGAGGGTATTTTTCACATCTCCGACTGGTCTCTATGGTAACTGCCCGCGGTAACCAAAGCACCTACAGGTGGGGTTCCTTTACCGAAGTGACTCAGAACCTTGGTACGATTTTGACCGTACCACTTTTTTATGGCAGTAGGGTAAATCTGGTTTGGTGGCTACAGTTTGGTTCATTATTGTATTAGGAGTTTGTATGGGACGTCGTATATCTTTTGGATTTTTGAAATATTTTTTTAATGTATAAGGTGTTTTGATATAATTTAATACTGCATAACGATAAATGCGGGCCGCTTGCGGCCCGCACACTGCCCGAAAAACTAGTTATTATAATATATAAAGCTCGATTACCACTCACTGACTGACTGACATAAATGTTCTCCTAGAAGGAGCAGAGTAGAGTGAAAATGATGTATGGCGAAAATGTTCGGGGGGTTTTGGTGAGTATGAGAAAAATCGAAAATCATCAAAATGACGCCTGCCAAGTAAAGATGTATGACGTATCTCGAAAACGGTAAGAGATAGATAGGGGGTGTTTGAACAAATGTCATAGGGAATCTGGAGTGCAGTCGAATGACACCTGTCAAAAATGCTCCTCTCATGCTTCATACTGCATTTGGAGGATTTTTCTTACATTTTCGACTGTATTTGGTGTTTATGTGGGATTTTCGACTGATTTTGGAGTTACTGTCATTGATAAAGGTATAGCGAGCCCGAAGGGCGAGCTTCTGGTGAGGCCGAAGGCCGAACTTTCGGTCCGCGAGGCCGGAGGCCGAGCTGATGGTGCGCGAGCCCGAAGGGCGAGCGCTTGGCGAGGCCGCAGGCCGAGCTGTATTAGTGTCTTGCGAGGCCGAAGGCCGAGCCATATTAGTGTCTTGCGAGGCCGAAGGCCGAGCTCTGATCTGACATGCTCCTCTCATGCTTCATACTGCATTTGGAGTACTTTTCCTTAATTTTTGACTGTATTAAGAGTTTTTGTGGGATTTTCGACTGAATTTGGAGTAACTGTCCTACATCAAGGTATAGCGAGCCCGAAGGGCGAGCTTCTGGTGAGGCCGAAGGCCGAACTTTCGGCCCGCGAGGCCGAAGGCCGAGCTTAAGGTGTGCGAGCCCGCAGGGCGAGCTCATGGCGAGGCCGTAGGCCGAGCCGTGTAAGTGTCTTGCGAGGCCGAAGGCCGAGCTCCGAATTGACATGCTCCTCTCATTCTTCATACTGTATTTGGAGTATTTCACCATACATTACCGACTGTTTTAGGAGTTTTTGTGGGAGTTTTGACTACATTTGGAGTAACTGTCCGAGGCTGAAGGCTGAGCTCCGACTTGAGAGTATTTTCCACATCTCCGACTGGTCTCCATGGTAACTGCCCGTGATAACCAAAGCACCTACAAGTGGGGTTCCTTTACCGAAGTGACTCAGAACCCTGGTACGATTCTGACCGTACCACTTTTTTATGGCAGTAGGGTAAATCTGGTTTGGTGGCTACAATTTGGTTCTTTATTGTATTGGGAGTTTATATGGGATTTCATATTTCTATTGGAGTTTTGAACATACTTTTTTTTAAATGTATAAGGTGCTTTTATGACAGTTCGTACTGACTCAAGATAGATGCGGGCCGCTTGCGGCCCGCACACTGCCCGAAAAACTAGTTATTATAATATATAAAGCTCGATTACCACTGACTGACTCACTGACATAAATGTTCTCCTAGAAGGAGCAGAGTAGAGTGAAAATGATGTATGGCAAAAATGTAGGGGGGGTTTAGGTGAGTATGAGAAAAATCGAAAATCATAAAAATGACGCCTGCCAAGTAAAGATGGATGACGTATCTCGAAAACGTTAAGAGATAGGTGGGGGGTGTTTGAACAAATGTCATAGGGAATCTGGAGAGCAGTCAAATGACATGTGTCAAAAGTGCTCCTCTCATTCTTCATACTGCATTTGGAGTATTTTCCTTACATTTTCGACTGTATTTGGAGTTTTTGTGGGATTTTCGACTGATTTTGGAGTTACTGTCATTGATAAAGGTATAGCGAGCCCGAAGGGCGAGCTTCTGGTGAGGCCGAAGGCCGAACTTTCGGTCCGCGAGGCCGAAGGCCGAGCTGATGGTGCGCGAGCCTGAAGGGCGAGCGCTTGGCGAGGCCGCAGGCCGAGCTGTATTAGTGTCTAGCGAGGCCGAAGGCCGAGCCATATTAGTGTCTTGCGAGGCCGAAGGCCGAGCTCCGATCTGACATGCTCCTCTCATGCTTCATACTGCATTTGGAGTACTTTTCCTTAATTTTCGACTGTATTAAGAGTTTTTGTGGGATTTTCGACTGAATTTGGAGTAACTGTCCTACATCAAGGTATAGCGAGCCCGAAGGGCGAGCTTCTGGTGAGGCCGACGGCCGAACTTTCGGCCCGCGAGGCCGAAGGCCGAGCTTAAGGTGTGCGAGCCCGCAGGGCGAGCTCATGGCGAGGCCGTAGGCCGAGCCGTGTAAGTGTCTTGCGAGGCCGAAGGCCGAGCTCCGAATTGACATGCTCCTCTCATTCTTCATACTGTATTTGGAGTATTTCACCATACATTACCGACTGTTTTTGGAGTTTTTGTTGGAGTTTTGACTACATTTGGAGTAACTGTCCGAGGCCGAAGGCCGAGCTCCGACTTGAGAGTATTTTCCACATCTCCGACTGGTCTCCATGGTAACTGCCCGCGATAACCAAAGCACCTACGAGTGGGGTTTTTTTACCGAAGTGACTTAGAACCTTGGTACGATTCTGACCGTACCACTTTTTTATGGCAGTAGGGTGAATCTGGTTTGGTGGCTACAGTATGAATCTCTACTGTATTAAGAGATTGTATTGGAATTCATACTTATATTAGGGGCGAAGGCCGAGCTCCGAATTGACATGCTCCTCTCATTCTTCATACTGCATTTGAGTATTTTACCTTACATTTTCGACTGTATTTGGAGTTTTTGTGTGATTTTTGACTGAATTTGGAGTTACTGTCATACATGAAGGTATAGCGAGCCCGAAGGGCGAGCTTCTGGTGAGGCCGAAGGCCGAACTTTCGGCCCGCGAGGCCGAAGGCCGAGCTTAAGGTGTGCGAGCCCGTAGGGCGAGCTCATGGCGAGGCCGTAGGCCGAGCCGTGTAAGTGTCTTGCGAGGCCGAAGGCCGAGCTCCGAATTTACCTGCTCCTCTCATTCTTCATACTGTATTTGGAGTATTTTACCATAGATTACCGACTGTTTTAGAAGTTTTTGTGGGAGTTTTGACTAAATTTGGAGTAACTGTTCGAGGACGAAGGCCGAGCTCCGACTTGAGAGTATTATTCCACATCCCTGACTGGTCTCCATGGTAACTGCCCGCGATAACCAAAGCACCTACGAGTGGGGTTCCTTTACCGAAGTGACTCAGAACCTTGGTACGATTCTGACCGTACCACTTTTTTATGGCAGTAGGGTAAATCTGGTTTGGTGGCTACAGTATGAATCTCTATTGTTTTGAGTTTATATGGGATTTCATACTTATATTGAAGTTTTTAATTTTTTTTTCTTTGTATAAGGGGCTTTTATGACAGTTCGTACTGACTCAAGATAGATGCGGGCCGCTTGCGGCCCGCACACTGCCCGAATAACTAGTTATTCATAATATATAAAGCTCGATTACCACTCACTGACTGACTGACTGACTGACTGACTCATTGACATAAATGTTCTCCTAGAAGGAGCAGAGTAGAGTTAAAATGATGTATGGCAAAAATGTAGGGGGGGTTTAGGTGAGTATGAGAAAAATCGAAAATCATAAAAATGACGCCTGCCAAGTAAAGATGTATGACGTATCTCGAAAACGGTAGGAGATAGATAGGGGGTGTTTGAACAAATGTCATAGGGAATCTGGAGAGCAGTCAAATGACATGTGTCAAAAGTGCTCATCTCATTCTTCATACTGCATTTGGAGTATTTTCCTTACATTTTCGACTGTATTTGGAGTTTTTGTGGGATTTTCGACTGATTTTGGAGTTACTGTCATTGATTAAGGTATAGCGAGCCCGAAGGGCGAGCTTCTGGTGAGGCCGAAGGCCGAACTTTCGGTCCGCGAGGCCGAAGGCCGAGCTGATGGTGCGCGAGCCCGAAGGGCGAGCGCTTGGCGAGGCCGCAGGCCGAGCTGTATTAGTGTCTAGCGAGGCCGAAGGCCGAGCCATATTAGTGTCTTGCGAGGCCGAAGGCCGAGCTCCGATCTGACATGCTCCTCTCATACTTCATACTGCATTTGGAGTACTTTTCCTTTATTTTCGACTGTATTAAGAGTTTTTGTGGGATTTTCGACTGAATTTGGAGTAACTGTCCTACATCAAGGTAAAGCGAGCCCGAAGGGCGAGCTTCTGGTGAGGCCGAAGGCCGAACTTTCGGCCCGCGAGGCCGAAGGCCGAGCGCATGGTTGGCGAGCCCGCAGGGCGAGCTTTTGGCGAGGCCGCAGGCCGAGCCGTGTGAGTGTCTTGCGAGGCCGAAGGCCGAGCCCCGAATTCACATGCTCCTCTCATTCTTCATACTGTATTTGGAGTATTTTACGATAGATTACCGACTGTTTTAGGAGTTTTTGTGGGAGTTTTGACTACATTTGGAGTAACTGTCAGAGGCCGAAGGCCGAGCTCCGACTTGAGAGTATTTTCCACATCTCCGACTGGTCTCCATTGTAACTGCCCGCGATAAACAAAGCACCTACGAGTGCGGTTCCTTTACCGAAGTGACTCAGAACCTTGGTACGATTCTGACCGTACCACTTTTTTATGGCAGTAGGGTGAATTTGGTTTGGTGGTTACAGTATGGTACCTTATTGTATTAGGAGTTTGTATGGGACGTCGTATATCTTTTGGATTTCTGAAAAAAAAATTTAATGTATAAGGTGTTTTGATATAATTTAATACTGCATAACGATAAATGCGGGCCGCTTGCGGCCCGCACACTGCCCGAAAAACTATTATTATTATATTATATAAAGCTCGATTACCATACACTGACTGACTGACTCACTGACTGACATAATTGTTCTCCCAGAAGGAGTAGAGTAGGGTTAAAATGAAGTATGGCGGAAATGTAGGGGGGGTTTAGGTGAGTATGGGAAAAATCGAAAATCATTAAAATGACGCCTGCCAAGTAAAATTGGATGGCGTATCTCGGAAACGGTAAGAGATAGGTAGGGGGTGCTCGACCAAATGTCATAAGGGATCGGGAGAGCAGTCGAATGACACCTGTCAAAAATGCTCCTCTCATTCTTCATTCTTCATTTGGAGTATTTTTCTTACATTTTCGACTGTATTTGGAGTTTTTGTGGGATTTTCGACTTATTTTAGAGTTACTGTCATACAAGAAGGTATAGCGAGCCCGAAGGGCGAGCTTCTGGTGAGGCCGAAGGCCGAATTTTCGGTCCGCGAGGCCGAAGGCCGAGCTGATGGTGCGCGAGCCCGAAGGGCGAGCGCTTGGCGAGGCCGCAGGCCGAGCTGTATTAGTGTCTAGCGAGGCCGAAGGCCGAGCCATATTAGTGTCTTGCGAGGCCGAAGGCCGAGCTCCGAATTGACATGCTCCTCTCATGCTTCATACTGCATTTGGAGTACTTTTCCTTAATTTTCGACTGTATTAAGAGTTTTTGTGGGATTTTCGACTGAATTTGGAGTAACTGTCCTACATCAAGGAATAGCGAGCCCGAAGGGCGAGCTTTTGGTGAGGCCGAAGGCCGAACTTTCGGCCCGCGAGGCCGAAGGCCGAGCGTATGGTGGGCGAGCCCGTAGGGCGAGCGCTTGGCGAGGCCGCAGGCCGAGCCTTGTTAGTGTCTTGCGAGGCCGAAGGCCGAGCTCCGAATTGACATGCTCCTCTCATTCTTCATACTGTATTTGGAGTATTTCACCATACATTACCGACAGTTTTAGGAGTTTTTGTGGGAGTTTTGACTACATTTGGAGTAACTGTCCGAGGCCTAAGGCCGAGCTCCGACTTGAGGGTATTTTCCACATCTCCGACTGGTCTCCATGGTAACTGCCCGCGATAACCAAAGCACCTACGAGTGGGGTTCCTTTACCGAAGTGACTCAGAACCTTGGTACAACTCTGACCGTACCACTTTTTTATGGCGGTAGGGTGAATTTGGTTTGGTGGTTACAGTTTGGTTCTTTATTGTATTAAGAGTGTTTATGGAATTTCATACTTCTATTGGAGTTTTGAACATATTTTTTTTAACGTATTAGGTGTTTCTGTGAAATTTACAAATGACTTAAGATAGATGCGGGCCGCTCGCGGCCCGCACACCACTTACCATCTAGTTATATTATATAAAGCTCGATTACCATACACTGACTCACTGACTGACTGACTGACTGACTGACATAATTGTTCTCCCAGAAGGAGTAGAGTAGGGTTAAAATGAAGTATGGCGGAAATGTAGGGGGGGTTTAGGTGAGTATGGGAAAAATCGAAAATCATAAAAATGACGCCTGCCAAGTAAAGATGGATGACATATCTCGAAAACGGTAAGAGATAGGTAGAGGGTGTTTGAACAAATGTCATAGGGAATCTGGAGAGCAGTCGAATGACACCTGTCAAAAATGCTCCTCTCATTCTTCGTACTGCATTTGGAGTATTTTCCTTATATTTTCGACTGTATTTGGAGTTTTTATGGGATTTTGGACTGAATTTGGAGTTACTGTCATACGTGAAGGTATAGCGAGCCCGAAGGGCGAGCTTTTGGTGAGGCCGAAGGCCGAACTTTCGGCCCGCGAGGCCGAAGGCCGAGCGGATGGCGCGCGAGCCCGAAGGGCGAGCTTTTGGCGAGGCCGCAGGCCGAGCCGTGTTAGTGTCTTGCGAGGCCGAAGGCCGAGCCATATTAGTGTCTTGCGAGGCCGAAGGCCGAGCTCCGAATTGACATGCTCCTCTCATTCTTCATACTGCATTTGGAGTATTTTACCATACAAAACTGACTGTTTTTGGAGTTTTTGTGGGATTTTCGACTGAATTTGGAGTTACTGTCATACATGAAGGTATAGCGAGCCCGAAGGGCGAGCTTCTGGTGAGGCCGAAGGCCGAACTTTCGGCCCGCGAGGCCGAAGGCCGAGCTTAAGGTGTGCGAGCCCGCAGGGCGAGCTCATGGCGAGGCCGTAGGCCGAGCCGTGTAAGTGTCTTGCGAGGCCGAAGGCCGAGCTCCGAATTGACATGCTCCTCTCATTCTTCATACTGTATTTGGAGTATTTCACCATACATTACCGACTGTTTTAGGAGTTTTTGTGGGAGTTTTGACTACATTTGGAGTAACTGTCCGAGGCCTAAGACTGAGCTCCGACTTGAGGGTATTTTCCACATCTCCGACTGGTCTCCATGGTAACTGCCCGCGATAACCAAAGCACCTACGAGTGGGGTTCCTTTACCGAAGTGACTCAGAACCTTGGTACGATTCTGACCGTACTACTTTTTTATGGCAGTAGGGTAATTCTTGTTTGGTGGCTACAGTATGAATCTCTATTGTATTCAGAGCTTATATGGGATTTCATACTTATTTTAGAGATTTTAATTTGTTTTTTCAAATGTATAAGGTGCTTTTATGACAGTTCGTACTGACTCGAGATAGATGCGGGCCGCTTGCGGCCCGCACACTGCCCGAAAAACTAGTTATAATATATAAAGCTCGATTACCACTGACTGACTCACTGACATAAATGTTCTCCTAGAAGGAGCAGAGTAGAGTGAAAATGATGTATGGCGGAAATGTTCGGGGGGTTTTGGTGAGTATGAGAAAAATCGAAAATCATAAAAATGACGCCTGCCAAGTAATGATGGATGACGTATCTCGAAAACGGTAAGAGATAGGTAGGGGGTAATTGAACAAATGTCATAGGCAATCGGGTGAGCAAGCGAATGACACCTGTCAAAAGTGCTCCTCTCATTCTTCATACTGCATTTGGAGTATTTTTCTTACATTTTCGACTGTATTTGGAGTTTTTGTGGGATTTTCGACTGATTTTGGAGTTACTGTCATTGATGAAGGTATAGCGAGCCCGAAGGGCGAGCTTCTGGTGAGGCCGAAGGCCGAACTTTCGGCCCGCGAGGCCGAAGGCCGAGCGGATGGTGCGCGAGCCCGAAGGGCGAGCGCTGGGCGAGGCCGCAGGCCGAGCCGTGGTAGTGTCTTGCGAGGCCGAAGGCCGAGCTCCGAATTGACATGCTCCTCTCATTCTTCATACTTCATTTGGAGTATTTTACCTAATATTTTCGACTGTTTTTGGAGTTTTTTGTGGGATTTTCAACTGAATTTCGAGTTACTGTCCTACATCAAGGTATAGCGAGCCCGAAAGGCGAGCTCCTGGTGAGGCCGAAGGCCGAACTTTCAGCCCGCGAGGCCGAAGGCCGAGCGTATGGTGGGCGAGCCCGTAGGGCGAGCACTTGGCGAGGCCGCAGGCCGAGCCGTATGAGTGTCTTGCGAGGCCGAAGGCCGAGCTCCGAATTTACATGCTCCTCTCATTCTTCATACTGTATTTGGAGTATTTTACCATAGATTACCGACTGTTTTAGGAGTTTTTGTGGGAGTTTTGACTACATTTGGAGTAACTGTCCGAGGCCGAAGGCCGAGCTCCGACTTGAGAGTATTTTCCACATCTCCGTCTGGTCTCCATGGTAACTGCCCGCGATAACCAAAGCACCTACGAGTGGGGTTCCTTTACCGAAGTGACTCAGAACCTTGGTACGATTTTGGAGTTACTGTCATAGATGAAGGTATAGCGAGCCCGAAGGGCGATTTTCTGGTGAGGCCGAAGGCCGAACTTTCGGCCCGCGAGGCCGAAGGCCGAGTGGAAGGTGCGCGAGCCCGAAGGGCGAGCGCTTGGCGAGGCCGCAGGCCGAGCTGTATAAGTGTCTTGCGAGGCCGAAGGCCGAGCTCTGATTTGAAATGCTCCTCTCATTCTTCATCCTGCATATGGAGTATTTTACCTTAAATTTTCGACTGTTTTTTGGAGTTTTTGTGGGATTTTGACTAAATTTGGAGTAACTGTCCGAGGCCGAAGGCCGAGCTCCGACTTGAGAGTATTTTCCACATCTCAGACTGGTCTCCATGGTAACTGCCCACGATAACCATAGCACCTACGAGTGGGGTTCCTTTACCGAAAAGACTCAGAACCTTGGTACGATTCTGACCGTACCACTTTTTTATGGCAGTAGGGTAAATGTGGTTTGGTAGCTACAGTATGAATCTCTATTGTATTAAAAGTTTATATGGGATTTCATACTTCTATTGGAGTTTTGAACATAGTTTTTTTTTAATGTATAAGGTGCTTTTATGACAGTTCGTACTGCATAACGATAAATGCGGGCCGCTTGCGGCCCGCACACTGCCCGAAAAACTAGTCATAATATATAAAGCTCGATTACCACTCACTGACTGACTGACTCACTCACTGACATAAATGTTCTCCTAGAAGGAGTCGAGTAGGACGACAATGATGTATGGCAAAAATGTAGGGGGGGTTTAGGTGAGTATGAGAAAAATCGAAAATCATAAAAATGACGCCTGCCAAGTAAAGATGGATGACATATCTCGAAAACGGTAAGAGATAGATAGGGGGAGTTTGAACAAATGTCATAGGGAATAGGGAGAGCAGTCAAATTACATGTGTCAAAAGTGCTCCTCTCATTCTTCATACTGCATTTGGAGTATTTTCCTTACATTTTCGACTGTATTTGGAGTTTTTGTGGGATTTTCGACTGATTTTGGAGTTACTGTCATTGATGAAGGTATAGCGAGCCCGAAGGGCGAGCTTCTGGTGAGGCCGAAGGCCGAACTTTCGGTCCGCGAGGCCGAAGGCCGAGCTGATGGTGCGCGAGGCCGCAGGCCGAGCTGTATTAGTGTCTAGCGAGGCCGAAGGCCGAGCCATATTAGTGTCTTGCGAGGCTGAAGGCCGAGCTCCGAATTGACATGCTCCTCTCATGCTTCATACTGCATTTGGAGTACTTTTACTTAATTTTCGACTGTATTAAGAGTTTTTGTGGGATTTTCGACTGAATTTGGAGTAACTGTCCTACATCAAGGTAAAGCGAGCCCGAAGGGCGAGCTTCTGGTGAGGCCGAAGGCCGAACTTTCGGCCCGCGAGGCCGAAGGCCGAGCGTATGGTAGGCGAGCCCGAAGGGCGAGCGCTTGGCCGTAGGCCGAGCCTTGTGAGTGTCTTGCGAGGCCGAAGGCCGAGCTCCGAATTTACATGCTCCTCTCATTCTTCATACTGCATTTGGAGTATTTTACCATAGATAACCGACTGTTTTAGGAGTTTTTGTGGGAGTTTTGATTACATTTGGAGTAACTGTCGGAGGCCGAAGGCAGAGCCCTGACTTGAGGGTATTTTCCACATCTCCAACTGGTCTCCAAGGTAACTGCCCGCGATAACCAAAGCACCTACAAGTGGGGTTCCTTTACCAAAGTGACTCAGAACCTTGGTACGATTCTGACCGTACCACTTTTTAATGGCAGTAGGGTGGATCTGGTTTGATGGCTACAGTTTGATTCTTTATTGTATTAGAAGTTTGTATGGGACGTCGTATATATTTTGGAGTTTTTAAATGTTTTTTTTTTAATGTATAAGGTGTTTTGATATAATTTAATACTGCATAACGATAAATGCGGGCCGCTTGCGGCCCGCACACTGCCCGAAAAACTAGTTATCTTCTTCTTTATCTCTCTTTATATAAAGCTCGATTACCATACACTGACTGACTGACTGACTGACTGACTGACTGACTGACTGACTGACTGACTGACATAATTGTTCTCCCAGAAGGAGTCGAGTAGGAAGAAAGTGATGTATGGGAAAAGTGTAGGGGGGGTTTAGGTGAGTATGGGAAAAATCGAAAATCATAAAAATGACGCCTGCCAAGTAAAGACGGATGACATATCTCGAAAACGGTAAGAGATAGATAGGGGGTGCTCGACCAAATGTCATAGGGGATCGGGAGAGCAGTCGAATGACACCTGTCAAAAATGCTCCTCTCATTCTTCATTTTTCATTTGGACTATTTTTCTTACATTTTCGACTGTATTTGGAGTTTTTGTGGGATTTTCGACTGAATTTGGAGTTTATGTGGGAATTTTTTGAAATCTGTAATTTTTTTTTAGGCTCAGATGCTCCTCTCATTCTTCATACTGTATTTGGAGTATTATACCATACATTTTCGACTGTATTTGGAGTTTTTGTGGGATTTTCGACTGAATTTGGAGTAACGGTCCTATATCGGGTTATAGCGAGCCCGAAGGGCGAGCTTCTGGTGAGGCCGAAGGCCGAACTTCTGGTGAGGCCGTAGGCCGAACTTCGGCCCGCGAGGCCGAAGGCCGAGCGTATGGTGCGCGAGCCCGTAGGGCGAGCGCATGGCGAGGCCGTAGGCCGAGCCGTGTTAGTGTCTTGCGAGGCCGAAGGCCGAGCTCTGAATTTACATGCTCCTCTCATTCTTCATACTGTATCTGGAATATTTCACCTTACATTTTCGACTGTATTTGAAGTTTTAGTGGGATTCTCGACTGAATTTGGAGTTTTTGTCCTATAACAGTCAAATTCTTGATTTCTGTAATTTTTTTATTATGCTTCGATGCTCCTCTCATTCTTCGTACTGCATTTGGAGTAGTTTACCTCACATTTTCGACTGTATTTGGAGTTTTTGTGGGATTTTCGACTGAATTTGGAGTTACGGACCTACATCAGTGTATAGCGAGCCCGAAGGGCGAGCTTCTGGTGAGGCCGAAGGCCGAACTTTCGGCACGTGAGGCCGAAGGCCGAGCGTATGGTGCGCGAGCCCGAAGGGCGAGCGCTTTACGAGGCCGTAGGCCGAGCCCAGTTAGTGTCTTGCGAGGCCGAAGGCCGAGCTACGTATTGACATGCTCCTCTCATTCTTCATACTGTATTTGGAGTATTTACCTTACATTACGGACTGTATTAGGAGTATGAGTACGTTCTTATGCCAATTTCGATGACGTCTGCCAAATAAAAAAAGTTTTTCCGATTTGGCTGAAAATCGATATCTAGGTCGTTCTGGACGTTCTTATTCCAAATTTGAAATTTTTTTTTCGATGACGTCTGCCAAAAAAAAAAGTTTTTCCGATTTGGCTGAAAATCGATATCTAGGTTGTTCTGGACGTTCTTATTCCAAATTTGAAATTTTTTTTTCGATGACGTCTGCCAACTAAAAAAAGTTTTTCCGATTTGGCTGAAAATCGATATCTAGGTTGTTCTGGACGTTCTTATTCCAAATCAGAAATTTTTTTTTCGATGACGTCTGCCAAATAAAAAAAGTTTTTCCGATTTGGCTGAAAATCGATATCTAGGTCGTTCTGGACGTTCTTATTCCAAATTTGAAATTTTTTTTTCGATGAGGTGCCCCTCTTATTCTTCATACTGCATTTGGAGTATTTCATTTTATGTTTGGACTGTATTAAGAGTTTTTGTGGGAGTTTTGACTTTTTTTGGAGTAACTGTCCAAGGCCGAAGGCTGAGTTCCGACTTGAGGGTATTTTTCCACATCCCCGACTGGTCTCCATGGCAACTGCCCGCGATAACCAAAGCACCCACAAGTGGGGTTCCTTTACCGAAGTGACTCAGAACCCTGGTACGATTCTGACCGTACCACTTTTTTATGGCAGTAGGGTAAATCTGGTTTGGTGGCTACAATTTGGTTCTTTATTGTATTCGGAGTTTATATGGGATTTCATATTTCTATTGGAGTTTTGAACATACTTTTTTTAAATGTAAAAGTTGCTTTTATGACAGTTCGTACTGACTCAAGATAGATGCGGGCCGCTCGCGGCCCGCACACCACTTACCATCTAGTTATATTATATAAAGCTCGATTACCACACACTGACTGACTGACTCACTGACTGACTGACTCACTGACTGACATAATTGTTCTCCCAGAAGGAGTCGAGAAGGAAGAAAGTGATGTATGGGAAAAGTGTAGGGGGGGTTTAGGTGAGTATGGGAAAAATCCGAAAACTTGAAGATGACGTCTGCCAAGTAAAAGTGGATGGCGTATCTCGGAAACGGTAAGAGATAGGTAGGGGGTGCTCGAAAAAATGTCATAGGGGATCGGGAGAGCAGTCGAATGACACCTAACAAAAATGCTCCTCTCATTCTTCATTCTTCATTTGGAGTATTTTTCTTACATTTTCGACTGTATTTGGAGTTTTTGTGGGATTTTCGACTGAATTTGGAGTTTTTATGGGAATTTTTTGAAATCTGTAATTTTTTTTTAGGCTCAGATGCTCCTCTCATTCTTCATACTGTATTTGGAGTATTTTACCATACATTTTCGACTGTATTTGGAGTTTTTGTGGGATTTTCGACTGAATTTGGAGTAACGGTCCTATATCGGGTTATAGCGAGCCCGAAGGGCGAGCTTCTGGTGAGGCCGAAGGCCGAACTTCTGGTGAGGCCGTAGGCCGAACTTGGGCCCGCGAGGCCGAAGGCCGAGCGTATGGTGCGCGAGCCCGTAGGGCGAGCGCATGGCGAGGCCGTAGGCCGAGCCGTGTTAGTGTCTTGCGAGGCCGAAGGCCGAGCTCTGAATTTACATGCTCCTCTCATTCTTCATACTGTATCTGGAATATTTCACCTTACATTTTCGACTGTATTTGAAGTTTTAGTGGGATTCTCGACTGAATTTGGAGTTTTTGTCCTATAACAGTCAAATTCTTGATTTCTGTAATTTTTTTATTATGCTTCGATGCTCCTCTCATTCTTCGTACTGCATTTGGAGTAGTTTACCTTACATTTTCGACTGTATTTGGAGTTTTTGTGGGATTTTCGACTGAATTTGGAGTTACGAATCTACATCAGTGTATAGCGAGCCCGAAGGGCGAGCTTCTGGTGAGGCCGAAGGCCGAACTTTCGGCACGTGAGGCCGAAGGCCGAGCGTATGGTGCGCGAGCCCGAAGGGCGAGCGCTTGGCGAGGCCGTAGGCCGAGCCCAGTTAGTGTCTTGCGAGGCCGAAGGCCGAGCTACGTATTGACATGCTCCTCTCATTCTTCATACTGTATTTGGAGTATTTACCTTACATTACGGACTGTATTAGGTGTATGAGTACGTTCTTATGCCAATTTCGATGACGTCTGCCAAATAAAAAAAGTTTTTCCGATTTGGCTGAAAATCGATATCTAGGTCGTTCTGGACGTTCTTATTCCAAATTTGCAATTTTTTTTCGATGACGTCTGCCAAGTAAAAAAAGTTTTTCCGATTTGGCTGAAAATCGATATCTAGGTTGTTCTGGACGTTCTTATTCCAAATTTGACATTTTTTTTCGATGACGTCTGCCAACTAAAAAAAGTTTTTCCGATTTGGCTGAAAATCGATATCTAGGTTGTTCTGGACGTTCTTATTCCAAATCAGAAATTTTTTTCTCGATGACGTCTGCCAAGTAAAAAAAGTTTTTCCGATTTGGCTGAAAATCGATATCTAGGTCGTTCTGGACGTTCTTATTCCAAATTTGAAATTTTTTTTTCGATGACGTCTGCCAAGTAAAAAAAGTTTTTCCGATTTGGCTGAAAATCGATATCTAGGTTGTTCTGGACGTTCTTATTCCAAATTTGAAATTTTTTTTTCAATGACGTCTGCCAAGTAAAAAAAGTTTTTCCGATTTGGCTGAAAATCGATATCTAGGTTGTTCTGGACGTTCTTATTCCAAATTTGAAATTTTTTTTTCGATGACGTCTGTCAAGTAAAAAAAGTTTTTCCGATTTGGCTGAAATTCGATATCTAGGTTGTTCTGGACGTTCTTATTCCAAATTTGTAATTTTTTTTCGATGACGTCTGCCAAGTGATGAAAGATGACGTATTTCGAAAACGGTAAGAGATTGGTGGGGGGTCTTTGAACAAATGTCGTAATGAATAAGAAGAGTATACCAATGATATATAAAAAAAATCCAAAATGGCGGAATTCAAGATGGCCGCCATACAAAGTGCTTCGATCACGCTGAAGTGAGGCCGTAAGGCCGAGCTTCAGTGGGGTCGGAGTGCTTTGCATGGTGACCATCTTGAATTCCGCCATTTTGGATTCGTCCTAGGTGCCCCTCTTATTCTTCATACTGCATTTGGAGTAATTCATTTTAATTTTTGACTGTATAAAAAGTTTTTGTGGGATTTTTGACTACATTTGGAGTAACTGTCCGAGGCCGAAGGCCGAGCTCCGACTTGAAAGTATTTTCCACATTTCCGACTGGTCCGCATGGTAAATGCTGGCGATAACCGAAGCACCTACGTGTGGGGTATCTTTATCGAAGTGACTAAGAATCTTGATACGATTCTGACTGTACCGCTTTTTTATGGCTGTAGGGTAAATCTGGTTTGACGGCTACACTTTGGTTCTTTATTGTATTAAGGGTTTATATGGGATTTCATACTTCTATTATGGTTTTGATTTTTTTTTTTTAAATAAATAAGGTGTTTTGATATAATTTAAGAATGCATAACGATAATTGCGGGCCGCTCGCGGCCCGCACACCACTTACCATCTAGTTATATTATATAAAGCTCGATTACCACACACTGACTGACTGACTGACTGACTGACTCACTGACTGACATAATTGTTCTCCCAGAAGGAGTCGAGTAGGAAGAAAGTGATGTATGGGAAAAGTGTAGGGGGGGTTTAGGTGAGTATGGGAAAAATCGAAAATCATAAAAATGACGCCTGCCAAGTAAAGACGGATGACATATCTCGAAAACGGTAAGAGATAGATAGGGGGTGCTCGACCAAATGTCATAGGGGATCGGGAGAGCAGTCGAATGACACCTGTCAAAAATGCTCCTCTCATTCTTCATTCTTCATTTGGACTATTTTTCTTACATTTTCGACTGTATTTGGAGTTTTTGTGGGATTTTCGACTGAATTTGGAGTTTTTGTGGGAATTTTTGAAATCTGTAATTTTTTTTAGGCTCAGATGCTCCTCTCATTCTTCATACTGTATTTGGAGTATTTTACCATACATTTTCGACTGTATTTGGAGTTTTTGTGGGATTTTCGACTGAATTTGGAGTAACGGTCCTATATCGGGTTATAGCGAGCCCGAAGAGCGAGCTTCTGGTGAGGCCGAAGGCCGAACTTCTGGTGAGGCCGTAGGCCGAACTTCGGCCCGCGAGGCCGAAGGCCGAGCGTATGGTGCGCGAGCCCGCAGGGCGAGCGCATGGCGAGGCCGTAGGCCGAGCCGTGTTAGTGTCTTGCGAGGCCAAAGGCCGAGCTCTGAATTTACATGCTCCTCTCATTCTTCATACTGTATCTGGAATATTTCACCATACATTTTCGACTGTATTTGGAGTTTTTGTGGGATTTTCGACTGAATTTGGAGTAACGGTCCTATATCGGGTTATAGCGAGCCCGAAGGGCGAGCTTCTGGTGAGGCCGAAGGCCGAACTTCTGGTGAGGCCGTAGGCCGAACTTCGGCCCGCGAGGCCGAAGGCCGAGCGTATGGTGCGCGAGCCCGCAGGGCGAGCGCATGGCGAGGCCGTAGGCCGAGCCATGTTAGTGTCTTGCGAGGCCAAAGGCCGAGCTCTGAATTTACATGCTCCTCTCATTCTTCATACTGTATCTGGAATATTTCACCTTACATTTTCGACTGTATTTGAAGTTTTAGTGGGATTCTCGACTGAATTTGGAGGTTTTGTCCTATAACAGTCAAATTCTTGATTTCTGTAATTTTTTTATTATGCTTCGATGCTCCTCTCATTCTTCGTACTGCATTTGGAGTAATTTACCTTACATTTTCGACTGTATTTGGAGTTTTTGTGGGATTTTCGACTGAATTTGGAGTTACGGACCTACATCAGGGTATAGCGAGCCCGAAGGGCGAGCTTCTGGTGAGGCCGAAGGCCGAACTTTCGGCACGTGAGGCCGAAGGCCGAGCGTATGGTGCGCGAGCCCGAAGGGCGAGTGCTTGGCGAGGCCGTAGGCCGAGCCCAGTTAGTGTCTTGCGAGGCCGAAGGCCGAGCTACGTATTGACATGCTCCTCTCATTCTTCATACTGTATTTGGAGTATTTACCTTACATTACGGACTGTATTAGGAGTATGAGTACGTTCTTATGCCAATTTCGATGACGTCTGCCAAATAAAAAAAGTTTTTCCTATTTGGCTGAAAATCGATATCTAGGTTGTTCTGGACGTTCTTATTCCAAATTTGAAATTTTTTTTTCGATGACGTCTGCCAACTAAAAAAAGTTTTTCCGATTTGGCTGAAAATCGATATCTAGGTTGTTCTGGACGTTCTTATTCCAAATCAGAAATTTTTTTTTCGATGACGTCTGCCAAGTAAAAAAAGTTTTTCCGATTTGGCTGAAAATCGATATCTAGGTCGTTCTGGACGTTCTTATTCCAAATTTGAATTTTTTTTTCGATGAGGTGCCCCTCTTATTCTTCATACTGCATTTGGAGTATTTCATTTTATGTTTGGACTGTATTAAGAGTTTTTGTGGGAGTTTTGACTTTATTTGGAGTAACTGTCCAAGGCCGAAGGCTGAGCTCCGACTTGAGGGTTTTTTTCGACATCCCCGACTGGTCTCCATGGCAACTGCCCGCGATAACCAAAGCACCTACAAGTAGGGTTCCTTTACCGAAGTGACTCAGAACCTTGGTACGATTCTGACCGTACCACTTTTTTATTGCGGTAGGGTGAATTTGTTTTGGTGGTGACAGTTTGGTTTCGTATTGTATTAGGAGTTTATATGGGATTTCATACTTGTATTGGATTTTTTTTATTTTTTTTTCTTTGTATGAGGTGCTTTAATGACAGTTCGTACTGACTCAAGATAGATGCGGGCCGCTTGCGGCCCGCACACTGCCCGAAAAACTAGTTATCATCATCATAATATATAAAGCTCGATTACCACTGACTCACTGATTGACTGACTGACATAAATGTTCTCCTAGAAGGAGTAGAGTAGGGTTAAAATGATGTATGGCGGAAATGTTCGGGGGGTTTTGGTGAGTATGAGAAAAATCGAAAATTATAAAAATGACGCCTGCCAAGTAATGATGGATGACGTATCTCGAAAACGGTAAGAGATAGGTAGGGGGTGTTTGAACAAATGTCATAGGGAATCTGGAGAGCAGTCGAATGACACCTGTCAAAAATGCTCCTCTCATTCTTCGTACTGCATTTGGAGTATTTTCCTTATATTTTTGACTGTATTTGGTGTTTTTGTGGGATTTTCGACTGATTTTGGAGTTACTGTCATTGATAAAGGTATGGCGAGCCCGAAGGGCGAGCTTCTGGTGAGGCCGAAGGCCGAACTTTCGGTCCGCGAGGCCGAAGGCCGAGCTGATGGTGCGCGAGCCCGAAGGGCGAGCGCTTGGCGAGGCCGCAGGCCGAGCTGTATTAGTGTCTAGCGAGGCCGAAGGCCGAGCCATATTAGTGTCTTGCGAGGCCGAAGGCCGAGCTCCGATCTGACATGCTCCTCTCATGCTTCATACTGCATTTGGAGTACTTTTCCTTAATTTTCGACTGTATTAAGAGTTTTTGTGGGATTTTCGACTGAATTTGGAGTAACTGTCCTACATCTAGGTATAGCGAGCCCGAAGGGCGAGCTTCTGGTGAGGCCGAAGGCCGAACTTTCGGCCCGCGAGGCCGAAGGCCGAGCGTATGGTTGGCGAGCCCGCAGGGCGAGCTTTTGGCGAGGCCGCAGGGCGAGCTTTTGGCGAGGCCGCAAGCTGAGCCGTGTGAGTGTCTTGCGAGGCCGAAGGCCGAGCTCCGAATTTACATGCTCCTCTCGTTCTTCATACTTTATTTGGAGTATTTTGCCATATCTTACCGACTGTTTTAGGAGTTTTTGTGGGAGTTTTGACTACATTTGGAGCAACTGTCCGAGGCCGAAGGCCGAGCTCCATTTTGAGAGTATTTTCCACATCTCCGACTGGTCTCCATGGTAACTGCCCGCGATAACCAAAGCACCTACGAGTTGGGTTCCTTTACCGAAGCGACTTAGAACCTTGGTACGATTCTGACCGTACCACTTTTTTATGGCAGTAGGGTGAATTTGGTTTGGTGGCTACAGTATGGTTCTTTATTGTATTAAGAGTTTATATGGGATTTCATACTTCTATTAGAGTTTTAAACATACTTTTTTTAAATGTATAAGGTGCTTTTATGACAGTTCGTACTGACTCAAGATAGATGCGGGCCGCTTGCGGCCCGCACACTGCCCGAAAAACTAGTTATTATATATAAAGCTCGATTACCACACACTGACTGACTCACTGACTGACTCACTGACTGACTCATTGACATAATTGTTCTCCCAGAAGGAGTCGAGTAGGAAGAAAGTGATGTATGGGAAAAGTGTAGGGGGGGTTTAGGTGAGTATGGGAAAAATCGAAAATCATAAAAATGACGCCTGCCAAGTAAAGACGGATGACATATCTCGAAAACGGTAAGAGATAGATAGGGGGTGCTCGACCAAATGTCATAGGGGATCGGGAGAGCAGTCGAATGACACCTGTCAAAAATGCTCCTCTCATTCTTCATTCTTCATTTGGAGTATTTTTCTTACATTTTCGACTGTATTTGGAGTTTTTGTGGGATTTTCGACTGAATTTGGAGTTTTTGTGGGAATTTTTTGAAATCTGTAATTTTTTTTTAGGCTCAGATGCTCCTCTCATTCTTCATACTGTATTTGGAGTATTTTACCATACATTTTCGACTGTATTTGGAGTTTTTGTGGGATTTTCGACTGAATTTGGAGTAACGGTCCTATATCGGGTTATAGCGAGCCCGAAGGGCGAGCTTCTGGTGAGGCCGAAGGCCGAACTTCTGGTGAGGCCGTAGGCCGAACTTCGGCCCGCGAGGCCGAAGGCCGAGCGTATGGTGCGCGAGCCCGTAGGGCGAGCGCATGGCGAGGCCGTAGGCCGAGCCGTGTTAGTGTCTTGCGAGGCCGAAGGCCGAGCTCTGAATTTACATGCTCCTCTCATTCTTCATACTGTATCTGGAATATTTCACCTTACATTTTCGACTGTATTTGAAGTTTTAGTGGGATTCTCGACTGAATTTGGAGTTTTTGTCCTATAACAGTCAAATTCTTGATTTCTGTAATTTTTTTATTATGCTTCGATGCTCCTCTCATTCTTCGTACTGCATTTGGAGTAGTTTACCTTACATTTTCGACTGTATTTGGAGTTTTTGTGGGATTTTCGACTGAATTTGGAGTTACGGACCTACATCAGTGTATAGCGAGCCCGAAGGGCGAGCTTCTGGTGAGGCCGAAGGCCGAACTTTCGGCACGTGAGGCCGAAGGCCGAGCGTATGGTGCGCGAGCCCGAAGGGCGAGCGCTTGGCGAGGCCGTAGGCCGAGCCCAGTTAGTGTCTTGCGAGGCCGAAGGCCGAGCTACGTATTGACATGCTCCTCTCATTCTTCATACTGTATTTGGAGTATTTACCTTACATTACGGACTGTATTAGGAGTATGAGTACGTTCTTATGCCAATTTCGATGACGTCTGCCAAATAAAAAAAGTTTTTCCGATTTGGCTGAAAATCGATATCTAGGTCGTTCTGGACGTTCTTATTCCAAATTTGAAATTTTTTTTTCGATGACGTCTGCCAAAAAAAAAAGTTTTTCCGATTTGGCTGAAAATCGATATCTAGGTTGTTCTGGACGTTCTTATTCCAAATTTGAAATTTTTTTTTCGATGACGTCTGCCAACTAAAAAAAGTTTTTCCGATTTGGCTGAAAATCGATATCTAGGTTTTTCTGGACGTTCTTATTCCAAATCAGAAATTTTTTTTTCGATGACGTCTGCCAAGTAAAAAAAGTTTTTCCGATTTGGCTGAAAATCGATATCTAGGTCGTTCTGGACGTTCTTATTCCAAATTAGAAATTTTTTTTTCGATGAGGTGCCCCTCTTATTCTTCATACTGCATTTGGAGTATTTCATTTTATGTTTGGACTGTATTAAGAGTTTTTGTGGGAGTTTTGACTTTATTTGGAGTAACTGTCCAAGGCCGAAGGCTGAGCTCCGACTTGAGGGTATTTTTCCACATCCTCGACTGGTCTCCATGGCAACTGCCCGCGATAACCAAAGCACCCACAAGTGGGGTTCCTTTACCGAAGTGACTCAGAACCCTGGTACGATTCTGACCGTACCACTTTTTTATGGCAGTAGGGTAAATCTGGTTTGGTGGCTACAATTTGGTTCTTTATTGTATTCGGAGTTTATATGGGATTTCATATTTCTATTGGAGTTTTGAACATACTTTTTTTTAAATGTATAAGGTGCTTTTATGACAGTTCGTACTGACTCAAGATAGATGCGGGCCGCTTGCGGCCCGCACACTGCCCGAAAAACTAGTTATATTATATAAAGCTCGATTACCATACACTGACTCACTGACTGACTCACTGACTGACTGACTGACATAATTGTTCTCCCAGAAGGAGTCGTGTAGGAAGAAAGTGATGTATGGGAAAAGTGTAGGGGGGGTTTAGGTGAGTATGGGAAAAATCGAAAATCATAAAAATGACGCCTGCCAAGTAAAGACGGATGACATATCTCGAAAACGGTAAGAGATAGATAGGGGGTGCTCGACCAAATGTCATAGGGGATCGGGAGAGCAGTCGAATGACACCTGTCAAAAATGCTCCTCTCATTCTTCATTCTTCATTTGGAGTATTTTTCTTACATTTTCGACTGTATTTGGAGTGTTTGTGGGATTTTCGACTGAATTTGGAGTTTTTGTGGGAATTTTTTGAAATCTGTAATTTTTTTTTAGGCTCAGATGCTCCTCTCATTCTTCATACTGTATTTGGAGTATTTTACCATACATTTTCGACTGTATTTGGAGTTTTTGTGGGATTTTCGACTGAATTTGGAGTAACGGTCCTATATCGGGTTATAGCGAGCCCGAAGGGCGAGCTTCTGGTGAGGCCGAAGGCCGAACTTCTGGTGAGGCCGTAGGCCGAACTTCGGCCCGCGAGGCCGAAGGCCGAGCGTATGGTGCGCGAGCCCGTAGGGCGAGCGCATGGCGAGGCCGTAGGCCGAGCCGTGTTAGTGTCTTGCGAGGCCGAAGGCCGAGCTCTGAATTTACATGCTCCTCTCATTCTTCATACTGTATCTGGAATATTTCACCTTACATTTTCGACTGTATTTGAAGTTTTAGTGGGATTCTCGACTGAATTTGGAGTTTTTGTCCTATAACAGTCAAATTCTTGATTTCTGTAATTTTTTTATTATGCTTCGATGCTCCTCTCATTCTTCGTACTGCATTTGGAGTAGTTTACCTTACATTTTCGACTGTATTTGGAGTTTTTGTGGGATTTTCGACTGAATTTGGAGTTACGGACCTACATCAGTGTATAGCGAGCCCGAAGGGCGAGCTTCTGGTGAGGCCGAAGGCCGAACTTTCGGCACGTGAGGCCGTAGGCCGAGCCCAGTTAGTGTCTTGCGAGGCCGAAGGCCGAGCTACGTATTGACATGCTCCTCTCATTCTTCATACTGTATTTGGAGTATTTACCTTACATTACGGACTGTATTAGGAGTATGAGTACGTTCTTATGCCAATTTCGATGACGTCTGCCAAATAAAAAAAGTTTTTCCGATTTGGCTGAAAATCGATATCTAGGTTGTTCTGGACGTTCTTATTCCAAATTTGAAATTTTTTTTTCGATGACGTCTGCCAACTAAAAAAAGTTTTTCCGATTTGGCTGAAAATCGATATCTAGGTTGTTCTGGACGTTCTTATTCCAAATCAGAAATTTTTTTTTCGATGACGTCTGCCAAGTAAAAAAAGTTTTTCCGATTTGGCTGAAAATCGATATCTAGGTCGTTCTGGACGTTCTTATTCCAAATTTGAATTTTTTTTTCGATGAGGTGCCCCTCTTATTCTTCATACTGCATTTGGAGTATTTCATTTTATGTTTGGACTGTATTAAGAGTTTTTGTGGGAGTTTTGACTTTATTTGGAGTAACTGTCCAAGGCCGAAGGCTGAGCTCCGACTTGAGGGTTTTTTTCGACATCCCCGACTGGTCTCCATGGCAACTGCCCGCGATAACCAAAGCACCTACGAGTAGGATTTCTTTACCAAAGTGACTCAGAACCTTGGTACGATTCTGACCGTACCACTTTTTTATGGCAGTAGGGTGAATCTGGTTTGGTGGCTACAGTATGAATCTTTATTGTATTCAGAGTTTATATGGGATTTCATACTTCTATTAGAGTTTTAAACATACTTTTTTTAAATGTATAAGGTGCTTTTATGACAGTTCGTACTGACTCAAGATAGATGCGGGCCGCTTGCGGCCCGCACACTGCCCGAAAAACTAGTTCTATATATATAAAGCTCGATTACCACTGACTGACTCACTGACTGACTGACATAAATGTTCTCCTAGAAGGAGTCGAGTAGGACGACAATGATGTATGGCAAAAATGTAGGGGGGGTTTAGGTGAGTATGAGAAAAATCGAAAATCATAAAAATGACGCCTGCCAAGTAATGATGGATGACGTATCTCGAAAACGGTAAGAGATAGATGGGGGGTGTTTGAACAAATGTCATAGGGAATCGGGAGAGCAGTCAAATGACATGAGTCAAAAGTGCTCCTCTCATTCTTCATACTGCATTTGGAGTATTTTACTTACATTTTCGACTGTATTTGGAGTTTTTGTGGGATTTTCGACTGATTTTGGAGTTACCGTCATAGATGAAGGTATAGCGAGCCCGAAGGGCGAGCTTCTGGTGAGGCCGAAGGCCGAACTTTCGGCCCGCGAGGCCGAAGGCCGAGCGGATGGTGCGCGAGCCCGAAGGGCGAGCTGTATTAGTGTCTTGCGAGGCCGAAGGCCGAGCCATATTAGTGTCTTGCGAGGCCGAAGGCCGAGCTCCGAATTGACATGCTCCTCTTATTCTTCATACTGCATTTGGAGTACTTTACCTTACATTTTCGACTGTATTTGGAGTTTTTGTGGGATTTTCGACTGAATTTGGAGTTACTGTCCCCCATCAGTGTATCGCGAGCCCGAAGGGCGAGCTTCTGGTGAGGCCGAAGGCCGAACTTTCGGCCCACGAGGCCGAAGGCCGAGTGGAAGGTGCGCGAGCCCGAAGGGCGAGCGCTTGGCGAGGCCGCAGCCTGAGCCGTATTAGTGTCTTGCGAGGCCGTAGGCCGAGCTCTGAATTTACATGCTCCTCTCATTCTTCATACTGTATTTGGAGTATTTCATCATACATTACCGACTGTTTTAGGAGTTTTTGTGGGAGTTTTGACTACATTTGGAGTAACTGTCCGAGGCCGAAGGCCGAGCTCCGACTTGAGGGTATTTTCCACATCTCCGACTGGTCTCCATGGTAACTGCCCGCGATAACCAAATCACCTACGAGTGGGGTTCCTTTACCGAAGTGACTCAGAACCTTGGTACGATTTTGACCGTACCACTTTTTTATGGCAGTAGGGTAAATCTGGTTTGGTGGCTACAGTATGAATCTATATTGTATTCAGAGTTTATATGGGATTTCATTCTTATATTAGAGTTTTAATTTTTTTTTTTCAAATGTATAAGGTGCTTTTATGACAGTTCGTACTGACTCAAGATAGATGCGGGCCGCTTGCGGCCCGCTCACTGCCCGAAAAACTAGTTCTATATATATAAAGCTCGATTACCACTCACTGACTGACTGACTGACATAAATGTTCTCCTAGAAGGAGTCGAGTAGGACGACAATGATGTATGGCAAAAATGTAGGGGGGGTTTAGGTGAGTATGTGAAAAATCGAAAATCATAAAAATGACGCCTGCCAAGTAATGATGGATGACGTATCTCGAAAACGGTAAGAGATAGGTAGGGGTTGTTTGAACAAATGTCATAGGGAATCTGGAGAGCAGTCGAATGACACCTGTCAAAAATGCTCCTCTCATGCTTCATACTGCATTTGGAGTATTTTTCTTACATTTTCGACTGTATTTGGAGTTTTTGTGGGATTTTCGACTGAATATAGAGTTACTGTCATACGTGAAGGTATAGCGAGCCCGAAGGGCGAGCTTCTGGTGAGGCCGAAGGCCGAACTTTCGGCCCGCGAGGACGAAGGCCGAGCGGATGGTGCGCGAGCCCGTAGGGCGAGCGCTTGGCGAGGCCGCAGGCCGAGCCATGTTAGTGTCTTGCGAGGCCGAAGGCCGAGCTCCGAATTGACATGCTCCTCTCATTCTTCATACTGCATTTGAGTATTTTACCTTACATTTTCGACTGTATTTGGAGTTTTTGTGGGATTTTTGACTGAATTTGGAGTTACTGTCATACATGAAGGTATAGCGAGCCCGAAGGGCGAGCTTCTGGTGAGGCCGAAGGCCGAACTTTCGGCCCGCGAGGCCGAAGGCCGAGCTTAAGGTGTGCGAGCCCGCAGGGCGAGCTCATGGCGAGGCCGTGGGCCGAGCCCTGTAAGTGTCTTGCGAGGCCGAAGGCCGAGCTCCGAATTGACATGCTCCTCTCATTCTTCATACTGTATTTGGAGTATTTCACCATACATTACCGACTGTTTTAGGAGTTTTTGTGGGAGTTTTGACTACATTTGGAGTAACTGTCCGAGGCCTAAGGCCGAGCTCCGACTTGAGGGTATTTTCCACATCTCCGACTGGTCTCCATGGTAACTGCCCGCGATAACCAAAGCACCTACGAGTGGGGTTCCTTTACCGAAGTGACTTAGAACCTTGGTACGATTCTGACCGTACCACTTTTTAATGGCAGTAGGGTGAATCTGGTTTGGTGGCTACAGTATGAATCTCTACTGTATTCAGAGTTTATATGGGATTTGATACTTCTCTTGGAGATTTGCTTTTTTTTATGTTTAAATGTATAAGGTGCTTTTATGACAGTTCGTACTGACTCAAGATAGATGCGGGCCGCTTGCGGCCCGCACACTGCCCGAAAAACTAGTTTAATTATATGAGTAACTCAAGGTTTAAAGTCCATATAATTAAGTGGCAGTACGAATTTGCCTAGCACCTCGCGAAAGGGGATAAGTAAAATTCTCAAATTTCGGTTCAAATATATTTAAATCAATTGTAAACAAATACATTAATTACATAATTATCTTATTTCTTGACTAGAGGCGCCATCTACGCGCTCATTCGTAATCAACAGTAATAGCAGCTAGATATGTCTCTATAAAAATGTTTAACCAAAAAATGGAACCGACTTCAACACCCAAAAGTATGAAATAACTTGTCGAAGTCGGTACTATGCGCAAAATATTGTGATAATAGGTACTTTAGAACAATTTTATCAACGTTAAAAAAATTTTTACGGGATTGATCGTCATTCATTGTCAACGACTATATCATCAAGGTAGGTCAATTTTTTTTTCAGTTATTGGAGTGTAAGTGTAGTTGTAGTTCGGATCTACCGGCCTGATAATTGAAAGCCAATTATAAGGTCTTGTCCACCATAATTCTTAGTGGTCAGAATCGTATACCAACGTTATGGAACTAATTAATGATGCGTTCAAGTTATATTATTTTAATTATGCTGGGGTGCGTTCTTATTTGTCGTCCGACGACGTCCGACGACGCCCCGAGCGTTTTTATATGCCCGGAGCGATCGTCCGATGATCTACCGGAGCGTTCTTATATATCGCTCGACGACGCACCGGTCACCCCACGAAATCGGTGGATAAATATCGCCCTGACGTTTCATTTGACAGTTGGGACTTGATTTTTCTTTGTTTTAGTTACTTTTTGTTTACGTAAACTTCTGTTTACAAAATTGTATTATTATTATTGTTATATTTTGTATGACGGCGCGTCGATTATTTTAGGGTGGCGAGGAACGTAACTGACAGTGACAGCTGCGATGACAGTTGACGTTACTCCACTCTGACACGACTCCGGACGCTAATGGGCAACGTGCGGCAAGCAAACGAAGATGGTGGTTGAAGTTTAAGGCTTTTAGCGAATAAATCGGTTTGCATCGTGCATGCGCATTACGTGTTCGGCGGAGTGTCGTTCGTATATCGTTAATTTAAGTATTGAGACTGCGTTTGAAGTGGTATTTTGTGGAAATACTGTAAAATAGTTGATTAGAGTGTATTGTGCTAAAATCGTGGTTTCTATTCCTCTCGCCCGATAATCCACGCCCGTGTATGAACATGGAGGCTTCTAATAAGGATCCTGATATCGGCCATGTGCCTTTATCAGAAGTGGGATGCGCAGGGCTATGTTCAGAGGAGAATACGCAAAGTAATGAATCGCCTAACTCGTCCACGGTGCCTAACCTGTTACTTCATATGGAGACATTGCTGTCCAGAGTATTGGCAAGTACTCAGCCTCGATCACCGAGCAGCACGACAACGCAGTTGATCCGATTTGATCCCGATGATGCCGAAGCTGACATTGAAGGTTGGTGCAAAGTAACCGAGATAATAGTTAACAGCAGAAGTCTAGAAGGTGCCGAGTTATTGTTGTTGCTGACGCATGCCCTTAAAGGACGAGCTGCTACCTGCTTAACAAAACTGCAAGCTTCCCAGCTGACATGGCCTCAAATAAAAGAGCTGCTACTAGCGAAATTTGCCAAGCCCATGTTAGCTCAAGACTATTTTGACGAAGTGTTGCGTTTTCAAATCGCTCCAAAAGAAACTGCTTGCGAGGCGGCGATGCGTCTTTGGAGTATTATAGAGAGAATTCCACGTACGGAAATGGCCGAAGATATAGTAACGGGTTTTGTGGCTTCGGTATTGTGTCAAAAGGATGTTGCGATTCGAAGGGAGCTCCATTCGCATAACCCGACTACCAGATCTCAACTCTTTCGAGTGCTCAATGGAATTTCGCTCAAGCGGAAGTACGAGAGTAATGAAAATTACGAGGTTGATTTGAAAAGACCTCGCTACGGTGAACCTCGGTTTTCTGGAACATGTCATCGTTGTGGTACACCGGGGCACAGAGCCTTTGACTGCCGCAAGCGACGGGAAGAGCCTGCTGCTGTCGACAAGAATATGAACCAAACGCCAAGGGTTATCGACAAAGCACGAACGATCACCTGTTTTGTGTGCGGACAACCGGGTCACCTTGCCTCGGCGTGTCCAGATCGGAAAGGAGGTGGCGCAGGTGGCGCAGCGGCGGCGAAAGAAGTTCATATCTGCGAGCGGAAAGCATCTAAGAGCACCTTGACTACATCATCTGGTGAGCCCGTTTCCTTTTTGTTTGATAGTGGATCAGCCTGTTCGTTGTTGAAGCGTAGCTTTGCCGAGAAGTTTCCGGGTACTTTGCATAATGATTTGGTATACCTTAAAGGTATAGGTAGCGACAATGTGCAATGTGTTTCACAGGTTCTTAGCCCCATCAATGTACAAGGGATCTCTGTATCATTGCTTTTTCATATAGTGCCTGATGGTGCCATCGCTGAGCCAGTATTCATAGGTAGAGACCTCTTAGAAAATAGGATTGAAGCTAGGGCCGCTTAAAGACCAGGCAGCACTGGCCTATATGGATGACGTTTTATGCTACTCCGATGACGTCTCTCCAGGGCTACAAAGTCTTGAAATGACCTTGAAAGCTCTCTCTGACGCTGGGTTTTCGTTTAACATTAAGAAATGTGCATTTATGAAAAGTGAAGTAGACTATCTGGGATACGTGGTTAGGGCAGGAGAAGTTACTCCAAATCCTAGGAAAGTACAAGCATTGGTAGATGCTCCATCTCCTAAAACAGCTACCAATGTTCGGCAATTCAGGCCTTGCGTTCTATTTTAGGCGTTTTATACCAAACTTTACCCGTCTTGTAGGACCGCTGTATCCACTGACCAAATTGAAAGGTCCTATCAGATGGACAGAGGTCCACGATGCTATTCACAAGAGAATCGTGGCTATACTTACGTCGGAACCGGTTTTGACCATATTTGACCGTGACGCCCCTATAGAACTTCATACTGACGCCAGTTCGGAAGGTTATGGTGCAATACTAATTCAAAGAAAAGAAAATGTACCCCACGTAGTTTCCTATTTCAGCCGACGAACGACTGACACGGAATCGCGGTACCATTCGTACGAATTAGAGACCTTGGCAGTCGTTCGGGCCGTCGAAAACTTTCGGCATTATTTGTATGGACAACATTTTACAGTCTTTACCGACTGTAACTCTCTCAAAGCATCCAAATCAAAAACTGACCTCACCCCACGCGTTCATCGCTGGTGGGCCTTTTTACAGGCGTACGATTTTGATATTATCCACAAACAAGGAAGTAGCATGGAACATGCTGACTTCTTATCGCGAAATCCTCTCTCAGATCCATTGCCTGGGTCGTCCCGCGTAGTCGGTGAATCTGACATATCAAAGAAAAGTAGAGACGTCCACTTCATTGAACTGCACCAAGGTTGGCTTGCAGTAGAACAAAAACGTGATAGTGAAATTAGAGATCTTGTTAGCAAGCATAATAATAAAGAGTTACCCGAAGCAATTGCCCATACTTATGATGTACGTAAAGGAATACTTTATAGGAAAATCGAGCGTAACAGGAATTCCTTTTGGCTCCCGGTTGTGCCCAGATCTTTGACATGGACACTAATCAATCATGTTCACACTGAAATTAAGCACCTCGGCACAGAAAAGACTCTAAACAAAATATATGAGCAGTATTGGTTTCTACTAATGGCTAAGCAAGTACGAAAATTTGTGGATTCGTGTATCGTGTGTAAAGCGTCAAAAGGGTGTTCGGGAGCTCAACAAGTCCAACTCCACCCGATCCCAAAAGTTGCCACTCCTTGGCACACGATACAGTTTGACATCACGGGTAAGCTCAGTGGGAAGAGTGACCGGAAAGAATATGCTTCAGTAATAATAGATTCCTTTACTAAGTATGTTCTTCTGGAGTACACCGCTTCACTCGATGCGGTTAGTGCCATAAAAGCTCTTAAAAAAGCGGTCTGTCTTTTCGGTGCTCCCAAGCGAATTGTAGCAGATCAGGGTAGATGTTACATTAGTGCAGACTTCAAACAATTTTGTAGTGACCATAGCATAGAGCTCCATTTCATTGCTACTGGCTCTAGCAGAGCTAATGGCCAGGTGGAGCGGGTTATGCGCACCTTGAAGAGCTTGCTTACAATTGTAGAGAATGATCCGAACAAGACATGGCGTGACGAGCTTCCCGAGGTCCAACTCGCACTAAATAGTACCCGTTCTAGAGTAACGGGCTACACACCCACGGAACTAATGTTCGGTACGCGAGCACAGTCATTAGGCATGTCTAGTATATCCCCTAACCCAGAACCTGAGCCTCGTTTGGATTTAGACTCGATCCGAAAGAATGCTTCCGAAAACATTGAGAAGGCGGCGGAGTCGGATACAAATCGTTTCAACCGCGGTAGGGCAGTCGTGAAACCCTTCTCTCAAGGCGACTTCGTGTTCATAAAATGTAGCGAACGTAATCAGACCAAATTAAAGCGAAAATATAGAGGTCCATTTATGGTCACCCGAGTTTTAGATAACGATAGGTACGAGCTAAGAGACATTGATGGGTCTAATCGAACATACAAATATGCTCACGAAAATTTGCGTGCAGTACCCGGAGGCTATGATGGTTTAGTTGAAGCAGCCGCCTGCTTAATAAACGACTCGGAGGAGGCCGAGACGGCGGTCCATAGTCAAGAGACTGAAGTGGTGCCATCTGATGATGATGATAATGATACAGTCTCGGTATCTAGTTGCACTCTTACCGCTAGCTCTGGAACCCTCTCTGCCTCTGAGCGTGACGAGTAATAATGAGTTGTGAGTACCTACTTTATATGTGAATCCCAGTTTACTGTCCATGTTAATTCTCATGTCTCCAGGTGGGCTTTTACATGTGTGTTTGTGTGACGGTAGAGTAGCTGGTCTACGGGACTGGCTCACATGGGTCGATGTCCTAATAGTCAGTCTACAATACTCGTGTGCGGCCTGTGTGTGGCACAGAGTGTGCCTCTCGTGTGCAGCTAGCGGACGGTCTAAGGGACTGGCTTATACTGGCCGAAGTTCCGGATCATATCGCTATGCTGGTGTTGGGTTGATATTTGATGTGGCCTGGTCGAAGGGACGCCAGAGTTGGTTGTCCGGTCCAGTGTATTGTGATCCGACGTGCCGTGATGGACAGATGTTGAGATGAGATTTAACGAGTAACTAATTGAGTAACGAATTGGGATGCAGTGTCAAGAATAGGCGAGCGATGATGAGTGTTCCAGCTATGTTTCATCTTTGCAGATTAACTGAGGAGTGAGGGCTGTACCTACACCAGCGAATGCACGAGGACGTGCGAATGTCAGTCCGGCCGTGACGGCGCGTCGATTATTTTAGGGTGGCGAGGAACGTAACTGACAGTGACAGCTGCGATGACAGTTGACGTTACTCCACTCTGACACGACTCCGGACGCTAATGGGCAACGTGCGGCAAGCAAACGAAGATGGTGGTTGAAGTTTAAGGCTTTTAGCGAATAAATCGGTTTGCATCGTGCATGCGCATTACGTGTTCGGCGGAGTGTCGTTCGTATATCGTTAATTTAAGTATTGAGACTGCGTTTGAAGTGATATTTTGTGGAAATACTGTAAAATAGTTGATTAGAGTGTATTGTGCTAAAATCGTGGTTTCTATTCCTCTCGCCCGATAATCCACGCCCGTGTATGAACATGGAGGCTTCTAATAAGGATCCTGATATCGGCCATGTGCCTTTATGTATGTTTGTTTTAGTTGTGTGTCGTGGAAAAGTACATAATTGTAAATACATTTCTTCCGAGTCAGTGAAACATTTTAAGTAGTGTTCTTGATACAGATATGATACAGAGCCGTTCTTAAAAGGCGGACGACGAGCGTCGCTCTGCTTGGAGCGATCATCCGTCGTCGGACGACATATAAGAACGCACCCCTGTCAACATGATATGCGAGTTTTCGTTCAGTTAAGTAAATTAAATTTTTGTCTACCATTAGGTTCTAAATAGATTTGCGCTTGACTACAATCGCCAATACAGATACAAATAATTAATTTGAGGAAGTGAACTGCTTAGTACCGATTGTACGTGCTGGCGCAATATTAACCATGTAACGGTTGCCAAAAAATAAAATAATATACAAAATTTTTCTACACCCGTCGAGTGGCGTATCCAAAAGAAGGGCAATGAAAAACAATTTCATAAATGTATAAAACTCGCTGTTTTAATTTCAATGGAACGATAAATAGCATAACGAAATAAATATATTGCAGTCGTGTTTTTTAAACCGGGTCTTTGGTAAAAATAGGTGTAAGTACCGCAGTGATCAATTTTGGGACCTTTTCTGTTCCTAGCGTATATTAATGATCTGCCTTGCATGGTCAAAGATTTCTGCGATATTGTTTTATTCGCCGATGATACCTCTCTGATTTTTAAAGTAGATAGGAAAGATAGTGAACTCATTCATGTAAATAATGTGTTATTTATGATCTCTGAATGGTTCGCCGCTAATAATCTTCTCTTAAATTCAAAAAAGACCAAATGTTTAAAGTTTTCTTTACCAAATGTTCCTTATGTTGAACCAAACATTAAGCTTGGCTTAGATAAACTCTCTATTGACAAAGCGACAGTCTTTCTGGGAAACAAAGTGGACTCAACTTTACAGTGGGATCCACATATACATGATCTAGCCGGAAGACTTAGTTCTGCTGCATATGCAGTTTGTAAGATAAGACAGTTAACAGACGTAGCTACTGCACGGCTAGTTTATTTCGCGTACTTCCACAGTATTATGTCGTATGGTGTATTGCTGTGGGGAGCTGCTGCTGAGATGGAAACAATCTTTATCTTACAAAAGCGTGCAATTCGAGCCATATATGAAATGGATCCTATGGAATCTCTAAAGGATCTTTTTAAAGAAATTGATATATTAACTTTACCGAGTCTGTATATATTTGAAAGTATTATGTATTCGGAAAAATTTGAGTAAATTTAAATTAAACAGTGACAACAACGATTACAACACTAGGAACAAATATAAATTAACGGTACCGTGTTTTAGATTAGCAAAGACAAATAAAAGGTCCTTTTTAGGTAATTGTGTGCGGTTTTATAATAAAATTCCCGAACATATAACAATGCTCACAGAAGGAAAATTCAAATTACACGTGAAAAACATTTTGATTAAGAAATCCTACTACACAGTTTGTGATTACTTAAACGACAAAAATGCTTGGAAAATTCCACCTCTGCCAAGCCATCACCTGTCTCCTACGTAATTTAAACAAATATTGTAGGTAATAATTGTATTAAATTGTTTATAACACATTGTAAACAGACGTTTAAAAGAATGGCCCCGAGTTTCTTGCCCCTTCTTCTCGCAGTGGCTCTATAATTTTTTTGCTGAACGTGGCAGTACAATGTAGAATATTTCAATATTAAAGTTTGTAATTGACCTTCATAAGAGCGTCGTAGACGCCTAAATTGAATAAATGATTTTGAATTTTAATTTTATTATTTTTTTAATTTTTTTACTTTTTTATTTAATTTATACTTGTTTCTTATACCTATGCCGAGATTGGTATTTTTTCTGCTCGTGTGTTCTAATAGGAAGCATAGTCCAAAACAATGACAGCACGTGCAAGCAAATTGGGAAACAACTTTTCGTCGAGCCGTATACTTATTATATATCATAACTCATGTTCTCTGTGAACTTTTGAATATATCGAGTCGAGGATATTTAATTGATTAATATTTTACCGCGCTCTTCAAAACTTCTGAAGTACGAATGAATGCATAGTAGTATATATGGAAGTAATAAGTACTACGTACAACAGGAATGAGCTGTTGTCGCAAAATTGAAGCTGAACGAGAGCTCAGTAACTGTACCTCTTATCCCTCTCTGGCGATGGTGACAATATTGATATATGATTTAAGGCCAATAATTTAATTATAAAAAATTATTTTAGATCTGACGTCAGCAGATCATTGCTTCAGATGGATTTTAATCGAAGATGCTAATGATAAACTTGCTCTTTGCGGCACTGTACATTTCCTGTTTTTGCTTGCTTTTCACACTCGCGTCGTATAGGTAGGTACTTACCTACTGGTCCTTGTGGTACACGGCATGCAGTTGGACTGAGATAAAATTACGATATACTACCTATTGTGGTATATTTCATTAATTAAGTAAGAAAAACAATTAAGTTTACATTTAAGTGTAATTCTAAATCAGATATTGTTAAATAAAACAGCCTTGTGAAGTTTCTGCCGCAAACCCAGCTTATTCCTTATACGTTTCATTGTTTCTAATTTTGCATTATGAGTTAAACTAACATTAGGATCTTTAGGAAATCTGAAATTGAAATAAAGTCATTTTAATATTGAAAGGAATAAAAAATACATATGTATTTAATTTCTTCTTGAACTAGGATTGGATAGTCATGCATGGTCACCATAATTAATCACTATCAAATTATGTTTACAACTATTGAACCTGTGAAAAGATAAACCATAATCAGGATAATACTCGCTAACGCAAGCTTCCACGACACAAATTCTCCCCATTTTTACTAAACTTCTTCAAAAATATCACGAAATCAAAAAAAAAACTCTGCTATTAACGTCCGAGTTGGCAATTTCATGTGGGGTTGTCAGGTCAGGTGTCCGTTTTTCATACACATAAAAGAAAACCTATACGCCAATCGCAATTTTTTTGCGTTAGTAAGGCTTTACACGTAGCAACATATAATATTGCTTTAACATGTTGGTACTAAATTATTATTTATGTTTAGAAACATTTTAATAAGTAAATGTTTTTAATTCATTACATTACATCAATCGCATATATTTCGATATAAGGTTTTATTTTTTATAATTTAGCTGCATGACGCACAGATAGAGCTCATTCCTGTTGTACGTAGTACTGATTACTTCCATGATAGTAGTATAGTAGCCATAGACACTTTTTTTTGTGATGATTGCGTTGCGTTCGTATACTTTTACATGTTTCTTTTTTTTTCGTTTCGTTTGATTTGTCGGGTTTGTCCATCTTAAAATATTTATCGTATTACTGTATTGATTTCAGTTATACTTTAATTGCTATTCACGGATGTCAAGTTTTTGGTTGTGATGGAAATTCAATATGTTTATTCTGTTGTAATTGTTGGCTTTAACTAAAAATTTAGATCAGTAAAAAGCATTAGGTATTTCTAAACTTGATACATAAAGAATGAAGATCAAGTAGGTATAGCCAGTCATATTTTTGTCGGATATGCTTTTATAAAACTATAAGAATTGGTCAAAATTCGATTTTACGTCAGTTTACTGACACCTACTGCCTCTTTTCGATCGTCTTTTTTGTCAGTTCACGACCATATGAAAGTCACTGTGTAAAGACCCCTAATATTTTAGTTTTTTGGCTGGAATTTAAAATATTACAAATGTTTACAGGTTTAATTCGGTCAAAAAAGGAGACAAATAATGAGGCCGATTCTACACCACGAACATGATTAAAACTTGACTATTATTGGTCTTAGTCCTGTCAGATACATAATTTGGTATTCGGAATAATTTGAACGAACATAATTTTAATCCCCAAAATTTAAATCAGAGACTATAGTTAGTGGCTGTGTTATAAACTTTCTTGTTAATTTTACCAGCTCATCTGGCAAATAGTTATACAATTTAGTGCACATTACATAATATACTATTTCTATTATCTATATTCCACGCGGTCATCACTTGGATCGGTGACCGCTAGTGAATTACTACTGAGCACTTCCGTGCACACGGTTGTTGTCTTAGGTGGTAGTAGGGCATTTTGAAAATGCCCGCATTGCTAGCTACCACCCTCGAGTAGATAATCTGTCGCCAAGCAATTAACGGTGAGTAGAGAGCAAGTAATTTTAGGTTACCCTGAATAAAATCTCCAACCATATCATCACTTACTATCAGGTGAGAATAGTGGTCAAAGACTAACCTGTCCGGAATTTAAAAAAAAACTAAAATTTCACAAATTGTTGTAACTTGTAACCTATCAATTAATTTGAAATAGGAGGTACTCATGTTATTACGATTAATGAATATTTTCGAAAAACAACTATTCTTTGCTTTCCTTATATTCAAAGTGAAAAGTGGAGTGTTTAACACGACTGAAAGTCATCAATTCCTACTTGGACTATTATAGAGCTTAGATGTATAGTCAAAATACCTCGTACCTATGGGAATTGATTCCTTTCGATGCCTTTATAACAATCTACTACTTGTTCTTTACGCAGTAGGTACCTTATACCTACCTACCATGGTTTGTGCCCTGCCCACGGCAGCGCGGCGCGCCGGATCTAACTTCACCAATGGAAGGAATCACCAATGAATGGAACAATGGAAGGGCATTTTCCGATTTCACGCCTGTCACCTCTTCCCCGTTCTACCTCTAGCCTAGCTACTAGCGGATAGAAAGAAAAAAAACAAAGAGTGATCAATGAAAATAATAAATTTACTGATCCGTAAGCAGTTTGGTAGTCAACACAAAATTTGTGGATCGTGGGTGTACGTCCGATCTGTTTTCACCTCGTAGGGCAGGTACTATCCTGGGAGTCCGGGCGTAGATGGTGGGTGCCCCCGTAGATGGTACGGTATTTCGATGTTCAGCTCAGACGTAAATATATATCCCGAGTACGGCCCTCTTGTAGTAGTTGTTGCGGGAACAGCTCGGTAGTAAAAGTTTTATAGTTCTGAGTTCTGGATTATGTTGTTAGTTGTAAGTTTGTAGTTGTGGGTTCTTAGTTATCTTCTTAGTTCCTGCAAGTGAAAATACCACAATGTTATGGCCTGGCATATCAAACATCTGATCTGGGGTACACCCACACGGCATCAGGATTAATGAACCTGCCTAGTATTGCCCTGGTGGTATACGTCCAGAACGGAGTTTACAAATTGTTACATTAAATAAGTACGTTAAAGAATTAAGGAGCCAAGTTATACAATTAAATTTAAATAAGCTTTAGAAAAGAATTAATGTTCAAACTAATGTTTATTTGAAAAATAGAAGGTAGTTATTTTAAAAGATGATGCAATTTCAACATAAGTATATGTAAAAGATGATAGGTAGTCATTATGATGGTGTTGAAAAGCATAGAAATGATAATAGCAACTCTGAAAATGAATAATTAAACACAATGTGTACACAGTATGAAATTTAGAACATGATATAAAACAAAGGCAATTTATGGTTCGTGTGCTATTTTAATATATTTTTTTTATGCCAGCTATGCACAAAAAAAACTTCTACAAAATCACCACGAGCTGTTAAAAATTAGCTCAAACACAGTTACTGTGATTTGAACAGGAGTAACATGAACTATGGACTCAGCTTGTTGATGATAAAAAATGGTCGTAATATTTCGCTGACGTGCGTGCGAATTTTTATATACGAAATAGAAACTATGTTTCCGGTTATAAGAGGATCACGCGCGCAAGCCCGTGGCAATCCCCAAAATTACAACCAAAATCCAGCTAAAAATCATAATAACATAACGGTTGACTAATAATAGTATGTATATATGTATAATTATAATAATACGTTATCATAATATCATGACCCGGTGTGAAATTCATCTTCACAGTGAATAAAAGCTTTAAAAAATGAAACTCAGCCTTAAAACTGGTGTATTCAGCTATAATTCACTTTTCACTAAAAAAAATAATTGTTTACCTAATTTATTTTAAACAGTTAAAACTCGCAACGTCGTCGTCCTAAACTTACAAATAGTAACAGCCCACCCAACTAATCAAATTTCTTTACGTACGAACGCACATACGAGTAAGTACGTTCGTACAAAGTATTTGTTGACAACTCGTAACTGCGCGCAAAATGTAAACAAGGTGATACTTGAAACTTGTGAGGTGTCAACTTTGGGTAGAAATGTTAGAGTGACCTTTTGTGTAGGTTACGAGCTAACCATCGCTAAATTTGGCGTCTTATTTTGATTTTTTTCATGTGCATAACTTATTTCGTAAAAAAATTAAGTTACGAGGTGTGGTGTGTGTGATATGCAGAATTTACTGCTTAACTAGGTACCTCTTGCATGTTCAGTCACAATCAAATAAAAAAAAGTTCTTGGCGACAGTGGTGGCTAGGCTACCCAAGCGGGCATTTGCAAGATGCTTTACCACCAAACTGTAACAACTGCCATCCAAGACAACAACTGGGGCTGACGACGACCCTCCGCGAAGCACGTGCACGCTCAGTAGTAATGCCACTATAGCGGTCACCCATCCATTTATTACCGCAGCGAACGTTGCTTATTATCTTAGCTACACTTCGAAAGCTTCAAACCTAGAATCTATGCAGATAGATTTTTTAAAAGTAGGTAACAGGAAGTAGGTATTTAGCACAAGCGGGTGTGAAAAGATTTCTTATTTTGATTCAGCATTTCAATCTTTGGTTACTAGAACCACATCAACTCCGTGGGTGGGAAGTCTGTTTCACGAGCATTTACAAATTATGATCTAGAAAGACCGTAGCTCTGCAATCGTCACCAAAATAATAGGCCACGTTTGAAATGCTTGATCACGCACACAGTATGCGAAATTTCTATTTTTTTTATAATCGGAGTACATCACTGATGGTAAAGATGTGCTTAGTGATACCAGTTTGTAAAAGCTTTCTCATATAAAAGTAGGTGAATATATGTTTTGATTTTGGGGTACCAATGATTTTTTTATGCCTGACAGGTTAGCCTTTGACCACTATCTCATCTTATGGTAAGTGATGATGTGATCGATTGTTCAGGCTAACCCAGAATTACTGGTTCTCAAGGATAGCTGCTGGAACACACCGTTAGGTGCTTGGCGACTTTAAAGTGTTTTTAGGTAAATATATATGTAATGAACATTATTAAATAAATAATATACATGATCATGATCTCTGATTCGATGTTAATAAAATATTCGTATTTCGTATGTAGCAAGAAACCTCGAAATTGACGTAGGTACATATCAGTATAATAACTGTAAGTACTGAGTAGGCATGGTAGGTCTAAGGCTCCATCAAAAACAACGTTTATTCAACACTTACTTGGGTATGGTAAAATTGATGAGAAAAGTCTCGAAATATACACTTTTTGGATTGAGTATATTTCTATCTTTTTATTTGTTAATGCTTACTTATATAATTTTTAATTCCAGGAGCAGCGAAACTCATTAAGTTTTGGTTTCATCCTGATATTCGCCATAACTGATGCCACCGGACTGACCATGGCAACGCCATGCACCAGGAGGTAGTACTTACCAGGGGGTTACGATAGACGAAATAATTTCCAACCGAACAGTGTCTAAGTAGAACGATCTCAAGTAGCATTTTGTTCTCACATTCAGTTCACTGGTGATCTCTAGGTGTTAACACTGGCCACACATGGTTCAATGGCTGTATAAAAGTGAACAAATTTACCTATACCCGTATAAAGCATGCATAGAAGTACATAATTTGTCTATTAAGTGACTGTCGGTTTTATATTACGATAACATTAATCATACAGTCAGCTTTTATTTTAAAAGCTGAACAAGAGCATTTTGAAAGGGTAAAATAGGCCACGGGCTATTTAAAGGTCCACATGTATGGTGTTATATTGCTGGCATTTAATCCGCAATACAACACGTGTGAACATTGAATCAGCCACAAGCTGTTATATAGCACCTTATGTGGGGTTATTCAGCTTGTAGCTGTAAATGGGTCTAGTTGTGATGTATTAATCAACCTTAAATCTATTCTATAAAAGAGCTATTTAATGGCTCCTTCCAATGTGAACCTTTCTAGAGCGAATGACATTATAATGGTACACATGTCAGACTTTAAAGAGGTCACAGCTTTTATTTAGAGTTACAATGGTTCACTGTAGCTGTAGACATTTTATTTATACAGAAACTAAAATTTTACGAAACGAATTATGACTATATCACATACTACGCAGTTTACATGATTAATTTTGTCGTAAATGTCCAAATAAAAACCATTAAACTAATTTTAATGCCATAAAAATACAAATTATAAATAAAATTGTTCATCCTTGCTTATCTAGAAAGTATTTTGGAATAATTATTTCTGAGGCGCATGAAAATTTAATATATAAATATGTATATACTTAACAATAAATTTAAATTGGCCATAACTTTAACACAATATAATATAATATAATAAACGCAGAAGTCCACACCAGTAATAATTAATATCACAATAAACATGGCTATTTAGATTATACAATCACTAGCAAATCACTGTAATATAATAATTACAAAATGAAGCTAAGTCAAGAGATAATTAGGAGAAAAAGCACCTGCTTATAGTTTTTAGGACCCTCTTATGAGATAAAGGCTGTATATTTGTTCACTCTTTACTTCTCATAATTCTCCTTTCTGTATGAAGAACCACACTGAATCATATATAGTGCCGTTGGTCAGCTTTAAGACCAGTTGTTCTCTATTAAACTGCCGTTAAAGTGCTGCTATTCAGCTACTGTGTACCTTTTGTCAGCTTAAGGCTAAATCATTTGTGCCCAATAACCAGTAGTATAAGGGATGTACCTATAGCATGCGAGCATATGACTATACAGCTTAAATAATAAATGTGTACCAATAGTCAACCGATATAGAACCCCAAATGCTACAGCAAGAGTACCTTCTTACATTTTTCGATAATTTGGATTATAGACATGGCGAGAATCTTTTACATATGTCGAAATTTTACCTACGTTAAGTCCCGTTAAATACTTATAGTTATAAGTATTTAACGAGACAACGCAAAATGTAAGTACTCTTGTTTCGACGATATGTCGCTTTTTACTAATGTTCCGGTAAAATAGTGTCTTGAGATATAAGAGATATTAAAGAGGTTATAAAGGTTGGCGACTTGAACACATAGTTATGTGTTCAAGTCGCAGAATTCTAAAGATTACTGTTCCAGTCGATGTTTTCTTATCCTTCACCAGACCTCAGAAATGCATGTCCAGAATATAGTGAATGAGCCCAATCAAATAAGCTTTTAGGTACAAGTGTACTTGCTATATGCATGCACGTCCCTACGATCTACCTAATTCTTTTCCATCATTAGACCTCAGGAGTTTATGTACAGAATATTATGCTCACCGAGTCTAAACAACACGGTGTATACATATACAATTACAAAACGACGGCGTTGCGATGGTAAATAAATAATGGTACGGAATGTGAACGGGGAGTAAATAATGTTGTAAATATAAAAAAAAAGTTGGTGACTATAACTAATCCCGCACATAACTATAATTTTATTCCAGACCCATTAAGAAAGTGTATCATAGCTCGTTCAAAACGTTTTTTTATGCCTGATAGGTTAGCATTTGACCACTATCTCACTTTATAAACAACTTAAAAAAAAAAACCTATTTTGTGCTCCCCAAATTTGACTAAGTACATTCCTTTGGGGATATTCGAGGACCTCCAAGATATGAATATATATAACAAATATATCAAATTATCAGTCCAGTTGAATAAAATTTATATACCTAATAAAGATAAGTATTTATTGTTCAGACAACATGATCCATTTTGTTAGTAAAAGCTTATGTCAATGTTTTTTTTTTTTTTTATGCCTTATAGGTTAGCCTTTGACCACTATCTCACCTGATGGTAAGTGATGATGTGGTCGAGGATGTTGTTCAGACTAACCTAGAGTTACTGGCTCTCAAGGACAGCTGCCGGAACACACCGTTAGGTGCTTGGCGACAGATTTTCAACTTGAGGGTGGTAGCTAGCCAGGCGGGCATTTGCAAAGTGCCCTACCACCATGCTGTAACGACTGCTATCCTAAGACAACAACCGGGACCGCGTGCCCTCCGAAGCACGGAAGCGCTCAGTAGTAATGTCTCCAGCGGTCACCCATCCAAGTCATGACCGCGGCGGACGTTGCTTAACTTTGCTGATCGATTCAGAGTGGCTAAGCAAACTTGGCTACGAGCGCTTCAAAATAGACGATATTAGAATAAATGTGTTATTTATTCTAATATCATAAACTCATCAAAATCCTATCTTATCACATCAAATCACATTATGTTTTAAAAAATAATAATAATACATATATTTTCATCAAAGTCAAAATTGAAAAACAAAATTAGAAGTTAGGAATCACAATTAAAATTTAAATCCAAATCAATGTCAAAATTAAAAATCATATAAAAATGAAAATAAAAATCCACATTACGACATATTATATGAAATAAAAATAAAACATTAAAATTATGTGATTGGCTACAATAGGACAAAGCACATGTGCTCTGAGGCTCTACCCTGGCCCAGATAATTCAAGGATATTTAGTTGATCGTACACCTATCTTTTTCTAATACGCTACGCGCAACGGTTGCCTAATGAAACATTGTAATGCTAATTGTCACAGAAATTCACAGAACGTGTTAGTATGGCAATCAGCCATACTAACACATTCTGTAAAAAATTCAACCGGCTACTTATTACCGTTCCAAAGATACAGACCTATAAAGGTCAGCCATCCATGCAGCTTTGTAGTAGATTCCCTCTTTCTAGCACGGAACCCTAAAATCTGTTATTTAGCCAATAAAATGTGTAGGTTTATTTACACTCACTAAGTAGGTATCTATTTTATCGAAAAACCGATATATCGGCACAAATATCCGATATTGGAAAACCGAATTTTAAATCAAATAATATCGGTTTTTCGATATTTTATTTTTAAAATTACCAACTTAATAAATCTCCTCAACTTTAAACTTTAACAAATTATTTACATTTAGACAAGACTAATAGATATTTAATGACGATACCAGCCACCAGTGTGGAATCCCGAAAAGCTTTTTACTCCGCTGCCTACACCTGCATAACATAAGGCATACTGCACTTGCAATGCATAACAGCAAAATGCATCCAAGATAATACTTTTTAATTTTGATGCACTTTGCTTTGTGCGGTCGTTATTCCAACAAGCTAGATCTCACCATTTACGATAGCCGTCAGGTAAACGTTGAAATCTTAAATTGTCATTATAAGCTCTACTATACCTCTATTATTTCATATTTAAATCTTTATATATGTGTTTAAATTCTTAGAACATAGCAGAGTATTACAAAATTACAAATTTACGAGAGGATAAATTATAGTCATGTTCGGGATTCGAACCCGCGTCATCCATCTCATGGTATGCTCTGACCGACTGAGCTAACACGACAATGGTAAATACTCATAACTCTAATTTTTCCTCTCGTTCCTTAACCATCGTATGGGGATGGACCAAAGCATGCTTTATTGCAAAAATAAAAATATTAAAAACAGCAGAGTATGTTTAGCTGTTAGCAGACATAGAATAAATAAATAATATTAATGTACGTTTTATGTCCTATGGGGTGCCGGGCTATGAATGATGGGAAAATGACGGCGGTATGAGGCCAATCGCAGTGGGCAATACATTTCGCCGTTTGGTGGTCAAACTTTGTTGCCGAGCAGTTCATGGTGAGATCACACCTTATCTCCAGCCCCACCAGGTTTGGTACGCCCCTTGGATGCGAAGCCGCTATCCATGCCACACGAAGCTTTATTTTGAGAGCCGGGAGCGAGGACATCCTTCTAAAACTTGACATCAAGAACGCTCTCAACAGTGTCGAGAAGGGCTCGATGCTGTCTGAGGTCAGGAAGTTGCCACCGTCTATATTTACATTTCTTCGCCAGTGTTATGCGGCCCCAAGCAATCTATCTTACGATGGCGTTTGCGTCCGATCGCAAGTCAGGGTGCAACAGGGCGATCTTCTGGGACCACTTATTTTCAGTATGGTGATTCGTAAGGCCATTAAGTCTCTAGAGTCACCCCTTAACATCTGGTATTTGGATGATGGAACTATTGGTATCATTCTGACGGCGCCAACTTGGAACCTCCCAGGGGAGGTCCTTTGGTTTGACAGTGCACTTAAACGTGTTGTCGAGGAGACGCTGAACATCATTCTTAGCGATGCACAGTGGTGTCAGGCTAGTCTGCCGATTCAATTTGCCGGTTAAGGAGTCCGGAGGAGTCGAGCCCCATCGCATTTCTAGCTTCCTCCTGCACGCTCTCAGTTGCACTCGTTGCGCTGGACGTAGGTGCTCGAGCCTCCTTGCCTCTTGCGCTCTGATGGCAAGCGGCCGGATAGGCTAACACGAACCCATGGCAGAGAGGGCGTCGCCTCATCCGGGATGCTACGTGCGTGAGCACTTTTGCCACTTGCTCGCTACTCAGAAAGCCGCCGGTGGAGGTGCAGAGGCAACCGCGTTGGGCAAGCATAATAAATACGCTGCATTGGAATTGGCATACGAGTTCGTGCCGTTTTCTGTGGTGATGAGGCCGTGGTGTTCAGAGGCCAAGAAGTTTGCGGCGGATCTAGGGCGGTGCTTGCGAGATAAGACGCGAGACCCACAGTCAGGAGAATACCTTGTACAACAGATTTCCCTCGCAATACAGCGGGGGAATGCGGCTAGCCAAATGGGCACGTTTGGGCGAGGGAATATTGTGACTTAACCTTTTTAGATTTATTATAATTTTATCGCCTAAGTGCAGTAATAAGTTGGTAGTGTAAATAATTACAAAACGAGTTTTGGATTTATTAAATAAGGGCTGACTTTGATCCTACGAAGCGTTTATTTCACTATACTATTTTTTTACAAAATATCGAAAAAATACCGAAATATCGACTTTCCGATATTTTTAAATTGAATATCGAAACAATACCGGTATTACAAAATTGATCCGATAGTACATGCTCTAGTTCGCCCTAAAGTCGTTATACACGTATTCTGAAGGATGTGGGTATAAAGGATGATTATTTTATTCATTAGTTTTACCTTCAAACAGTTTAGTATTACCATCATCTTATAATATTGAAATAGTTATCTAATTATATCATAAATTATAAAACTATATGAAGTATAGAACACATTTTTGTGGTAATTGCAACGTCAATGAAACACAGCGGTGGGTGGCTAACTGATTTAATGACCAAACAATAATCTACCTTCATTACATCGGCGATACCTTACACTATCTCCCTCTTAAAAATTGTTAGTATAGGAGTACGCTTATCTGTCTTTAATGATACATCAGTTACAGTTATAGCTTGTATTAAATCTAAATTAAAATAGTAATAACTATGTATTCGTGTAGATTGAAGTACCTACATGATATAATTACATAAAATAGCTACATTGCTACCCAATTGAAGTTTTGTTTTAACTTTTTTATATATATATAGGTATGTAAGTACCTACTTAGCATCCTGCGGTCTATTTTGGTGCGATCCAGATTCGCATTTACGCAGTTCTCGATTATAAGCTCGTAGGGAGCGCTCCGTGGCATTGACAGGTGCGGCCTTCGGTGACACCGGCACGAGCGGCGGCACTGGTGGTGACGATGACTCTAGTTGCGTTACGGATCGTGCGTCCCCAGATGGCGATCTACCTACTGCTGTATCCGTTGTTATCGGCTCCCTATCAACGGGCATATTACTAGGTAACTCTGTTTCCACACAGTCATCTTCAGTAGTTAAGTGCGACGAATGACGCCGAGATAACGAAAACCTACCTTGTTTACTTGGTAATATTTGATCAGCATGCCTCCGACAGTTAGTTCCATTGTATAAATTAATTCTGTATGATAGCGGACCAGTTTTATCAATAATTTTACCCGCGGTCCATTTGTCTGCGCGATTGGAATAGTCACGAGTAAATATTTTATCACCTACGTCGTAATGCCGGTCCGAACCACCAGCAGCTACTCGTTGTTTCTCCTGTGCGTTGGAAACACAGAAGGCCGTGCTTGGTCAAATTGCGTCTAGTCTGCTTCTAAGCCTGCGACCTAACAAAGCAATAGCAGGTGCCACGCCCGTAGTCGCATGTTCGCAATTTCTATATTGGAATAAAAATCTACTTAGGCTTATAGACAAATCGTGCCCTTCGTAATGAGCCCTTTTAAACATTTTTTTATAACTTTTACCGAATTTTCAGCCGCACCATTTCCTTGCGGCCGATATGGTGAGACCGTCGTATGTCTTATGTTGTTTTTTTGACAAAAACCTCTAAAGTCGGCACTTTGAAATGGCGGTCCATTGTCCGTTACTAGCTGGAGTGGTAGGCCAAACTTGGCAAAAATATTTCGGAAAAGTTTTATTGTATCGTAAGCCGAAGTACTACGTATTTCCTCCGCTTCCAGCCACTTAGAGTGGGCGTCTATGACTACAATAAAGTATTTACCGTTATATTGAGCAAAATCTGCATGCAAGCGTTGCCACGGGGCTGCAGGAAATTCCCAGGGGTGTAATGAAGACTTGGGTGGTGCGTCGCGTACATTGAAATGAAATGAAATGAAATGAAATTTATTTATCGTTTTAACAAACATTTTTAAACTTAAATATAGCAGAGTATAATAATAATATAGTAGTATATCTTTACATAAACATTGGAAACACATTGGTACCCAAACTAGGATAGACCTGTGATATGGCATACCAATGCCCTCCCCCGGACATAAATAGTAAATTAAGAAATGTTACAACTAATTGATTATATTTATAAGTATGTAGTTAATAACGAAGATTGTGTTTTAATTGTTTCGGAAACTAAGTAATGAAATTATATACATTAACACAAGCTTGGCAATCTACACCTACCCTTTCTATATCTTTATCTATAGACGGCCAGTAAACGTAATTTCTGGCAATCGATTTCATTTTAACTATACCGAGATGGCCCGTGTGTATCTCACTTAATACCCGATTTTGTAATTTAAATGGGATTACAACCCTGTAATTATATAAAATGCAACCGTGATCCAAGTAGAGCTCGGTTTTTCTATAATAAAATGGTTTCTCATCTTCTTTCTCACACGTATTTGGCCAACCAAACATTATGTATCCCACTATTCTACTGAGCAACGGATCTTTTTTTGTCTCTATAGATATATCTTTGGAGTTAACCGGTAAAGTGTCGTTTAACAAAAATAAATAATTATTATTATCACTCGAACTTTTACAAGGTAATGAACTTACTAAAGGTAAACGACTCAGAGCATCTGCATTGCAATTTTTTTTGATGGTACGTATTCAACATTAAAATCATAAGCTGCTAACTTAACTGCCCAGCGCTGCAACCTACTAGCTGCTGTTTGCGGAATACCACCTTTTGGACCAAAAATGTATGTGAGAGGCTTATGGTCGGTTTTTAATAAAAAATATTTACTAAACAAGTACTGGTGGTGTTTTTGTACTCCGTATAAGATGGCTAGTGCCTCTTTGTCTAACTGGCTATATTTTTTTTCAGTATCCGAAATTGTTCGCGACGCACAGCTTATGGGCCTTTCCGAACCATCTTCATACCTATGCGATAACACCGCCCCTATTCCATAAGAACTCGAGTCCACTGACAACACTAAAGGGCGTGAAGGGTCATAGTGTGTTAACACTTTATCACTAGATAAGCTGTACTTCGCTTCGTTAAAAGCTCTTTCGCACTGCTCATTCCACTGCCAGGAAGCGTTTTTCTTTAAAAGAGCATATAAGGGATGCAGTCGAGTGCTAAGGTTTTCTATAAATTTACCATAATAATTTAACATTCCTAAGAATGCCTTCAGTTGGGTAACATTACAAGGTCTAGGAGCTTTTACAATCGCCTCTATCTTCGACTCATCGGGATGCAACCCATATTTATCAATTACAAACCCTACGTATGATACACTTTTTTGTAAAAATTTACATTTACTTATTTTAACGGTCAGACCCATTCAAGCAAGTCGATCGAGTACAGCTCGCAGATTACATAAGTGTGTAATTCTATTTTCCGCTGTAATGCCTATGTCATCGAGGAAACACACCGTATTAGGGATGCCACGTAGTGTTTCCTCCATAATTTTTTGAAATTTTTCCGGTATACAACTCAAACCATATGGTGTACGTCTGAAGGCAAAATTTCCCACGTGAGTAGAGATTGCAGTGACTGCCTGGGATTCGCTATGTAAAGGGACCTGTAAGTATGCAGTAGTAAGGTCGATTTTTGAGTACTCTTCACCTCCACTAAGAGCTGCAAACAGTTCCTCTATACGCGGGAGGGGGTAATAAACCCTTTTAAGCTTAGGGTTTATTGTGGTTTTATAATCTCCACAAATTCTAATTTCACCGGATGGTTTTATCACAGGGACGATAGGAGTTCCATACTCCGAATTATCTAACGGATATATAGATCCATTGTTCTGCATACGTTCCAGTTCACGTTCAACCGCCTCCCTTAGCGCTAAAGGCACGGGCCGTTCCTCGACAATAATCTCACGAGTTTTCTCTTCCGCCGCCTGAATATTATTGATTGATAACTGATTAATATTAAAATGACGCATCCAGTTTCTACCTAAAATGGGTCTACTGCCGTTTTTAATTACGTAAAGTTTTAAACCTTTTTGTAAATTGTTCTCAATGCGAGCAGGTTTGCCAGATTGCGATTTTGTTTTGTTTTGTAAGCAATAGTATGAGTACAGCCTTACAATTGGTGCGTTCGTTTTGGCTCGGTTGCGTTTGTAGCAGTTTCAAAAGTGGCATTTGTATCTTAGCGTTCGGAAAGAAGCTTCTGCTATTTTTGACCACCAATGACTGTATGCTATCCGAACGTCTTATACTTATTTTGACAACCGCTGAAAACTAAAATAACGTTTTCTGGAACTGCAGCTAAAGATATAGATGCAACAACTGAAGCCAAAGATATAGGTCTGTAATTGAATCTGTCGGAGGCATCGCCAGTTCTATTTTTTATGATAGGAACCACAATATTTCTCATAAAATGTTAAGATAGATTTGAATGTCCAAGTGGTCAAAAAACGATCACAACGATCCCACGGTAAGACGTGGGTCTAAAATAGCACTTTTCTCTGTCATTTGTAGCGTTTTCAAAGCTATCCGAACGGTGAGCGAAAACGATATATATGCTCACGAAGTCCCTATCCGAACGCCCTGTGTGATCATTTTTAGCGTTTGTGAGTGTTATTTTTGGAACTGATAGGCTATCCGAACGCCCTATACTTTTACCATGCTGTCAAAGATATTCCACCAATAGCATCGATTCTGACGTCATTACTGACCAATAGGAAAAATGACCATCAGCCAATAGGAGGTGGTCATGGATTATCAGGCTGGTATTTCACGGGCTGCGCAATACAGCCTGGGAAACAACCCAAGAATTACCGACCTGATAAATGGAGTACTTCATGGTGTACATGAGTTATTGGCCGGGTATTATTAGGCCGGGCAGTATGAGCCGTATTATATCCCCATCGGGGTGGAAATCTCAGCCCAATAATGCGCAGCCTGTGAAATACCGGCACGATAATTGAAGTACACATGCATGAAGTATCTGGTCGTGTATTATTGGGTCGCCAGTTATCGAGCCGGTCATTCCAAGGCCGGTGGTTATACACACTCCGTCCTAGTACTTTTCTCTATGGTAATCTGTGTAGCTGCGGCCCAGTGTGACCAGATTTAGCAGAATTCTGCGATTTTAGCATAATTTGATCTCCAATTTAGGATCTAGCAGATTGTGTCGCAGATCTCAAAATATTGCAGATTTTGGCAGAATTTTATATAATATACGCAGAAATTTAGCAAAATAGAGAAGAATTAGCAATTTAGGTAGTGGTGCTAGAAATATTTAAAAATTTTACAATTCATAAATAATGTACGAAAGATTTCTTCTTACTGTTCTGGCAGTTTTCCTTTAAATACAGTTTAGGCTTTTTTTAATTCTCAAATTTTTTGATCGCACTTTGCATTGAACTAAAATCTTGTCTACCACTTAATGACCTATTTGAGCAAGTGCTATTTCTTGACCCACAAAATGTTCCATATTGAGTTATTGTTAATTCGTGTTACTCAATCATAAATATTTTAGAAAATATTTGTTTTTTTTGTACACATCATTCATTTAATTGGGACTTCATTCAGTAGCAATGTTTTGGCATCAATTAAAAATAAACTTAGCAGACTTTAGCAGAATCAAAAATAAACTTAGCAGACTTTATCAGAATTTAGGGGAGCAGCTAGCATTAGTGGTGTGCACCGGTTCTCAAAAAACCGGATAATCACCGGTTGGGATGGGTACCGGAGACTAATCGGTGTTTCTCTTAACTACCGGTTTATCGAAAATTAGGTTGGTAAACATTTCTGAATTTTAATTTAATCTCACCTCATTCATACTATAAATGCGGTTTGCTTCTATTAACCTACACGGCAAACCATTATTACTACTAGGAGCTCTCCTCCGTTTATGCTACCCAAGAAAAACACTTGTTCTTGGTAGGTAAGTATTTTGATGACAATCGCATCTGTACAAACCGGCTAGCCGGTTGGCGGTCAATAGTCGTGTTTACAAATTTACCATAAAATCTGCGTAAGTCTAATTTTCATAATGCAAACGGTTTGCGTAAGGATGGATCCTTGGCTATACGAGAAAAAGTCTATATTTTTCTGAGATATCATAAAGTATTTTTAATATTTTTATCAAATCTAAAACCAGCTCTAATTACATTTTGGCGCCAAAATATTACGTCATTTAATAATAATCTCGTAACTACTTCTACAGTAATGAACCTAGAAAGCTGTAATTTTGCATGTATATATACAGAACAATTCAATAACTACGTTAAAAGAAATTAAAAGGATAAGGATTGAAAAGTTTTTTTTTTTTTTGTCCCTCTTGTGTGTCGCGAACGGATTTCCGGTCATATGAAAAAAAAAGGTTTAGTGTGAAGCTTGTATTAATCCGATCGTTACTATTCAATCGTTGTTAGTAAGCTAGTATCTTTGGCAATACAACTCAAAAACCACATCACGTTACGGTAACGAGAAGTTATAAAAATCGTGAAATGAAAATAACTCTATACATTTTGCCGCGCAAACACTCGCCGATGGAAATTTACGTAATAAATAATCTCATAAGTACTTTTAAACTACTAAACCTAAACATCTAAAATAATTCAGATGTATAAATTACATATAAATAATCATATCAAAAGAAGAAACAAAGTAATAGGAGTTATAGTTTTTGAATAAAAAAAAATGCGCTACAATAGTTTTCCCGCAAAAAATCTTTTAAAAAAATTGCGTTGTTTTAATCTCGTTACTACTTTTGAAATATTTATCTTCACAATCTGGAATAATTCATGGGTAAAGAACTATAGTAAATATTCGTATTATAAGAAAAAAATAAGTTTCAGGTGGAATAGTTACAGAAAAAATATAAGAAAACAAAAATTGCTATTTTCCACCATTTTCGTCGTCTGTTCAAACCCCTTTTCCTGTAAAATTTTCTATACAAAGGTCTATTTTCATTTCTTTTCCCGTAAATCGAATATGATGAGGATTGCATTGGTACCAAGAAAATTATATGTTGATTAGAGATTACATCAAATAAACTCGATTTTAAAACAAAAACCGTCAAAATCTGTAAAAATATATTTACATTTCGGTGTTTGATCCACTCAAACTAAATGGATGAAAATGTTATTTTGTATGGTATAGGTGATATATAAGGGTATGGGGATATTAGGATGTCATGTTAAGGTAATAGAAAACAACTTAGTACTAAAAAAACGTCGACAGTTTACTATTGAAGCGCCATATCCGATCTACAGATTCAATAGATGAGGGGTAATATTGTGTATATTGACTATCCGGATAATAACCGGAGAAACACCGGTTATTCAATAAAATCTCCGCAAAATCTCCGGAGGCTGAAATTGCCTCCGGTACACACCTCTAGTGTGTACCGGTTCTCAAAAACCGGATAATCACCGGTTGGGATGGGTACGGGAGACTAATCGGTGTTTCTATTAACTACCGGTTATTTGATGGGTAACTATTTCTGAACGCGCGATTCAGCCGCGATAAGGATAGGGATGTATCTTTGTTCAATACTTCTCATTTGAATATCATAAAATGATAATATTAATTTCATCTCATCTCATTCATACCATAAATGTGTTTTGCTTCTTTAACCTACATGGGAAACCATTATTACTACTGCCCCATTGAGCTCTCCTCCGTTTATGCTACCCAAGAAAAACACTTGTTCTCGGTAGGTAAGTATTTTGATAACAAACAAAACCATTTTTTTTCCTTGGATTGCATTCAAAAATATTTTATATAATCTCATTCGGTAATATTCTAATTATGAAATGAAAAACAGACTTTTATTGGCATATTTTATTTACATACTTCTTTCAGAAAATTAAATAAAAGCGTTATTCTCCTAAGAAAACAATGCATTAAAACTTTTTTTTAATTATTAAAGTATAATGTCTCCCGACCAAGGAGGTTTCAATTCAATTTAAATACACATTATCTGTGGTGAGCGCGCTGCGCGCGCAATCCTCTGGTTCCGAGCAAATAAACCAAAAACAGACTATTTTTTTGAAAAATCAAGAAAAGCTTATAGCCATGAGATTAAATAAAGTAGTGCATGCAACTGCCTATAATTAGGTGTTAAAACACTCGTGTAATCTTATTTTGAAACACGTTTGCGGCTCGTTTCAAAAAACTACACTCATGTTTTAATACCCTCTATTATATGACAGGTGCATAAACTACTATTATTGGTCACATTAAATTCGATTAGATTACTTATTATATTATTATTACTTATTATACGGTTACTTTCTGTGCATCAGTAATAAAATATACCGACTATCCGGAGAATAACCGGAGAAACACCGGTTATTCAATAAAATCACCGCAAAATCTCCGGAGGCTGAAATTGCCTCCGGTACACACCTCTAGCTAGCATAATGTCTAATTTAAATCTGGTCACACTGCTGCGGCCGAAAAGGAAAATGTAATTTAATGTTAATTGTTAATAATTAACATTACATTATAATATAAAGTATAACGAGTCTACAGAATAATAAAGGAAGTTTATAAGTATCGAGTTGTATTAGGTGTTTTACTTCAATAAATACATGTAAATTAACTACTTAAGTGTAGTTTGTAAAATTTTTCTCCATCCCATTGGTAAGTTATTTATATCACATTAATCTTTTAGTAAAATTGATGTTCCTTTGTTTCAAGGATGATGGTGACGGGGGTGGATGGCCCCCGGAAAATATATATACTTACGATCCATTAGGGAGACAAACAACTCCTCTGACAAAGGCCCCTATATTGTACATGTACAAAAAACCAATCCTACTACATCAACACCTATCTCAATATCTTCATCTTTTCAATTTTGATTGATATCTTCATAAAATGAATGGGTGATTATCATGGGTGGGTGGTATCCTAAGAATTGGACGGAATAGAGTACAAATGTCATTGTCTGATGCCTATTGCCAGTCCCTCTCAGGTTGCAGTGGCAAATCATATGATTTTTATATCTGATAAATGAATATTAACCCATTATAGTTGCCCTCGCTGAAACATAGCTAAAGTGTGGATCCTGTTTAATTATGAAAATACATAAAAATAAAACAATTAGAGAATATTAAAGGCATGTCTATTAAATTTTGGATCCTCTACCAAACCTACTGAATTGATTCGTATTGTTAATTTATCAGCTAGCTTAGCTCTCTAAATTACTTGGAAAACTTAATTCTCCACTTTAGGTAGCAACCATTTTCCAATTCTGTTTGATTTAACCTATTCAAAAATGGAACCAATAGCGTTCAAACCTTAATTACACCATAAATCATAAATCATTTATTCACTTACAAGAATAGGTAAACAACATTTATAAACATTGTGGTCTTAAATAGGTTACTTTAGTTCCTCCATCTCCGCAAAAAAGCATGCAAGGGTTATTTATATATTCGAAATATTGTTTGCAGATCACATTAATAAGAAAATATTAATACAAAAAATGTCACACTTATAGAATAATATACCAATACCATAACTTTAATAAAATTATTTTACATATTTATCATTTAGAAATTCATTAACAGTATAATATGATTTTTCTATTAAAAATTTGTTAAGAGCACATTTGAAAGTCCTAATCTCATTTTCAGCGCGTATACTTTTTGGCACTTTATTGTAAATGATCAGGGCCATACAAAACAAACTACGACACAACAAAAAGGATTTGTACTTAATTGGCAGATGACGCAGTTGCCCCTTTCTCCTACTTTCGTCTTCATATTTGACAAATAACTTCGGATATCTTTTTACAAATACCGCTACTTCGCTGATATAAATCTACGGCATTGTTAAGAGTTTTAAGGTTCTGAAGTGTTCTTTGCATGAGTCAAGCGGTTTTAAGCCTAGTATTGCTCGAACACATCGTTTTTGCGCTATAAAAACTTTCAGTTTATCCGTGGAGTTTCCCCAAAACAGAATACCATATCTTATTATCGGAGAAACATGAGCATGGTATGCTGTTAGCAATGTATTTATGGTTGATACTTTGCTCAATTTGTAAAGGGCATATGAGGATTTATATAGTTTCTTGCATATAATATCAATGTGATATTTCCATGTCAATTTATTGTCAATAGTCAAACCTAAAAAATTTGTTACGTCAATTTCCTTTAATTTACTATCTAGATAAGGTACGTGAAGGTAAGATGGTGCTGAATCGCGTTATTTGAAGTCCATTAAGGTAGTTTTGTCCAAATTTATCTTTAAATTATTTGCATTAAGCCATTCAATTAAAGATGTCAAGGTTATATTAATGTCATTATTTATTTTATTAGTATGATTATCTACAAATAAAATTGTGCTATCATCCGCAAATAATGTCATAGAACTTTTCGTTATGTTTGGGAGATCGTTTTCGAATTATAAATTAAACACTAATAAATTTTCAGACAAATGAATGTGTCCGTCGAAAAATTTTCCTTATTACTTGAAACTTTATTTCTGAACTTCCTGCCATTTGTCCCTTTTCTTTGAATGAGATAAGGGTCATTATTCACTTTGCCATGATAAAGTCCTCTAGTCCTAATTATATACATTTGGCTGTTAAGCATTCATTTTCTGTAAAAATGTAACTCATAGATCTCCTCCATGGTGAGATTGAGAGTGTACAGTAGTAGTGACAGATAGGAAGAGCGCTAAGGAACTATATTGTGAGAGCATGACTGAATGAAAAGTTTGAAAATTTAACTACAGTTTTGTTTAATACAAAACAAATTCTTCAAAATAATAAGTAGGATGAACAAAATACTACTTATATATATCTCCTCACGTTCATTCCTCGCATGTATGGAAGCCAATATGCAAACTTTGTGCATCTTATAGGGATTTTAAAGGGACCCCTCCTCACCCTAATTGTAATTATTCCTTTCAAGTAAATGGATAGGCTGGCTCCTTTATCCATTATTTTAATACATTGTCTCATTTGTTATGCATGTAAGTTTCCTTCCGTTTTCTTTGCAGGAATTGTGTCTTGTGCTTTCTTTTCTTAAAGATTCTTCTCCTGGACCAGATGGGGTCCTATATTGTATTTTGGTTAATACAGCAAACCTTTTTTATGTTATTACCTTTGAATGATAAATTTGCTGATTGATGTAAGGTTTGTCCTATCTGTAATGAAAACTGAAATTTTATCAATTTTAAAGCCTGGTTAAGATCTTGACAATCCCGATAGTTATCATCCAATAGCCATGTCTTCTGTATTGAGGAAGATACTTGAATAACTTATAAAACATCAACTTTAACAGTTAATTGAAAGTAAAAATCTCATACCTGAATCTCAATATGGTTTTCGAAAAGGCGGAGGCACTTTAGATAGTTAATCTTTATTTGTTACTGATATAATAATCATATTCAAAAGTCAAAGTAAAAAAAAAAATACTTCGACTTTGAAAGAAAGTGTGTTGATTTTTATGTGGAATTTTCAATTAATTTGTTAGGGGTTTGTCCATTAAATTTGTGAACTCAAAATAATGTTCAACATCTCACCCAATCTCATTCAAGGGGGGAGAGGCTAACGAAAATTTCACATCCTCTTTCAACAATCAATCAAAAAGAATACACAAGTCTACATGAGTATTCTTTCAATTAAAATGTTTAAATTCTTTACAAGCCAATATTACTTACTTTTAAGCCATGTGAGATGCTAGTATAGAACATGCTGCCTCCTGTTGTTCATATGGGAGTTGTGCAAACAAGCAACATAACATTTCTCGTGTAGAGGTGAGTAGGGTGTTGCTGCATATTGAACGCACAATAGAGTTCTCTATCATTATATCCTTGTAGATTTTTTGTTTTAGCTGTAACATACTTATATTTAATAATGTCATTTTGATTGTTATTAGGACATTCTGCAACGGACCCTTAGTAATATATTACAACATTGTTTTTGCTTTATTTAGTATATATGTTTAAGATATTTTTTCATTGTTTCAGATATGTACATAATATATCAAATTTAAAACTCAGTCCAAGGTTTTCCCTTCTGATGTGACTCTGGCAAAAATGTTATAAACAATTTTCAAACAAATAAAAATTATCCAGTTTTCGACAAAAGCAGCGATGACGCTGCTCAAGGACGCATTGATAAAAATTTAAGAGCATTCTTATTTTTTACACAATCACTAACCAGGCAGGCACAGCTAGAGTTGAAAAGTTTTTTACAGTACTAAGGTATGTTATGCTTATTTGATAAATCACTATAAAAATAAAACAAAATAACACATAATTGTATGTCATATAAAACATTGTTACATAAAACAGCTGTCCTTGAGAGCCAGTAATTCATTACGAGCTTGAATAAAATCTTCGACCGCATCATCACTTAGCATCAGTTGAGTTTTTTTTTTTAATGCATGATAGGTTAGTCTTTGACCACTATCTCATCTGATGTTAAGTGATGATGTGGTCGAAGATGTTGTACAGGCTAACCTAGAATTACTGGCTCTCAAGGACAGCTGCCGAAACACACCGTTAGGTGCTTGGCGACAGATTTTCAACTTGAGGGTGGTAGCTAGCCAGGCGGGCATTCGCAAAGTGCCCTACCACCATGCTATAACGATTACCATACTAAGACAACAACCGGGACCGACGGCTTAACGTGCCCTCCAAAGCACGGAAGCGCTCAGTAGTAATGTCACCAGCGGTCACCCATTCAACTCCTGACCGCGGCGGACGTTGCTTAACTTTGCTGATTGATTCAGAATGGCTAAGCAAACTTCGCTACGAGCGCTTCAGTTAGCTTAGTGGTCAATGGCTAGTCTACCAGAAAAACAAGAAAAACCACATCAATAAAAAAATGTTGAGACCCTAAAAATGAAGATTACGTATTTACCTAATACAATGTTTCTCTGCAATATTTTGTAATGAGATCATTTTATTTAACTGCTTAAGATCATCTGTGCGAATAAGCACATCTGTTGCACATGCATCCGCACCTACCTCACAAACTCAATGTTTAGAGGTTAAATGTATTGTATGAGTCTAGTCCTCGGTCAAAACTTTCTATTTCAACATGAAACATAATTTCCTTCTATAAAAACAGATTGGATATTCAAATGTTTTTTTTTATGAAGTGACGAGACTACAATTCGCCCACCTGATGGTAAGCGTCACGCCGGTCCATTACAGTAGCAGTCACCATACTCAAACCACTTGATTTGACTGTGATTGTTACTCCGAGTTCTTATATCTCCTACCCTCAGAGAATTCACTTGCTACAATGCCCTTCACACCTAAACACATTTATGTTTACACACTACAGTGCAGTGTCAGAATATCTGACTCAGCAGTGGCTCCCAACAAGACAGAGTCTTGCTGAAGAGACATACCACTAGTTAATAACTTGTTGTGAACATACAACCCTCAGACACCTGACTAGTCTGAGCTGTTGCAAAAAAATGACATACTTATATTGTGTTTTTTTTCAGATATAAATTTAAAAGGAGCGAGTATCAATCCTAAATCTGCACATATAAAAGCACTTAACATATCCACTTGTTCATTAATATAATCTCAAGAGAAGCAGAAGGCAGTGGACTAAAAATATATATATCTTATATAGAGTTAAATCTAGAAGTTCATACAAAATATAACTAAGATCTGCTGAGAAGTTGGAGATCAAAATGGATTTAGACATTAAAGTAAAAACTGAAGCGAAATCGTATGAATGCATTATATGTAACTATAAATGTGCTCAAAAAGGTAACCTCAATATTCATATCAAAACGCACAATGGAGAGAAACCGTATGAATGCAGTATGTGTGACTATAAATGTACTCGTAGGGGTGACCTAAATATTCATATCAAAACGCACACTGGAGAGAAACCGTATGAATGCAGTATGTGTGACCATAAATGTGCTCATAGGGGTAACCTAAATAATCATATAAAAACGCACACTGGAGAGAAACCGTATGAATGCAGTATGTGTGACTATAAATGTGCTCAAAGGTATATCCTTAATATACATATGAAAACGCACACTGGAGAGAAACCGTATGAATGCATTATCTGTGACTATAAAAGTGTTCAAAAAGGTAACCTCAATAATCATATGAAAATGCACACTGGAGAGAAACCGTATGAATGCAGTATGTGTGACTATAAATGTACTCGTAGGGGTGACCTAAATATTCATATCAAAACGCACACTGGAGAGAAACCGTATGAATGCAGTATGTGTGACCATAAATGTGCTCATAGGGGTAACCTAAATAATCATATAAAAACGCACACTGGAGAGAAACCGTATGAATGCAGTATGTGTGACTATAAATGTACTCGTAGGGGTGACCTAAATATTCATATCAAAACGCACACTGAAGAGAAACCGTATGAATGCAGTATGTGTGACTATAAATGTGCTCATAGGGGTAACCTAAATAATCATATGAAAATGCACACTGGAGAGAAACCGTATGAATGCAGTATGTGTGACTATAAATGTGCTCATAGGGGTAACCTTAATAATCATTTAAAAACGCACACTGGAGAGAAACCGTATGAATGCAGTATGTGTGACTATAAATGTGCTCAAAAGGGTAGTCTTAATAATCATATAAAAACGCACACTGGAGAGAAACCGTATGAATGCAGTATATGTGACTATAAAAGTGCTCATAAAGGTAACCTCAATATTCATATGAAAACGCACACTGGAGAGAAACCGTATGAATGTAGTATATGTGACTATAAATGTGCTCAAGAAGGTCACCTCAATAATCATATGAAAACGCACACTGGAGAGAAACCCTATGAATGCAGTATGTGTGACTATAGATGTTCTCAAAGAGGTTACCTCAATATTCATATGAAAACGCACACTGGAGAGAAACCGTATGAATGCAGTATGTGTGACTATAGATGTTCTCAAAGAGGTTACCTCAATATTCATATGAAAACGCACACTGGAGATAAACCGTATGAATGCAGTATGTGTGACTATAAATGTGCTCGAAAACATAACCTCAATAATCATATGAAAACGCACACTGGAGAGAAACCGTATGAATGTAGTATGTGTGATTATAAATGTGCTCGAAAACATCATCTCAATAATCATATGAAAACGCACACTGGAGAGAAACCGTATGAATGCAGTATGTGTGACTATAAAAGTGCTCTAAAACAACAACTCAATAGACATATGAAAACACACAGGTAAACAAACTGATAGGTGTATAATGAGACAAGGTCGTGGCGTGGGTTAGAGCAGAGGTTTATCTTGTGGTAGGCTTCCTTGTGTATGGAGTTATGTAGGGCGAGATCCGCTAGACGAGGAGGTGGTCAGTAGCAGACGTCGGAGACGAGACCCGCCGCGATGATCCGGGGGTGGTCAGGCCGCGTAGTACTCTGCACTCGGGAGCTGTGCCCGGAGGTGGACCCGGCGAGAGGCCGTAGGGTCTGCCCCCCGCAGCAGGCACCGACTGTAAGGGCAGCTGCCTTGCTGCAGGTGAGGTGCTGCCGGACTGAGGAAACTCCTACCGTACAGTGCGCCCTGCCCACCAAACAAAGCCTTGGTGGTACGGCATTTTGCGAATGCCCGCCTGGCTATCTACCACCTTCAAGTAGAAAATTTGTCGCCAAGCACCTAACGGTGTGTTCCGGCAGCTGTCCATGAGAGCCAGTAATTCTAGGTTTGCCTGAACAACATCTTCGAACACATCATCACTTGCCATCAGGTGAGATAGTGGTCAAAAGCTAACCTATCTGTACGGTTTAGACATTACATAGAAAGTCTAAAAAAAAAACAAATGTGTTAGTAGTACATGTGTGTGTAATATTATAACTTGTATACCTTTATATATAAATTATATTGTACTGGCTTTCTGGGCGCGGCTCCGCCCGCGCGTATGTCGGTTATCGCGCAAAAACATTAACCTCTTTTTGCGCAGTTGGATAAAAACTATCCTTTGTTTTTTCCCGGGTCTCAAATTATTTGCATACCAAATTTCATTTAAATCGGTCCAGTAGTTTTGGCGTGAAAGCGTTACAAACAGACAGACAGACAGAGTTACTTTCGTATTTATAATATAAGTACTGATTATACCTAAGAGAGAATACTATATATAATAATGTAATAAAATATATACTCATAGCAATAGATACTATCTAATTATTGTAATAAAATAAAAAACATTATTATTCATTCTTATTTTCTTTATTTATCCAACTTTTAGAATTCATACCAAGCCATTTTATTATTACTTAATATACATCGAGAATCTTAGCTTTCTGCAATATTTGTTCATAAAACTCACCAAACAGTGTTTGTTTTTTTTTCATCTTGAATGACAGCGTTAGTTATTTACCTTCATCACTTGAACAATTTCCATACTCCTATTTCCAGTATAACCATTTGAAAAACACTTACATTTACTGATACGAACATAATTACATATTATGTAGGTAGGTACCTAACCTCAGTGTAGTAAGTAGATATGAAAAATTGTTCACCTAAGATCACTTACCTGGTCCATTCACTTAGATACGCTATGCGAGAAGCTAGGACGAGCTTGTTTTGCTCTGGACCGGGTAGCTCGCGTCTTGTCACACAAAGCGGTACACGACTGTCAGTATGCTACCGTGCATTCTCTGTTAGCCTACGGTATTGATCTATGGGGTAAGTTACCAACGACTCATATATAGCAGCTGTAGACACGTGGTCTCCAGCTTACACGTTGTAATCGGGTCATTACTACTACAGCTTTCAAGTATGGCGTTTCAATTTTTTTGTGCCACTTGCACAAATTATGTGCTAAATCCCTGGCTATAGTTTATAATCACATCTTCAGCCGTTTCGTATATACAGCATGTGTCAGCTGGAGACCATAACGCCAGCTAACACACTAATAATCACATGTAGCATCGCAGTTTGTTTGGCACCTAAATTGATGTCATGCAGAAGCGAGCTGTGCGCGTGGTCGCGAGAGTTGCGCCCAATACACCATCTCAGACAATATTTAAGAACCTGAAGATAATGACGTTGCCAGCTCTGTATATTTACCATGTTGGTGTATATGTATACAAAAACATATTCTCCTACAAACGACACAATGATGATCACGGCATAAATACGAGGCGCGCACACGACCTTATAATCCCTCGTCATACGCTCACTAAATCTGACAAATCTACTAGGATTTTCGGGGTCAAAGTTAAAAATGCCCTCCCTGAACCTAACGCTATCGATTTTTAAAATTAAATTTAAGACTTTCCTCACTGACATGGCACCATACACAGTCGAAGAATTCATTCCAAATATATCGTAATTGACATGATAGATATGTAATATGTATATTATTTAATATACTCACATGAATGGTGTATTATTAATTTATTTCATTATTCATATTTTCCTTAATTTCTATTTCTTCAGTCTGACTATTATTTAAATTTTAATAATTCATATTTTATGTTGATGTTTTGTATTGTAACGGTACATAATATTTATGATGTTTATTTGAATTATAATTATTTCGTTATTTTTATCATGGCTTGTATAATAATCGATTGTACAGTATTTATTAATATTTATGTACATTATTTATTAGGAAACTACATACTTATTAATATTATTTGCACATTAGTATGCATAATTACACTTAATTAAAGATATGCGCGTTATATTTTTATATATAATTATATTGTGATTTGACGTGTAATTGCATTATTACCAATAAATATTATCATTATCATAAGTAACATGTGGCTAGACGTAGGTACCTACGTAGATACGTATGGCAAGTTAACTACAATTACTGGCTCTTAAGGACAGCTGCCGGAACACACCGTTAGGTGCTTGGCGACGGATTTCCTACTTGAGAGTGAAGAGTTGATATTTACAGAAATATTTTTATGTTGTTTTTTTTCTTGTGTATTGGTCGCCATTGTTGTTTTATTTTAGATTTTTTGTGTGGCAATAAACAAATTTTGATCTGATTTGATAATTCGACACCTGCAATGCTATGTATGTTAAGAACTCTCCAATCTATCGAATGTACTCGTCTTATAACAGGTTATGTCATGATTTTGATATTTTCGATTCGTCAACAAAGAGCGTAAAAAGATTTTTCTTTCCAAAATTGTAGTGTATAATATATTAAGTAAACAGTTTTTATAATTAAGTATATTCTTATATATCGTAAGTGTACAAAGCATGTGGTGTTCATCTCCAGAAGGACGTGCATTTAATAGCATGTACATATTTTTATTTTCTTAGTTTATTAAGTAAGTGTAGTGTCCAGTTTGATGAACCAATATAAAAAAAAAACTTTAAAACTATAGCAATCTCAACTTCGCAACAATCGATCGAGTTGTACTTAAAAAAAGTTACAATGCAACACAAACAAAGTGTTAACTCTGTAAATATAATAATTGAATGAATATTTTTAAATACGTTATGATTTATTATTAATTTCATTATATTGGCATCTCATTTCCACCAAACTTCAATTTCGGTTCCAATATTGAGTCCAAAGCCCAGCTAGCCTCAAATAAGCTTTGTGTTTTGACTAAGGTGAGACAATTACTTCACATCGGGACACTGGACAGTCTCTTAAGGCGATCACCGTAGTGAAACGCGCACTTTTGGAATCTTCTTGTACTGAAACTATGAGTTCAAAATGTGCGAAAAAAATATATAATATTTTTTAATTATTTATTGAGTGAATTAGTTGATTAGTTTTTATTAAAACTTAATAGTTCTTCTGTAATAAATTGTGATCGGCGACCCTTTTTAGATTGTTTTTTATTAATTTAAGGGGCATAGTTGAATTAAATGCAATGATTCTTTTTTTTTTAAATAGCCAATACTATACTCTAATGAACTACTCACTAACTTGTGTTGAAAACATTTTTATGAATTTTTGCCACAAAATTCTCTGATCGCGAGAAGAAATCGCAACGAAAATCAGTCTGCCCGCAGCGCTCGGGCCGTTTGGACGTGGGATCTGTGCCGTTCGTTACGTCATCATTATTGTGCATTTATTTTACGAAATATTACAATATTTTTTTACCATACGTTAATTTGGAAGTCATAAATTATTGAAACTCAAGTATCTCGGAATAAAGGTAGCCAATTTATTAATCCGGGTCCTACGGAATCTATATGCTAAATTTCGTTGAAAACTTTGGCATTGAGTGACTTGAAGGTTTGTATGAGTAACAAACTCATACAAACCTTCGTACCTATAATATTTCATAGTGTGCACTTTAAATAAAACAAAGTAATAATGTATTTATGGTATACAAAACATATGTGTGAATAACATCGAATTTCAACATTTTGGCACCACTTACAATTTAATTAATAAATTGTGTAATTTTAATTTAATTAATTTTGTCGTCCAGTTGCTTGAATCCATACACGATGAAGGACAGCATTCCTTATGAAAACTGCAAATCAAAATTTAATTGCGTTAATTTTACTGCATAATTGGTCAAAAGTGGTTCATACAAAATTACCCACTTTTATGGGAAAAAATTCCGAAAATTGCTATAATTCGAAAAAGTATAATTTTTGATCTATGTTCACACTCTCTTTTCTCCTTAAACAAATTTCATCATAGTAGAGCGAGACAGATAGACAAAAGAAAACTCCTTAATTTTTATGGATTATAATCTCAAAATCAAGAAATTATTTTGTAGAAAAATGTAAGATTATCAAATAATTTAACACGCCGACATTCATGTTATGATCAGAAATTCATATATGATTCGCATAGACTGTGTAAGAATGGTGAAGACATATGAAAAATAGCACTTACATGTGATACGTAAGGTGTTCCATATTTCGTTCTGTTCTGTACAGCCAAGAATTCTGCATTTCAACAAGTTTGGTGGAAGCAGCAGCGTTGAATTTAATTTACAATACACACTTCAAAATCATTGTTTAACACGAAAAAAGGACACTTTCAAGCACCGAATAAATTTGTCTGCCACAAAACTGCGTTGTGGCAAACAAAGAAATCGCATACGCCGAGCAAGACAAAAAAAACTGATGCTGTCTCTTTCAAACTAATGCAAGCGTATATATTACCATTCTTGTCTCACAACCAACAGAATATAAATGTCTTCTCCATATATTATTCTTCCTCCTAGATTTGCTCCGATCCGTCTGAAAATCAATATCTGGGTGGTTTTAGGCGTCGTTATTCCGAATTTAGAAATTATTTTTCGATGACATAATTTTTTAAGTTGGCCGCCATACATAGATGTTTTGAAACCATTGACTTAAATTGTTCTATGGGAAGGAGTCTTGGGGAAAGAAAGTATTCTAAACTGAAAATAACAAAGTGGTTTTCGTGATATGATAATAATGGGAAATCATAAAAATGACGCCTGCCAAGTGAAGATATATGACGTATCTGGTAAACGGTTACAGATAAGTAAAGGAGTTTTGAACAAATGACATAGGGAATCGAGAGAGCAGTCAAATGACATGCAAAAAAATCCAAAATAGCAGAATTCAAGATGGCTGCCATAAAAAATGCTGAAGTGCGATCCTCCTGAAGTAAAGCTGAGCTTCAGTGTGATCGGAGTACTTTGTATGGTGGCTATCTTGAATTCCATCATTCTAGATTTGCCCTACGAGCTCTTCTTATTCATCATACTACATTTAGAGCACGGATAGTGCGTGAGTTCAAAGGGCGAGTGCAAGGCGAGACTGCAGTCCGATTCGTGTGAGTGACTTGCGAGGCCGAAGGCTGAGGTCTGACTTGGGAGCATTTTCCATATCTTCAACTGGTCTCCATGATGAATGGCCGCGATAACTGAAGCACCTACGAGTGGGGTTCTTTAACCAATGTGACTCAGAAACTTGGTACGATTCTGCCTGTACCACTTTTAGTAGCGGTAGGGTGAATCTTATATGGCGGTTTCACTACAGTTATCTATTATTATTTTTATTATCTTTTATTTTATTATTGAGCATTGCATTGGGATTATACTTCTATTAAAATTTTGAACTTTTATTTTATTATAATTTGTATTTATTATGTTATGTCATAAATAAACTCTAAAATTGCAAAATGACCTTCTATAACTGAAATTATACCTATGGATAATAATTATTATCTATAGATATATAGAAATATGATCAAGAGTAAAATTGCAAGTTTCTGTTTTAGAGTTGGTAAGTATATGACAGTAATCCAGTGGTTGGTGCGGATAACTTCCTATAAGTTCAAGTACATATTTAATATGACGAGTAGGATATGTTGTGCTGTTTTTGGTTACATGAATTCGTCCAAACTAAACATATTAATTGTAAAATAGCTGCAGGTATCTATAACCAAGTAAAAGATATTCACTGTTCTCCACCTTGTCCATGTTTGCCAAAACAATTTTTGATTAAGCTTTATACTTTAAAATTCAATAATAAAGCATTTCATACGTTTCAGTCGAGGTGCAAATATTTTTTACTACCAATGAAAAACAACACGCATTTTATAATCAATAATCAATTTATTGGTAAACATACAAATTTACAAGTCAAGCAGGAAATGTAACAATACAATAATCAGTACCAAAATATACATATAAAATTAAACAAAATTGAATTAATCACACATTAATTGAACCCATAACAAATTAAAACAAATCGCTTGAAATAATAATTAGATAAATTGTAAATCGTATGTAGTAATATAGATAATAAAATTTAATTAACTGTATAATTAATACCTATCTTAACTTAGGTACAAATTCCTCTACATTATAAAACGCCTTCTCGACGAGCCAAGCCTTTATTTTGAATTTAAAAGACGCCAGACTAATAGGTGCGTCCGTAGAATAATAATAATATGCAATAAAAGGAAATACTGACCATGGGAGTACTACCTGTATATGTACTATATTATTACAAACTCTTTAGTAGAATTGTCAGTACGAAATTTTTAATTCGATCTAAGTATATGTCAGTTACCGTCTCAGGTATAAAAGAAAAAAACGGTCGGCGACTAACGTTTGGGCGCATGAAGGTCTGTTACCTATCTGTCTTACAAAATCTGTCAAAACTGACAGTTATATTGTTGCAATCAACAGTTCATTGCTACAGAAGATACATGATAGCCCTGCTGGAGTATGACGATCGAGGGCAGCGTGAGTATTCGCAGAGAAGTGAAGTATGATTTCACCGACGTCGTTCGTGAAACCTTTGCGATCGCTCTCACAGCACGCTTTTGCATGCGGAACGCACGCCCCCTGTCGGCGGCGTGCGCCCACAGTTCTGCTCCGTACTGGAGGAGGGAATGTACAGTCGCAAAGTAACAAGTACGCACTACATCGGCTGTTACTACACAAGATAATCTACTTAACGCGTAACAAGCGCTGCCCAGTTTAGCGCACAGTTTGTCGATGTGCGTACTCCAGGTTAGTGTTCGGTCTATTTGGAATCCCAAGAAGGCAGTGGACTCTACTTGTTCGATAGGTGTTGTATTCACCGACACTGATAAGCTTCGAACCCGTCGGCCCGAAACGGAAAAATTAATAAAATGAGTTTTTTGTAAATTTAACACTTCCTATTCAATTTACAAAGTATTTTATCTAAAATAATAGAGGAAAAATTTGATTGTGCATTTGTTTGTTTGCATTGAATAGGCTCTGAAACTAATAGACCGATTTGAAAAATTCTTTCACCATGAGAATCCAACACTATCCCTGATGAACATAGGCTTTAGAAGATTTTCAAAAAGTTAGGTCGTATGTAAACTTCGATAAGGTAACATAAAGTGCGAAAAAAATACCAAAAAAAAATCGTTAGGTATATCGCATACGCTACGGAAATTATTGAAAATAGAGCCAAGTGATATACTACAATTTTATAGAAGACATCTATAAAAAAGTCCGCATTACTATAAGTCTAACTATTACAGTTATGTCACAATAACTGGTTTTTTATATGTTGAATTTATAAGTTTTGATTTTTTTGTTAAATACTCGTGTGAAGTCGGGGCGAATCACTAGTTTGCTTATATAAAAAAAGTTTATTTACAATCACAAAACAAAATGGAAACACAAAGTAAGCAAATGTAATTAAAATGCTGGAGGCGAGCAGCCCTATCGCATGTTTACGTACCGCGCGGCTGTAGGTAGTTATTTCGAGGAAAGGGCCGACTTAAAATACTGCATAGATAATATTACCGTGTTTCGTACCGCTTCATGAAGTCAAAGTACTTTTTTGAGCACAATATTGAGATAATACTTTTGAATTTTAAATTATAACCTCGTTTTATCGACCCTATAATCTCTGCAAACCACAAACCAATTAAGCTCCTACAGGTTCTTACTTGCAAATTCTGTTGATATGCATAATAGGCACGTTTCTACCAAATTTCAAGAAGATCGACTAAGGCAATCGAGATTCATAGACGGGGAAATATACACTGCTCAGACCTCCACCGAGACCTCGCTTCGCTTAGTCTATTAAAAAAATATCATTACCTACAAGTGATTATATTTTTCTACCTTAGAGGTTTGCAGTAACTGCAGATAAAAATGTTGTTATCTACACTTCTGTTCTCCCGCTTCTAATAGCGCACGAAACTCTAAAATTTTAGCGACGCTATCCGTGGTACGGTGACTAGTGCCGCCGTGCGACTGAATATTTTTATGAGTTAAAAGTTAACGCCCATTTTTATTAGCTCCGCCCGAATTAGAAATTATTTTGACTACGGTCTTGCCCTTAATCTGTATCAATCGCAAGTCCGGACGTGTATGGAGTACTGCTCTCACCTTTGGGATGTTTCTGCCAAAACGAGCTGGAGACAATGGAAGCTATTCAGAGGAGAGCCAAGAGACTCATTAACAACGACCAACTAGGTACTTAGTAGGCAAGAGAGTATCGAGCATCGCCGCAAAGTCGCTTTTTTATCGGATTCATTTCGCGGAGTGTGCCACGGAACTTCATGATTTGATTCCGCCATCCCCATTCTATAGTCGAACATCCAGGGATATTCAGAAGCGCCACCGCTATATGATGGATGTTCAATTTACCCGAACGAAGCGATTTGCTTCTACGTTCATCATACGAACCGCCATGGAATGGAATAACACCGACCACATTACACATACCATCAGGTGAGATTATGATCAAAGGCTAACCTATCACCAATAAATAAAATGATCTGTGTAAGCGCGCTCCGTCATCGATCGCATCATCACTTAACATCAGGTGAGATAGTGGTAAAGTGCTACACAGTTCGGTATAAAAAAAATCGGTTGTAGAAGTTAGATCTTGAAAATGTAAGCTCTAGAGTATTTGAATCACTCAGCAACGTATCTACTAAAGTCGGTTGCACGTTTTTTTTGGTGTTTTATTGGACTCCATGTTAATCGACGGGACTGCCTATTCAGGTATTTTTATCGATTGGCTCATCAAATTGTACATACATACATATAATCACCTCTGTATTCCCCGAAGGGGTAGGCAGAGGAGTGTAAGCTCCTACGTTTCGCCAATTGGGTGTTGGTTCCATGTAATAGGGGGCGAGCCTGTTGCCATCGCCGGGAAGTCAACCCTAAGAGGTTGTTAGCATTTCACCAATAACCCTGTATAATACATGGTCATAGCTTGATATCTAAGATCTATCTATACCGAGAAATATGCCAACTGCCTCCAGAAGTATAGAGATACCAAAATATAACTCACAAGGAAGTCCGTTTATGTAGAAAAATTATTTGGTGTTAGGGCCAAATTATAAATTTGGCCAATTGGCGGAAAGTAGTTTTTACGTGTGGCATTACTGAGTATTTATAGCAAACTCCGTTTAGTATAGTGCGTGTTGCAACTTGTTGAGTATGATGTATATATTAGTGAGCAAATCTACTGAGAAATTTAAAGGAAAACAAAGAATATTTTGAGTAATTGCATGTTATAGGAAACATATTACAGAGTGAGGTCAACAGGTGTTCAAATTAATTTTGCCCTATAAAGGTGGCGAAAAACAGGAACCATAAGCTCAGTTAGTCTAGCACAGTGGTTCTCAAACTTTTTTGGTGACGGAACCCTTATGGGAAGCAAAATACTTGATGGAACCCTAAAATAAAACAGTAGTTTTTAAAAGTGTATTCTTTATTAATAAGCATAATGAAAGTACAATGATACAATTACTTAGTTAATAATTACTTACTTTACCACATGGCAAGTACAATAGTAGAAGATAAAAAAGAAAAAATCTAACTAATGGGAGGTATGAAAAAGTTTTTCATTTTACATCAATTGGTTGATATCAGGTTTGATAGAAGACAGTTGAAGTCTCATATTAGGTTCGGCGTCCAGTCTATTGAGATATTTTGTTTTTGTGGCTGCATAGTGTAACATCTTTTTTTTTGTTTTCTTGTCGTACGTATCATGTCACTGTTGTTGTAAACATTCCCTTGTGACCATAATGTTTGGTATCTAATTTTTATTGATAATGGGCTTGTAAATCCAATTTAGTAAATAAAGTAATAAATAAAAACAATAATCATAACTATTGTAAGCAACCTGTTTGACGCTTTGGTTGATGTCTGTTGGTAATTACTTTAGATTTCGAACGCACGTCTTAGTACGCGGCGAACGTAATGCGTTTCGTTCGATCATGGAGTTGGTGAACGTAAGAATGGCGTGAGATAGTTTGTCTTGATGGTACAATAATGTTAAATATATATATCCTGTTATCTCAGAATACTTAAAAGGTTTAGTGAATAATATAATATTGGTTTGTTAGGCCAGTTTGGTTGTTTAATTTAAAGATTTTAAAGACCCGAATATGTTGCGGAGCCTTAGCAATGAAGGAGAAACGAAACGGAATGAAGGCGCGTTCGAGACCTCGAAACGTATCCATTTCGGATATTCTGGTTAGGGTTGAGGTTAGATATTTTCTTGTATAATAATCTAGCAATTGGTTGTTATAAGTTTTATTTGAATTAATATTAGTTCAAACCAGTGTCTTTTTGGATAATTTTCAGTATACTAGTGAAATTAGAAATTATAAGTTATTGTGTTTATTGTAATGGGATGGTGACAAAATCTCAGTACTTGACTGTGAGTGAAGTTTCGGAACGTATCCGGAAGGATATCCTTTTGAAGAGAAGCCATTCTCTTTTTTCTCTCGTCGAGCCGTGCTTTTTTGAGCCGTGCTCCAATATTTTATGTGATTTCATCTTGTTGTTGTTGAAGTGTTACCGGTGCCCACCACGCGATGAAATCGTCTGCTGCAGTGATGGCGTCCCATTGATGTATAGTTGAATATTGCCTGGAGGCAAATATATTTCTTGTGGTGTTGATCGATTACTGAATTGACCGATTTACTAATGTTGAAGCCATGATGTTTCGTGGATCCGAGGCTATTTACCTTGTGTGATGTTTCAATAAACGTTATTTACATCCTCCCTCAAAAGGAGGTGTTTCGGGACGGCTACTCCGAGCCGAAATGTTTGTTGGGGTTACTGCGAGCTTTCCATGAGTTTGGCTGCTCCTCTTTCGTTTGGCTGATCCCAGCTACGTGTCAAGCTGCTTCTGAGGACATAAGCCGGTGAGAGCCACCCGTTTTATGCGGAGGGCCTTTTTAATGTTTCAAAAGTAAAAACCAGTGGTAAAATTTAACTTTCCAACCTTAATGATGTCAGTACGTTAATACGTTATAGATCAGCCAAGCGACCCAAAGAACCCCTTTTATTAGTAAGAGACGGACTAAACTTAGAGATAAAATAAAGTTGAGTCTGTGAGTAAGAACCTCTGTTTTTTATTTTTATTTTCCACAGTTCCAAAAACCGGACTATACCTTAAAGTTTTTTTTCAACGTTACAATAGGTTGTGAATCCTGTTTCGCACAAATACGTTGTTGGGAACGGGAGAAGAATATTCAGAGTCATTTTGCCAAGCATTGGATATTCATCACGGATTCTGCACCAAAAATCGTTGAGAGGCGTCGTTTTGAACAGTGGCTCCATACTTGTGTATTATGACATTTCTAAAAGAGATTGTCAAAAAGGATTATGAATCTATGAATTCAGTTTCATTTTTGTCTTCTGTTCTTCGGGAACAACGGCAAAGCAAATGCCGCATCTTTTGAACTTTTCAAAAGATGCGCACATCGAACTGAGATATTGGACCAATTCTTCAAACACATCATCTTGAAACATTTCTGAGTCGTTATCACTATCAAACTCACTGAGTGACGTAAAGCTTTCTATTTCTTTCTTACCAACGCAAATAATCCAAAAATCTAATTTTCTGTTGCAGTTATTTTGTTATAGGCCAGAAACACTGTTGTTTAGAAATCTATAAGGGTAGCGACATCATACCGAGAGTTGCGTTTGAAAAAGCACTTCTTTCGATCAGATGAAGTCTAGTAGTGTGGTTGATGACCGCGCACTGTCCTCTATGACAGTTAAAGTAATACAAATGTAGCAAAAATGTTCTAAGCGTAAGAGTAGGGTTCCGGCGGCCGAATGGAATATGCATCCGACGCGAAATCGGAGGATGCGGGTTCGCTTCCCATCCGTAGCAACGAATATTGTACTCAATCACTTTTAAATGTGATTTTTGCTCAGCACGCCATAGTGCTTGTTTGTAATCACATTTAGAAGCAAATAAATGTCTTAATAATTATTTACCATATTTTTGACTATTTATTAAATACAAACTAAATAACTAAAATATTATTCAATAAAAACAAATTCATTCAATGTATTAATTTAATTATTAATTAATATATTCTTAACTATTAATTAAATACAAATCTTGGTACTATGTATCTTAAATACAACTTAAACGGCTAACATGCATTAATAAACAACCAACACATAGAATGTAGTACTAAACTATAACTATATTGTATTTATAAACTACAGTATTAGTACCAGAACTACAACATCCCAGTAACACTCCCATCTTCATCGGTAGCAGTTTGTAATAAAGCTAAATTCATCCTATCTCATACCAAATGTAATCATTCAGTGAGAGTGGGGTTCAAACTATTTAAACAAGCCCTTTATGTACTTCCTTTTGTTAAATTGTGTCTCGATCATACAACTATAAATTCTTAGAATTCTGCGAGACACATCCTGGAACATTTTATAGGAAAATTACGCCATGGATGCCTATACTAACCTTAACTCACTTATTGTTCTATCGTGCTCTTCATGACCTATATGATGTAGGTAGCTGTTGTTAGAAGACAGCTAACGTCTTCTGCAGTCTACAATCTTGCATTCCGCTATTAAGCAGCAGTTTTCTTTGAGTGCCTCTAAAGCATTCTAACGGTGATAAGGAACCTCTGGAAGCTATACAGGTATTCGCACGTCGCTATAGCGAAGTTAACACTAATAATACCACAGATCATATACTTATCATAGCTGTATATTATTATGAGTAACTCAAAGCTTCAAGTCCATATAATTAAGTGACAGTACGAATTTTCTTAGTTCCTCGCGAAAGGGGAATAACTAACTTTCTTAAAATTCGGTACAAATATATTTAAATTGTACACAAGTACATTCATTAATTTATTAAATTTCTTATATCTTGATTAGACAGTACTAACAGGTAGCTATGGCTCTATATAAAAGGAGGCTGATTAAAAGAAAACTCATCGTACCAACAGCCGAGCGCTCTAGCAATGCACAAACCATCCGCTAGGTGTCACTATACTTACTGAATCAATAAATAGAACAGACATCTGTAAAATTTTTAATTTGTTGACCTATTCCAAAGGCAACGTTTTTATAAAATCCACTAATAACAAGCTACTTCCTCTCCCATTGCCCTGCTGTTTCATCGCTTTATAATACCATATAAGTTGTTCTCTGTGACCAGCCAAAGTGCAATTGGACACAACCTTCGTGTTAAGGAAAAAGAATCGACCACACATTAGTGATTTGTAATTCGATGTGAAAATACCTATTATACTAAAAGTGATTACGGATCAATATATTTTATTAAATTTAAATACAGCGCTTTATTATAACCCCGATCTAGTGTGAGTGAAACTCCTGCAGTCTAAACTATTCTTCAATCACATGCTCTTTTGTTTTTAACAGAGCATAATAAGTGTCTTAATCTTGGTATATACCTTCGTTACTTCATCATTATAATAGAAATAACATAGCTGTAGTATATATGCTCTTTCAGCTGATAACATATTGTATTTGCCCTTGAGTGAGGATATAACCTAAACGTGATATTACATATTCTTCAGGGCCTTCAGGCAAAAGACCTCTTTTCTTTTGAGCTCTTATGATATGAAGATATAACTTGTGTTTGCTGGCATGTCACATCCACAAAGGCTCGTAGCGCTTTGCTCGGAAGCAGATGGACACAGTAGACATACCTGCTCCTGCAACTAGGAACTGGAATATCCAGAGCCTCCGTGCATGTCAGGGTTCCATCTACAGGACTGTCGTTCAGTCTCCAGGAGTACACTAGCATCTATAGGGCAGACATTCCGTTGGCAGGGCCAACTGTACGGCAGGAGTTTCCTTAGTCCGGCAGCACCTCACCTACAGCAAGGCAGCTGCCCTTACTGTCGGTGCCTGCTGCGGGGGCAGACCCTACGGCCTCTCGCCGGGTCCACCTCCGGGCACAGCTCCCGAGTGCAGAGTACTACGCGGCCTGACCACCCCCGGATCATCGCGGCGGGTCTCGTCTCCGACGTCTGCTACTGACCACCTCCTCGTCTAGCGGATCTCGCCCTACATAACTCCATACACAAGGAAGCCTACCACAAGATAAACCTCTGCTCTAACCCACGCCACGACCTTGTCTCATTATACACCTATCTGTTTGTTTACCTGTGCGATTTCATATGTTTATTGAGATGATGTTTTTGAACACTTTTATAGTCACACATACTGCATTCATACGGTTTCTCTCCAGTGTGCGTTTTCATATGATTATTGAGGTGATGTTTTCGAGTACATTTATAGTCACACATACTGCATTCATACGGTTTCTCTCCTGTGTGCGTTTTTATATGATCATTGAGGTGACTTTTATGAGCACATTTATAGTCACACATACTGCATTCATGCGGTTTCTCTCCAGTGTGCGTTTTCATATGTGTATTGAGGTAACCCCTACGAGAACATTTATAGTCACACATACTGCATTTATACGGTTTCTCTCCAGTGTGCGTTCTCATATGAATATTTAGGTTATCCCTACGAGCACATTTATAGTCACACATACTGCATTTATACGGTTTCTCTCTAGAGTGCGTTTTCATATGAATATTTAGGTAATCCCTACGAGCACATTTATGGTCACACATACTGCATTTATACGGTTTCTCTCCAGTGTGCGTTTTCATATGAATATTGAAGTACCCTTTTTGAGCACTTCTATAGTCACACATACTGCATTCATACGGTTTCTCTCCAGTGTGCGTTTTCATATGAATATTGAAGTTACCTTTTTGAACACTTTTATAGTCACAGATAATGCATTCATACGGTTTCTCTCCAGTGTGGATTTTCATATGAATATTTAGGCTACCCCTATGAGCACATTTATAGTCACACATACTGCATTCATACGGTTTCTCTCCAGTGTGCATTTTCATATGATTATTGAGGTTACCTTTTTGAACACTTTTATAGTCACAGATAATGCATTCATACGGTTTCTCTCCAGTGTGCGTTTTCATATGTATATTAAGGATATACCTTTGAGCACATTTATAGTCACACATACTGCATTCGTGCGGTTTCTCTCCAGTGTGCGTTTTCATATGATTATTTAGGCTACCCCTATGAGCACATTTATAGTTACACATACTGCATTCATATGATTTCGCTTCAGTTTTTACTTTAATGTCTAAATCCATTTTGATCTCCAGTCTCGTTACCTTCTCAGAAGAACTTAGTTATATTGTGTATGAACTTCTAGATTTAACTATATAAGATAATTTTTTTAGTCCACTGCCTTCTGCTTCTCTTGAGATTATATCAATGAGCAAGTGGATATGTTAAGTGTTTTTATATTTCCTCAGTGTGTGTGTGCAGATTTAGGATTGATGCTCGCTCCTTTTAAATTTATATCTGAAAAAAAAAACAATATAAGTCAGTTTTTTGCAACAGCTGGGCAAGTCTGGTGCCTGAGGGTTGTATGTTCACAACAAGTTATTAACTAGTGGTATGTCTCTTCAGCAAGACTCTGTCTTGTTGGGAGCCACTGCTGAGTCAGATATTCTGACACTGCACTGTAGTGTGCAAACATTACTGTGTTTAGTTGTGAAGGGCATTGTAGCAAGTGAATTCACTGAGGGAAGGAGATATAAGAACTCGGAGTAACAATCACAGTCAAATCAAGTATGGCTTGAGTATGGTGACTGCTACTGTAATGGACAGGCATGACGCTTACTATCAGGTGGGCGAATTGCAGTCTCGTCACTTCATAAAAAAATACATGTGAATATCCAATCTGTTTTTATAGAACTTTACTTCTAACTTTACTTTTGAGGTGCAGACTTAAAAACCCTATGTAAATTAAGGTTCATGTTGAAATATAAAGTTTTGATTGAGGACTAGACTCATACAATAGAATACATTTAACATCTAAACACTGAGTTTGCGAGGTAGATGCGGATGCATGTGCAACAGATGTGCATATTCGCACAGATGATCTTAAGCAGTTAAATAAAATTATCTTATTACAAAATGTAGCAGAAACCTTATATTAGGTAAGTAATCTTAATTTTTAGGGTCTCAAATTTTTTTTTATTGATGATGTTTTTCTTGATAATCTGGCAGACTAGCCATTGACCACTAACTAGAGATTGAAATTAAGTGATGATGCAGTCGAAGATTTTGTTCAAGCTAGTAATGAATTACTGGCTCCCAAGGACAGCTGTTTTATGTTACAACGTTTTATAATACATACATGTTATTTTGTTTTATTATTATAGTGATTCATGAAATAAGTTATATTACATACCTTAGTACTATAAAAAACTTTTCAACTCTAGCTGTGCCTGCCTGGTTAGTGATTATGTAAAAAATAAGAATGCTCTCAAATTTTTATCAATGCGTCCTTATCAGTGTCATCACGGCTTTTGTCGAAAACTAGATAATTTTTATTTGTTTGACAATTGTTTATAACATTTTTGCCAGAGTCACATCAGAAGGGAAAATCTTGGACTGAGTTTTAAATTTGATGTATTATGTACATATCAGAATTAATCTGAAACAATGAAAAAATATCTTAGACATATATACTAAATAATAAAGCAAAAACGATGTTGTAATATATTACTTAGGGTCCATGGCAGAATGTCCTAATAACAATCACAATGACATTATTATATATAAGTATGTTAAAGCTAAAACAAAAAATCTACAAGGATTTAATGATAGAGAACTCTAATGTGCGTTAAATATCAGCAACACCTAACTCACGTCTACACGAGAAATGTTATGTTGCTCATTTACACAACTCCTAAAATTCTAGGTTAGCCTGAACAACATCTTCGACCACATCATCACTTACCATCAGGTGATATAGTGGTCAAAGGCTATCCAATCAAGAATAAAAAAAAAAAAACTCCCATATGAACAACAGGAGGCAGCATGTTCAATACTAGCATCTCACGTGGCTTAAAAGTAAGTAATATTGGCTTGGAAAGAATTTAAACATTTTAATTGAAAGAATACTCATGTAGACTTGTGTATTCTTTTTGATTGATTGTTGAAAGAGGATGTGAAATTTTCGTTAGCCTCTCCCCCCTTGAATGAGATTAGGTGAGATGTTGAACATTATTTTGAGTTCACAAATTTAATGGACAAACCCCTAACAAATTAATTGAAAATTCCACATAAAAATCAACACACTTTCTTTCAAAGTCGAAGTAATTTTTTTTTTACTTTGACTTTTGAATATGAATGTTATATCAGTAACAAATAAAGATTAACTATCTAAAGTGCCTCCGCCTTTTCAAAAACCATATTGAGATTCAGGTACGAAATTTTTACTTTCAATTAACTGTTAAAGTTGATGTTTTATAAGTTGTTCAAGTATCTACCTCAATACAGAAGACATGGCTATTGGATGATAACTATCGGGATTGTCAAGATCTTAACCAGGCTTTAAAATTGATAAAATTTCGGTTTCATTACAGATAGGACACATCAATCAGCAAATTTATCATTTCAGAGGTAATAACATAAAAAAGGTTTGCTGTATTAACCAAAATACAATATAGGATCCCATCTGGTCCAGGAGAAGAATCTTTAAGAAAAGAAAGCACAAGACACAATTCCTGCAAAGAAAATGGAAGGAAACTTACATGCATAACAAATGAGACAATGAATTAAAATAATGGATAAAGGAGCCAGCCTATCCATTTACTTGAAAGGAATAATTACAATTAGGGTGAGGAGGGGTCCCTTTAAAATCCCTATAAGATGAACAAAGTTTTCATATTGGCTTCCATACATGCGAGGAATGAACGTGAGGAGATATATATAAGTAGTATTTTGTTCATCCTACTTGTTATTTTGAAGAATTTGTTTTGTATTAAACAAAACTGTAGTTAAATTTTCAAACTTTTCATTCAGTCATGCTCTCACAATATAGTTCCTTAGCGCTCTTCCTATCTGTCACTACTACTGTACACTCTCAATCTCACCATGGAGGAGATCTATGAGTAACATTTTTACAGAAAATGAATGCTTAACAGCCAAATGTATATAATTAGGACTAGAGGACTAGACAACGAGGACTTTATCATGGCAAAGTGAATAATGACCCTTATCAAGGAGCACCTTGATAGGATATCACAGAGCACCTCGTTAGGGGTCATTCAACGAAAAGGGACGAATGGCAGGAAGTTCAGAAATGAAGTTTCAAGTAATAAGGAAAATTTTTCGAAGGACACATTCATTTGTCTGAAAATGTATTTGTGTTTAATTTATAGTGTAATTAAGGTTTGAACGCTATTGGTTCCATTTTTGAATATGTTAAATCAAACAGAATTGGAAAATGGTTGCTACCTAAAGTGGAGAATTAAGTTTTCCAAGTAATTTAGAGAGCTACGCTAGCTGATAAATTAACAATACGAATCAATTCAGTAGGTTTGGTAGAGGATCCTAAATTTAATAGACATGCCTTTAATATTCTCTAATTGTTTTATTTTTATGTATTTTTATAATTAAAAAGGATCCACACTTTAGCCATGTTTCAGCGAGGGCAACTATAACGGGTTAATATTTATTTATCAGATATAAAAATCATGTGATTTGCCACTGCAACCTGAGAGAGGGAGTGGCAATAGGCATCAGACAATGACATTTGTACTCTATTCCGTCCAATTCTTAAAATACCACCCACCCATGATGATCACCATTTTATGAAGATATCAATCAAAATTGAAAAGGTGAAGATATCGAGATAGGTATTGATGTAGTAGGATTGGTTTTTTGTACATGTACAATATAGGGACCTTTGTCTTTTTTTATATATATTTTCCGGGGGCCATCCACCCCCGTCACCATCATCCTTTGAAACAAAGGAACATCAATTTTACTAAAAGATTAAAGTGATATAAATAACTTACCAATGGGTAAAATTTACAAACTTTAAGTACATAGTTAATTTACATGTATTTATTGAAGTAAAACACCTAATACAACTCGATACTTATAAACTTCCTTTATTATTCTGTAGACTCGTTATACTTTATATTATAATGTAATGATAATAACAAATAACATTAAATTACTTTTTCCTTTTCGGCCGCAGCTACACAGATTACCATAGAGAAAAGTAATATACCGGATCGTAGAAAGAGTATAGTAATAGAATCGCATCGAGATAGAAAAATGTCTATGGTTTAACCGTTCCGTGTAAAAGATGCCTTACAATATTGTATGTATTGTCTGTGACCTATTTTTAAGTCAACGGTGGTAGGTAACACTGTCTGTGTTTTTTCATATACTCTCTCTTTCCTTTCGATTTGCCCATAGAGGAAAGTAATATACCGGAGATTTGCCTATGGCTGACGTTCGTTCTGTTTGTTTCTCTAAATTCTAATTACTTGAATTAATCTTTGTAATCTGAATAGCATAATTTATGAATATCAATAGACGTAATCCATTGTTCAATAAAATAAATAACGTACTGTATATTATAACAATATATGGTGTTATTTACTGCAAAACAAATCTTTTATTACTGGTGCTGCATCGAACTTCTTCCCACTGCACTGCTAATGGTGGAGCAGATGTCTACGAGGAAAAGATCTACTCTGCCTGATATTCTCCACTCTATTTTCCTTGAAAAGGGAGCAAGAGGGATTGTGCTAGAGTAATTTTGGTAGATTTTGGGAGGAAGTTACGCAACCGCCGAAGCGATCCGGCTGATGCAAATATTTTTCGACGAATTTCGGTTAATTGTAGTTCCCATGATAATTGTTGGTCGATGATGACACCTAAATTTTTTACTGTTTGATTAAAAGGAATATGAGTGCTGTCGAGAATGACTTGTGGGAGGCGGAACCAGTCAATTTTGGAAATCATTCTTGAACTGCCGATAATAATAATTTGTGTTTTCAAAGGATTCACGCTTAGGCCGAACGACTTACTCCAATTAGAAATATGCTTTAAGTCTTCATTAATACGATAAACAGCACAAACTGTTCAAAAGGAGAATGTGTGTATATTTGTAGGTCGTCTGCATAGAGATGATAGGAAGAGGATAATTGATTTGAAATTGAATTAATGAAAATTGCAAAAAGTAAAGGGGATAAAACGCCGCCCTGAGGTACACCAGCAGACGTATTACACCATGATGAGAGAATATCATCAAAACGAACTCGTTGCCGGCGGCCATACAGGTAACTATGAAACCAGTGAACAGCCTTTGGAGATACGTTAAGAGAACGAAGAATTGCAAGTAAGACGTCAAAATCAACACTATTCAAAGCATTACTGAAGTCAAGTAGTGAAAGCACAGTCAGTTGCCCGTTACTCATACCATACCGGATATCATCCGTAATTTTAACTAAGGCAGATAAGGTACTGTGACCAGGGCGGAAGCCAGATTGAAAGGGATTCAAAAGAGAATTCTTGTTAAGGAAAGAAGAAAGTTGTTGGTAGGTATACAAGGCGCTCAAATACTTTTGAAAGAAAGGGAAGAATGGAGATTGGCCGGAATTCTGAGAAACAAGAAGGATTGACTTTTTTGGGGAGGGGGGTTATTTGAGCTTCCTTCCATACTGAAGGAAAGTCGCCATTAATTATGGAAAAGTTAAAAATGTAACAGGTTACTGGAACGATATCATCCAGTATGGGTAAAATTATCTTACGACTTATGCTATCACTACCACTTGCATTTGACGAAATAGAAGAAATGGCTCTCTTAACGTCACAATCAACTATTTCACTAAAAATTAAAGGAGAGTGGTCAGGAGTTGGCAATGAAGACAGAGAGTTAAGAGTAGCGGATTTCACAGTTTAATCAAAGTTGACTGAAGAAGAGAAGTGCTTATTTAACTTATCAATATTTGTGTTACTGGATATTGTTACTTGGCGAGACTTTCCAACTCCCATCGACCTAAGAAATTTCCACACTTTAGTGGGATCTTATTCAAATATAATTTGAGACAACAGGCTTACCCCCTATTACATGGAACCAAAACCCAATTGGCGAAACGTGGGAGTTTACACTCCTCTGCCTACCCCTTCGGGGAATACAAGGGTGATTATATGTATGTATGTACAATTAATAAAAATACCTGAATTGGCAGTCCCGTCGATTAACATTAAGAGTCCAATAAAACACCAAAAAAAACGTGCAACCGACTTTAGTAGATACGCAGCACTTTACCACTATCTCACCTGATGTTAAGTGATGATGCGATCGATGACGGAGCGCGCTTACACAGATCATTTTATTTATTGGTGATAGGTTAGCCTTTGATCATAATCTCACCTGATGGTATGTGATAATGTGGTCGGTGTTATTCCATTCCATGGCGGTTCGTATGATGAACGTAGAAGCAAATCGCTTCGTTCGGGTAAATTGAACATTCATCATATAACGGTGGCGCTTCTGAGTATCCCTGGATGTCCGACTATAGAATGGGGATGGCGGAATCAAATCATGAAGTTCCGTGGCACACTCCGCGTAATGTATCCGATAAAAAAGCGACTTTGCAGAGATGCTCAATACTCTCTTGCTTACTAAGTAGTTGGTCGTTCTTGGCTCTCCTCTCAATAGCTTCCATTGTCTCCAGCTGGTATTTGGCAGAAACATCCCAAAGGTGAGAGGAGTATACTCCATACACGTCCGGACTTGCAATTGATAAAGATTAAGCGACTGTCCCGGTGTGAAGTAATTGTCTCACCTTAGTCAAAACACAAAGCTTATTTGAGGCTAGCTGGGCTATGGACTCAATATTGGAACCGAAATTGATATTTGTTGTAAATGAGATGCGAATATAATGAAATTTAAATTTAATATATTTAACGAATTTAAAATGGTTCATTCAATTATTATATTTACAGAGTAAACACTTTGTTTGTGTTCCATTCTAAGTACGACTACATGAGCGATTGTTGCGAAGTTGAGATTGATATAGTTTTAAAGATTATCATCATATTCAGGCATTTTGGGAATGCCGCCTGGCTAGCTAGATAATCTCAACTCTCCACTCTCAAGTAGGAAATCCGTCACCAAGCACCTAACGGTGTGTTCCAGCAGATAATATGTGATTATGTTCGTATCACTAAATGTAAGTATTTTTTTAAAGGGTTATACTGGAAATAGGAGTAGTTATGGAAATTGTTCAAGTGATGAAAGTGTATAATACTAACGCTGTCACTTATCAGTAGTTACAAGATGAATAATACAACCACTGTTTGTTGAGTTTTATGAACAAGAATAGCAGAAAACAAAGATTCCCGATGTATATTAAGTAATAGTAAAATGGCTTGGTATGAATTCTAAAAGTAGGATAAATAAAGACAATAATATTGAATAATAATGTTTGTTATTTTATTACAATAATAAGATAGTATCTATTGCTATGAGTATATATTTTATTACATTATTATATATAGTATTCTTTCTTAGGTATAATACAATATAATTTATATATTAAGGTATACAAGTTATTATATTACACACACATGTACTACTAACACATTTTTTTTTAGATTTTCTATGTTATGGTTAAACCGTACAAATAGGTAAGTCTTTGACCTCTATCTCATCTGATGGTAAGTGAATATGTGGTCGAAGATGTTGTTCAGGCTAACCTAGAATTACTGGCTCTCAAGGAAAGCTGCCGGAACACACCGTTAGGGTCTTGACGACAAGACTCTACTTGAAGGTGGTAGATAGCCAGGCGGGCATTCGCAAAATGCCCTACCACCAAGGCCCTTATGTTAACGCGATAAAAGTTTACAACCATTTACCAAACGAGTTAAGAGGTGAACCAAACACGAACAAATTTATAAATAAAATTAAAACATTACTTACAGAGAAATGCTATTACAATCTAAAAGAATATTATAATGATAAATTCCCATAATTTTTATATTTTTTCATGACATTCGACATAATTTTATTAATAATCAATATAATTTAACATATTACACGCAAGGATAAAAAAAACATGATTAAAATTGTTTATAATAGATTGACAATGTTTCAACTTCAAATATAGGTCTGTTTCACGTTGGTAATATGTACTTCATCTGTAATATTTCATGTATTTGATTATATAATGATGCTATGCTCAAATGGGTTTCATGTATGCTCTGTTAAATATTGTATCCATCAAATGTACTCATGAAAGCAATAAAAAAACTTTGAACTTTGTTTGGTTGGCAGGGCCCCCTGTACGGCAGGAGTTTCCTAAGTCCGGCAGCACCTTACCTGCAGCAAGGCAGCTGCCCTTACTGTCGGTGCCTGCTGCGGGGGGCAGACCCTACGGCCTCTCGCCGGGTCCACCTCCGGGCACAGCTCCCGAGTGCAGAGTACTACGCGGCCTGACCACCCCCGGATCATCGTGGCGGGTCTCTTCTCCGACGTCTGCTACTGACCACCTCCTCGTCTAGCGGATCTCGCCCTACATAACTCCATACACAAGGAAGCCTACCACAAGACAAACCTCTGCTCTAACCCACGCCACGACCATGTCTCATTGTACACCTATCTGTTTGTTTACCTGTGCGTTTTCATATGTCTATTGAGATGATGTTTTAGAGCACTTTTATAGTCACACATACTGCATTCATACGGTTTCTCACCAGTGTGCGTTTTCATATGATTATTTAGGCTACTCCTATGAGTATATTTAAGGTCACACATACTGCATTCATACGGTTTCTCTCCAGTGTGCGTTTCGATATGAATATTTAGGTTACCCCTACGAGCACATTTATAGTCACACATACTGCATTCATACAGTTTCTCTCCAGTATGCGTTTTCATATGATTATTTAGGCTACTCCTATGAGTATATTTATAGTCACACATACTGCATTCATACGGTTTCTCACCAGTGTGCGTTTTCATATGATTATTTAGGCTACTCCAATGAGTATATTTATAGTCACACATACTGCATTCATACGGTTTCTCTCCAGTGTGCGTTTTCATATGATTATTGAGGTTAGCCCTTTGAGCACTTTTATAGTCACACATACTGCATTCATGCGGTTTTTCACCAGTGTGCGTTTTCATATGAATATTCACGTCACACCTACGAGCACATTTATAGTCACACATACTGCATTCATACGGTTTCTCTCCAGTGTGCGTTTTGATATGAATATTAAGACTACCCTTTCGAGCACATTTATAGTCACACATACTGCATTCATGCGGTTTCTCACCAGTGTGCGTTTTCATATGAATATTCACGTCACACCTACGAGCACTTTTATAGTCACACATACTGCATTCATACGGTTTCTCTCCAGTGTGCGTTTTCATATGATTATTGAGGTGCCCTTTTTGAGCACTTTTATAGTCACACATACTGCATTCATACGGTTTCTCTCCGGTGTGCTTTCTCATATGCTTATTTAGGCTACCCCTATGAGTACATTTATAGTCACACATACAGCATTCATACGGATTCTCTCCAGTGTGCGTTTTAATATGAATATTAAGGTGCCCTTTATGAGCACTTTTGTAGTCACACATACTGCATTTATACGGTTTCTCTCCAGTGTGCGTTCTCATATGAATATTAAGGTGCCCTTTTTGAGCACTTTTATAGTCACACATACTGCATTCATACGGTTTCTCTCCAGTGTGCGTTTTCATATGAATATTAAGGTGACCTTTTTGAGCACTTTTATAGTCACAGATACTGCATTCATACGATTTCGCTTCAATTTTTACTTTAATGTCTAAATCCATTTTGATCTCCAGTCTCGTTACCTTCTCAGCAGAACTTAGTTATATTGTGTATGAACTTCTAGATTTAACTATATAAGATATATATATTTTTAGTCCACTGTCTTCTGCTTCTCTTGAGATTATATTAATGAACAAGTGGATAATATTATGTAAAGTGCTTTTATATGTGCAGATTCAGGATTGATACTCGCTCCTTTTAAATTTATATCTGAAAAAAACAATATATGTATGTCATTTTTTTGCAACAGCTCGGACTAGTCTGGTGTCTGAGGGTTGTATGTTCACAACAAGTTAATAACTAGTGGTGTGTCTCATCAGCAAGACTGTCTTGTTGGGAGCCACTGCTGAGTCAGATATTCTGACACTGCACTGTAGTGTGTAAACATAAATGTGTTTAGGTGTGAAAGGCATTGTATCAAGTGAATTCACTGAGGGAAGTAGATATAAGAACTCGGAGTAACAATCACAGTCAAATCAAGTATGGCTTGAGTATGGTGACTGCTACTGTAATGGACAGGCATGACGCTTATTATCAAGTGGGCGAATTGTAGTCTCGTCACTTCATAAAAAAAAAAACATTTGAATATCCAATCTGTTTTTATAGAAGCAGGAACTTTACTTCTAACTTTACTTTTGAGGTGCAGACTTAAAAACCTATGTAAATTAGGGTTCATGTTGAAATATAAAGTTTTGACCAGGCATAATCTCACACTACCTAGCTCAAAACTAGCAATGCACAGTTCTGGTCCCAAAGTAATGGCACTAAAAATATTTAACACGCTTCCAAATTCATTAAAAAGTGAAGAAAATTACTCGACTTTTAGATAGATAGATAACTCTTTATTGACAACACCGTAATAACAACAATAAACTTATTACTAAAACATAAAGCCAAGTGTATCAATGAGCGGTCTTATCGCTCAGAGCGATCTCTTCCAGACAACCCATCAATAAGGGATATGGTCCATATATTGGTTGGGGTGTCTTATGGTCTAAATAATTCTACGCATAAATAGTTCATGTTAGCAAATTATTAACTAAGTAATTAACCAAAACTACAAAACTAAATTAATACTCATAAGTATATGTACATAAAATATAATATAAGGATAAATGCTTATACTATTATAATAAATAAAATAAATACATAAATACGACATAAACATACATATATGAGTTAAAATACATAATAGAATATACATATATATTATATATACACATATATATAAATATATACAAATTGCTATATGTTAAACACATAATTAAATTTAAAATAATATTTGTACCATTGTGTCTATTATTAAAAATAAAAGTTAGAGTAAGAGATAATAGTTCTTGACTTGATCCTTGAAAGATATCAATGAAGGAGCACGTTTTATTTCTAGCGGTAGCGGATTCCACAGTCTGACAGCTTCAGCGGCAAATGAATAGTGACTTTTGTCAATGCTTTAAAAAAACGATTACTTATTATATATATTATTATATATATAAATGTTATTATACCTTAAATGAAATCTTTGGTGACAAATTTAAATGATGTGAAAAAGATTGGTCGCTCTACTACTATTATATATGTTGCTATACCCAAAATAAGTCATATGTATAACTTCATAAATATGTATTTAAGATCTGCATGACCAAGGACTAGACTCATACAATAAAATACATTTAACCTCTAAACACTGAGTTTATGAGGTAGATGCGGATGTGCAACAGATGTGCATATTCGCACAGATGATCTTAAGCAGTATAGTAACATTTTCTCATTACAAAATGTTGCAGAGAAACCTTGTATTAGGTAAGTAATCTCTACTTCTAGGGTCTCCACATTTTTTTTTTATATATGGTGTTTTTCTTGATTTTCTGATACACTAGCCATTGACCACTAACTCAACTTTTTAAAATAGACAACAATTATATTTTATCTCTGGTTTTATATTAGCCCTTCTTTTTAAATGTGATGTTCTAAATTCTAATCTGACTTTTGTGTGTTTAAAAAATGGTTTAGTGGAAAATAAAAATTAAATAATTTTTATGTATCAGCTCAATCTCTTTCTTCTCCTATTAGTCGAAAAGGTTATGGGCCCAGCCCTTGCTTGATCAATATAGAGAGATGTGAGCTGTATTTGCGGTTAAGCAAAAAACTGTGGTAAAACAGTGCTGTGAAAAAACAAAATGGAGACAGAAAATCTAAGTTCGATGTCGAGTAACCAAGGATTAAGGTTGGAAGGAACTGAAAACTGGAGTAGTTGGAAATTTCAGCTAAAGGTATTACTCAAGGCAATATGTGTTTTTGAGATCGTCGATGGTTCTCGCACTTGTCCCACCAAATCCGAAAATGAGAAGGATCAAGCCAAATGGCATGAATGGCAGAAGCTAGACGCAAAGGCTCAAGGTATGATTGTGATCAGACTAGCACCAAAAGTCATGTTACAAGTACAAAATTGTGAAACAGCGAAAGAAATATGGGACAAATTATGCACTGTCTATGATCAAAAATCAGACATATCACTTCATATTTTGCAACAACATTTTTTTGAAATAAAACCTAATCATAATGAAGACATCGCAATGTTCATCGCCAAAATAGAAGGAATTGTATCACAAATTAGACAAGCAAATGGTGAGATACCGGAAAATATGGTAATAACGAAAATAGTAAGTTCATTGGGTGAAAAATTCAGACATTTTGTATCCGCTTGGGATTCTGTGCCATTAAACAAGCGAACATTATGTGAATTGACAGCGAGGTTATTGATAGAAGAACAAAGAAACAAAATATATGAAGAACAAAGTGAAAATGAAAACCAAACAGCATTTAAAGCTGACATAAAGAAAGACTCACGTAAATGTTTCAACTGTGGTAAAGTGGGTCACTACAAGAAGGATTGTAAGGTAAATAAGCCTAATTTGTTCTGTAAGCAGTGCAAGAAAAAGGGACATACAATAGAAAAATGTTGGTTTAAAAATAAAAATAATGAATATACCAAAAATGATAAACAAAATGCATTTTTAACATCGGTACCAATAAATGCCTTAACATCAAAATTGTGTAACAATGATTGTTTTATAATGGACAGTGGAGCATCTGAACACATGTGTTCAACAAAAGGAATGTTCTACAATTATGAAAATTTGATGGTACCAAAGGACATAATTGTTGGTGATGGCACGGTGATAAAAGCATTGGGATGTGGTGACATTAAGTTAAAAGCATTTGATGGAAAATGGTGGATACCAACAATATTGAATGATGTACTCTATGTCCCAGCATTAAAGGTAAATCTGTTTTCTATGAGTACAGCTCTTGACAAAGGATATACATTAAAATCGACAGCAGATGAATGTCATATTATAAAAAATGAAACAATATGTGCCACAGCTAAAAGAAATGGCAAAATGTTTGTGATGAACTTCAAATTTGATGAAAAATTGGCACTAATTGGTAAATGCAACTCAGGGCTGAGAGAATGGCATGCAAAGCTAGGCCATCAGAATATTGAACAAGTTAAATGTGTATTAAGAAAACAAAATATATCATATGATAAAGGAGAAGAAGAAAATTGCGAAGCCTGCTTAAAAGGGAAGCAACACAAATTCCCATTTCCAAAACTGACAGAAAATAGAGCAAACGAACCTGGAGAAATAATTCATATAGATATTGGAGGTCCAATAGAAGAAATATCTTTAGGTGGAGCGAAATTCTTTTTACTAATGCAACTGTAAATAAATGCAACTCAGGGCTGAGAGAATGGCATGCAAAGCTAGGCCATCAGAATATTGAACAAGTTAAATGTGTATTAAGAAAACAAAATATATCATATGATAAAGGAGAAGAAGAAAATTGCGAAGCCTGCTTAAAAGGGAAGCAACACAAATTCCCATTTCCAAAACTGACAGAAAATAGAGCAAACGAACCTGGAGAAATAATTCATATAGATATTGGAGGTCCAATAGAAGAAATATCTTTAGGTGGAGCGAAATTCTTTTTACTAATCAAAGATGATTTCTCAAAGTACAGAAAAGTTTATTTTTTGAAAAATAAATCACAATGTGTCGATTGTTTGAAGGAGTTTATAAAACAAACTCAAGTAAGCCCAGGCCATAAAATCAAATATATAAGGAGCGATAATGCCAAAGAATTTATTGGACAGGAATTTAAAAAATTATTAGATTTTTATGGCATTCAACATCAAAGAAGTGTAGCGTACACACCACAACAAAACGGATGTGTTGAGCGTGAAATGAGAACAGTTGTAGAGAGTGATCACCACTTTTAGAAAGTGGTCTTAATAAAAACTTGTGGGCCGAAGCAATAAATACAGTAGTGTATGTGATCAACAGAAGTGGACCAAGTCGTACAGAAAATAAAACGCCATATGAACTCTGGTTTGACAAAGAGTATGACATAAGAAATCTTCAGATTTTTGGAGCTAAAGTTGCTGTACATGTTCCTAAACAAACGCGGCAAAAATTTGATAGCAAAGCAGAATTTGGCTATTTTGTTGGATACGGAGAAAATATAAAAGGCTATAGAGTTTACCTACCTGAGAGGAATGATGTGGCAATTAAAAGAGACGTTGTTTTCATGAACTACATAAACTTCAAAAATAACAATAATGATACTACAGAAAATACACTCACCGGATTTGACAATATAGTAGAAGATACTATGGAAGAACCCTATGCAAAAAATAATCAAGATATTTGTGTAGAAGAAATTAATGAAAGTAATAACTATGATGAAGAGACAAGTCAGGATATATCTGAAGAAGCTAATGAAACTTTTGAAAGTACAAATGACCAAGAACCAACAAATCTTGGAAACCAGACCTAAGAGAGTGACTAGACAACCAAAATGGTTAGATGACTACAACCAAGAAGATTCAGATGAAAGCACTAACAATTATCTTAGTTACAGCTGTGATGAGCCAACCACTTACGAGGAAGCCATAAAGAGACCTGACGGATGCATGTGGGAAGAAGCAGTAAAGAAAGAACTACAGACTCTGAAAGACAATAATACTTGGGAAGAGGTGTCAGATGTTCCAGAAGGTGAGAATATAGTAAGTAGTAAGTGGGTATTTAAAATAAAGGAATCAGAAGGAAAATCTATTTATAAAGCTCGGCTTGTAGCACGAGGTTTTGAGCAAACTAATTGTGATGACCAAACTTATGCACCTGTTGCGAAGTTAACTACTTTTAGGTTGTTGATGGCTGTGGCCATAAAGAAAAAACAGCCTGTATTTCAGATGGATGTGACAGGAGCTTTTTTATATGGTGATATTAATGAGACTGTTCACATGAAGTTACCCGATAATAAGGTCTGTAAACTTAAAAAATCAATCTATGGATTGAAGAAGTCACCTAGATACTGGAACACTAAATTTAATGAGTTTATGATAAGCGAAAAATTTGAAAGGTCGAAGAATGATCCATGTCTTTACATTAAAAGAAATGAAAATGATTTTATGTATGTTCTAGTATTCGTTGACGACTTGCTTTATTTTGGTAGTAATAAATGTCATGTAAGTTCTTTTAAAAATGCTTTATGTAATAACTTTCAAATGAAAGACTTAGGATTAGCAAGTAACTATCTTGGTATAAATATTAAACAGGACTTAAAGAATGGTGTAACAGAGATCAATCAAAAAGGTTACTTATGTAAATTGTTAGAAAAATATCATATGTCTAAATGTAAGTCTGTTGTCACACCAATAGAACAAAACTTTAATTTTGAATTGTTACAAAGAGAAAAATCAGAAAATGCCGATATAGAGAAACAATGTAGAAGTTTAATAGGTAGTTTGCTTTATGCAACTTGTACAAGACCAGATTTAGCAGTTGCAGTAGGATTCCTCAGTAGATATTCACATTGTGCTAGTACAGCATTATATAAATGTTTTAAGAGAATACTTAGGTACATAAAAGGATCTATTAATCTGTCACTTATATATAAATTTGATGATAATGTAACTGTAACATTACAAGGTTACAGCGATGCCAGCTGGGCAGCGGATATTCAAGATCGTAAATCTACATCAGGACAAATTTTGTACATATTTAACTGTCCAATTTCGTGGTGTACAAAAAAGCAATCTAGTGTGTCGTTGTCATCTTGTGAGGCAGAGTACTTAGCACTTAGTATGACTATAATGGAAGGTTGTTTTTTAAGGAAACTATTGTTAGATTTTGGCTATGATAATATTTTATTTGATATATTTGAAGACAATCAAAGTTTAATTAACATAGCTAAAAACAATGATAGCAACAAAAGGCTGAAACATGTAGACATAAAATATCATTTTATAATAGAAAATATTACTAAGGGCCTTGTAAATATTGAATACATAAGTTCAAACAATAATATTGCAGACTTGTTCACAAAGCCCTTAGGTAAGCAATTGTTTTTAAAATTTAGGAATTTAATATTACATGAATAAGTTAGGTACAGTGATGATTTTTAATGCATTTAGTGATAATTTTTATTATATGCTAGAGGATTAGCAAATGTTTCAGTTGAATAAGTTTGAATTTATATATTTTTGAGTTCTGTACCTACTAATTATGTTATGGGTAGGTATGTTATAACTTAAGGGGGTGTAAGGGTAAAATATAACTGTTGAGGGGGTGTTTTAAAATAGACAACAATTATATTTTATCTCTGGTTTTATATTAGCCCTTCTTTTTAAATGTGATGTTCTAAATTCTAATCTGACTTTTGTGTGTTTAAAAAATGGTTTAGTGGAAAATAAAAATTAAATAATTTTTATGTATCAGCTCAATCTCTTTCTTCTCCTATTAGTCGAAAACAACTGATGCTAAGTGATGATGCGGTCGAAGATTTTGTTCAAGATAGTAATTAATTACTGGCTCCCAAGGACAGCTGTTTAATTCACAATATTTTACTTAACATACAATTATATGTTATTTTGTTATATTTTTATAGCGATTTATCAAATAAGTTATATTACATACCATAGTACTATTAAAAATCTTTTCAACTCTAGCTGTGCCTGCACTGCCTGTCTGTTTAGTGATTGTGTCAAAAATAAGTATTCATATTTCTCATCGCAGCTTTTGCGAAAACTAGATATTTTTTTTGTGTTTGGCAATGGAAATTGTTTATAACATCTTTGCCCATTTTTGAGTCACATCAGAAGGGAAAATCTTGCACGGAGTTTTAAATTTGGTGTATTTCTTGATATCTGAAACAATGAAACATACACAACTGTACATATCTGAAACAATGAAAAAATATCTAAGACATATGTAATAGAGCAAACACAATGTTGTAATATTTTACTTAGGGTCCGTTTCAGAATGTCCTTATAATGGTTCAGGTTGCTTACCAACACATAAATTAACTGAATTATATAAATGTCGGTTTACAAGGTCGATATAAACATGGAGTGCATTTCACAATCATCTCTCTAACAAATTTATCTTCCAAGTAAGTTATACAAACATCGAGCTGGCAACACCACATGCTGCATTGGTTCGTTTCAGTTTTCATAACCATCTCAAGGTGATCGCTCAGATCCAATTAAATCATTATTTTCGAGATATTGCATTTTTCAATAGAATAGACAATTCGAGAGATCAATTCTTCAAGGGGAAAATTTATCGACTGAAAACAATATGGCAATGTAAAGGAAAATTATGAAATTTAAGTATAATGTCAAATTTAATCAACAGTAAAGAAATCAAATACCTATTAATTGAAAAATGATTAATAAATAAAAGTCAATTATTAATAAAAAAAATATTTAATGAAGTTTTAGAAACATCGATGTGTATTAATACATCTTATTAACATCGATGCAACCGATCGATGCATTACATCGGAAAAAACATCGATGTATATTTTAAATGTCCATCTCTAGTTCTACTCAACAACCAGAAACTAAGATGGCGGGATGGCCGTTGAGCATGACCAAAGTGACGTCATATGTTATTGTTGCAATTTTAGAAAGCTGTAAAAGTAATCTTGTCTCTTGTTACATTAATACAATCACATGCGTGGGAGTGAAAAGCATATTTTTTTTTTATTTCTGTGTTGAAATGCATCGTATTAATATAACGTACTAATATATAGGTCACCATCACAATTATACATATATGTACATATACATTGGTCATCTAGGTTAAATTATGATGGGTGACCATTGACCACTAGTATTGTTTCAAGTGACCTTTTTGAGCTGTGGGGGCGTACCTTCATCAAATAACACAAGTACCACTTCATAATGGTAAATTGCTAGTCAGGTTTGGGTTTAAAGATATTTATTCTCATAACAAGACAGTGCAGTCACTTACATGAGAACATTAATTAAAAATAATATTAGGTACATCGTCGTCATTATGAAGGTACTCATTCAACGTATTTATTTTGTTGTGCTAAAATGTAGTCCTGCAATTTAGATTTAAATACGTTGAATGAGTGTACATTTTTAATGTGAGTGGGTATTTTATTATAAAGCTTTGCTCCATCGTACGTTATTGTTTTCCGACCATAGTTCGTGCGGATCCTTGGCAAAACTAAGAAACTAGCTCGTCGGGAACTGCGTTTAGTTATATTTTTTATCTTTACGAAATTTGTGTCCGTATGTATGTTTTTGTCTCAAAATTTTTCTGATTAAAATGCAAGTGTTATATGTATATAATTGGTTAATATTCATTAGCTTTGTGTCGGTAAATATCTTATGTGTAGGTGTTAGGTACGGATACTTGAAAAGCATTTTAATTTATTTGTTTTGTTTAATTTGGAGCTTTGCTAGATTTGTTTTTGCGGCGTTAATCCAAATTTCAACCAAATAAAGCAAATGTGGTTTAACTAGAGTGTTGTAAATGTTTAATCGTAAACTGCGTGGTATGGATCGAACTATGTGGCGGAGAGAGCCTATGACTGATGACAGTTTACTTTTTATGTGTTCCAGGTGAATATTCCATGTTAGTTTCGAGTCTATATGTAAGCCCAGATATTTTTCGCTATTCTTCTCTTCTAGAGGTATGTTATTTATTGTAAGGGGTGAGTGTGGCGGAATCTGTTTGTTTTTAGCTTTAAATAGTATGTAGCATGTTTTAGAAATATTAATTGTAAGTACGTTGTGTTGAAACCATAGAAATAAGTTATTAAGGTCGTGTTGTGCTTGTGAAATAAGATCGTGTATTGATGGTCCAAAGTAAAATAGACATGTATCATCCGCGTATATTGTAAGATGACCCTTGAGTTCTATGTCTTGTATATTGTTGATATATATTAAAAAAAGTAATGGGCCTAATATGGATCCCTGCGGGACACCACATTTTATTGGTAATGGTTCGCTTTTCTGAATATTATTTAATTTGACAGCTTGCGATCTATTGGACAAATAGGATTTTAATACATCTAAGGCCTTACCGGTGATATTTATAGTCTCTAATTTTTGTATTAATAGATTATATGAAACTGTATCAAACGCTTTTTTTAAGTCTATAAAAACACCCAGAGTTACATTCTTGCCATCAACATTTTGTTTTATTTTAGTTACAAGGTCTATTGTCGCTGTTAGGGTATTGCTTTTTGATCTAAATCCATATTGTCGCTGTGAGAGAAATTTGAAAGAGTTCAAATATTTCTCTAATCTACAGTGAATAATTTTTTCAAGTATTTTGGACAAAACTGGCAAAACTGAGATGGGTCTATAGTTGCTTGGATTCATTGTTGATCCCGATTTATGGATTGCAGTAACTTTTGCTATTTTAAGTGTGTCTGGAAATTAACCATTAGAAAATAGTTGGTTAAAGCATTTACTTAAACTATTAGAAATGTTATATTTTATGCATTTGATTGCTTTGGTATTGATTCCGTCGAGCCCCGTACTGCAATTGCTATCTAAATTGTTAATTATTTTCAAAATTTCAGTAGATGTACATGGCTCAAGTATATTTAGTTGAGTTCCATAAGGAGGTTTTTTAGGTAAAGCTAAGATAGAGTTATCGTGGTATATTTTGGGAATTTCTTTTGCCAGGCAAGACCCAATAGTGGCAAAGTATTCGTTTAATTTATGGCAGATTTCATTTGGATCTTGAACAATGATTGAGTTTATTAGAAGTTTGGATGGAGCAGAACTTTGTTTGGGTTTATTATTTGCTTGTGTATTAATAAGATTCCACATTCGTTTCGGTTTATTGATACAATTTGTCAATTCTTTGTAGTAGTAGGAGTCCTTTGTATCTTGGATTAATTTCGCAACATTAGATCTCTTTGCGATAAAGTTACTTTCCACAGTTTGGTCGTTCGGGTCCGTTTTGTGTTGAGTCCATAATGTATTTCTCTCATTTATTTCCATGATGACTTTTTTATTTATCCAGTCCTGTTGTGGTGTGTTAAGGATTTTAGTTTTTGTGACTTTGGCATCATTAATCAGAGACTTTATCACATTTTCTAATTGTGAGTAATTGTTAACCAGATCGTCAAATGGTGTGACCTCTGAGCGTTTTAATAGTGTTTCATAATCTATGGCGTCATATTGAGTTCTCATTTTCTTAGGAGGTTTTGTTTTTTTCAGTTCCAGGTATATTTGCTTATGGTCCGACATAGATGAATTTATAATTGCCATGTGAAATTTGTCATTTATAAGGTTAGTGCTAACATGATCTATAATGGATTTCTTTGTGGACGAATCTCGTGTGCAATATTTTTTGTTGATTCTGTTAAGAAGTACATGTCCCGTTTCTTTCGTCATCTCCTTATATTGTTTTGATTTTGGCTCGTTTGTTAACAAATCAATATTGAAATCTCCGAAGACAATAGCTCTTTTGTGCAGTTGAAGTTGTGACTCATAAACATCAAGAAAGTTTTTATAGTTAGTGTCTTCAGGATTGTATACAACTCCGACGTCTAATGCATAACGATCTAGTCGTACCCATAAGTAGTTATTTCCGTCTAAATATGTAGAATCAATAAGGCTGTGTTTGAGATCATTATGTACATAGGCAGACACTCCACCGCCTCTGATGTCAGTTCGATAATTGTAGTAATGTGTGTAGTTGTTTAGTTGGAGCTGGAGGGCTTGCGACTCAGAGGCAATCCATGTTTCTGTGAGTAGGATCACATGAACAGTTTTAGGTAATGCATGCAATATACATTTAAATTCATCAAATTTACCTATTTTCCGGATGCTTCTAGCGTTTAGGTAGAAAAATCTGAGCCTTGATTTCCCCGTTTCTAGATTTTGGTAGTCAGTAATTTATTTGGTGGGTATTTGTGTTGGAGGTACTAGGATCTAGTCTTAACTCTTACCTAATATATACAATGCAACAGTAGATTTTTCTTACGCCGCACCGTTTTGAATTTGAATGGACATACAATTGATATGACATCGGACATGACAGGCGATTTCTAAAACAATCAATTATATTAGATTTTCTATGTACTATTAACAAAAACAACACTGATCGTTTAGTATTAGTATATACATATATATTTAATAAGCGATAATTAAAAGTCAAGGATGTTGCCGTCTCAAGATATCGATACGAAAAGAATGTTGTTCCGCTCGTCACATTCGTATCTATCTCCGTTATTGTATTCCCGCCAAAACGCCTTCTCGAGTTGTCCGCGTAGGCCGCCAGGAAGCGCTTTTTATTCGCAATCGCCCATCGACAGCAGCACTCCAAACTTCTTTTTTAAAAATCAGCAATGTTGCCAACACGGCCATTCTGCGCGGTGCCGGTCCCTGGCACCTCACAAATTCTAATTAAATATCTAAAAATAGAAAAACGGATTGTTAATCATGTAAAGGCAAAAATAAAAAAAATGTAGTAATTATTATAGCCATATATAATTGAGTTCATTTTCATTTTGATCTAGACAAACCCGCACTTATAGGGAGTTTACCGCACATAAGTGTCTTGGTTAGTCCTACACCTTGGAACTAGTTGTTTTAAAGGGCATTTCGCCACACTTAAATACAACACATTCGCATTTTTCGTTGGAACTACTCTCATTTAAAGGGCGTTTCACCACACTTAAATGTACAATTTTTTTTTATTTTAAAAATCTCATGATCTCAACCTTTATCGGGCTACAATAAATTCACAATAAGTCATGCACAGAATTTCTTTAAAATGTTACTACAAAATAAAATATCCAATTTAGAAGTTTAAAAATATTCGTTGGAACCACTCTCATTTAAAGGGGGTTTCACCACACTTAAATGTACCAAGTTTGTTCCAAAATCTCATGAACTCAACCCTTATCGAGCTACAATAAATTCAGGATAAGTCATCCACAAAATCTCTTTACGTTACTACAAAATAAAATATCCAATTTAGTATCGTAAAAATAGAAATAATATGTTTAAAATTTCATACCTCACTATTTTTTATTGCCAACACGTAAATTTATGTGTATATTATGTAGTTAGTTAGAATCCCTGTCAGCAATCCTTATCCATGGCTTCATGTTCTCAGCAGCAGTTATACCTGTATGCCTTAGTGCTTCTTTGGCTTCCTTTTATGTCTATAATTTCATATCTGTCGTTTCCGAGAAGTTTTTTAACTCTAAATGGTCCTTTAAGGACATATACCCGCCAGCCAAAGCGTAAACCTATTCATAAATTCAACTTGTTATTTAAAAAAAAACTCGCATGTAAATATAGTGTATTATTAGACCTATCGTTTCCGGCTTAAATCCTTTTTTTTGGGACTAATAATTACAAATGTTATTATATAGCGTTTAGTATATAGCACTCGTTTTTAGAAGTTTGAGCGAGTTCTTCGTAGCTCCAGATTTATTAAAAAAATATAGTACACATGTATAAATAACTTCCCATTATAGAAAGTTCATTATATTCCCCATGATTGTGGTGAAATAGATATATTAAAAACATGCTTATTTTTCTTGAAAGAGGTGCTTAAAGTTGGGTCTTTCTTATATCTAAAATTACGAGTTTTTGAGCTAGTGTAAGTAATTTTAAAACTGTATAATTTAATGAAAATCTGATGCACCACAAACCTAGATATTAAGGTAGTATTTACGTAAGTAAAAAAATCATTGGGTTTTATTCGCTAGTATTAAAAAAAAGATTGGAGCTGCGTTTTGTATGGGGGCGTTCGTCTAAAATATACCCATAAAGGTAGGTAGCCGTTTTCTACTTTGGCCGTCGTTACTTTGACTTTGTATTTTAACCAAAATTAAGTCCCCTTCAGCGTACGTTCGTGCCCTGGTTCGAGATTAATCAAACCTCTATTTTTGTGTTATTGCATTGGCCTTAATATTCATTTCTACTTTTTCATCAAACCCTGGTGCCAAAATTTCACTGTCTGTTCGAATCCTATACCCAAGAAAAACCTCACAAGAAACGGCTTGAGTACTTTTATGTATGGTACTATTTATCCCTTGCTGTAAAATTTTTATACATTGGTCCCAGCTATCGTCAGTTGTGTTAGCGCCGCTAGTCTTTAATGCTTCTAAAATGCGTTCAACTTGACCGTTTGAGCGGGGCATGCCCGTTGCTACTATGTGCAAACGAATGTTTTTAGTAGTGCAATATTGCGTGAACTCTAATGCCTTAAAGCATGAACCTGCATCACATATGATTCGCCTAGGGTTTCCGAATGTTTTCATTATGCATTCTAACTCTTTAATTACTTCAGAGCATTTAGTTGTCCGGAAAAACGAATTTCGTAAACGCGTCTACGATGACGAGTAATATTTATTTTTATTTTGAGTTTTTTTAGAAATGGTGTATGTGAAGAGTATGGAAAGGTTGCGCGTATTTGGGTAAAGAGAACAGCTGTCCTTCTTTAGGTCCACCCTTATTTTTGAAATATATACAATTGAGGCAGTTTTTTATGTACTTTTTCACAATATGTCAAATACGAGGTAACCAGTACAAATGAGCTATTCTCTCGGTCGTTTTGTTAACTGAAAAGTGCCCCAGTTCATCGTGGTTGCATTTAATAATTTTACCAAATGCATTTCATTGGTACAACCCAACGCGTACCACTTGGAGTACTCCTGTATACCTTGCCACTTAGAAGCTGATAGTTATCAAACACGTTTTTATTAGAACTATCGGCCTCCCCTGACTAATTTTTTTTGTATTTGCACTGAGAGCAACCAGTTAGCTTCTATTGGACATTATCAACTCAGATTCAGACTTTTCTCCGGATGGCACTGGGTTTCGACTCAGAGCATTGACGTGTTACATACGCGTCCTTTCTCTATGCGCAATCTCATATGGAAACTCTTGAGTCGATAGCACCCACCGTGCTATTCGGGAATAATCTCTTTCTTTGTCAAAGCGTACCTGACGGCATTACAATCAGTCAAAATAAGGCTAATAAGGCCCAAAAACTGTCGAAGTTGGTGTACAGTTTTAGACACTGGGAAGCTATTAATGGCTTCTACTTTTGATTCATTCGACATTACACAATTTGGCTTTATTTTATATCCCAAAAACTCGATCTCCGCCTTAAAGAAATGACACTCCTTTAAATTAAGTGTTAACTCATTATCACGAAAAATATTTAATACGGTTTCTAGCAATATTAAATTTTGTTTTATAGTTTCTGTAACCAAATATACGTCAACAAGATACAGGTTAACATAATTCGAATTCTGTTTGGAAAAACCTTGTAACAAAACCAGTTTGGATAAAGGAGTTAAATGCAAAGAATGCTTCTTTACTATTGATTCTGATATAAGCGAGCAGCTACTGCCGGTATCAATAAACGCATCATTTTCAAGTTCATTAACGATTATTCTTTTTACAAATTTACTTCTCGGGTCGGAGGTAGACACAAACTTGTTTCTTCTTTATCTACTTTGGTTGTATTCTTTTATTTAAAATAACACATGTACTCTAAATGACCCCTTTTACCACACTAGTTACATTTATTTTTGTCACATCGAACTTTTTTATGATTTCTACCACAAAGATAACACTTAATTACCATTCAACCACAAAAGACATATATACAGTAGTTCGACTCCGCGGTATCTTGGAATTCACTGACAAAACTTACGATCAGAGCGCTAGGGAAATCACTATCGAAATTTTGAGTGTTGTCACTGTTATGTGCCACACGATTAGTGTGGTGTGTCTACAGCCCTACACGGCACATAACAGTGACAGTGACAACGAAGCTAATGACATATCGGACAATTTGACAAGTGCAGCTGAGCCGGGAAAGACAGCGCCATCGTTACGTCAGTTACGTGCTGAGGCCCGCGCTCGCCGCCTCGCGCAACCGTGGCTCCCAGACGAAGGGCTACAATATAGCCCGAAACTGGTCGGAATCTATCCGGTAAATATAACGCGAGTCCCAGCCGGGTGCCTATTTAGTCATTGAGTGTTGTTGTTTGTTATAATTTTTTTTTAATAATAATTGTTTTTTTATAAATAAATTTTGTTGTGAATAGGTAAAAATATAACTTTAAATATCTATTCTCGGACACAAGCGCGCGCATAATTGATTAAAAAAACACCATTGTCTTTGGTAACATAGTAAGGCCACCAGAAAAGAAGTTATTGTTTGATTATTTGCCTTTAAAACTCCTTGGGTTCTTTTTTCTATTAAAACGATGAATAGATTAAAACCTCTATAGTGTCAATCTGCTCACAGCTTATTAAAACTAAACTGTAAGTAAACATCGCAGTAAAGCATGTGAATATCAGTCTAGTTGTATCTTTTTGTACCTCCTCGATGTAGGGAAGGCCGCACGGTTGATCACGTGACTGAATTCGGGTAGTTTCTTCGTAGTTAAACTACTGCTTAAGAAGCTCCATGTATCTATTCTGTTTCAACCATGAGTTTAACTTTCCTGGCTATTAGTAGACACATTAAGTAGGTTTAACACATTAGCAGACGTATTTACTGCCATAATTGAGCAATTCGTCTAGGAAAACTAGCGGCTGATTGGGATAATCTAAGCAAATTGTTACGTGTTATGGTTTAACATGTTTGTTTTGTACTCTTTAGCTTAAAGGTGCGACCATGAAGAAAAACTATATTAAACTATAAATAAAAAACTTGCTAAACTATCGCATGCAGCAAAATTACTGGCCTCTATAGAAGCTGCGATACTGCTGTAATATTTCCTATAATAATCGAGATAACGTCTTGTTCCGTAAAATTCAAAGACAAACGATCAAATTTTCATTTTTGCGCAAAGTAAAATTCAGAAAGCGACTGATGTTCATTCGGCTTTTATCGATTACTTCTTTCAACAACTCTAACATATTTCTCCGTATTTGAAAACTATCCGACAATTTTTGCTTCCACTCTAACCAGTTCCACGCAGGACATTTATTGTCTTTACGCAAAAGTGAGCCGTACCACACCTTAACAGACCCTTTCAATTTATTAAGGGCTTGATAACGTATCATTTCGTCAGACCATGCAAAAGTTTGACAATAGGAATGTATGATACTAAGCCAATTTTAGACGAATTGGTTTGATGTACTCACAGTTCCACTTTTAGTTCCTTTCGGTACCTTATTCGTCCGTTTAGCTGGAGGTGATTGTGACCTGGTACTGCTGGAGCTGTCAGAGCTAGAGGAGGAGCTCGTACGCGCTCGCTTCCTTTTCCTATAGGTACTTGCTGCATTTACCCATTGTACGAAGGTTCTTGTCACTTCTGATATTAACAATAACAGCACTGATCGTTTAGTATTAGTATATACATATATATTTAATAAGTGATAATTAAAAGTCAAGGATGTTGCCGTCTCAAGATATCGATGCGAAAAGAATGTTGTTCCGCTCGTCACATTCGTATCTATCTCTGTTATTGTATTCCCGCCAAAACGCCTTCTCGAGTTGTCCGCGTAGGCCGCCAGGTAGCGCTTTTTATTCGCAACAATCGCCCATCGACAGCAGCACTCCAAACTTCTTTTTTAAAAATCAGCAATGTTGCCAACAGTACAGAATTTATGATACATAATTTCAGTAAATCATAAAACAAAAACATGTAATATCAGTATCACGGACCCAAATATACCACAGGCTAAAATGAGATAAAATCTTAACATAGGTAATAAATCGCTTGGCAAAGCGTCCCATTCATGGTTATAAGCCAGTTGTATGCCCAATACAGAGTATCATTTCAAGCTCCTATTAATGGTAACATTACAGTGAAGAACGAACAGGTATTTTTAGTCTGTGCTAAAATTACTGCGGGTAAATAGCCGCGGCCGTGTATTTTCATTTATTTTTGTGCTTTAAATCCATGTAGCATGTAAAGTAGCTACATAAATCTTGTTTGCAAATATATATCTACCCCATTGGTAAGTTGTGTATATAAGTATATCATTCATCGGTCAATAAAATTAATGCTCATTTGTTTCACTGGACGATGGTGGCGGGGTTGGATGGCCCCCAGAAAAAATATATTATTACCTATGTGCCATCAGGGAGACAAACCCTCTGGCTAAGTCCCTTATATTGTACATGTACAAAAACTGATCCTACAACATCATCACCTAGCTCATACCTTTACACATTCAATTTTGGTTGATTTTAATTTGTTGGTTTTGTGGTATCCAAAAATAGAGTACAAATGTAATTGCCTGATGCCAATTCCCACACCCTCTAAGGTTGCAGTGGCATTGCCAGAGCATCAATAATATAAAACATGATCTTTTATATCTGATAAATGAATATCAACCCATTATAGTTGCCCTCTCAAATATAGCTAGTGTGAATTAGAGATGGGCCGAACATGGGTTTCACCAAATACGAACATTCGGCCGAATGTTCGGTAAAACTCATACCGAACCGAATATTCGGCCGAATGTTCGGCAAAATTGATTACCTTACTTAAATAATGCGCCGGATACTCCCTCCCGCTCCCCCGTTGTACCGCCGATGTTATTATTGCATCATCTAGTAAACAGTAAAACTTCACCGCGTAAGTTTGTTATGGGAATTTTTATATTTAAAATTTATAAATAAAAAAAAACTTTATTTCTCACAATTAAGATCTGATTATAATAATGTTATTTATTATAAAGAGTTCACAGTAGTTGTACGGTCCAAGACCGTATTCTAAAGATGAGATAAAATGATAAATAAATCCTTGATTTGCTAGTTGATATAAATGTTTATTTGATATGTAAAATAAATATAGTGATTTAATGACAGTGAGCCGTGTGAGATACGATCAAATCGATGCTAATTACGAACTGGTCATTTACTTAGAACGATGCCAAAAATGATTACGCGGGCGAATATGCGGTTGCACTGTACAGTAGTTTAACCCCAAAACAGCTACATACTTATAAATTGTTTATAATAACCATATTTTTTATCTGCTAATATTGGAAATAAAACTACAATGTCTACATAAAAATACTGCAAATTACTTACCACATAAAAACAAAATATATGACACATTTAACACTCAACTCATAATCAGTCCGTTTAATACCGTATTAACTTTGAGTACCTACCCTTTTATTGAATATTCGGTGATTTGACCGAATATTCGGCCAAATACGAATATTCGGCAAACCTGCTGATATAAAACGAATATTCGGCCCATCCCTAGTGTGAATCCTTTTTTAAGGTTCCATTCTACCTGTGTTTAAGAGATGACAAAACTATTGCTGGTGATGCAGCTAAACTGTGTAAATAGTCATCCTGTACCAATATTATTATCATCATTAGGCCAAATTATAATTCGAGACCACTCAATCTGTGAATGTGGCCTCGATGAGGGTACTGCAAATCACGTTGTCCGATTTTCGACTGTTCTCTCTATGATACCATCACCTCTATGCTAAAGTTGCAATACTGCTAAATGTGGATTTTACAGGAAGAGCAAAAATCTCATTATTTAAGTTTTTGAAATGTGCCTCTAGGACTTCTTTTAGGTTAATAAAATTATTTGCATATGAAATTAAAAGCATAATCCTACATATTGGTCTAAAAGGAAATATTGTACAGCATTACCAAAATAAACCTGTACACATTCACTACTATAATCATAAACGAAAAAAATACTTATTATAATTGGTCCGTGGTTAACATAATTACAAATTTACAAGAGAAAAAATTATAGTCATGTGTTTCTCTCATAAATTTGTAATTTTGTAATTTAATTCGCCTAGCAGGCGTTATTGCAAACTTAACAATATTAAAATTATAATGTTGCATCATCATTTACAAGTTTAAAACCAATTGCAAAATTGGTCTTGTTTGTAGTACAACGTTAGTTGAACTATTGGTGTCGCTCCATCCCGATATGATGTTTGAAGAACAAGAGCAAGAATTAAAGTTATGTGTCATGTTAGCTCAATTGGTTAGAGCATACCAATTTGTAATTTTGTAGTGTTGTATATGGTTCGTAGTATTTTGTTAATAAAGGTATACAGCTGGTTAAAAAAAATATATACTTAATACCATCAGTCTTAAAACTCGATGATACTCTTCCGTCTGGTCAAAATACAAATTTGTAAACTTAAATCAAAGTAACGTAAACAACTGTTATTGAAGCCATACATATAAACTGGAAAACACTCTATTATTATTAGTTGCCGTTCATTTAGTCCTTGATTATCGCCCATTCTGTAAATATCTGACTATAGGAACTTGAATCTTGAATGCACAATAGAGTTCTCTATCATTATATCCTTGTAGATTTATTGTTTTAGCCTAAATATATGTATATCAATTTTTATCGATCTTGCAAAAGCGTTCGATACAGTCTCTTTTCCCAAGCTTTTAAATAAACTATATAAATTGGGTGTAAGAGGAACACAACTTACATTGCTAGAAAGCTACTTAACATGTCGAACACAAGCTGTTAAAATAAGTGAAGTAATGAGTTCTCACTTCCAAATCAATTGTGGAGTGCCACAAGGCAGCATACTAGGCCCCACACTGTTTTTATGCTATATAAATGAACTATGTGATCTTAATCTTAATAACTGTAAAATTATAGCGTACGCAGATGATACCACCTTGACATTCTATGGAGATACTTGGGACGAAGTTTTTAATATAGCTCAAGAAGGTTTCAATAAGGTATGCCACTGGCTAGCAGCAAACTCTTTAACATTGAACGCTGATAAAACTAAATTTATAACTTTTGCTGCTCGAAATCCACCATCTAGTGAAATCGTAAGAAATATTATTAAGGCACATTCTTGCTTTACAAACACGACCGAAAAATGCACTTGTCCGACAATCAAACAAACAACAAGTGTAAAATATCTAGGCGTAATTATTGACCAAAACCTTTCATTCGCAGATCATGCAAAATATCTTGCCCAAAGAATACGTAAAGTTTCGCACATATTTAAAAAGTTAAGACATGTAGCGAAAGAAACGCTTATGAAAACTCTGTTTCAGACACTTTGTCAGTCAATTATCTCTTACTGTATTTTAGCATGGGGTGGGATGCCAAAAACACACATGTTAACAGTAGAAATTGCTCAAAGATTAATCCTAAAAATAAGTTTTTTCAAGCCCAGGTTATTCCCCACCGTCAAGTTATATAATGAAACAGGATTATTGACTGCGAGACAATTATACATTCTGGCTTTGATCTTAAAACAACATGTAACAACACCATACATTCCGACCTCAAACCAAACAAGAAGGTCCTATGAAGTCTGCAGAAATAAAGCCTTTAAGAGTAAACTTCCACATAGATTTTTCTGTTACCAAGGAACTAGATTATATAACATTGCAAATAAAAAACACTATCTTTTCACTAACAAAAAAAGAATCCAAAAATATTATTAGTAAATGGTTACAAGCATACACGTATGATGAAACCGAAAACCTACTTGCAGTGATTGAGTAGTTTAAAATATATGATAAATCAATTACACATAGAACAATTAGATTCAAAGGTTAAGAGAGCCAGTAATTACAGTAATGCTTGTACAGGTGAGAAAATAGTGGTCGAAATCTAACCTATAATATACTATAGGTATATAAAAACAAAAGATAATCCGTTTAGAATTTAATGTATTATAACATTCTCATGTTTGTTAAGAATTTAATAGTCTAATTATTCCAAAATATTTTTTAAATCATTTATACAAAGATTAAACAAATCATGTTATGAGGATAATACGCCATGTAAGTTTTTGAGATGCTGGTTACGGATACGCGGGAAGTGTATCTACTACATTTTTAGTTATAAGAAATCTACTAACCAAGTTTTTAGTTTTAGTATTCAATATTATATTGAAAAGCTTTCACAAGTATTCTAGTATGTAATTGTTTTAATATCTTTTAGTACCAACGTAATAGATTCTGTATAAACTAATATTAAGTAAAAAGGTTCGAGGTGGGGGGCCAGGAGTGCCATAGCACAGGATCAACCTAGTTTGGGCTCCTGTTCCTTCCCAAGACATTTCTTGTAAAGAGTAATTCCATCATTATCATTATTTAGTTATAGAAACTTTTGTGGAAGGAAAAAAATAAAAGATTATTATTATTATTATTATATTTAATAATGTAATTGTGATTGTTATTAAAACATTCTGAAACAGACCCTAAGTAATATATTACAACATTGTTTTTGCTCTATTTAGTATGTATGTCTAAAATATTTTTTTCATTATTTCAGATATGTACATAATACTCCAATTTTAAAACTCAGTCCAAGATTTTCCCTTCTGATGTGACTCTGGCAAAACTGTTATAAACAATTGCTAAACACAAAAAAATTATCAAATTTTCGATAAAAGCTCCGATGACGCTGCTTAAGGACGCAATGATAAAAATTTTAGAGCATTCTTATTTTTTACACAATCACTAACCAGGCAGGTACAGCTAGAGGTGAAACGTTTTTTATAGTACTAAGGTATGTAATATTACTTATTTGATGAATTACTATAATAATAAAACAAAGTAACATGTATGTAGTATAAAACATTGTTACATAAAACAGCTGTCCTTGGGAGCCAGTAATTCATTACTAGCTTGAACAAAATCTTCAAATGCATCATCATTTAGCATCAGTTGAGTTAGTGGTCAATGGATAGTCTAGCATAAAATCAAGAAAAACACCATCAATAAAAATGTTGAGACCTTAGAAATGAAGATTACTTACCTAATACAAGGTTTCTCTGCAACATTTTGTAATGAGATAATTTTATTTAACTGCTTAAGATCATCTGTGCGAATATGCACATCTGTTGCACATGCATCCGCATCTACCTCATAAACTCAGTGTTTAGAGGTTAAATGTATTCTATTGTGTGAGTCTAGTCCTTGGTCAAAACTTTATATTTCAACATGAACCCTTTTTTATATAGGATTTTAAGTCTGCACCTCAAAAGTAAAGTTAGAAGTAAAGTTCCTGCTTCTATAAAAACAGATTGGATATTCAAATATTTTTTTTTATGAAGTGACGTGACTACAATTCGTCCACATGATGGTAAGCGTCACGCCTGTCCATTACAGTAGCAGTCACCATGCTCAATCTACTTGATTTGACTGATTGTTACTCCGAGTTATTATATCTCCTTCTATTCAATGCGAAATGGTTCCGATATTGACATACCCACTGAGTCATAAAAGTCCTTCAATTGTATATAGATGGCGACTTGGGTAAAATTAACAATCGCAAGCGATTTATTCACTGCACCTCGACACGTAAAAAAATTTTTGTTGAAAGAGTTTTTGTTGAGATTAAGTTGGGAAATAAACCATAAGTTCTCGGTGATTCGGTGTTTTATTTAAGGGTAGTTTTTTAAGGCTTGTTGGACCACGCGCGCCGTCTACATTGGTCCTTCGAGCCGGATTAGGGTAGTAGTCGCGTTCGGGAGTGTTCGGAAAGTGTGACGCGTGTGTTCGACAAGACAGTCAGTGTAGTGACGTAGTGATAAAGGATGCCAGTGAATTAATAAGACTAAGTGCTTGGTAACCGTGAGTAGTAATATAGACAATTTGAACTTTATTTGCTTGTGATTCCGAACTTAGAAAATTCATTGAAGTTAGTAAAAGATAGATTAATTTATGATAAAATTGAACTTGTAAAATTACGGTTACCTTATTAGACTTACACAATTTATGTTAAAATAGGTATTTCAGGCCTAATCACCAGAAAGGGTTTTTGCCTGGAATTTCTGGATGCCTGGAACACAATACTCTGCTAGCGGAAAGTTTAAAAGATGCCAGAACATATGAAAGACAAATAACGGTATGCTGGATAGACTTAGAGAACGCGTTTGGTTCTGTGCAGCACGAACTGCTGTTGTTCGCAATGAAATGGTATAACTTTCCACTTCTGGTCAGCGACATCATCACATCATATTACTCCCAGTTAAAATTTGTTATATCATCAAAAAAGGGGCACACTAACACATTGCAATACAATGTTAGTTTGTTCCAAGGGTGTTGCTTGTCACCAATAGCATTTAATATAGTAATTAATATTTTAATAGACAAGCTAATTAGCCATGAAAAAAAGTGGGGCTATCGGTTTAAGATCAATAACAGATACACAGAGTCCATCTTGGCTTTTTGCTGACGACCTTGCAATTCTGACACGGAACCCAAAACAATGTCAGGAACTTTTCGAGAAGTGGATGAGTTCTGCACGTGGACTGAAGGTTTGAGAACAAAACCAAGTAAATGCCACTGTCTGTGTCTGGGTAGACGGAATACCAAATTTACCTCTTACGACCCGGGACTCTTGATAGGAGGAGAATGTGTTTCCACAATTGCAGAAGCTGTGCCATTTAAATTTCTTGGTAGGAAGATAGATCACAAAGGACGCACATCATCTCTTGACGCAGTTGTCGATAGCTTTATAAAAGACCTTAGTATGGTGGACCAACAACCAATAAATAACATTAAAAAAGCATTGATATATGACAACTACTTAACGTTACGTCTGACTTGGCCTTTTTTAGTATACGACATTACTAAATCCCTTTTAACAAAGCTGGATGTTAACGTCATAAGGACATTGAAGTCATGGTTGGGGCTTGCACTTTCGGCAGACCCATCTACTTTATTTAGGGATCAAACTAATTTTGGGATGAAATTAAAGAAACCATCGGAGCTCTATAAACACCTCAGAGTTACCAAAACGCACGTCTTATCAAAATCTCGAGACGATATAGTCGCATCTCTTCCAAAAGACAAAAGTGCCTCCGACCTTGATTCGAGGCTTCAATTCCACAAACAATTTATGATAGGTGCACAGTCTAGCAATGCGGGCTTTGGGTCGAAAAAGAAAGTTGAGGATAAAGACATTAAAATCTTTTCTACAACAAGATGAAAATGATAACTATAAAGTGCATGCAATGAGCTTAGAAATGCAAAGCGAATGGCTAACCATATTAGGTGAATTTTGTATCCCTCTGGCGTTAAAGTGGCGTACCTTGATATACGATTGGTCACCTGCCTTATTAAAATTTTATCTAAACGCCTTTCAGATGACCCTCCCAGACCAAAGTAACTTAGTAAGATGGGGTAAAGCCACCGAAAAGTCTTGCGGTATTTGTCGGGAGGCGATAGGTACAGCAAGGCACTTATTGGTAGGATGCAAGGTGCTCCTTGATAGGGGTCATTATTCACGTCGCCATGATAGAGTCCTCGAAATCATACGAGAAGCGGCGAGTCTCTCGGTAGCTAGAGCAAAGTCAAAGTCAAAGTCAAAATCATTTATTCAATTTAGGCGTCTACGACGCTCTTATGAAGGTCAATTACAAATTTTAATATTGAAATATACTACATTGTACTGCCACGTTCAGCAAACAAAAATTATAGAGCCACTGCGAGAAGAACGGGCAAGAAACTCGGGGCCATTCTTTTAAACGTTTTTTAACAATGTGTTAAGTACATACTATATAGTAAAATTATTACAATACTTCATTTACATTACGTAGGTGTTAGGCGCTAGCTTGGCAGAGGCGAACCAGTCCAAGCATTTTTGTCGTTTAAGTAATCACAAACTGTGTAGTAAGATTTCTTTATCAAAATATTCTTCACATGCAACTTGAATTTTCTTTCTGTGAGCGTTGTAATATGTTTGGGCAATTTATTATAAAACCTCACACAATTGCCTAAGAAGGACCTTTTATTTGTCTTTGCTAATCTAAAACCTGGCACCGCTATTTTATCCTTATTCCTAGTGTTATAATCGTGATTGTCACTGTTTGATTTAAATTTGCTCAAATTTTTACGAACATGCAAAAAAAGGTTTGACCACGAACAAACGACACGTCAATTTTGTAAAAGAAGGGTCATCTACAAAATCTAAATCCAAGCCTTACTCCATCTTAGGCGCAGCTCCCGATTGGACTCTTTTGATGGACACGTATCAAAAACACTACAAAATTCCTGAGGACGTTGGTGTTTCGTCTTCCAGACCAGACATATTTCTATACTCAAAAGACCTAAAACGCATAGTACTTCTAGAACTTACTGTGCCGTGGGAAACAAACATACCTAAGGACTACACATTAAAAACAAACAAATATTATGACTATATTAACAAATGAATTAACCAAAAACGGTTATGTGGTTAATTTATATGCTGTAGAAGTTGGAGCAAGGGGTATACCAGCGAAATCCCTATATAACCTACTTAAAGACCTCGGCCTGCCAAGAACAACCGTAACTTCCATCCTAGAACGTGTATCTAAGGCGGCATTGGTAGGATCTTACCAAATTTGGTTAGCTAGAGGAGGAGGCTTGAGCGGGGAGGGGAGCGTTGATGCATTGTAAGGAGGCCTCTTAACCCTGCACCTGGGTTGCAAGCCCCAGGCCCCTCTAGCCTCTTCCTCTGCAACGCTTTGGACCCGGCACCCGCACGGTGAATCCATGGAATGCTAAGTGATTTGTCTCAATTTGTGCTAAATTTGAACTTACAATATTTTATGTGAATTTGTGCATGGGACATGGAAAAATTTGAAGTGTCAAAGACTTTATGCAATAAATTGAACATAGTAAAAGGGATCATAAAAAGACTTGTAAAAAAAAATTGTTTTTAAATAAGAACTGAATATATCGAACTAAATACATATAAGTGAAATTGTGTATCATACAGAGAAGACAGATAGTGGCTAAAATAACATATAAATTTGCTAAAACTACTTTTTGTCATATACAATCAACAACATGGAAGCGTTGTTGAGTCAGCAAGATGAACTTCATCGACAGCTTAAAGTAGCTTTATCAAATTTCAAGAAGACACCAAAAGTTCGTTTAATCAAAATCTATGTAGAAATAAAATTAAATTTATTGGATGAGATATGGAAAAAGTTTACTCATAATCACATGATGTTAATGAAAGACAATCTTAAGGGTAAAGAATATATTTGATTAAAACTAACGTAAGTTTGACACATTTTTTTAAGATTATTTTAGCCGATTTAACTTACGGTTAAACCGTATATTGTAGACGATGTGTACACACAAGCAGAAGATGCATATCTCACACCCCCTCACATATATTCACTTCCACACCCATACAAAACAACCAAAACTGTATTTAGATTAAAAAAACTAATATGTATAAGTAACGGCATAATTTCTGTTTATATAGACACACATTGAGGAAGAATCTGGTCTTCAAAACACAGTGTAAAACAGGCATGTCAAAGTCATTGGTGGGCCAAACGTATAAGGATCTTAAAGTCAGTGGGCCACAAGACCCAACCATAATGAAAAAAAACATTTAATTTTTATATAGATAGGTCATCACCATCAACCAGAATACGTACACTCACTGCTGGACGTTGTTTGAAATCCCCTTTAAATGAAAGGTTTGCTATGATTCCCACGCTTGGCAGGCGGGTTGGGGATCGCAGAATGCTCACCACCGTTAATCATCGACAGGACACTGCAGTCCGTCCTACGGTAGTTCTGGATGCAGTTGTAGGACATACCCAGTTTACCCAGGTCAGGTAATAGAGGGTAATAATATAATAGTAGGAAAATGTTTTAACAATCAATTATCAATCAAATATCACAATCTTTTCCCAGGAATATGGCATCTTTGGTCTTTAACTAAAGCCAGCCAGAGAGCCGCATGCGGCCCTCTGGCCCGCGCGCCGCATGTTTGACATGTCTGGTGTAAAACTTCATCGAAGACCAGAGGCTTCAAAATTAACATTGTTCACGATTATGTCAATAAATGATTTTTATGTTTTATATACAATAGCTAAATGTGAGATGCTGGAAGTAATGGAGAAATTAGTACCATCGATGTCACAATCATCGCCGGTGCCTACAACACTAACATATGCACCTGAAATTAAACTACCACGTATCCATATCACACCATTCTCTGGAAATTACTCTGAATAGATTTCTTTCCATGATTTATTTGTGTCATTAATTCACGATAACAAGTCACTTACTAATGTACAAAAGTTGCATTATTTGAAAAGCAGTATAAGTGGACAAGCAGAGGCTCTGTTGCGCAATGTGCCGATAACTGACGGTAATTATGAGTAAGCATGGTTAACATTAAAGAAAAGATTTAGCAATAAGCGATTGGTAGTAAATAATAATAATAATAATAGTCATTTATTTCAGGTAGCGAACCCATATGTTTATACTAAACTTAACCTAGGACACTGTAAAAGGGTGTTTAAAATAAAATAAAATTAAAACAAAAACTAATAGTAGTGCATAATAAAAGCATACGCGTTGCACAAACAGTGCTGTGTCATTTTTTATTTCCGTCCATGTGGACAGAAATCCAACGTTTATGCATAGGACTACAAATATTGTCAGAGATAGCCACGAGGATTCTGTTGCTAGAACGATGCAACCGATGCCAGAAAGACGCCACCCTCGATCTCAAAACCGCGAAAAAATCAGGAACCCCCGCCTCAGCGAACATGTTCGACGCACTGCAGTACCGTGGTAGCCTCATAAGAGCTCGGAATGCGTTATTATACTGAACTCTTATGGTGCTCATTACTCTCTGCGTGAACGTAATCCACAACTGGCACGTGTACATGCAAAGGCAATACGTTTTAAAGAGTGTGGTCTTTACGTCTTTACTGCAATTAGCGAAACGGCGAGCGAGCATGTTGCTTCTGACAGCGAGGGCTCTACGCTCGCGCTCAATATCAGCATCGTCTTGCAATTGTTCCGTCAACAGATGCCCCAAATATTTGAATTGCTTAACAACCCCAACTACTGTGCCATTCAAATATACTTCAGGTACCCTATCCGGACCCCGACCTGATACAAATACCATAATTTTTGTTTTGGAAACATTGTATTTCAACCCATGAGCATTAACATAATGTTCACAAATTGAAAGCAGTTTCTGCAACCCCTTGATCGAGGGACTGAGGAGCACTATGTCATCTGCATAACTTAGGTTATTAATGCACACGTTTCCTAGGTGACAGCCTACCTTGGCGCTCCTCAGCTCCTTGATCAAGCTATTAATATACAAATTAAATAGGTCCGGAGAGGTTACTCCTCCTTGGCGAACCCCACACTCTAGTCTGTATAATCTACTAGAAGTTGTGTCACCCCATTTAACACTATTGGTTTGGTTTTCGTACCAGAACCTCAACAGATGGACCACTTGTTCAGGTACTTGTGACTCTCTTAATTTGGCCCAGAGAATGTCATAATTCACTAGGTCAAATGCGCGGCTCAGGTCGAGAAAGCACGCATACACAGATGTATTGCGCATCGTATAGTAGCTGACAGTGCTTTTCAGGCTAGCAATAGCAGCATCTGTTGAGAGACCAGGACGGAAACCAAACTGTGCATCGTCAATCTTAATGTCTTTAAGTAGTTTCGGTTGAATAAGCCTTTCCAATATTTTACTAATAATAGTCCCTAAAGATATAGGACGATAGTTAGATGTAGTACTGAGATCACCAGTTTTGTTTTTTACTATAGGCACAACTACTGTCCACATTAGAGCTTCAGGTAAATAACTGTATTTAACACAAAGGTTAAAAAAACAACACAGATGCTTATTAATCTTATCGCTGGCCCAGAGTATGTGCTCGATACTGAGTCCATCGTGTCCAGCCGATTTTCCGCGCTTCATATTCATAATGACCTTGGAAATATCCTTACACGTAAATTCAATGACTTCATCATTATGACGTTGTTCATCATTGGGCACACACTCTGCGGTAATCGGAATCACCTTGAAACTCTGCGCAAACAATTCTGCTATGGCAGACGGTTCCTGAAGACCCTCCACGGATACTGGTAAACTTTGTTTATGATTTAACTTTTTTGTGGCATTCCAAAATTTTGTAAAGTTTTTATTTCTTTTGTGTACGGCCAGAATATTTAATTTTATATTTTCTTCATTTCTTTGACACCATTTTATTTTATTTTTAAAGTCACTTCGACTATTGCGCATGTTCTCGTATAATGCTTCAATGGAGGGCCTTCCGTTAAACTTTGGGAACAACACATAAGTTGTAATTAAGATAGCAGCCAAGAACTACCTACATATAAACAATTATGCGTTTATCTAGAATCACGATTTAGAACGCTGGAAGTTTTAGAATCGTCAAAACTACCATCCAGATCTAATACAAGACAAACTGCTTGTCACGCTGCAATAAATACTTGCTGCCGATACTGCAACGGAAACCACTGAATATATCACTGCAAAGAATATATAGGATTAAGCTACACTGAAAAGAAGAGAATTATAGAAAAGAATGGCCTGTGCTACAACTGTTTGCTGCCTAATCAATCACACTGTTTATAACTGCAAACAGAAATCATCCTGTCGTAGATGTGGCAAAAGACACCATTCTTTAATACACCCTGAGAATAACACCACAGAACAAATTTCAGAGCGAGCTGGAATTTCACATAACCGAGAAGCACAAACCAAAGTAGCTCATCCACCAGTCAATAACGATGTAATAGCCCATTATGCAGAAAAAGAACTTTCTTCCAATGTGCTGTTGGCCACAGCAATGGTAAAAGTTATAACACACGATGGGAGTACATATTTTTTGCGAGCATTGATAGATCCAGGCTCCCAAGGTTCATTTATTACAGAGCACGCAACGCAGCTCCTTGGGTTGAAGAAAATTCGAATGAATTGTACTGTCAATGGCCTGGGCGGAGAAGGGAGAAGCTTCCACTCCAAACATATGGTTTCTTTTCAAGCACATTCGAGAGTCGAACCAAGCTTTACAACATCCGTGAAAGCATTTGTGCTTAATTCACTGACTAGAATGTTACCAACTAAAGAAGTACTACACGACAGAGACTGGCCACACTTGCACCAACTTCAACTTGCAGATCTAGAATATGCAATACCAGGAAGGGTGGATCTATTGTTAGGTGCAGATGTCTATGGTGAGATTGTCACCAATCGGCTTAAAAAGGGCCCCCGAGGAACACCGTTAGCACAAAATACTCACCTCGGGTGGATTTTGACAGGCCAGATTACAAGTACTGAGGCTACACAAAGCTACACAACTACACTTGCCATGCACATAAGCATTGAAGATGATACTCTTCAAAAGTTCTGGGAACTAGAGGAAGTTGCATGCAAGAAACCTTTAACAGAAGAAGAAACGCAATGTGAACAACACTTTGCTAATACATATAAGAGGGAGATGGGCGATACACAGTCGCTCTGCCATTCAAAGAAGCAGACCCATCTTGTCAATATGGGGCATCCAGAGAAGTGGCAACCACCAGATTGTCACAACTATAACGAAGACTTGAGAAAGATCCTTGGTTAAAGAAGGAATACAGTGACGTCTTACGCGAATATGTAGATCTTGGACACATGGAAGAAATTAAAGACGAAGAAGATAGATACAGAGAAACTGCAGTTTACCTGCCTCACCGCGCCGTTATCAGAACTGAGAAAACTATAAGCAAAGTACGACGCAAGCTGCAAGTACAAAAACAAAACTTCATTGAATGACAACCTCATGGTCGGACCGCGTCTTCAACAAGAATTGAGACACATAATTATGCGATGGCGACAACACAAAGTAGGTTTGGTGGCTGATATTGTTAAAATGTATCGCCAAATCTACGTAAGTCAACCTGATTTTCACTGTATACTTTGGCGTGAGGATCTAAAAGAAGAAGTAAGAGATTTTCGAATAAATAGGGTAACTTTTGGTACAGCATGTGCGCCCTACTTGGCTACTAAAGTTCTTCAACAGTTAGCTCTAGACGAAAAGAAACCACACCCACTAGCAGCAAATATTACTATGAAGGATTTTTATATGGATGATCTATTGACCGGGGGCAGTACCTATGAAGAAGGAATAGCTATTTATAATGATATGAAGAAGGAATAGCTATTTATAATGATATGACTAAATTACTAGAATCTGGAGGATATAAATCCTCCAGATTCTAGTAATCGCTCCAGAAATGGAACAGCAATGATACAAACCTGATGAGAGCCATGCACTTAAAAGAAGTTAGCTCGCGATGGGACTAGTTGGCATTTCATTCCTGCGGGAGCCCCCCATTTCGGAGGGCTGTGGGAAGCTGGAGTTAGTTCCATAAAGTTCCACCTAAAGCGTATACTACACAACTCTACACTAACTTACGAGGAAATGTCGACCGTCACGAGTCAAATTGAAGCCTGCTTGAATTCGAGACCCATTTCCCCAATCAGCAACAATATTGACGACTTGTTGCCCTTGACGCCTGGTCATTTTCTGATCGGAGAACCACCAATCGTAGTGCCAGAACAATCTTACTTAGATTCCAATATTACTTGATTAAATAGATGGCATCTAGTACAAAAATTAGTCCAAGACTTCAAGAAGAGATGGTCATCTGAATATTTAGGTAGACTTCAACAAAGACCTAAGTGGTTAAAACAGATGGATAATAACATAAAGACTGGCATGTTAGTGTTATTAAAAGATGATAATTTACCACCTGGTAAATGGGCTCTTGAGAAGATAATTGATGTACATCCAGGCATTGATGTCTTATAAGAGTAGTATCACTTAAATGTAAAAATTCCGTTATCAAGCGCCCTATAACGAAAATTTGCATGTTGCCAATAGATACTTAAAAATAAAATAAAAATAATATAAAATTATTGTTCTCGTGATGGGTGGCAGTGAATATTGTTTATTATTGTATTGTATTTAAAATTTCTAATTAATATCGCTATGATGGGTGGTAATTAATTATTTTTAGTTTTGTATTGATTCATAAAAAGCGTTAGTATGAAGAACATTATGCATAATGTCCTTGATGGGTGGAATGTTCGATGCGAAATGGTTCCGATATTGGTAGGATAGCTTCATACCCACTGAGTCATAAAAGTTCCTTCAATTGTACATAGATGGCGACTCAGGTAAAATTAACAATCGCAAGCGATTTATTCACTGCACCTCGGCACGTAAAAAGATTTTTGTTGTTAGTTTGAGTTTAAGTTGGGAAATAAACCACAAGTTCTCGGTGATTCGGTGTTTTATTTAGGGGGAGTTTTTTTAAGGCTTGTTGGACCACGCGCGCCGTCTACACCTTCCGTCAGTGAATTCACTTGATACAATGCCTTTCACACCTAAACACAGTAATGTTTGCACACTACAGTGCAGTGTCAGAATATCTGACTCACCCAACAAGACAGAGTCATGCTGAAGAGACATACCACTAGTCAATAACTTGTTGTGAACATACAACCCTCAGGCACCGGACTTGCCCAGCTGTTGCAAAAAACGGACTTACTTATATTGTTTTTTTTTTTCAGATATAAATTTAAAAGAAGCGAATATCAATCCTAAATCTGCACACACACACTGTGGAAATATAAAAACACTTAACATATCTACTTGCTCATTGATATAATCTCAAGAGAAGCAGAAGGCAGTGGACTAATATATATATATGTCTTCTATAGTTAAATCTAGAAGTTCATACACAATATAACTAAGTTCTGCTGAGAAGGTAACAAGACTGGAGATCAAAATGGATTTAGACATAAAAGTAAAAACTGAAGCGAAATCGTACGAATGCAGTATGTGTCACTATAAATGTGCTCAGAGGGGTAACCTAAATATTCATGTGAAAACGCACACTGGTGAAAACCCGCATGAATGCAGTATGTGTGACTATAAATGTCCAAGAACAGGTGACCTCAATAAACACATTAAAACGCACACTGGAGAGAAACCGTATGCATGCATTATGTGTGACTATACTAGTGCTCAAAGAGGTCACCTCAATTTTCATATGAAAACGCACACTGGAGAGAAACCGTATGAATGCAGTATGTGTAACTATAAATGTGCCCATAGGGGTAGCCTAAATAATCATATGAAAACGCACTCTGGAGAGAAACCGCACGAATGCAGTATGTGTGACTATAAATGTGCTCAAAGGTATAGCCTTAATATACATATGAAAACGCACACTGGAGAGAAACCCCACGAATGCAGTATGTGTGACTATAAAAGTGCTCATAAAGGGCAACTCAATATTCATATGAAAAAGCACACTGGAGAGAAACCGTATGAATGCAGTATGTGTGACTATAAATGTGCTCATACGGGTAGCCTAAATCATCATATGAAAATGCACACTGGAGAGAAACCGTATGGATGCAGTATGTGTGACTATAAATGTGCTCAAAAAGGTTACCTCAATATTCATATGAAAACGCACACTGGAGAGAAACCGTATGAATGCAGTATGTGTGACTATAAATGTACGCACAGGGGTAGCCTAAACATTCATAGAAAAATGCACATTTGGAGAGAAACCGTATGAATGCAGTATGTGTGACTATAAAAGTGCTCAAAAATGTAACCTCAATATTCATATGAAAACGCACACGAGAGAAACCGTATGAATGCAGTATGTGTGACTATAAATGTGCTCATAGGGGTAGCCTAAAAATTCATATGAAAACGCACACTGGAGCGAAACCGTATGAATGCAGTATGTGTGACTATAAATGTGCGCATAGGGGTAGCCTAAACATTCATAGAAAAATGCACATTGGAGAGAAACCGTATGAATGCAGTATGTGTGACTATAAAAGTGCTCAAAAATGTAACCTCAATATTCATATGAAAACGCACACTGGAGAGAAACCGTATAATTGTAGTATGTGTGACTATAAAAGTGCTCAAAAAGGTCACCTCAATATTCATATGACAACGCACACTGGAGATAAACCGTATGAATGCAGTATGTGTGACTATAAATTTGCTCAAAGGGGTAGCCTCAATATTCATATTAAAACGCACACTGGAGAGAAACCGTATGAATGCATTATGTGTGACTATAAATGTGATCAAAGAAGTAACCTCAATAGACACATGAAAACGCACACTGGAGAGAAACCGTATGAATGTAGTATGTGTGATTATAAATGTGATCAAAGAAGTAACCTCAATAGACACATGAAAACGCACACTGGAGAGAAACCGTATGAATGTAGTATGTGTGATTATAAATGTGCTCGAAAACATTATCTCAATAATCATATGAAAACGCACACTGGAGAGAAACCGTATGAATGCAGTATGTGTGACTATAAAAGTGCTCTAAAACAACAACTCAATAGACTTTGAAGCGCTCGTAGCGAAGTTAGCTTGGCCATCCTGAATCGATCAGCAAAGTTAAGCAACGTCCGCCTCGGTCATGACTTGGATGGGTGACCGGTGGTGACATACTACTGAGCGCTTCCGTGCTTCGGAGGGCACGTTAAGCCGTCGGTCCCGGTTGTTGTCTTAGGATGGCAGTCGTTATAGCATGGTGGTAGGGCATTTTGCGAATGCCCGCCTGGCTAGCTACCACCCTCAAGTTGAAAATCTGTCGCCAAGCACCTAACGGTGTGTTCCGGCAGCTATCCTTGAGAGCCAGTCATTCTAGGCTAGCCTGAACAACATCTTCGACCACATCATCACTTACCATCAGGTGAGATAGTGGTCAAAGGCTAGCCTATCGGCAATAAAAAAAAAAAAAAAAAAAAACATATGAAAACGCACAGGTAAACAAACAGATAGGTGTATAATGAGACAAGGTCGTGGGTTAGAGCAGAGGTTTATCTTGTGGTAGGCTTCCTTGTGTATGGAGTTATGTAGGGCGAGATCCGCTAGACGAGGAGGTGGTCAGTAGCAGACGTCGGAGACGAGACCCGCCGCGATGATCCGGGGGTGGTCAGGCCGCGTAGTACTCTGCACTCGGGAGCTGTGCCCGGAGGTGGACCCGGCGAGAGGCCGTAGGGTCTGCCCCCCGCAGCAGGCACCGACAGTAAGGGCAGCTGCCTTGCTGCAGGTGAGGTGCTGCCGGACTGAGGAAACTCCTGCCGTACAGTGGGCCCTGCCAACGGAATGTCTGCCCTATAGATGCTAGTGTAGAGACTGATTTACAGTCCCGTAGATGGGATCCTGACATACACAGAGGCTCTGACTATTCAGGGTCCTATTTGCAGGAGCTGGTATGTCTACTGTGTCTCTCTGCTACCGAGCAAAGAGGTACAAGCAGTATCCTTGGTGGATATGACACGCCAGAAGACCCAAGTTATATCTTCATATCATAAGGGCTCAAAAGAAAAGAGGATTATTGCCTGAAGGCTGTAGGTACACAAGATGGTATATTTCTTAATCGTTACCGGGTCTATTCACGCACGAATTAATATCAAAATAAACATATTTTGAATAACGAGCAGTCTACTCGTGACACGGTCAATGCAACTTGATCGAAACGTCGAGGTTAGTCACAATATGATTATTTTGATATTAATTCTAAAAAAAAAACAAATGTGTTAGTAGTACATGTGTGTGTAATATTACTATAAAATAATTTTCATTATTTATTAGGATTAAAAATAACATTTAATTGTATTGTAATTATGGACGCTGTTTTTAATTATTGACATCTATGTACCTAATTTGTAATTATATGAATTTTTTATAGTTGTAATTATTGACATGAATTTTTAGTAGTAGGTAATTATTGACATGAATTTTAATAATGTGTCATGAATTTTAATAGACATGATTCTTTATTTTATTTTTATAATTGACATGGATTTCAACTTTAAATAATGGACGTTGTTTGTAATTTAAATGATTGCTATTTGTTTGTTATTTGGTTGAAGGTATATTATGGGCCCATTTCAGAATGTCCTTATAAAGTTTTGGGTTGCTATGCAACACATAAAATAACTGAATGATATAAATGACAGCTAATATGCAGCGCGTTTCAAGCTTTAACTGATGGATAGGCTAAATCGATGACTGTGATACGCAAAGATAGTGTTTTGTTTATTAAATATATTCTGGGTAGTATAACCGGAACTTACTCGAACATTCTGAAACAGGCCCTTAGAATCCAAAATGATTGTAATCTATTTTTTCTCTTTAATCATAATTATATTGCATACACAATTGATTTAGGATAATCCTTTAATGATTGTGAATATGAATTTGCAATAAATAAATATAATAACTAATATACCTTAATATCTAAATTATATTGTATTATACCTAAGAGAGAATAATACTATATATAATAATGCAATAAAATATATTTCTAATTGATCATGTAGTAGTACTTAGAATGCAATACAAACAAAGTGTTAATTATTCTGTAAATATAATAATTGAATGAACATTTTTAAATATGTTATGATTTATTATTAATTTCATTATATTGGCATCTCATAAACATCAATTTCGGTTCCAAAATTGAGTCCAAAGCCCAGCTAGCCTCAAATAAGCTTTGTGTTTTGACTAAGGTTGAGGCTATTACTTCACACCGGTACAGCTGTTTAATCTTTATCAATCGCAAGTCCGGACGTGTATGGAGTACTGCTCTCACTTTTGGGATGTTTCTGCCAAAACGAGCTGGAGACACTGGAAGCTATTCAGAGGAGAGCCAAGAGACTCATTAACGGCTACCAACTACTTAGTAGGCAAGAGAGTATCGAGCATCGCCGCAAAGTCGCTTTTTTATCGGATTCATTTCGCGGAGTGTGCCACGGAACTTCATGATTTGATTCCGCCATCCCCATTCTATAGTCGGACACCCAGGGATACTCAGAAGCGCCACCGCTATATGATGGATGTTCAATTTACCCGAACGAAGCGATTTGCTTCTACGTTCATCATACGAACCGCCAGGGAATGGAATAACACCGACCACATTATCACATACCATCAGGTGAGATCAAAGGCTAACCTATCACCAATAAATAAAATGATCTGTGTAAGCGCGCTCCGTCATCGATCCCATCATCACTTAACATCAGGTGAGATAGAGGTAAAGTGCTACACAGTTCGGTATAAAAAAAATCGGTTGTAGAAGTTAGATCTTGAAAATGTAAGCTCTAGAGTATTTGAATCACTCAGCAACGTATCTACTAAAGTCGGTTGCACGTTTTTTTTGGTGTTTTATTGGACTCTTTATGTTAATCGACGGGACTGCCTATTCAGGTATTTTTATCGATTGGCTCATCAAATTGTACATACATATGTGGGATTCGTTTTATAGAAGTGAAAAAAATTTATCCACAACAGGATTATTGAAAGCACGTGCTCGAGCTGCTGACATTGCTTCTGGGGTACGAAGAGTTATATCAGGGTTCCGTTTTCGAAACCCTTTTAGCCAATCAATACCAGCCTTTTCTTTCTCGGTGGAAAAAGTATGTTTAATATCGTTTCTCTGAGCTAATTGATATACCATGTGTCTTTTTTAGTTAAGCCATACATCCTTGATTTCATGTTTTTTTTTATGCGAAACACTAGTTCTCGTTCCTGTTCTGGTGTAAAAATTGTTTCCCTACTGCCTAGTTTCTTAGACGCACCAACAGCAAACTTATTTTTTTCCTTTCGCTATTCGCTGTAAAGCCATAACTGGCACAATAATCTCTCTACTGGCGTTTTATACGGCATTTCATCTTTCACAGCATCGCGTGTTGATTTCCGTATATAAATTTGCGGCATGATCTGTAATTAACAAAAAAACAAATGGGTAAAACGATCTCCTGGATCATTTTATACTGAATAAAAGGGATCGTTTGACCCCAAAGACATAGTTTGCAGACATCGTTAAAAAAATGACCTTCCAATTCAACATCTAAACGAAAGAATATACGCAAACATATCTTAAATATCAATATGAAGCATAGGTAAAACCAACATGAAAAAGAAACTAACACAATGAAAGTTACCAAATATTGATTCGTTACTTACTTTAGAGAAAATGCACCACTTATATTTTTGATCTGAAACGACGCTGGCCACTCGCACCGACATGACACTTCGCCACACGACTGAATGGACCGCGAGGGGAATATTTTCTGATGAATCGGAAAAATGGCGCTAGTAGTTTGATGGGAACAGCGGGGAATCATTTTACCTCGAGGAATCGTTTTGTAGGTACACCTATCCCCTATCTTGTGTATACCGAGAAATATGCCAACTTTTTGAAGCGCTCGTAGCCAAGTTTGCTTAGCCATTCTGAATCGATCCCGCGGTCATGACTTGAATGGGTGACCGCTGGTGACATTACTACTGAGCACTTCCGTGCTTCGGAGGGCACGTTAAGCCGTCGGTCCCGGTTGTTGTCTTAGGATAGTAGTCGTTACAGCATGGTGGTAGGGCACTTTGCAAATGCCCGCCTGGCTATCTACCACCCTCAAGTTGAAAATCTGTCGCCAAGCACCTAACGGTGTGTTCCGGCAGCTGTCCTTGAGAACCAGTAACTCTAGGTTAGTCTGAACAACATCCTCGATCACATCATCACTTACCATCAGGTAAGATAGTGGTCAAAGGCTAACCTATCAGGCATAAAAAAAAAACTTTGCCTCCAGAGGTATAGAGATACCAAAATATAGTTAATTTACAAGGAAGTCCGTTTATGTAGAAAAATTATATGGTGTTAAATTAAATTATGAATTTGGCCAATTGGCGGAAAGTAGTTTTCATGTGTGGCATTACTGAGTATCGTATTTATAGCAAACTCCGTTCAGTAAAGTGCGTGTTGCAACTTGTTGAGTTGAGTATGATGCATATATTAGTGAGCAAATCTATTGAGAAAATTTAAAGGTAAATTGTGACAAAGGATAGTTTGAGTAATTGCATGTTATAGGAAACATATTACAGAGTGAGGTCAACAGGTGTTCAAATTACTTTTGCCCTATAAAGGTGGCGAAAAACAGGAACCATACGCTCAGTTAGTCTAGCAGAAAGATCTTATTAATACAACTAGCACCACTTATCTCAAGTTCCAGTAGTGGGTTTTTTTACTATGTTGGGTGGATTGTGGAGTGTTCTCCAGAATCCACAATAAGGAAGACATCATAATAAGGTATGCATTACCCCAGCAAGAAAATCACTTCTGGAATAAATTGAGTTCTACAAATAATTAGTGCCTTATACGCTGTAAATGTGCACCAAATAATAAATTTGTGCACTTTGCCGTTTTTTATTAAAAAAAAGGAAAAACCAATTCTGCTGGAGTAACGTTGTTCCAGCAGGAAAATTTTAATCTAATGATCGGAAAGAAAAATTAAGTATATGGACAGATAGCTTATATTTGTGCATAAATGTGCGCCAAAAATTAAATTTGTGCGTCGTAAGGTTTTCGAGATATTTCATTTCCTGCTGGAGTAACGTTTAGCAAAATCCATTGTCTCGAAAACCAATAATTGTGCGATCTTGCAATAAAAGTATATTAGTACCTCTTAATTTGTGCTTATTTGTGACACCATTAGGTTTTCAAAATTCTGTACCATTTTTATGTAATTATGCAATTACGAAAATAAAAAAAATATGTCTAGCGCTAAAACGAACAAACGGTTGTACTCACTAAAAACGGTATTTGGTTCTTCTTGTAATTCCATTCATAAAAAGTAAACTTATTAGACAAAATATACACGCATTTATCATTAATATCAATATATGTCGCAACCGACAGTGTCATAGTTAGATATCAAAATGCAAGAAATAGAATTAACTCAACATGTTTCGCTGTAAACCAAAAATTAGTGCGTTTAATGAAATATATATACTGAAAATTTCAGCTTCATATGTAAAGTATTAAAGAAGATATGAACAAAAAACTAAAGCAACAGCGAGATTTCTGGTTATCCGACCAAATTCGAAAGATAGCAAAAAAGCGGCGGTTTCATACATATTGATGGTCTTCTTTAATAAGTAGTATTAATGGAAGCTCTTGTCCGTACAGTCACACATAAAATACTTAAAGATGAATTTGTGTATATTTTTATAATAGGTATTGTTTAGATTTTTATTTTGACGAAATATTTTTTTTATTGTATATTCCTACGCTCAGGCAACTTATAAGATATTAAATGAAAATGCAGGTTTATGCTTACATTTTTTCTATTTTTTTTTATGTAATTATAGGTAACCTACCTACTAATAAGTAAATTTATTTTATAGTCTTACCTTTCAGAGTGTCCAGGTAATCTAAAAAAATAACTGGATGCGTTATTGACGAAATCATTCAACAAAAACAGCACAATATATCCTATTCGTCATATTAAGTATGTACATGAACTTATTTTTCGTTAAAGAAAATTACACACCGTCCATTCGTCACTGCGACGCAGTCACGACTGTCTGCGTACTGAGCTGAGATCGACGCGTGTAGGTATAACTCACGATTCGTCCGTTTCTATGAAGTTGAAATACTGTATAGATAACATTACCGTGCTATATCAATCAGTCTTTTCCCATGAGTTTATAGCTGTGCGAACTTCAGACTACTTCTTCGTTGCAATCGTAGGTATAGGTAAGTTGAACAGATGGTTGATATTTTAATGAATGTACCTACGAAGCAATAACAACTATGTACTATTATTTATTCTGTGATATGATTAACTAATTGCATCATCTAACAATCGTAAAGCTAATAATAATTTGTCTTTGGACTAGCAACTAATGAAAAACAACTCAATTAATATACCAAAAATACATCAATTTCATAAAAATGTTTGATGTAGTAATGTAACCCGAATAAATTTGTACTACTCTTTATTGTGTAAACTATAAATAACTAGATACACCACGGTACTTACGTATAAAAATACCTTTTATATAAACTCAATATAAAAAGCAGTTAAATAATTTCCCTTAACAGTTTTATGCCACAATGTACCCAGGCACAATATGTGTACACCTGTTAGTTCAGCAAAGTTAAGAAGATCATCAATATGTATGAAACCGTCGCTTTTTTGCTATCTTTCGAATTTGATCGGATAACCAGTAATCTCGCTTCGTTTTAGTTTTTTGTTCAAATCTTCTTTAATACTTTACATAGGAAGCTGAAATTTTCAGTATATATATTTCATTAAACGCACAAATTTTTGGTTAACACTGAAACATGTTGAGTTAATTCTATTCCTTGCATTTTGATGTCTAATTATGACACTGTCGGTTGCGACATATATTGATATTATTGATAAATGCGTGTATATTTTGTCTAATAAGTTTACTTTTTATGAATGGAATTACAAGAAGAACCAAATACCGTTTTTAGTGAGTACAACCGTTTGTTCGTTTTAGCGCTAGACATATTTTTTTTATTTTCGTAATTGCATAATTACGTAAAAATGGTACAGATTTTTGAAAACCTAATGGTGTCACAAATAAGCACAAATTAAGAAGTACTAATATACTTTTATTGTAAGATCGCACAATTATTGGTTTTCGAGAAAATGGATTTTGCTAAACGTTACTCCAGCAGGAAATGAAATATCTCGAAAACCGTACGACGCACAAATTTAATTTTTGGCGCACATTTATGCACAAATATAAGCTATCTGTCCATATACTTAATTTTTCTTTCCGATCATTAGATTAAAATTTTCCTGCTGGAACAACGTTACTCCAGCAGAATTGGTTTTTCCTTTTTTTTAACAAAACGGCAAAGTGCACAAATTTATTATTTGGTGCACATTTACAGCGTATAAGGCACTAATTATTTGTAGAACTCAATTTATTCCAGAAGTGATTTTCTTGCTGGGGTAATGCATACCATAATAAGACTAAGCTCATTAGTTCAGTTCTCCTATACAGTTTTGGGAAAGATATCTTCACAACTATGAAAGGGTGCCAACATTTGGTAAGTCAAGCTCCGTCCTCATAGTACCTATTAGTTCCACCGGCGGACCCTAAAGTCCACCACCATAATAGTTTGGTAAGTACAGGAGTAAGACAAAAAAAAGTAACGTAAATAAACTTTATATTCCTAGTAAAAAAATAATAAATAACGTATCAAAGCACACTGATTTTACTAATATTTGCAGGTATTGTTCCATCTCTACATATGAAGACGGTGCGCATGTAGTAGTGACGACTTCAATATGTACAAATTGCGGAATGCGTCCTTAATACGGCAGTGAGTGAGGTCACAGGTTACACAGCAGCACACCTGGTGTTCAGTACCTATGGTATAATTACTAAATTGCGGGTCCCTACCTTTTCCTGCACTAAAAAAAAATTGTACTCCAATAATTTGTAAATGTGATTTTCGCTCCGCAAGCGATAGTGCTTGTATAAGGTAAATATTTAGAAATCTATAAGGGTAGCGACATCATACCGAGAGTTGCGTTTGAAAAAGCACTTCTTTCGATCAGATGAAGTCTAGTAGTGTGGTTGATGACCGCGCACTGTCCTCTATGACAGTTAAAGTAATACAAATGTAGCAAAAATTTTCTAAGCGCAAGAGTAGGGTTCCGGCGGCCGAATGGAATATGCATCCGACGCGAAATCGGGGATGCGGGTTCGCTTCCCATCCGTAGCAACGAATATTGTACTCCAATCACTTGTAAATGTGATTTTCGCTCAGCACGCCATAGTGCTTGTCTGTAATCATATGCCTGATAGGTTAGCCTTTGACCACTATCTCACCTGATGGTAAGTGATGATGTGGTCGAAGATGTTGTACAGGCTAACCTAGAATTACTGGTTCTCAAGGACAGCTGCCGGAACACACCGTTAGGTGCTTGGCGACAGAAAATAACAAAAAAGACAAAAAAAAACCATGTACTATGTATGTTAAATACAAACTAAATATGTAACTAAAATATTATTCAATAAAACCAAATTCATACAATGTATTAATTTAATTATTAATTAATATATTCTTAACTATTAATTTAATACAAATCCTTGTACTATGTATCTTAAATACAACTTAAACGACTAACATGCATTAATAAACAACCAAAACATAGAATGTAGTACTAAACTATAACTATATTGTATTTATAAACTACATTATTAGTACCAGAACTACAACATCCCAGTAACACTCCCATCTTCATCGGTAGCAGTGGGTAATAGAGCTAAATTCATCGTTAGCACATACCAAATGTAATCCTTCATAGAGAATGGTGTTCAAACTCATTAAACAAGCCCTTTATGTACTTCCTTTTGTTAAATTCTACCCCAAATATACAACTATAAATACTTAGAATTCTGCGATACACATCCTGGAACATGTAATAAGAAAATTACGCCATGGATGCCTATACTAACCTTAACTCACTTATTGTTCTATCGTGCTCTTCATGACCTACAGGTGATGTCGCTAGCTGTTGTTAGAAGACAGCTAACGTCTTCTGCAGTCTACAGTCTTGCATTCCGCTATTAAACTGCAGTTTCCTTTGAGAGCCTCTAAAGCATTCAAACGGTGATAAGGAACCTCTGGCAGGTATATAGGTATTCGCACGTCGCTATAGCGAACTTAACACTAATAAAACCACAGATCATAATTATTATTATACTTATCATAGCTGTATAATATATGAGTAACTCAAAGTATCAAGTCCTTATAATTACGTGACATTACGAATTTTCTTAGCTCCTCGCGAAAGGGGAATAACTAACTTTCTTAAAATTCGGTACAAATATATTTAAATTGTACACAACTATGTACATTCATTAATTACGTTTCTTATTTCTTGACTAAACAGTACTAACATCTACCTATGGCTCTCTATAAAAGGAGGCTGATTAAAAGAAAACTCATCGTACCTCACCACCAGCCGAGCGCCCTAGCAATGCACAAACCATCCGCTAGGTGTCACTATACTTATTGAATCAATAAATAGAACAGACATCTGTCAAATTTTCAAGTTGTTGAACTATTCCAAAGGCAACGTTTTTATAAAATCCACTAATAACAAGCTACTTCCTCTCCCATTCCCCTGCTGTTTCATCGCTTTATAATACCATGTAAGGTGTTCTCTGTGACCGGCCAAAGTGCACTTGGACACAACCTTCGTGTTAAGGAACAAGTATCGATTAATTTAAGAAGTAAAAAAACCCGACTGCAAGTTATTTATTTTCGTTAAGAGATTTATCGTTACATTGAAATTAAAACTGCAAGTTATATATATTTATGAAATTGTTTTGCTCATCATTTTAATAGCCCACTCGATGGGTTTGGAAAAAAAAAAAATTTTACCTTACAATATTCGGTCTAAAATCCGCCAGTTTGTTTTTCAATTTTTTTATCTACCTAGTGTCACTTGGATTATCAAGAGGAATCTTACGATATCTCTTAAATAAAAATCGGTTAAGCCATTTAGAAGTTATGGTGGAATAAAGAAACTCACAAACATACATACATACATGAACCCTGAAACATAACTCTCCTTTTTTGGGCAGTCGCGTAAAAAGAATCGACCACACATTAGTGATTTGTAATTCGACGTGAAAATACCTATTATACTTAAAGTGATTACGGATCAATATAATTTATTAAATTTTAACACAGCGCTTTATTATAACCCCGATCTAGTGTGAGTGAATCTCCTATAGTCTAAACTATTCTTCAATCATATTGCTCTTTTGTTTTTAACAGAGCATAATAAGTGTCTTAATCTTGGTATATACCTTCGTTACTTCATCATTATAATAGAAATAACAAAGCTGTAGTATATATGCTCTTCTAGCTGATAAAATATTGTAAATGCCCTTGAAGGAGGAACCTTGACAATATAACCTAAACGTGATATAACATCTCGTTGACGGCCTTCAGGTAACAGTCCTCTTTTCTTTTGAGCCCTATGATATGAAGATATAACTTGCGTTTGCTGGCATGTCACATCCACGAAGGCTCGTAGCGCTTTGCTCGGTAGCAGAAAGACACAGTAGACATACCAGCTCCTGCAACTAGGAACCGGAATATCCATAGCCTCCGTGCATGTCAGGGTTCCATCTACAGGACTGTCGTTCAGTCTCCAGGAGTACACTAGCAACTATAGGGCACATTCCGTTGGCAGGGCCCACTGTACGGCAGGAGTTTCCTTAGTCCGGCAGCACCTCACCTGCAGCAAGGCAGCTGCCCTTACCGTCGGTGCCTGCTGCGGGGGGCAGACCCTACGGCCTCTCGCCGGGTCCACCTCCGGGCACAGCTCCCGAGTGCAGAGTACTACGCGGCCTGACCACCCCCGGATCATCGCGGCGGGTCTCGTCTCCGACGTCTGCTACTGACCACCTCCTCGTCTAGCGGATCTCGCCCTACATAACTCTATACACAAGGAAGCCTACCACAAGATAAACCTCTGCTCTAACCCACGCCACGACCTTGTCTCATTATACACCTATCTGTTTGTTTACCTGTGCGTTTTCATATGTCTATTGAGTTGTTGTTTTCGAGCACATTTATAGTCACACATACTGCATTCATACGGTTTCTCTCCAGTGTGCGTTTTCATATGATTATTGAGGTATTGTTTTCGAGTATATTTATAGTCACACATACAGCAATCATACGGTTTCTCTCCAGTGTGCATTTTCATATGTCTATTGAGGTTACCTCTTTGATCACATTTATAGTCACACATACTGCATTCATACGGTTTCTCTCCAGTGTGCGTTTTCATATGAATATTGAGGGTACTTTTCTGAACACATTTATAGTCACACATAATGCATTCGTACGGTTTCTCTCCTGTGTGCATTTTCATATGTTTATTGAGGGTACCTTTTACAGCACATTTATAATCACACATACAACATTCATGCGGTTTCTCTCCAGTGTGCGTTTTCATATGAATATTGAGGGTACTTTTTTTAGCACATTTATAGTCACACATACTGCATTCATACGGTTTCTCTCCAGTGTGTGTTTTCATATGTTCATTGAGGGTACCTTTTTGAGCACTTTTGTAGTCACACATACTGCATTCATACGGTTTCTCTCCAGTGTGCGTTTTCATATGTTTATTGAGGGTACCTTTTACGGCACATTTATAATCACACATACAACATGCATACGGTTTCTCTCCAGTGTGCATTTTCATATGAATATTGAGGGTACTTTTCTGAACACATTTATGGTCACACATAATGCATTCGTACGGTTTCTCTCCTGTGTGCATTTTCATATGTTTATTGAGGGTACCTTTTTGAGCACATTTATAGTCACACATACTGCATTCATACGGTTTCTCTCCAGTGTGCGTTTTCATATGATTATTGAGGTAATCTTTTCGAGTACATTTATAGTCACACATACTGCATTCATATAGTTTCTCTCCAGTGTGCGTTTTTATATGTATATTGAGGTTACCTTTTTTAGCACATTTAAAGTCACAAATACTACATTCATACGGTTTCTCTCCAGTGTGCGTTTTCATATGAATATTGAGTTTATATTTTTTAGCACTTTTATAATCACACAAACTACATTCACATGATTTCTCTTCAGTTTTCACTTTAATATGTAAATCCATTTTGATCTCCAGTCTCGTTAACTTTGCAAAAGAACTTAGTAATATTGTGTACAAATTTCCGGCAGATGTAAATATATAAAAAATGCACCATATCACAACTAAGATTGCAATCAAATGGACATTACTGGAATCACCAATTCAACTGGAGCAGCTATGCCAGCGACTGAAAGACATTCTGATTCATGGTGGTGAGTCGGCTAAGATAGTTGTCGTGGGAAATCCACTACATGCCCGCACTTAGTATATGATTTCTATTGTTTTTGTGCCCAAAGGATGATATGCATATAACTCTCACAAATCAAAATGGCACTTTGTGATTGTCAAAAGGCACTTTGTTGTTCTCAGGTACAAATTAGTTACTCAATATTTATAGTCCACTGCCTTCTGCTTCTCTTGAGATTATATCAATGAGCAAGTGGATATGTTAAGTGCTTTTATATTTCCACAGTGTGTGTGTGCATATTTAGGATTGATACTCGCTCCTTTAAAATTTATATCTGAATCAATAATGTGTAAGTCAGTATGGTGCAAACGTTCGGACAAGTTGTCTGAGGGTTGTATGTTCACAACAAGTTAATAACTAGTGGTATGTCTCTTCAGCAAGACTCTGTCTTGTTGGGAGCCACTGCTGAGTCAGATATTCTGACACTGCACTGTAGTGTGTAAACATTACTGTGTTTAGGTGTGAAGGGCATTGTATCAAGTGAATTCACTGAGGGAAGGAGATATAAGAACTCGGAGTAACAATCACAGTCAAATCAAGTAGTTTGAGTATGGTGACTGCTACTGTAATGGACAGGCATGACGCTTACCATCAGGTGGGCGATTTGTAGTCTCGTCACTTCATAAAAAAAACATACATTTGAATATCTAATCTGTTTTTATAGAAGCAGGAACTTTACGTTTGTTTGAGATGCAGACTTGAAAAACCTATGTAAATTAGGGTTCATGTTGAAATATAAAGATTTGACCAAGGACTAGACTCATACAATAGAATACATTTAACCTCTAAACACTGAGTTTGTGAGGTGCTGATGCAAGTGCAACAGATGTGCATATTGGCACAGATGATCTTAACTTCAACTTCTTTTTCTTTTTTTCAACTTGTTTTTTCTTTTTTTGATCACAGATGATCTTAAGCAGTTAAATAAAATTATCTCATTACAAAATATTGCAGAGAAACCTTTTATTAGGTAAATAGGTAATCTTCATTTATAGGGTCTCAACATTTTTTTATTGATGGGGTTTTTCTTGTTTTTCTGGTAGACTAGCCATTGACCACTTACCCCAACTGATGCTAAGTGATGATGCAGTCGAAGATTTTGTTCAAGCTAGTAATGAGTTACTGGCTCTCAAGGACAGCTGTTTTATGCAACAATGTTTTATATTAGGTACATATACAATCATATGTTATTTTGTTTTATTTTTATAGTGATTTATCAAATAAGTATTACATACCTTAGTAGGTACTGTAAAAAACTTTCACCTCAAGCAAAGCAAATTTTTATCAATGCGTCCTTGAGCAGCGTCATCGCGGCTTTTGTCGAAAACTAGATATTTTTTTTGTGTTTATAATTGTTTATAACATTTTTGTCCGAGTCACATCAGAAGGGAAAATCTTGTATGGTGTTTTAAATTTGGTGTATTATGTACATATCTGAAACAATGAAAAAATATCTTAGACATACATAATAAATAAAGCAAAAACAATGTTGTAATATATTACTTAGGGTCCATTTCAGAATGTCCTTATAATGTTCCAGGGTGCTAACAAACACATAAATTAACTGAATTATATAAATGTCGGTCTACAAGCACGGTAATGTTATCTATACAGTAGTGTAACTCGGCTCTGTCTTCGAAATAAGTACCTACAGCCGCGCTGTAGGTACGTAAACATGCGATAGGGCTGCCCGCCTCCAGCATTTTAAAAAATAAGTACATTTGGCTACTTTGTGTTTCTATTTAATTTTGTGATTATAAATATACTTTTTTTATATAAACAAATAAAATACTCTGTGAATTGAACAGATAGTGTTCACTAAAACTGCGTGTTGTTTTCTTGACCAGTAGGTAGATTTAAACAAAAAACCATGTTTATGTTTGAATAAAAAATCGCTCTTAAAAATTGGCGACCGAAAAATATTTGTGAGACGTACGAAATGCTTTATTATTATATTTGAAGGTGTTAAAAATCCACATTCTAATACTTAATTACCTGTAATATTATTATAACTTGCTTATAACTACTATTTCACTCGCGTCAATCACTCCTAATTGAGTCATTTTTTTCGCTGGATAAAAGGAAATACTTGTCCATTAAAAAGACACACATTACGTACCGTCAACTATATGTAGACTATAAAAACATTTTTATTTACTCGCAAGTAAAATTGTTTTATAGTATTAAGTAAAATTATTTTATAGTATTACCTTTCAGTTTCCAGGTAATCAAAAAAGTTATCTCTGGATGCGTTTTTGACGAATTCATGTACCTAACTTAAAACAGCACAATATATCTTACTCGTCATATTTTATATGTAAATATGTACTTGAACAATTTTTGGTGAAAATTCGCGCGGTTATTGTTAAAAAACAACAAACCATTCGCTCGTCACTGCGGCGTAGTCACGACACTCGAGACTGTCTGCGGTACGAGCGCAGTCCGAGATCGAGGCGCGTAGGTATAACTCGCGTTTCGTCCGTTTCTATGAAGTTGAAATACTGTATAGATAACATTACCGTGCTACAAGGTCGATATAGACATGGAGCGGGTTTCACAATCATCTTTCAAACAGATTTATCTTCCAAGTGAGTTATAAAAACATTGAGCTGGCAACGCCACGCGCTGCATTGGTTCGTTTCAGTTTTTATAACTATCTCTTTGAAGAAAAATGTATTGTTTCAAAATTACATTCTGCAGGATTTTTTTGCCAATATTATATTACTTTATTTTTTTATTCAAAATGATTTTAAAACGTGCTTTCCCTTAAAATCATCATCTTTCTACCACTATCCCACTGTATGTGGGTTGGTATAAGTACATATTATGTCTTTTTCTAACAACATACAGTGATTTGAAATACATAGATTAGTTATATCCGAACACCACTGCTCTAAAAGCTTACTAGAATTTACCTATCTACATACCTACGCATATGTACGAGTATATGCAGTTTGTAATGACAAGGAAAGAACGTTCAAATATTATGCGCCATAACTGTTGTAAGAAAGAGATAAATAAGCAATTCGTGTTACCACCGAACCGCCACGAGACGTTCCGATCACCATTATGCTGCGATCTCTTTCACTCTCTCACACCAAACGATACACATATCTCGCTCATCCATCTCATTGAGATTAGTTCCTAAGATAAAACAATATGACGATATTTTCTATTTCAACAATAAAAGCAATAATTACGCGTGAAATGAAACAGTTTTCTTATCTCTCACAGTGCCTGTATAATTGGTGCAGAGTCTAAAGACACAAGGAAGGCATATTGTCCACACATTATTCCTAAAAAACACGATTAGCGGCGATGTATTCACCGGACGCTCGGAAGTGCAAGACTGGTAGTGACTCAGGTAATTACACTGAATTCGTCTAGTAAATATGGAGGCCATACAACTCATCTACAGGTAAAACAATCTTAGACAACATAGTATTTAGACAATCACAATGACATTATTAAATATAGGTATGTTTAAGCTAAAACAAAAATCTACAAGGATATAATGATAAAGAACCCTATTGTGTGTGTGTGTAAAATGTGCAGCAACACCCTACTCACGTCTACACGAGAAATGTTATGTTGCTCATTTGCACAACTCCCATATGAACAACAGGAGGCAGCGTGTTCTATATTAGCATCTCATGTGGCTTGAAAGTGTTATTGGCTTGGAAAGAATTTAAAATCATGACAATCCTGATAGCCATCATCCAAATAGCCATGTCTTCTGTATTGAGGAAGATACCTGAACAACTAATAAAACCTCAACTTTAATGGTTAATTGAAAGTAGAAATCTGTTACCTGAATCTTAATATGGTTTTCGAAAAGGCGGAGGCACTTTAGATGCTTAATTTTTATTTGTTACTGATATAAGACTCATTTTCAAACATCAAATTAAAAAAAAAGGTTTTGATTTCAACTTTGAAAGAAAGTGTGTGAATTTTCATGTGAGATTTTGAGACCAGGCTTTAAAATTGATATAATTCAGGTTTTTATTGAAGATGGGCTAAACCTAACATCAATCAGCTAATTTATCATTTAAAGGTAACAACATAAAAAAAAACTCCTATATTAACCAAAAACAATATGGGATCCCATCTAGTCGACAAAAATCTTTAAGAGAAGAAAGCACATGACACAATTTCTGCAAAGAAAATGGAAGGAAACTTGCATGTGTAACAAATGTGACAAAGAATTAAAACCATTGCGGGACAAATGGGCGGCCAGTCTATCCATATACTTCAAACTAATTTATACAATTAGGGTGATGAGGGGTTCCCTATAAGATCCAAGTAACTTGCATATTGACATCCATGAGAGGAATTAACATGAGGAGAAATAGTTAAGCAGTAATTTTTACACCTCACTTAATTTGTTTGGGCTGAGACAAAACTGTACTGTTACATATTTCCAAACTTTTCATTCAGTCATGCTCTCACAATACAGTTCCTTGGGCGATGCCCCGTCCACCCACTGGACTTTCCCACTGGTGGGTGGACGGGGAATTCAAGTTTCCCCGTCCACCCACTGCACTAGAGTTGGAACCAAATCAACTACTTCATCGATATTACAAATAATATATATTTTTGCTACTGGATTAACTCCTAAGTAAGGCTTTAGATGTGACAGCTGTCAAAGTGACAGTTGATGTTGCAGTTTTCATTTTCGTTTCTTGTTTGGGGTTTTTTAAACTAATCTATAAATATAGATAGCTTTGACGTGTGACAGCTGTCAAAGTGACAGTTTATGTCAGATAGACAAGTTTGATTTGTGACAGGTGTCAAAGTGACGTTGGTGTCGTATTTTAAGTACTTTATTATTTTTCATTTTCATGACATCTATCAAACTTTCATAGATCTCATAGAGATCTTCATTTCAGATGACAGCTGTCAAATTAAAATGGGGTTTATCTCGGAAACTATTGACGCTAGTCTACTAGTTTCTTCACAGATATGATAGATCTCATAGAGATCTTCATTTCGGATGACAGCTGTCAAATTTAAAAGTGTTTTATCTCGGAAACTATTGACGCTAGTCTACTAGTTTCTTCACAGATATGATAGATCTCATAGAGATCTTCATTTCGGCTGACAGTTGTCAAATTTAAAAGTGTTTTATCTCAACAACTATTGATCCTAAACTACTAGTTTCTACACAGATATGATAGATCTCATAGATATCTTCATTTCGGATGACAGCTGTCAAATTTAAAAGTGTTTTATCTCGGCAACTATTGATGCTAGACAAATAGTTTCTTTACAAAAGTGAAAGGTCTCATGGAGATCTTCTTTTCAGATGACAGCTGTCAAATTTAAAAGTGCTTTTTCTCGGTAAATATTGTCCTAATAAAAACAAATACATTAAAAGTATTCTAAGAAAAAACTGACTTAGTGTTTTAATAAAACACTTAATTTTTTTGGCCTAATTAGGGTATATACAGCATGCTTTGTGCTACCAAAAGTAAGAAGTGTCACAATATTGAGTCCTTTGTCTTGCAAGGGTTCGATATGTTTCTTATATATCTTGGTCACAGGGTCGTCTGATATATATACTTATTTTGTTGCATTGTCAATTGCTAATGCGACGTCAGTTTGCGATTCATTAGATATACAGTTTACCATATAGAACTGATCTTTTGTTAAATGGCCACCCTTTAATTATATTGGAATTTCATGATAAGAAAAACTATCTTGTTAGGTATAATATATAATAACATAACCGAAGAAATTAGTTTTACATACGTGGGATATACATATGCCATTAAGTGTTTATGTATTCATGTCTGTAAGTAGTTAAAATTAATAAAGTAATAATCCAATAGCGATTGTTTTCCATAAAACATTGTCGTATCAATAATTATTTAGGACCAGACCCACGGTTTTTTTATACCCATTATAACTACCACCCACCTTGGTAGTATGATAGGTTTTTGTATGTGATAGCGCCAAAAAGTAATTATTTTATGTCTTCGATTCGGACTGTATTATGTTAAGGAAAAATAGTACACACAGCAAAAAAAGGGGCGGGAATAAAGAATGACGAGGGAATGCAAGCCTACCAGACAATCCAGGAGCAGCCAGGTAGTAGAACGGCACGATATCACACACGCCGGCGGGACCGCCACGCGGTCTTCTTCAGCAGACACTGCAATCCTTTCACCTTTTATCACTGATGTGCTATCACGTCACGCTATCACTAGGAATTTATAAAGAGCACAATGCTCTGGGTTTAAAGTTTATTTATACGTAGTTTATAATATTATTTGCGGAGCGTTATAATTTGTCAGCCGAGCGGGCGACGGGTGAGTTCAATACTAGTTTCATTTCTTCACGCCAGGTGGCACTAGTGCACTATACCAAGGGCGGATGGCGGCAATTTTGCTTGCATTTAAAATGGTGAGGATGTATGGGGAGAGGGAATGTACTATTCATATTAAGTCGTGACGTTATTTATGTTTTCTGGCGTTACCATACACCCCTCCTTAAAGGGTCACCTTTAAAGACAGTCATAAAATAAGAGAGCGTTAAACACGCGTTAATTGAAGCGGGACATTAATTATTAATAGAAATTATAACTTATGAAATATTCAGCGATGCAGTAGATGTATGATACAAACTATACGTTAACTTAAAATTAAATACTTACTAAAAGTCTTATTGCCTTGGCAGCGGGCATAAACGCACGACTGGACGGAGATAAGTTCCCTTGACGGTTCTCACTGAAACTACGCGTACGATACCGTCTTTAGAGTTAGGGTGAACCTGCTCTACTATCGCCAATGGCCAGGAAATGGGCGGTGCATTATCGTCAATTACTACCACGACAGTGCCGGGAGTAATAGGTGCGGAAGGAGTATTCCATTTTTGCCTTACTTGTAAGCCGTGCAAATATTCCATTCGCCAACGGTGCCAAAAAGACTGAACTAATCTGTCCAGGAGAGAATGCCTATGAAGTAAGCTGGCAGGGTCAGATTTTACTTCTGGAGCAGGAAAGGAGAATAGCGGAGCGGTATGTAAGAAATGACTCGGCGTTAGAGCGGAAGGCTCAGCGGGATCAGAGCTCAGTACTGTCAGCGGTCGCGAGTTAAGTAAGCACTCAATCTGAGTGAGAACAGTACAGAGTTCCTCATAAGAGAGAAGTTGTTGTCCAACAGTACGAAAGAAATGGTTCTTTAGAACCTTAATCATACTCTCCCAAGCACCACCTGTATGAGGTGCCCTGGGACAGATGAATTTCCAAGTAATGCGACTCTCAGCATACTCCTGTTCTAGCTTCGGTCGATACTCCTCGTTAAGAAATTTATAGAGGTCGCGGAGGTACGAGTCAGCGCCGCGAAAATTTGTTCCATTGTCGGAATACATAAACTGTACCGGCCCTCGACGTGAGAGAAAACGTTTTAGGGCTGCGAGGAAGCTGGGAGTGCTGAGGTCTGTGGCCACTTCGATGTGGGCAGCGCGCGTGGTTAGGCAAGTAAACAGGCAAAGGTATGATTTCTCCTTGTGGACACCACGGCGGCGCAAAGGGGTGTAAGTTACCGGGCCCATATAATCACAGCCACAATGCGTAAAAGGCTTGTCAACTTGATGAGTGCGGGTATCGGGTAAGTCAGCCATTAGCGGGTAAGTTGAACGTGGTTTAAGCCGGAAGCATACATTGCACAAGTGGATTCGTTGTCTCACAATGCGTCTAGCAGACAGGATCCAGAATTTTTGGCGTATAAGCGACATCAACATTTCTGGTCCAGCGTGTAAGTATTTTAAATGGTAATAATCAATGATCATATTTACGACGTGATCACTGCGCGGTAATATAACCGGATGCTTGTGTGCATAGTCCAGGTTGCTATTATTGAGCCGTCCTCCAACGAGAATCAACTCATTATTTACAAATGGTCGTAAGCGATTCAAAGCTGGAGAACATGTTTTGTTATTAAGAATACTGGAGTATTCCTATGCAAAGTGTTGGCTTTGCACAGCGCGCAGTATTTTATTTTCAGCGAAATTTAAATCATCAGCAGTCACTGCTATGGTGCTGCGGCGGGGCAATAATTTTGTGAACTTACAAACGTATACAATTATACGAAGAAGTTTACTCCAAGAGGAGATTCGGAGAGCGAGTTCGTATAAAGCGCAATGCTTTAAAGGCGTGCACACAGTGTGCGTTAAAACCTTTTGTTCAGGTACATCCTTAACAGCTTGAATATCCAAGCTCCTAAGAGGCCACTCAGACGTATTTAATGTAGCCCATGATGGTCCATGCAACCATAGAGGGTGCGACATTAACTTTTCCGGCAAAATACCTCGACTGAGTATATCTGCGGGATTATCTGCGCTGTAACAGTGGTAAAAGTTGTCAGCCGATACGTTGTCAGTAATCTGAACAACGCGATTGGCGACAAACGTTTGCCATCTGTGTGGTGAGTTCTTTATCCAATATAGCGCGACCATAGAGTCAATGAATGCGTAAGTCTTTATTGGAATGAGACGAGAATAATCATCTCGAACCTTACGTAGCAGTTTTGACAGTAAAACTGCTTCGCAGAGCTCAAGGCGAGCAATGGATATTGGCTTAGTCGGAGCAACTTTAGTCTTCGCGCATACCAGGCGGACAGTATTACCAGCAGCAGTACTCACATGGATGTATATAACGGCTCCGTATGCGCTCTCACTGCTATCGGAGAAGGCCAAAAGAGTTACGTCACAGTCCCCAGTCACGCCGACATGACGCGGAATACGCGGAATATAAGTTGTTGAGAACTGGTAACTCCTTGCAGAATTGCTTCCATATCTTAACTATATGTGGCGGCGGTGTATCGTCCCAGTCTAAGTTAAGTTGCCAAAGTTGTTTTATCAATAATTTAACGAATTCGACCGCAGGAGCAACAAAGCCCATTATATCCCACAGACGGGCGACAGTTGACAAGATCGAACGCTTAGTGCAGATCGCATCAGTGGCGGCCGCGGTTATCTTAAAATAGAATGAGTCATCATCCGTGGACCACTGCAAACCTAATATTTTATGCTGCATATCTTTATCAAACTCTACTTCAGCTGGAATTTTGTGTGAAGCTGGAATATTGTCCAAGACAGCCCTGCAGTTGCTGTTCCACTTAACAAGGTCCCATTGTGCACATTTAAACAACTCAATCAGCTGTTGTGACGCCAAGATCGCTTCTCGTTCACTGGGAAGCGAGAAGGCAAAGTCATCCATATACAACGAGGTAGTCGCAATGCTACTCGCGAGCGGATATTTCGCGCCATCATCCTCAACTAGCTGTCTGACCGTGCGAAGAGCATGATAAGTGCTAGAACATATGCCAAAGCATACGCGATTTACGTGGAACATGGTTAAAGGATCTTCTGGTCGGAAGCGGTATAAGAAGCACTGATATCGGCGATCAGCTTCGCGCACCATGATTTGAAGAAACTGTTGGCGACAATCTGCAGTCATTGCTACGGCGTGTAAGCGGAAATTCAAAATTATTTGAAATAAGTCGCCTTGCAGATTCGGACCTGAGTGCAGTATGTCATTCAGTGCGCGGCCGCCACAGCTGGGCCTGCTACTGGCATCCATGACGATGCGCAGTCTAGTTGACGTTTTATCCTCACGTATGACTGGATGATGCGGTATGATATATATAGGAGTAGGGTCATCACTGTCGTACGAGGGCGCGGGAGAGATATAATTTTTAGCTAGATAATCTTTAATGACGTCATCATATGCCAGCCTCAATTGAGGTGAAGCTTCTAGTTTTCTTTCTAAACACATGAAACGCCTGCGTGCGGTTTCAAAAGAATTTCCTAGGGAATACACATCCTCATTAAATGGCAGGCCGACTACTTATCTACCATTTACGGGATCACGAGTCGTTGTTGACTTGTAAAATAATTCACATTCAACATCGGCGGGAGGCTGAATGGGCGGCACGGCGGGCAGCTCTTCAAGCTCCCAAAATCGCCTGACTAATGAGTCAATAGCGGCAGGCTCTTGAGCGAGGGAACATGTCAAGGCCTGGTTAGTATGAAGCGTAGGTATAGCAGGTACGGAACCCATTATGATATATCCTAATACGGTACATAGCGCAGGGGGCACCGACGAGTCGTGCGGAGCATGAACTACACCGGGGAGAAATAGGTGCGGGAAAAGTGAGGAACCTATCAATACATCAATTTCACTAGGCACCCCGAAACTCCCATCAGCTAACTGTAAACCCGATAAGTGCGATAAGGCGGAGGTGTCTACCACAGCGGTGGGCAATAAATCGGTAATTTGATCAACAATAAGCGGTGAAATATTATAATGAATATTGTTGTCAAAGCGAGAATGTATTTTTAAATTCACTGATTCGGTTTTAATTAGCTTCTCAACACCACCAAATCCTTTAACGATAGTAGGTTTCGTATATTGCAGTGGAATACCTAATTTATCGCTGCATTCCTTGCGGATGAAGTGACTTTGGCTGGCTGAATCCAGCAGAACGCGAATAATATGTCTAGTGCCGTTACCATCATAAACGGCGACCTGTGCGGTAGATAATAATATTGTAGACATATTATTGCGCGAGGACACATCTACTGATAAGCATGAACTATCAGTAGATGTGTACGTAGCGCACAACGCTACGTCCGAGCGCGCAGCCCGGGCATAAGATGGTTGTGACGTAGGAGGTGCACCAGAACGCAGCACAGCTGAGTCACCGTTCTGCTGCGTATCACATTGTAAAGAACTTGCAGCAGGAGGTTGTTTCGAGAGCACAGGTGCTATTGTAGGCTCCGTAGCCTTGAAATGTAATAAAGTGTGATGCCTCTGTTTACAAACGCGGCAATTAGAATTAGATGAGCAATTAGACACTTTATGATGTAAGCTGAGACAATTCACACACGCATTATTGTCCTTCACACATTTAAAACGCTCCTGAGGGGACATCCTTTTAAAATCAGCGCATTTAAATAAGTGCTGATGTGCTATATTACTGCAAAGGCATTTGCAAGCGGAATGATCAGTTGATGTACTGACGTAAGTTTGGTACTTAGGCGGCGAAGCATTATTACGTTTACTATTGCTTTGACGCACACTATTTACATTCGAGTTTGTTTGAGTACGTTCAAGAACCTTAGCGCGGGTTTTTATAAATTCAACAAAGTTTTCAAAGCTAGGTATCGTCGAAGAACAACTCAACTCAAAGGCGCGGACAGTATCAGAGTCTAGTTTCTTGAACGCAATATGAAGTATTATTAAATCAGTAAGATTGTCTAACTTAAGATTTTTTAAAGCGCGCACTGCACTTGTGAAGTTATCTGTAAATAAATCAAAGTTGCTCGCGGAGGCAGACTGCAAAGGTTTGAACTCAAACATTTGATTTAAATATGCGGTGGCGAGTGTTCGCTTATCTTCATACTTATCAGTTAGCGCTTGTAGGAACAAATTATAATTCTCTGGACTTGGAGTAATACCAGCGCATACTAATCGAGCTTTGCCTGTCAACTTACCGATCAGGTAATACAGTTTCTCGGCATCCGTGAGGGATGGATTATCATGCACGGTTTGCTTAAAACTCGCATAAAATAGCGGCCATGAACGAATATCACCCGAAAATTCGACTAATTGAATAGAAGGCAAAGAAGGCCGATGCGACGGTATACGCACGTTCGATTCCTGGCACAGTAACGACGGTAAACATTGAGACTGTATTCTTTTAATTCTGCTATATAAAGACTCGAAAGCCACGAGACTATTATAGTCAGCTTTAGCGGTGGGAGTTAACGTCAACAACCGAGAATTATAATCGTCTAAAATTTGCACAAATTGCTCACGTAATGAATCGACTTGTGATGTTTCGTCAAGAAATCTTTCTCTGTTCGCGGTATTTGTAAGAACATCAGAGGACTGATCATACATATTTTGAACTATCTGGAAGATAGCTTCACGTTTGGCTTGTATCATACATAACTGCATATCTTGCGGTTCATGTTTATCGCAATCGCTGTCATCTGTTATAGGTTTCTTAGGAGGCATTATGTTATAATGATAAGTAAATAAAGGTCAGTATAAAACGGAAGAATTAAGTTGGTTACTGAATGTACGCACGATTAACGTAGCGCTGACCTCCGGTCGGATAATATCAACCGATCCGAGCGCACGTAGCTGAGATGAAATGTAATATATAAGTATGATGGAGGTAGAATTAAATCTGCAATCTTCGCAGTGAATAATTATTATACAGAATCTCTTATCAGATTGTTAAGAGCATGCCTGATAAGGGCGGATGGTTATATTATGTTTTATGTAAAGGAACATCCGGCTCGAAGGACCACCAAATGATAGCGCCAAAAAGTAATTATTTAATGTCTTCGATTCGGACTGTATTATGTTAAGGAAAAATAGTACACACAGCAAAAAAAAGGGGCGGGAATAAAGAATGACGAGGGAATGCAAGCCTACCAGACAATCCAGGAGCAGCCAGGTAGTAGAACGGCACGATATCACACACGCCGGCGGGACCGCCACGCGGTCTTCTTCAGCAGACACTGCAATCCTTTCACCTTTTATCACTGATGTGCTATCACGTCACGCTATCACTAGGAATTTATAAAGAGCACAATGCTCTGGGTTTAAAGTTTATTTATACGTAGTTTATAATATTATTTGCGGAGCGTTATAATTTGTCAGCCGAGCGGGCGGCGGGTGAGTTCAATACTAGTTTCATTTCTTCACGCCAGGTGGCACTAGTGCACTATACCAAGGGCGGATGGCGGCAATTTTGCTTGCATTTAAAATGGTGAAGATGTATGGGGAGAGGGAATGTACTATTCATATTAAGCCGTGACGTTATTTATGTTTTCTGGCGTTACCAGTATGGCCATTTCACATCTACTTACAGGAAATAAAAATCATGTTTTTTTAATGCCTAATAGCTTAGCCTTTGATCACGATCTCACCTGATGGTAAGTGATGATGTGGTCGAAGGTGTTGTTCAGGCTAACCAAGAATTACTGGCTCTCAAGGACAGCTGCCGTTAAGTGCTTGGTGTCAGATTTTCTACTTTAGAGTAGTTGCTAGCCACACATTCGCAAAATGCACTACCACCACGCGTAATATTTTTAAATGATGTATATGAAAATTATTGAAATTTGATGTCACATAATTCATTTTGATTTTACATTTGGTGGACAATTGACCTAAACAAATGGTACCTAAAAATTTAATTAAGACGAAAAACTGTCAAAGTGGTTTTTGATGTTGTATTTTACCTATCAGTGCTTTCAAGTTTGACAGATGTCATGCGAAATGAAGATCTCTATGAGATCTATCATACCTCTGAAAAAACTAGTAGTCTAGGATCAATAGTTGCCGAGATAAAACACTTTTAAATTTGACGGCTGTCATCCGAAATGAAGATCTTTATGAGATCTATCATATCTGTGAAGAAACTAGTAGTCTAGGATCAATAGTTGCCGAGATAAAACACTTTTAAATTTGACAGCTGTCATCCGAAATGAAGATTTCTATGAGATCTATCATATCTGCGAAGAAACTAGTTGTCTAGGATCAATAGTTGCTGAGATAAAACACTTTTAAATTTGACAGCTGTCATCCGAAATGAAGATCTCTATGAGATCTATCATATCTGTGAAGAAACTAGTAGACTAGCGTCAATAGTTTCCGAGATAAAACACTTTTAAATTTGACAGCTGTCATCCGAAATGAAGATCTCTATGAGATCTATCATATCTGTGAAGAAACTAGTAGACTAGCGTCAATAGTTTCCGAGATAAACCCCATTTTAATTTGACAGCTGTCATCTGAAATGAAGATCTCTATGAGATCTATGAAAGTTTGACAGATGTCATGAAAATGAAAAGTAATAAAGTACAAAAAATACGACACCAACGTCACTTTGACACCTGTCACAAATCAAACTTGTCTATCTGACATAAACTGTCACTTTGACAGCTGTCACACGTCAAAGCTATCTATATTTATAGATTAGTTAAAAAAAACCAAACAAGAAACGAAACTGAAAACTGCAACATCAACTGTCACTTTGACAGCTGTCACATCTAAAGCCTTACTTAGGAGTTAATCCAGTAGCAAAAATATATATTATTTGTAATATCGATGAAGCAGTTGATTTGGTTCCAACTCTAGTGCAGTGGGTGGACGGGGAAACTTGAATTCCCCGTCCACCCACCAGTGGGAAAGTCCAGTGGGTGGACGGGGCATCGCCCAGTTCCTTAGCGCTCTTCCTATCTGCCACGGCTACCATACACTCTCAATCTCACCATGGAGGAGATCTATGAGTTACATTTTTACAGGAAATTAATGTGTAATAGCTGTATGTATGTATACAATTTATAAGTGAGCTGAGATATTCATTCAAAGAATAGGGAAAAGTGACAGAAAGTTCAGATATAAAGTTTCAAGCTTCAATCATAAAAATGTTTTAACATAAGTGCTTACCAGGTTGCTACCATAAGTGGAGGCTTAATTTTACCAAGTCATTGAGGGAGCTAAGCTAGCTGATACTGAGCTAAGGTTAAATTAACAGTGCTAACCCATTCTTGGTTTGGTAGAGGATATTGAATTTAATAGAAATGCCTTTAATATGCCCTTTGTTTTATTTCTAAAGATACTTTTCATCATTATTTTGAATTTAAAATATCATATGCGGCGGTCACAAAATATTCTTCATCCAATTATCAAAAACAGACTCCGATTGTTTCGAATGTAAGTTGTGTTTCGGCAACACAGAAGTAAGATGGGCGGTGGATGTACATAATCATCTAAGACCGTAATAAGGACCCACATAGTCAGCACTCTGTATCTATTTGTATGTTATTTTGGCTGTCAATCCATCTGTCTGCAGTACATCTTCTGTCTTTCTATCCGGTTGACATTCAGTCTATCTTTTGTCTATCAGTTCATGGCCGGAAGACACTGTTAGGTGTTTGGCGACAGATTTTCTACTTGAGGGTGGTACTAGCCATAAGGGCATACATGACATTCCCTACCACCATGCTATAACGTTCATCATGCTTAGTTTTTGATTATTTAATATAAACTGTATATTTGTATTTGTACAAATAACTTGTGATATTACAATTTGAGTTATGTCAATGATACATAATTTCAGTTGGATGTATATTGAGTATGTAAGTATGTGATAATATTTTAATTCAGAGGGTTTTTTACAGTAATAATATACTCTGAAATATAAGTACCTGGGTACTAAAGTTACAGTACTTCCTATTTCACACTGATATATATTTAAACTTCAGGTACTTTTAGTTATTTATTTCTACAAATTATTTCACGAGTAACATATTATAAGCTACCAAACGCCGCCATATTTTCCAGAGAGAGAGAGAGAGAGAGCAAAAAGGGTGCGAACAGTACAGCTTTAGGCTGCGTTCTGAAATGGATTATACATCACACTCTTCCCCACTTAATTGAAACTCATTATAAAATGTGAATTAGTAGATTCAAAATCATGACTAATTCAAATTCAAATATTTATTGGCCTTATAACGGAGAATGTTACATTGGGCAAGTCATGTTTACAATAAAATTTAAATTAAATCATATTCAATTAGAAATAACATAAATACAACCTTTTTTAAGAAAATTATCAAACAATAATATATATATATATAATTTTCTTAAAAAAGGTTGTATTTATGTTATTTCTAATTGAATATGATTTAATTTAAATTTTATTGTAAACATGACTTGCCCAATGTAACATTCTCCGTTATAAGGCCAATAAATATTTGAATTTGAATTAGTCATGATTTTGAATCTACTAATTCACATTTTATAATGAGTTTCAATTAAGTGGGGAAGAGTGTGATGTATAATCCATTTCAGAACGCAGCCTAAAGCTGTACTGTTCGCACCCTTTTTGCTCTCTCTCTCTCTCTCTGGAAAATATGACTTAGATGAAGGATATGTAATTTTGACTTGGAATAGGTATATTATACCTATTCCAAGTCAAAATTACATATCCTTCATCTAAGTCCAAATTATAATAATCAATGAATGTCAAAAACTAATTAATGCCTTAAAATCTATACAATACATGTCATATTATAAAATTATATATTACTACCTACTCTTTTAGCGTCATCAAATTATTTATGAAAAGCACATATAAAAGATAAAAATGACATGGAACGTACACAAGAAATTAGAATTATACATTAAAGGCCGTCAATTTTGTAACCATTTAATATTACTCATAATTATCATTAGACTTGAACATTGACAAAAATGAAGATTGTGTTAGACGCAAACCCATAAATTCATTTACTGAATAAAAGGGATTTATTTCAAAAAACTGTTTCAATACCCTTTTAAAGTCGTTAATATTTAATTTCGTTACATTATCTGGAAGCTGATTATACATTGATATTTTATTATAGATGCCTTGTCTCTGAACTTTTTTTAATTTAGTTTTATATTTGACTAGTTTTTCTTTATTGCGTAAGTTATAATTATGCACATCTTTATTTTTAATCATATTAATTTTGTTGTCATGTATTTCTAATAGGCTGTTGAAGATATATAGTGAAATAACTGTCATTATTTGGTTATTTTTAAAATGATTTCTAACCGAAGTGCGTTTTGGTAGTCCAAACATTATACGCAAGGCCCTCTTTTGACATTAAAGGACTTTTTGTACCTCTGTAGCGTTCCCCCAAACAGTAATGGCGTACCTAACCATGGATTGAATATAAGCGTAGTAAACGGACAGAAGGGACTTTCTGTCTAAAAGCGGCTTGAGTTTAAGTAGCGCATAGTTGGCACTAGCCATTTTCTTGCATAGTTTTTCTATGTGTGACGTATGGCTCAGTGTGTAGTCAACTGTGTAACCCAAAAACGTTATTTTTATTTTTACGACTATGGTATTTCATAACAGCACTTTTATCAGTGTTTAAAATGATGCCATTTGCGTTAAACCAGTCATCAAGAATGCTCATTGCTTTATTAATTTTTATATCTAATTCAATTTTAGATTTATCACTAAAACCTACGTGTGTATCATCCGCAAATAAACTGATAAAAGTCCAATCCGGCATACAATGAACAAGGTCGTTGACATATTATATTAGAAATAGAATTGGGCCCAGAATGGATCCTTGTGGTATTCCTATGTCTACTGTCCTGTAATGTGAGTATATTCTAAATATAGATACCACTTGACTACGGTTTGCCAAGTAAGTGCACATCATGTTGAGTTCAGGACCTTCGAACCCGTAATGCTTTAGTTTAGATATCAATACATAATGTCGCAAACAGTCAAATGCTTTCCACAGAATATGCTTGCACATTTCTGCGACTTATCTAAGGCTTCGAGAATATAATAAACCACCGCTCTAATAGCCATCTCTGTTGAACGTCCTTTCCGAAATCCATATTGTGCGTTAGTAAATAGGTTATTGTCTTCAAAATAATTTACGATTCGTTTTTTAATAACTGTTTCAAGAATTTTAGAAATTATAGGTAAAATACACACTGGTCTGTAGTTACCCAGCTCCGAAGTTTCTCCTTTTTTGTGTAGAGGTATTACCCTACCAGTCTTAAGACAGTCGGGAAAAGTCCCTTTATCTATACAATCATTTATTGCAATGCAAAGTAGGTCAATTAGGTTTTCATTCTTCAGCATAACATGTTTCAATATTTTTGTGTTTATATTGTGAACTAGCTGTACCCGCGACTTCGTTCGCGATTGCCGTACCTGCAGACTAATTATTCACATTTGTGCACTGTTTATCTCATATTAAGCAACACTGGTCTGCTGTGAAGCAATCTTATTTTAGATTAGAGTAAACCATCGCTCAGAATGGAGCTTTCTACTTTGGATTTCAAAACTCCCGGGTTGTATTTTCCAGAAGACAGTAGTTAAGTAACTCAGAGAGTTCTTTCCCGGTTCGCACAATAAATGTTGAAGCAAAGTACCTTGTGCGTTTCTTTAGAATTTCGATTTTAAAACGGCGGTTTGTTTGACGGTAGATCGTTTTTTTTTATTTCTCATTCTCGGAAAGTAGTGTTTGTTTGATCTGAGTAGCGGGTGGGAGACGCTCCTTCCCACCTAAGGCCGGGAAAAACTCATAGTAAATGCTTCCTTCTCTTGGGCCGGAATGACTTGTAACCATGGTAACCATTGGTGTAAACAAAGTTATATGTCTAAGATTTTTCGTTGTAAAATACTCTGTTGTTATAAAACAATTAATAACAACTATGTTTGGCAGGGTTGTAACTAAATATAAGGTAAAAAGTGTAGGTTAAAAGAAACTAACTAAAACTTTCCCTAAATTTCATTGTTCTAACTCCTAGTGTATCTTTGTATCTTCTACTCATGTTTAATATTTTTAGTAAATATTTAGAAAAACTACTATTGTTTTACCCTTCTCATATTTTAAATGAAAAGTAGAGTGTTTTACACGGATGTAAGTCATCGATTCCTACTTGGACTATAGCCGCATTGATTTTAAAAAGGTACTGCTCATGTTATTAAAATTAAAATGAATAATATTTAAAAAACATACTATTTTTATATCGTTATTCCTATTATTTGTAGTGAAAAGCAGAGAGATTCCTATTCGGGCTATAGTCGCCCGTAAATATTCCAAACAAAATTTTACGTAAAATTTCACAAATAGTTCTAACCTCTCAATAAATTTTTAGTAAGTATGTTATTTTTTCAATGAATAATTTTATGGAAATCTATTTTTTTTAACTTTCTTTAAATTCGAAATGAAAAGTAGAGAGCTGACCGCGGGTGAAAGTTACCAATTCCTTTCGACCCTTGTATAACAATCTACTAAAGTTGTGCACTTCCAACTTTAAACGGATTAAATCACGTACATTTATCATTATTTATGTCCCGATAGTCACCCCGTGACCACGATCACTACAAAGTGTTTGAAACGTCGGGACAAAAATAATGATAAATATACGCGATTTAAACCGTTTAAAGCTGTTTAATTACTAAGTGTAACAATCGCGAAAACCTAAGACAACATTGTGCACTTCCATTGCGCAGTCTCCGAAATGTATCCGTCAAAAGAAAGATATGTAGTTTAAAAATCTGATTGTGGGGAATGTACCACATTTTAGAGTTTTATCGTAGCAAGCTTGCATAACTAAATAAGGGTGCCGTGCTACCCGTGGGGTGCCGGGGTGCCCGTGAGATGCCGGTCTGTCCGTGGGGTGTCGGGCTTCCCGTGGGGTTCCGGGCTGCCTGTGGGCTTAAGATGAGCCGTACGTTCAAGGGTTTCTCAACATTCCGCGGTTCAAGTTATTTAAAACGAAATATTTAGTTTGTGATATCTGTAATTTCTTAACTGCAAAACCGAGGACTTTGAAATATTTACGGGAAAATTATTAAATTACCACTATTGTAACAAAAAAATCATGATTGAAATCGGACTACGCGTTAATAAATTACAACTAAGTGTATATTTTGACTTTCATCCCCTCTCCCAAGGGAACCATACTGAATTTCGGGATAAAAAGCATAAATTATCATACCTCGTAGTATGAACTCAAATCATGCTAAGTTTCATTGAAATCCATTCAGTAGTTTTGGAGTGATGCGCGGCCGGGATACAGACAGACAGACAGACGGACAAAAATAAAAAAAATACAGTTTCGGCATATGTATCAGCTACAGAGAACTGTACATTTTTTTTTTCAAAATATCTGCCATGTGCAGTATTGGACCTGTTACAGGTATAAATAGATAAATGTAGGCGTCTTACCCCTCGCGCTTCCCTACCCGCCTTCTGCAACCTGTTATAGGTATAGATTACACTGATTAGTACGTAGGGAAGTTGTGCTTATCGTAATAAAAAAACTGTGTTTTATCGTTTGAAAATTCAGTCTTTTGGAGAGGTCCGACTACAGACCTATCAATTATATACGACTAGCTTTCCGGGCGCGGCTCCGCCCGCGCGTATGTCGGTTATCGCGCGAAAACATTAACCTCTTTTTGCGCAGTCGGATAAAAACTATCCTATGTTTTTTCCCGGGTCTCAAACTATCTCCATACCAAATTTCATTCAAATCGGTCCAGTAGTTTTGGCGTGAAAGCGTAACAGACAGACAGACAGACAGACAGACAGACAGACAGACAGAGTTACTTTCGCATTTATAATATTAGTACTGAAGTACTGATAAAGTGCAAACGCCAGCTTAAAATGAACCGTACGTTCAAAGGTTTTTGTACATTTGGGTGTCAAGTTATTTAGAACGTAATATTTAGGTTGTGATGTCTGTAATTTCTGAACTGCAAACCCGATGACTTTGAAATATTTACGTGATCATTTTTAAAGCACCGCTATTCTAATTAAAAAAATCGGCCAAGTGCGAGTCGGACTCGCGCACGAAGGGTTCCGTACCATTAGCTATACAACATTAGACTTCATATTTTAACCTTTTTAGGGTTCCGTACCCAAAGAGTAATAACGGGACCCTATTACTAAGACTTCGCTGTCCGTCCGTCCGTCCATCCGCCTGTCACCAGGCTGTATCTCAAGAACGGTGATAGCTAGACAGTTGAAATTTTCACAGATGATGTATTTATGTTGCCGCTATAACACACTGTAAATTTTTTTTTTCAAAATATCAACATTTTTTTATTGGTGCTATCACATTTCAAAACATTTAGATTAAAATCTCCTGCCAGTATGGTTTGCTTACCTTCCCGGCATAATTTGTGTAGCAATCTTGATAATAAATCAAAAAATAATGGAAGCTCTTGATCGGGTCTATAAATTGCTAGGACTACTACCTTAGGAGATTTTAAGTCAATTGCCGATATCTCAAAATTCATTTCAAATGATAAGTTATTTACACAACACATCGTAAACACATTTCAACTCCTTAAAAATTGTAATATGGTTATTTGGATTTTTTACGAATTTAATGTGCGGAGCCGATGTTTCTACTAGCGGCGACCAAGTATGACTAAGCATCACTATCACAATATGTGTGCACCTAGCTTTAAAACATAGAATAAGTTAAGCCTTGCTTGTTGCTCTCTTCCCCTCAGAATAACTAAAAACAATATAAGTATTATTGAAAACCGCAGATCCCATGGATATATCCATGGTGAGATCTTTCTTAGGAAAAATCAATTATTATGCTCATTTTCTTAATCATATGGCTACAATTGTGCCTTTTTATGAATGTACCAAATTAAAGAAATTAGAATGGACACAGAGTGTCAAAAGGCATTCAACTCAATTATACTAAAATTAGCCTCAGCCCAGAATTTGGACATTTTGATCCAGACTTGCCTCTAATTTTGTCATGTGACGCATCTGGTACGGGACTGGGTGCTGTGTTGTCTAATCAGGATCAATATGGTATTGTTAAGGCCTAATTTCACCATACCATGTTTGTTTACGCTAAATCAGGCATTAGCTAATGGGTCTTTAAAATTAACAGAGCTGTTACATCAGTCTACGTTCTATGAAGTTAACTGAATTAATCATCCATTAACAGTTGGTGGGACACTCGGTTCAGTTAACAGTCCGTTAAAAGGATTAACAAGGCGTCAAATAAATAACAGAGTATGGTGAAACTAGGCCTAAGCCTATTGCATTTGCCAGCAAGTAAATGCAGAAGAACAAAAGTATGCTACTATAGATAAGGAAGCTATGGCGATTATCTTTGGTGTGACTAAATTCTATAATTATACTTATGACAGAATCTTTGAATTAGAAACTGATAATGTAGCGTTGGTAAGAATATTTGGTCCTACCAAGGGTATTCCCAAAATGGCAGCAAAACGACTTCAACATTATGCAATTTTCCTATCTGCATTTACCTACCAAATTAGGCACATTAAGTCAAATTTAAATCCTGCTGATTTTCTGTCCAGGTCCAGTATGCATACAAGATGCATACTAATGTTGTTATTGAAAAATTGCCATTTCATGATTTATGCGTTAGTGCGGATATAAGCCAAATTCACCATGTGAACAACTCAAATTTAGAAAAATTAGATTGGAAAATTTTTCAGAAGGAAACAGCTAAAGATGTAACATTAACTATCACCCGGGGCGAAAGCAACTAAAAATAATATAATTGGAACTTTACCTCCCTCCACCATTATCTACTTAATTAGGAAGGTTATTTAAATAAACTTACTTAATTCTACGCCTTTCACTGAATAGTTTCGACATAAAGTACGTTAAAAATAGGTTTAGGTTTTTCTATAATTTACATTATTGTTGAATAAGAGCACTAAAAGTTACATTTACCCCACCTTGAGGTTAATGCAACTATGTGGCATAACCTTGTTGTAATCTATAGCTAGATGTTAGGAAAAAAAATATAATTGTAGTTTTAGACAACAGCTATCCGAAAATGGTATCTAGTCGCTGGGAAAAGGGCTCAGTTTCCAGAAAATTCCATATTTATTTTTTATGGGGCGAATGCGACTGTCTTTCATACTGGCTAGTGGTGTGATAGGTCCATACTACTTATCGATAAATCTTCGTAAAACAAATTTTCAAATTGTCGTAGGTATAAAAGTACTGATTGATTGCTCGTTATTTTTTTTTATGCCTGATAGGTTAGCCTTTGACCACTATCTCACCTGATGGTAAGTGATGATGTGGTCGAAGATGTTGTTCAGGCTAACCTAGAAGTACTGGCTCTCAAATAGATAAGTTAATAGGTTCGTTGCCACTAGTACCATTAACAGTAATAAGATGAAATTTTGTAAAAATAAGAAGCGAATAAAGCTTTATCACTTATTTATTTATTTTTTTAACAACTTCAATGTTTTCCGAAAACCTGTAAAGTTCTCCTACGCAATCAGGCTGAGGTAGCATCTTGATTATATCTGTCAAATCTATTATTGATACGTCATTTTAAATAAATTTAAACGTATTTTTTTGTTTAAAAGTTTTCATACCTTTCACGACAGCTTTATTTTCAGAAATATTTTCAATCAAGCAAACATACTTGTAAGTTCTCTTTCCCAAAGCAGACCTAAATTTTGCTAGTATAAAGTCACCTTCTTTTGGCATAAATACAAACTCATCTTTTGAAGTAGATGGTACGTCTTCTAACTTATTATAAATTATACGATGGTTTTCTTTTTTAATCAAACTTATTTTTCTCTTTGGTTTGACTTGTTTCTCATTTGCTTCCCCATTTTTCTCTTCTTGTTCTATTTCCATTCGATCGATTTCCTCAGCAGTCAATGTTTTCTTTTTCTTCGCCAAATTCTCCTTTTTTATGTTTCTTCTGACTTGTTTCATTTCTGTCTCCCTTTTTTTCTCTTCTTGGTCTCTTTCCATTCGGTCATCTTCTTCAATATTTATAGAATTATTATCCGAGTTATCTTCCACCAATCTTCTGTAAAAAGTTTCTGCGGTCTCGCTCTCTAACGAAACGTCACTTTGGTACGAACCACTTGTATTACTATCCGTTTCACATCGCGTTTTCTTTCTCTTTGCTTTATTCTTCATATTCTTCTTTTTCATATTCTTTTTTATTTTTCTCTTTGGTTTGACTTGTTTCTCATTTGCTTCCCCATTTTTCTCTTCTTGTTCTATTTCCATTCGATCGATTTCCTCAGCAGTCAATGTTTTCTCTTTCTTCGCCAAATTCTCCTTTTTTATGTTTCTTCTGACTTGTTTCATTTCTGCCTCCCTTTTTTCTCTTCTTGGTCTCTTTCCATTCGGTCAATGACTTCCTTATAAGTCAAGATTTCGGCGCCTTTACCGACGCGCTTTTTGCTTTGGGTGGATCATTGCGAGCTATTTTTTCTGATAAAAGTTCCTGAAATGATACATTCATAATATTCTGTGATCTGTTTTCTAGGTTATATGTATCAGAGATTTCGACCTTTTGTGAGTGTTGCAGCTTTTGATCCTTTTTTTCATATGTTTTAAGCTTTTCTTTTGTTTCTTTTTTCACTTCTATATTTTCTTTATTATTACTTAGCGTTGCAGGTTTAATTAATATGTTTTGTAGTATTGTTATTTTTGAAGATGTAGTGTTTTTAGAATCATTAGATGTAGGTTTCTGGACTTGTTCAATGGCATCTTTTTTTAATGCGGTAATATATATATATATATATATATATATATATATATATATATTATAAAGATCGACACGTATAAATATCGACACGGAACGTCACTAGTGATTTGTATTTTTCATACAAATACGATGGGGCGATTGTAACTACAAAAATAGTTGCAATTACCCATCTGCACAAAAATTTGAGGTTATTGTAACTGTATCAATAAAATGTCAATTATAAGACCTAGCTTTTAATAAAATATACCAAAAGCACTTACGTTTTATCTTAATATTAGGATGAACTTGCAATTTTGCTGGAAACGACGTTAAATATTTTTATGGCACAAAACTAAATAGAGGACACCGCTAAACGGTGCTTCAAAATGGCGATTGTCAAAAAATGCTATGTCGGTACAACAGTTAGCGACCTAGAAGCGCCATCTACACCTAATAATAAAAAACAATAATTGCTCTACTTTTGAACAGATGGCACGTTTTACAAAAATCATTATATTGAAAAAAAAATCAATCAGTCGCTTTAGCCTCATAGTTGCTTTCGCCCCGGGTGACCTTAATGTAATAAGGCATATAGAGATGGCTGGCCTGAAAAGAAATTATTAAATAAGGAATTGTTAACTTATTATAATAGGAGAAATGAACTGAGTATAGATAGAGGTTGTTTGTTTTGGGGGTTTAGGATCTTCTTATTCTTTTTCTATTTGGGGGCGATATGTCCTGCACTGACGTCCCGCTTGGGGTGTTTTGTGCATTTCCCCCGCCAGCTTCTACCCAAGCCATCCTAACTCCCTGATGTAGCGGAGAAGGACCTTGGGTCGCTAGCATAGCTGCTCCAGTAAGGTGTTTGATGGTGGTGAGGATGTCGTTGATGAGAACGACTCTCGTAGACCATATTAATTTTTATTAATATTTCTATCTGTATTTAATGACATTTTATTTTATTTGTTTGTATTTTTGTAAACAGATTTACACGCGATAAGAATGTAATTTTAGTACGCACTTGACCAGCATGATGGTTGATAGCTTTGTTTAATAATATAATTTAACATTGTATGTCCGAATAGGACGAAACTGTTGAGACGGAATGAAGCATTATTATAACACCATTTACTGTACAGTTTATGCAATAAATGATTCTGATTCTGATACCAGTTGTAATTCTTATTTGTTCCGTGGCTTCGCAGTGCAATAGTACATGCTCCACGGTCTCATCTTTTCGCATACAGCCTCTACATAGAGGACTGTCTGTTGCTCCAGTTTTATGCAGAAAGTAATTCAGGTTACAGTGACCTGTAATAAGGCCTGCTACAATGCGCAGTTCCTCACGCTTTAGTTTCAGCAGGTTATTTGTCAGCTTCTTGTTTAGAGTTGGGAACATGGCTTTTGTTTGTTTACAATCCTCTGTCTTATTCCACAGGTTTTGTTGTTCTCTCTCGGTGTGATGACGTAGTAGTTCCCGCACTTCCATTGCTGATGGCTTGCAAAGGATCTTTACGTCATCACATACCTGTTTTTTGCTCCTTTCTTTGCCAGAGTACCTGCCATGGTGTTACCCGGGCATGCACTATGTCCCTTTGTCCATGTTACCATTATTCTGTAGTTGTTTGACAGCCTTTGTAAGGCAGCATGACACTCCGCTATGACTCTGGACCTGGTTACTGGTCTTCTGAGTGCATATATTACAGCCGCACTGTCTGTAGTAAAAATAAGGTGCTTGTCCTCACGGTCACTTTCTAAACTGGGTGTTATGTCTAGATGTGATATTGCCCTCGCAGCAAGCAGTAAGCCCATTGCCTCTGCTTGTATTACTGTAGTGGTCTTATTCAGCCCTTTTAAGTCTGAGATTCCAAGTTCCGGTGAGAAGTAACCACAACCTACACCTGTCTTGTTTTTTGCGCCATCTGTGTGGGTTTAGGATCATCATCACCGCTTGCTTGAAAGAAACAATCTTGGCAGAATTACATAAAAGCCATTTTGGTATCATAAAAATGAAACAATTAGCCGGTTCCTATTTTCGGTGGCTTAAAATAGATTCGGAAATTGAAAATGTAACTAAAGATTGGGATACACACGCAATGTCAACATTCAAAATACCAACACGAAAAGAGCAACAGTTAAAGTTTTTTTTTGGAATTTATATTCAAGTAGGTACCTACATATTATGTATGTACCTATACACAATTATGTCCATTTATTTTAGAACCTATACAATTCAAAGGAGACTGCGCTGACTGCCTCTTTTGAAGTACGTCCTTGTTATTCTGTGGTATGGTGATGGTTATCGCAAAAACACTACTTAACAACAAAAAATATTGCATATAACCAAATCTCTACGAATTAATAATCATTTGATTCATATTTGTATTTCAATTATATGCGTGCACTATAACATATGGAATGTAAATTCTGAGTTAAAGACCTCTATAAGCGTTGTTTTTTAGGGTTCTGAACCCAAAGGGTGAAAACGGGGTTCTATTACTGAGACTTTGCTGTCCGTCCGTCTGTCACCAGCCTGTATCTCCAGAACGGTGATAGCTAGACAGTTGAAATTTTCACAGATGATGTATTTCTATTGCCGCTATAACAACAAATACAAAAAGTTGGCGAAGTGCGAGTCGGACTATCCATCGGTTAAAGCTTGAAACGCGCTGCATGTTAACTGTCATTTTTATCATTCAGTTATTTTATAAGTTGCAACCTGAAACTTTATTAGGACATTCTGAAACGGGGCCTTAGTTCCCAAACATTAGAAAAAAATTCATAGAATGGAAATGCACAATGTCAAATGTCCGAATTTATATACAATTTGTCATTAAATTGTTTAATTCAATTTATTTACATGCGTTGTACAATTCGATGGGACTTGACTAGCGGGTTGTATAAATTGAATGAGGTTTGTAAGAGTTATAAGATATTTTAATAAATAAAACATTACATATCATCTTAGTTTTTATAACAATTTTATTATTACCTAAGTATCTATTTAAATTCTGTACAAATAAGCAATTTTCTTTAGAAAAAATAGAACATATAATTCTTCTAAACAAAAAGTAATGGAGCCGCGCGGGCCGTGCTCCGCAGTGCCCGTCGGGAGCTCCAGCTGCGCACTCACCCTGATGATAAGCATCTGATAATCTCGAATCCCCGTGAGTGTTTTGCTGGTTTCATTTATAATATTTAAATATGTGTGAAACTCACAAGAATTTTATTTCAAAAATGTAATTAATGGTTTTATGGGATATTTGTTTTTTCCTATGTCTGATAATAATCAACACATAATACCACCACCACCTTTGTAGAAGTATTGGAACTAGTTGGACAGCGGTCTTACCGAACACAATTTTAATACTTAAATACTGCGTCCAGCCATTTTGATATGCCCTAATGTCTAAACAAATTCTGAATGTGTTGGTATCTTTAACTGTTGCACATTTCAACTGTTGATTTTCTAAAGTGTTGGTATTTTGAACCATTTCCGTTTTAATCTGTTGGTATTTTGAATGTTGACAAATTGAGTGTTGACATTGCGTATGTATCCCCTAAAGATTGTATAATATGTCTCACAAATCATAAAAACCCACCTAAGACTCCACTGAAACCATGGCCTGTACCACCCTCTGCATGGTATAGACTGCATGCCGATTTTCTGGGTCCATTCAATAATAAAATGTATTTGGTGATAGTCGATGCATATTCCAAATGGCCAGAAGCATTTGAAATGGCTAGTATAACTTCTACACATACAATAGACATACTTAAAGAAAAAATTTCACGTTTCGGCTTCCCAGTGCAATTAGTAACAGACAATGATACCATATTTACTAGCACTGAGTTTCAAAAATACTGTGAAAATACAAATATAAAGCACACTTTTGCACCACCTTACCACCCAGCAACTAATAGTGCAGCGGAAAGGTTTGCAGAAACATTTAAATCACATGTAACAGAGATAAAAGCAAGTGGATATACTCTTAAGTCAGCAGTTAACCTCTTTCTTTTTGACTATAGAAGCTTACCTCACAGTACCACGGGTATAACACCGGCTAAGCTAATGCTAGGGAGAGAACTCTGAAACCGATTTGTGTTGCTGCAACCATCACCTATGAGGGAAAAGCTTAACGAAATGTCAGAGACCCAAATGAACAATGCACCAGGAAGCCGAGATATTACTTTCATGGTAGGAGAAAAAGTGATGGTAACAGATCATCGTAGGGGTCATAAGCCATGGATTCAGGGTATCATTATAGGTGAATCTATACTGGGAGTAACCTATCTGATAGATGTAGAAGGAACCAACTGGAAAAGACATATAAATCAAATGTTAAAATGTAAGTCTGATAAGTAATAGCTTATAAAATAAATAAAATTAATAAAATTCCGGAATTATACCCTTTTCTTTGGCAATGCTACGGCAAACCGTCAAAATTAACATACCAAAATAACGTTATTTTATCTTCCGTAGGATGTCAACAGGGTGATCCTCTGGGACCAGCCATTTTTAGCCTTGCGATCCACTCAATAATTCAACGTCTCCAATCAAAACTTAACGTTTGGTATTTGGATGACGGAACCTTAGGAGGCGATGCGAACACGGTTTTGGATGACTTGCGAGTACTTATAGACGATTTTCGTGTTATTGGCCTTGAACTAAATTTTTCTAAATGTGAACTTTTTGTTTGTGATACTTGTCCGGATAAAGTTTCGATTATTGAAAAATTCAACTTACTTGCGCCTAATATAAAATTAGTAGAAAAAAGTTCGCTTCGTCTTTTGGGTTCACCGATTCTTAACGAATCTTTATCACCATTTGTCGAAGAACAAATTCAAAAGTTTAGAAATGCTTCTAGCAGATTATCCAAAATTAACGCCCATATGGCTTTTACAATTATAAGATTTTGCCTTTTCGTTCCTAAATTTACATACTATTTAAGATGTTGTCAGCTGTGGCAACACAGTGAGCTTTTGTTAAGCTTAGACAACTTAGTAAAAGATACGTTAGTGTCGGTTTTGAATGTTGAGATGGATGATAGGGCTTGGGTGCAAGCTTCCCTCCCTGTGAGGTTGGGGGGCATAGGGATACGCAAAATTTCTAGTGTGGCATTACCAGCTTTTTTGTCTTCTGTACACAGTACACACAAATTAGTAGAAAAAATTCTTGCACGATCTTTAGGCTCTTTCGATGTAGCATATCTGGCTGAGGCCAAAAACACATGGAGACTGGCTTGTCCAAATACTGAATTCCCAAAAATGTTGTCATCTCAGAAACAGTGGGATCGGCCCCTATGCGAGCTAACACGGAAAGATCTTTTAAATACGTGTTCTAGCATCGCAGATCGTGCTCGTATTCTCGCTGTTTCTGTGTGGGAATCCGGTCTTTGGTTACAGGCCATTCCTTCTTACAAAACTGGTAGCCTTATAGATCCATCCGCTTTTCGTCTAGCTATTAGCTTACGCTTGGGTGCAAGGTGTTGTGTTGCACATCACTGCCAGTGTGGTACTGCAGTTGATCAACTCGGTCACCATGGCCTCTCCTGCTCTCGAAGTGCTGGTCGAATTTCCCGCCACGCCAGCCTTAACGATATCATTCGCCGGGCTTTTACCAGCGCCAATGTTCCAGCTATTCTCGAACCGAATGGTCTGATGCGTGACGATGGTAAAAGACCTGACGGCATGACTCTGGTTCCGTGGAAGTTAGGACGGCCCTTAGTGTGGGACGCTACGTGCGTGGACACTTTAGCGCCGTCACATCTTTCTGAAACCAACGTGAGGGTTGGCGCTGCGGCTACTTCGGCGGAGCAACTCAAGCGGCGCAAATATGCTAACCTCGGTATGGGTTACATATTTGAGCCGTTTGGTGTAGAGACGTTGGGTCCGTGGGGACCGGGAGCTCATCGTATTTTCCAAAACCTATCTGAGCGCTTGGTCGATGCGACGCGTGATCAAAATGCTGGCACATATTTGGCTCAACGAATAAGCATTGCAATTCAACGGGGCAATGCTGCCAGCATGCTGGGCACGCTGCCAACTGGGAGTGGGCTGGAGCATTTGGACTGCCTATGAGTCTGCTATGACTTATAGGTGTCTAAATGCTTTTATTGTAGTAGCTGTAGTGTTGTATATAGTTCATAGTACTTTGTTTAATAAAGGCATACCGCCGGTTTAAAAAAAAGCTATAGCTTATCAGAATAATACTCATGATATAGTGCCGAAGGCACTTCTCCTGAGCTGAGCGTAGAAGGCGAAAAGCGCCTTATACGTCCGTCTCCTGCGGACGCCGAAAACGTGCCGCTACTATAGGAGGGATTGACAGCGAGCTCAAGGGCACCACTGTGGTTCGGACCTCGGCTTGTCTCGCTGTCGGGAGACATGGCCCCCCCCTCCCCCATGACCTGGGACATGTCTCCCGACAGCGAGACAAGCCGAGCGGAGCAAAATGCCTCTGTGCAACTGCAGTGTTGCACAATTGGGCCCTACTGAATAAATCTCTGACTATTTGGAGAGACTTTTGTCGGGACCTTGTTTTGCCTCGAGCTCGCCGGCGAGCTCGGTGTCTGACTGTGTAGTGTGTCCCTGATATTTATTTATTTAGGGAGGACAGAGATGCTGGCTACCGCCTGTGCGATCGTCCAGATCCACCGAATTTTGGGCGAGGGCCTGGCCCTACAATAGCCCGGTTTTTTGTGTCCCTGATGGCACATAGGTATCATATATATTTTACGGGGCCATCCACCCCCCACCACCATCATCCATTAAAACAAAAGAGTATTATATTTATTGACAGATGAAAGAGATGTAAACGACTTACCATTAGGATGGAGAAATACCTATTTATAAACTACACTTAAGTAGCAGAAATACAAAATACTGTAATAGCTATGTTATAATTTGCGCTGTCGAGTGTCGCTATTTCCCGCAGCAAATGACAGCAGTGTGACCAGATTTAAATTGGACATTATGCTAGCTGCTCCCCTAAATTCTGCTAAAGTCTGCTAAGTTTATTTTTGATTCTGCTAAAGTCTGCTAAGTTTATTTTTGTTTTAGACTAGCAAAGACAAATAGAAGGTCCTTTTTGGGTAATTGTGTGCGGTTTTATAATAAAATTCCCAAACATATTACAATGCTCACAGAAGGAAAATTCAAGTTGCATGTGAAAAATATTTTGATTAAGAAATCATACTACAAAGTTTGTGATTACTTAAACGACAAAGATGCTTGGAAAGTTTCGCCTCTGCCAAGCTATCACCTCTCACCTACGTAATTTGAACAAATATTGTAATAGTCATATTATATTGTATATAACACATTGTTAAAATATGTTTAAAAGAATGGCCCCGAGTTTCTTGCCCGTTCTTCTCGCAGTGGCTCCATACATTTTTTTGCTGAACGTGGCAGTACAATTTAGAATATTTCAATATTAAAATTTGTAACTGACCTTCAGAAGAGCGTCGTAGACGCCTAAATTGAATAAATGATTTTGAATTTGAATTTGATTGATGCCAAAACATCGCTACTGAATGAAGTCCCAATTAAATTAATGATATGTACAAAAAACAAATATTTTCTAAAATATTTATGATTGAGTAACACGAATTAACAGTAACTCTATATGGTACATATGTACTTCTAATTTTCTGTGGTGTCGATTTTAAAATACATATCCATCGAACTTTGAGAGTCTTTTATATTTTTTTGACGGCGAAAAAAAATCAACACAAATTTAATTAAAAATTCATCAATCCTGTTATTTTCTTGCATCTACATGTAGAATTACAGGAACATATTGATTTTTTAAATTTGTCCCGCAGGTAAGTTATAATTTAGTGTTCATTAGTGTGAGGTCAGCAGAACTTCTCCCGATTCTACAAGATCTGCCACTACTTTATCGAATTTAAGGTTAATATTTTCGGAGTAAATTGCTTGTATGTTAGATTTGTATACCAGATTTAGAAAATGAGAACCAGTTATGACCAAACTTATATAATCTTTGTACAGAACGTTTTGTGGGTCAAGAAATAGCACTTGCTCAAATAGGTCATTAAGTGGTAGACAAGATTATAGTTCAATGCAAAGTGCGATCAAAATTTCTGAGAATTCGCCTAAACTGTATTTAAAGGAAAACTGTCATAACAGTAAGAAGAAATCTTTCGTACATTATTTAACAATTGTAAAATTTTTAAATATTTCTAGCACCACTACCTAAATTGCTAATTCTTCTCCATCTTGCTAAATTTCTGCGTATATTATATAAAATTCTGCCAAAATCTGCTATATTTTGAGATCTGCGACACAATCTGCTAAATCCTAAATTGGAGATCAAATTATGCTAAAATCGCAGAATTCTGCTAAATCTGGTCACACTGAATGACAGTGTATATATATTATCATATATATTATCTGTGATCTGTGTAACCTTGCATAGATAATAGAAATGAATGAATGAACCCTGTAAAACTGAGTGCATGAATGGGCAGCTTTTCATGGTTATAATTATATGAATTTTACCTACGAATAAAAATGATAGTCAGGAACTCTAATTCAGAACAAATTCCACCCAAAAAGTGGCCCTACTTGAAACCAAAACGACGTATGTTTAACAAAACGAATCACATCCGAGATTACAAATAGACGTGCATGGTGATTGGTTTAAATTCATAACGAAAGCAACGATTGGTTTGCCAGTCTGCTATGACAGCTGAGCGTGAGAGTATCCATAGTAACCAAGATACTGTAAGCAGCTGAGTGATAACAGATTGGATGACGTTATGCAATAAGTGGGCCGGAACAAGTCAATAATAAAACAATTATACTGTACAATGTTTTTTAATAAAATTTTGGGCCACTTTTTACAGCTAAATAAATTCTATGTTCCGTGAAATATTATAACTTTATTAAGTTTTTGTCTAGAAGACATTAAAAGAGAGTCTTTCTTCGCAATGTAGTGAAGACGGATTCTGAGAAATTCAACTATTATACATTTTATTAAAAAAAATAAATGGTCATTATTTTATCGGTGACTGTTTTTTAATAGGCGCAGAATGTCTTCATCATCAATTATTTTAAATAAACACTGTGTTTATTTTATGGACAGATTACTCGCTCGAGTAAGTGATTTTCCGTTATCATTTATTTTTAATATCTGTCTCAGTAGTGTTTCTGTGCGTGTGCATATTTTATAATAAAACCACAAATGGATACGAGAGTCCACTGAATTTTTTCAAACTAATCAGAAAATACAATTTTTCATTTACAGGGAGCAACGATAAGCATTCTGGACAGTTGATTTTTGCTTTCAGTTACCGGGTAACAAATCCAGCTATATAGGCAACAATTTGTTCCACAGTTTCTGCCAGTTCAAGGCTAGCGTCCAACATGTTTGAAAACGCATTGCAATTAGTAGTTAAATATTGGGAATTCTGCCCCACTCCATTCGTGTTCGGTCCATCGCCAGCCCTTGCTGGCGATAGTCCTCCACTCACTTCGTAGGCAGATTCCCAATATTTATTTTGTTAAAACATTATAACTTATTACACCTTGGTTCGAAATGATGTCTGTTTTTCGTATGTGATGTAAAGCTAAATTTTAACAATAACTGAGGGCTTATGTCGAGCCTTGAGCATAGCGAATCTTCTGTACACTCCAAAGTCTTGCTAAAATTCAGTTGACATAACACATTTCATACGTAAAAATATCTATACCATAGTTTTAGGTCTGCCTATAGCACAAGATTTTTTAACAATGACTAAGGGCTTCTGTCGGGCCTCAAGTGTAGCGAATCTCGTGTATACTCCAAAGCATTGTTTAAATGAATCAAACAATAACTGAGGGCTTATGTCGAGCCTTGAGCATAGCGAATCTCGTGTACACTCCAAAGTCTTGTTAAAATTAGGTTAACATAATACATCTCATAAGTAAATATATCTATACCATGGTTTAGCACATGATTAAAATTTCGTTTTAACAATGACTAAGGGCTTCTGTCGAGCCTCAAGTGTAGCGAATCTCGTGTACACTCCAAAGTATTGTTAAAATTTATATATTCGTTTCATAACTGTTGGGACATAAAAATCTTTAAAATCGTTATCCGTGTCATCTATACAATGTGATGTAAGTTTGACCTACCAATATTATTTACAAATAACTTTATATTATTAATTTTACGTAACTTAACTGGTTCACCCAAAATCCAATCACGAAATGAATATCTTCTACAGTACTATAACTACTTTATATTAAATGTGGCATCAAATATCGATTCCCACAGTTACCTGATATTTACACAGACTTCTTACTTATTCTGTGTACTTACGCTGCACTTCATAAAGTTGCCTACTTTGCAATCTACAGCTAATGGTTTGTTTATACTGCTTAACTAAATTCAAAAGTATTGACTTGATTTTGAGGGGTTTCTTAAAGTTATGGATACAATTTCACTTTTTGATCTTAAATGTATTTTTTTTTATTTTAATAATTTATTAGTGAATATAGGCTATCCTTCTATTTACGTCAAAAATGCTAGGTATAAAGTGGTGAACATAATAAACCAAGTATAGAACTATCTTTAAGGTATCGCTGTTAGTACAATTGTTAGGTGCTTGGAAACCAATTTTCTCCTTGAGGACATAGCTTGTAAGCAACTATTTTGTAAATGATCTACCACTTAATCGCATCGTGTGCACGAACCATAAAGTTTTTAGTACAGTCAGGGACAAAATACAAAGTCACATATACCGATGGCATAGTGGTTGCATATGTTCATGTATTAAGTTTGATCCCGCGCGTTGTTAAAATTTTTGCTCATGCGCTTAGCATGCGTTACTGAAAAAATCTAAATGTTAAAATAATGATTGTATATTCAATATATGTTCCAATAGGTTATATAAAAGTATTTTTGTCAACGAACATTTGATAAACTAATTACTTATTTAAGTACTTTAAAACAGCATAAGCTATTCTAATTCCAACAAAATAATAAATTTGTAAGAAAGGATTTCCAACTGCAAAAATGTGTTCCATATACTGATGGTGTAGCGTTTGCATATGTCTTGCAATAAGTTTGATTGTCCAACATACAGCTGGTCTAAATAGGACAGATGAAGGTATATTTGTCTGTGGTATTTTTAAGAAGTACCTACATAAGCACCTACCTCAGTTTTAATATAATTTAAGAAACATATGAGTAAGCTACTGTTATTCCCAAGAAATAATAAACTGGTAGAAGTATTCTAAACAACCAAAATGACTTGCATAGTTTAGCTTATCGCATTATTATGTAAATAAAAGATAAAGTTTTTGTGTACGTGTGAACCTACAAGTATGTTTTTTCTTCACGTTGTAACATTTGAAACAATTTGAATGACATACACAAAGAGTTTCTTTAGCTCCTCGAGTAGCACATATAATAGGTTGACCTGATTTCACGCGGGCGAAACCGCGGACGGAAGCAAGTAAAAAATTAAAAGAAGTCTTTTGTTCGCAAGTGTACTTATTCTTTGCTGTCTTCAGCAGTAGTCAGCAGTTATCATGTTACAACGCGTGTAGTAGCTAGGGCTGTCAACCATAATGTTAAAATAATATAGGCATTTTAAATTATTTTGATGAAGAACCTTTGCTGTTTTATATAAATAAAGTCTACAAAATACTGTTTTCATCATCATTGGCACAAAAGTTATAATAAAAGTTATTTTATTTTCTGCCTTGAGTACTCGTTTTCACATGCGTAACATTAGGGTAATAAGTATCCAAGGTGTAAGTCGATGGTTCTGTCATTACCAAATTTCATACAAATTAGAGGTTTTTCTTAGATAATATATAATACCACAATACTCTTCCCTTTTTGTTGGTTTAAATGAATACTTCACATTTAAGATCTAATAGGTCAGCCTTTGACCAGTATCTCACCTGTTGGTGAGTGATGACGGTGTGGTTGAAGGTGGTAAACAAGCTAAAACTGAAATAGGAACTCTTTAATTATTTCATAGGTATTTTATTTCTTGTACAAACCGTTGGCAACTCTTGTAGCGTGATATATCTAATTACCTTATTCTGCTAATTTTGCATCTTTAGTGTATAACGTACTACAGAACAAAATGTAACATGTGCATCATACATTATTTGGAAAATCAATCCTGGATGATATGATAGTTAAGCGTATTATAGACTGATTGCTGATATTGCTGACATGTTTTTTTATTTGCTTTAAAACCTCGGTTTTTTGTCATAAATTTTATATCGATATTAATTTCCACATCAGTGACAAGTTTACTCTGCTGGTTCCTGCTCCGATAAAATGTTAGTAAGTAATATTAAATAATTTTTCCCAACATCATATTCACTCGATTATTTTTCTTGAAATTATTAATTGAAAAATGTGCTCTCCAATCTCCTACATGTTAATGTTATGTAAATTTAGGTATGTGACAAGCCCAGTGCAGCACCGCACAGCATGAAGCTCTGTAATTTTTATGAAGCTGGCAAGAGCAAGAAATATGATGTTTATCATTAGGCTAATAACTTATAATAACTGGTGATAAAAATTTGGTTGTGTAACTAATTAATCCAGGTATTAAATTGTTACTTAAATTTACAGGTCTGACTCCGAATTTGAATCCGCGACCAGTGTAGTACCCACCGTTGCGACGCCGAAAAGGAAAAAAGCCTGCAAGCCGAAGAGTAACCCAGCACACGAAAGGTAAATATTTTGAAATAAGTGTGTTCAATAGGTTGGTAGGAATATTCTCTAAAAACATTATGACTTAGATACACAAATTATTTGTCTTATTGATTAAAACTACTCATTGAATTAAAGTAAATTAATAAGTAAAACATTTTTGTGTAAAACTTCATACTAGGTACTTTACATAAAATTGCTATGTTCTTCAAATTTATACTTGTGAAATTATATTTTTTGTTACCCAATCAGTAATATTTTTATTTTGTAGAATCGTTACAAATTATTTTTTCAATTCTTCGAGAGCCATTATAAGCTGTATCTTAAGTTTTCTTTTTTTGTCTGCAGTACAAAACCAAAGACAAATCTATTTAAGATCCTAAGAGCTGAAGAAAAGTCGTCTGCAGCAGAATGCAGTTCTTCAACAACCTTCAAGCTAGAGTCATCATTTACTAGCCGGGTATCAACTGGGTCGGCGCGTCGTGCTGCTAATGTGAAGGGTTCGTACTTTGTGGAGCTCAAAGTATTCAACACAGACGACGCGCTGCGAGCTGATCCACGAGAACGGTACAAACAAGCATTGGCAAGTGTAAAGCTTCAATGTAACGAGCATACTCCAACCTGGGAAACGCTGCAGGCTTTTATGGGGGAGGCTTACTCTCATTTCGAGAATAGTGAGCCCAAATTTTATTCAAATAAAGTAACTTTTAAATAATTAAGATACCATTAGATATTATTGCAAATACTTAATTGGTTTAGTCAGTGTATCTGATACGTTTTACTTTTATTGGGGAGGCTTATTCTATTATAAGAACTTTCAAATAAGTACATAATGTAAGATTAGATATATTAAAATAAATATTTAATTGGTATGGTCAGTATACCTGATACGTGTTATTAATAAAGAACTTATTTTACCTAATAATATGTCCAATGAAATAGGTAGTTAGGGTAATATCAACGTATTTTCTAATAGAATCGGTAATTAATGTTTCTGAAAATAATACATTGAAATTTTAAACCGTTATTTAAAAGTTAAAATTATAAAACCTTTAAGTTTTTATTTTTAGATTATCCCCTCAACTCCTAATATATATATATACACATATACTTAACGAATTACTTTTGTTGTTATAATATTCAAATATGCTATAGTTACCATTACCAGGTAGGTACTAGATATATATTTATTAAGCGATTAGCGTTTGCTTACAAATAACTAAGTGGGTATATTAAGAGGTTTTGCATAATGCCGTTTTGCACAGCATGTAGCATACATATACGAAATAAATCATGGGTAGGTCATTTACGGAGTTATTCACACAAAGAAAAAAATAACGCTTGCGCTATTCCACTTAATATCGATGGCGTTCGAGTAATACAATCAGCATTTCGTAATCGCATCGTTACTTATAGTTTGGAAGCAACGACGGCAGCCACTAAGTCGTGTTTGGATTCGTTTTTTCTATCTTATCGCAATACACTCCAAACTCTTTTACAGAAATCTGTAGATGAGCATACAAGCTGCAAGGTAAATTTTGAGCTTTTTTCAATTTTTTTAAAGATTGCTGACAATAACGAAAAATCTTTTGGAACCAAAAATAAAATTTTATATTCCAATTACGATTTTGAGACCCTTTTTACAACAACCATGCAAACACTTAAGCACAAAATTGAAGAGTTTGAAACTCAAGACAGTGGTTGGAGTTTTTTAGGCAATGTACGTCTGGAAATAAACATTAATAAATACCAACCATTGGGTGGTTCTAGTTTCCTTGATTTGCCAAAACATATAAAAAATAAAAAAGCATGTGTTAATATAAAGAACAAAGATCAATGCTGCTTTTTGTGGGCCATAACAGCAGCTCTTTATCCAGCGTCTCATCACCCTGAGAGAGTATCTTCTTACCCACACTTTAGCACTGTTTTAAATATTTCAAATGTATCTTTCCCAATAAATTTTACCGATATAAAGATAATAGAAGACAATAATCCTACCCTACAGTTCATAATCTTTGGATTAAAAAACAAAAATATAGTGGGTCCTCTTTATAAATCACAGAAATCGAGCAATAATAACTCTAAAAAAACAATCTATTTACTTTTTATTGAGAAAGACAACACTATGCATATTTGTCTAATCAAAGATTTGTCTCGTCTTGCCCGAAGTCAACTCACGTCACATCATGGCAAATTATATTTTTGTGACACTTGTTTGGTATTTTTCATTACATCTGAAGAACTTGATAATCATGTTTGCGGAGGTATAGTAACCGTTTTACCTGATAAAGGTTCAGTAATACAATTTAAAAATTTTGAGCGCAAACAAAATGTTCCTTTTGTTATATACGCTGATTTTGAGACCTTGTTAAAGCCTACAGTTGATTTGTCTGACACATCTTGTACAACAACTTTGCATCGTCATATACCAGCGGCATTTGCATATTACGTTGTATGCAAGGAGGATAGTAGTTATAACCGTTTTCGTATCTATCGTAATCCAGATTGTGTGGATGTTTTTATTAAATGGATTTTCAGAGATGTAAATGAAATTAACAAAATACTAAAAATGAATACAGCAATGGTTTTTGACGAAAATGACAAAAAAAATTTTGATAATGCTACTCGCTGTCACATTTGCAATCATTTTTTGTTTCTCGATCGTGTCCGAGATCATTCCCATTTGACAGGACATTTTAGGGGCGCTTGTCACAAAATATGTAATTTGCAATATAAGCAACCTTCGTTTGTACCTGTATTTTTTCATAACTTAGCAGGCTACGATTGTCACTTGTTCATTACAAAATTAGGTGAATTTCCTGGAGCAGTTAAAATTATTCCAAAAACAAAAGAAAACTACATTTCTTTCACAAAGTTTGTTCCATTGTCAAATGGGGAATATATGCAACTTAGATTCGTAGATTCATTAAAATTTTTGGGTGCTGGGTTAGATAAATTAACGAAGACCATGCAAATTGAAGATTTTCGCATATTGCATGATTTTTTCCCAGACAAGCATCATTTTGATCTTCTTACACGTAAAGGTGTTTATCCCTACGAGTACATGGATCATTTTAAGCGGTATAAAGAGCAATCACTTCCATCAAAGGAAAAATTTTACAGCACCCTCAATAATGCTAATATATCTAATGAAGACTATGAATATGCTCAGTCATTGTGGAATGAATTTAATATTAAAAACTTAGGAGAATACACAGATCTATACTTGAAGACTGACGTTATTTTACTAACAGACATTTTTGAAAAATTCAGAAATACATGCAGAAAGTATTATCAATTAGATCCTGCGTTTTACGTGTCAGCTCCTAGTCTATCGTTCGATGCAATGTTGTTAAAAACAGGTGTGGTGCTAGAATTAATAGACGATTTACCCATGTTGAAAATGATTCAAGATGGAATCCGAGGAGGAGTTTGTATGTGCTCACATAGGCAAGCTAAAGCAAACAACAAATATTTATCGAATTATGATCCAACAAAGCCTGATAAATTTATTGTTTATATTGATTGCAATAACTTGTATGGCTACGCAATGTCTATGACCTTGCCATTGTCTAATTTCAGTTTTTTAAACCACGATGAGATAGAAAAATTGGATGTTACTAAAATTGACGTTAATGCTGATTATGGATACATATTAGAAGTGGATTTAGTATATCCAAAAGAATTGCATAATTTGCATAACGACTTCCCATTTTGTCCAGAAAAATGCGTACCACCAGGAAGTAAGAATGAAAAACTTATTCCTAACTTACATGACAAATATATGTATGTCATTCATTACGTTTACCTGAAAACGTGTTTGAAGCATGGTCTAAAATTAAGAAAAATACATCGCGTTAGAAAGTTTAAACAAAGTAAATTTCTAAAACAATACATAGACTTAAACACTAAACTGAGACAAGAAGCCAAATCATCTTTCGAACAAGATTTTTTTAAGCTACTTAATAATAGTGTTTTCGGTAAAACTTTAGAAAACAATGAAAAACGAGTAAAAGTACATTTAGTGAACCAATGGAGTGATGATAAAAATATCACAAAGAAACGCAACTCAGCGGGTAAGTTAATAGCTAACCCCAGTTTTCACAGCGTAACAGTTTTTACCGAAAACTTAGCTGCAATACAAATGAAACCCAACCGAATCATTTTAGACAAACCAATTTACATTGGTTTTGCAGTTCTTGAACTATCTAAAAGCCATATGTACGAATTTCATTATTCAGTATTGAAACCGTTTTATAATAAGTGTTTGCAGATGTGTTACACAGATACAGATAGTTTTATATATGAAATTAAAACTAGAGATTTTTACCAGGACCTAAAAATCAATTTTTTGACTTATTTTGATACCAGTAATTATACTTTGGAAAACAATTACGATATACCGCTCATTAGCAAAAAAGTACCAGGTCTTTTCAAAGATGAAATGGGTGGAAAGTTAATCAAAGAGTTTGTAGGTCTCCGTTCTAAGCTGTATTGCGTACAGACTGCGGATAATGTTTCATTAAAAAAGCTAAGAGCGTTAAATCATGTGTAACCCGAGAATTTACTATTTCTGATTATGAAAAAACCTTATTACAAGGCGATGTTGTTCGAAAAGTTAATGTTTTATTTAAAACAATAAAACACACAATTTTTACACAATCCGTTAATAAAATAGCTTTGTCAAGCAATGATGACAAGCGTTTAATTTCACAAGATAAAATATCTACCAGGGCGCTGGGACATGTATCTTTATTGAAATACTGATAATACCACAGTTAATTATTTTACATATTGATTTATTTAACCTGTACTATGTATTTAATATTATGTTAAAAATACAATGATTATGTTCGCTAGTTAAGTTAACATGTGTTTAGTAATAATAATAATAATAAGCTTCTGTATAATATATAATGATGGTTTGTAAACGTATGTAATTGTATGTTATTTTAAATAAATAATATGTACACCTAATTAAATTTTTCGTTTCATTCAATATTTTAAATTCAAATCCTATACACATAATTAAAATGATGTGCTGTTGTACAGGTTGCAACATGTTATGCACGTGACTGGATGATGCAATAAATCATTACAGCAAGTAGTTTCGTGTTTGATGGAATGAATTTTGTTAACGTTTCAGTAATACGATACCTTCTACATGCTCAAATTACAAGGCGATCAGTGTCAATAAATTTAATAATAGCTAATATTCATTGACACGAAAGTATTGCAAGGAAGCGGTTGTAATTGAATAATTTTAAAGTTTTCTTTTAAATAATAACAGCAATCTACAAGTACAAGTAAGTATTTCTCTAAAATTATTCTTATTTTATTTAGGTTTAATTTTAAACGCATTATATTTTGACACTAATATTTTATATTTTTTACAGAAAATGACATCGGAGAGTGATCCTATGTGGTTACATTGTGCTCAAGACCCCTTAGCCGGTTGGGATGAGTATGAGAGAAAATTAAGAAAAGAACAACGGATAGCAGCAGCAGCTGCAGCTGAATCAACTGCAAATACCAGTAAACCAACAAAACATATGAAGCGTAAAGTCAAAGATTGCGTCTCATATGTTGTCAGCAAGGCACCAAGGAGAGGACACCGTGTTATCAAAATTCAAGTATTTGATTATAACGAACGATTGGGTGCTAATTGTGAAAGTGCTCGTGTACAATATACCGTAATAGATCCAATTGATGAGATTGTTAATTTAACTGAAAATGTTATAACGAAAATAACAAAAAAACTGACTGAAAACTTTATCGATTAATTGTGTAATGTGTAATGTTATAATAAAAGTGTAATTTAAATCTTTGACAATAAATGTTTGCCAATACTATTTTGGAGTATTTATTTAAGTAAGATTAGAAAATAAAACAACATATTAAATAAAATAATATAAACATTTATTCCATTTTTACATACTTTATTTTTAATATAAATAAAAGATATCTCACATAAATAAGGTTTTAAAATGTTTTATACAAATAATTAAAACTTAAAGAAGAACATGTTGTTATCCAAATACCATTTCCTTAGTATACTAACATTTTTTAAAGCACAAGATTTTTTATGAAATATACAATTATAATTCATTTTGTCCTGACAGTATTTATTATATAAAACAAAAAAGTTAGGACAACCTTTTTCTCCAAGGTCTATTACAGAACAATTAACACAAAAACTGTTTATCCATTTTATCTTCTCCAATCCTTTCACCAAAACAATTTTATTTTCTAAGAATGGTTTAATTATACGCTTAAATTCACGGATATCTGTATAACCTTCAGACCAAAAGATACCACGTTCCCTTTCTATCCACAAAACCTGTTTCTTTTCTTCATGTGATAAATATGAAAATGCATATGGAGGCTTCACTAAGAACACATGAGTACTGTGTTCGGTTGCCAATGCAAATTCTTTTACAATAAAATCATTCTTGAAATCTTTGAAACCTTGCACGTCTACTATAATATAATCAGGGTTCATGATATTTTTTTCACTACGTTGCTAAGTGGTTTGTATTCTACAATAGAATCGTTAAGTATAAGACAATAGGCTGTGGTATTATCAGGAAACTCTGTGTCAGATTCAAGATCAATGCGTACGTCTATTGAACCTGATTTTAATGTCTCGTTTTGACGCGAACAATCAATAACAAATAAAGGAGCTTTATTTTTAAAATCTTCAAAACTGAGTAAAGGTTCGGGACGATGGCCAAAGTATTTCTGTTGAAATCTAGCATATTCATCGTATATTAATGAATAGTTTCCATCTCCAAACCTCGTGTTATAATTTTCGTAGGGAAAATATGATGAATTTAAAAAACTTTAACATCGCGCACAAGACAATGATCAAATTGTGACATATCCTTGTCAGCATGACGTTTACGATTAGTTTGAAATCCTATAATTATATATCTAGGTTTTTCCAATTGTGATGAAGTTTTTACTGACCATGTATGTTTTGTTGTCTGTGGAAGTGTTGGATATTCGTATAGATCCCAATTCCTAAATACTATATTAATTGTACGACCTTTTTCCAAGTGTTTAAGTAAATTGATTCTTTCTCGATCTGAAACTTTTATGTGAGGGACGCGCCAAATTATTTTTTTTATATCAATATTGTGCACATATTCCCCATCGTTTAGTTTTAATGCGTTCAAGTTATTACTACTTCTGAGTAAAATTAATTCGTGCTTACAATTTATTATAATTTTGTTATAATCCTCGGCAAACCCTAAAATCTTGTTTAGAGGTATGGACATCGAAAAATAACCTGATAATTTAGTGGTTGTACCATTTATATCCCACCCCCAAGATTTAGACATCTTTGACTCATTTCCGCTCATGGATAAAAGTGATTTGATTGTAGTAGTCACACCAGCGTTTTTAATTTTATCAATTTCCACTCCATTGAGCTCGTATCGAATATCTTGAAAATAATACATTGCAGGGTTGTTCGTGAAATGCACTTGCTCTACTTTTGTTTTTGTATTCCTATTAAATACATTGACATAACCTTCAAGGTACAAAGTGCTTGCAGAAGGCAATACATACAAGTCCTGTTGATTAATAGGAATGCGTATCTCATCATTTTCATTAAAACTTGTGACATACGGTTTGTATGAATGGAATGCCTTCAATAGAGTTGTCGTGCACAACAGGATCTACTATATTCAGAATACTCATTTTAGTAGACCAATCAATTTAAGAAATTTTTTATTTTCTTTAGTTAACTTAATTTTAGATGTTTTTTTGATGGTGGCACGTTTCAGAGTGACGAGGTTAATTGCAGATCGCTTGGTTTTATTAAAGTCTATCATTTTTTCTTTTTAATGTGTAAATATAATTGAAACTCTTCTCCTCGTAAATTTACTAAATTATTATTTGAATCCAGTATTCGTATTGAAATAGAATAAATACTTTTTTGGTTTACTGGGAAGTATATAACGTTTTTTGGTATTTCAATAATCCTGTAGCCTGGTGGTACGCTAGGGGCGAACTCATAAATAATATGACTTGGTTTCCCATTTATATAGGAACCGCTAACGACCTCACATTCGATTCTTAGTACGGTGGTTGATATAATACTAACAGGAAAGTGGGATTCGTGTAATATATTAGCTTTTAATATCTCGTTGCCGAATCCCAAGATTTATGCTAGTGAAGACTCTTTTTCAAAATGTATATCTTTTGAGCAAATAATACTTGTCTTTAGTGTGTTGTTGTTGCAAGTTAACTTAAAAGAAGAATCGCTAATATTTTCTTTTAAATAATCACTGATGTCATGAAGCTCGTATGATCCTTCGGGTATTTCAACAACTCCTTTGTCTCCATAGTAGAATTTGTTGTTTTTGTTATCAATGTTTGGAATGGAATTAAATGTTGAAAAATATAGTAAACCACATTCATAATCACTATCTAGTTGGAAGGCTGGTGAATAATTAGTTATTGATCTCGAGGCAGAACTAGAAATAGACAATGTGAATGACATCTTGTTACTAATACCATTTTACATCAAGTGTCTCATTATAAACGATTTCTCCAAAAGGATTTTAAATATTTCAGACATAAATGACCACAATTGTTGGTATCAAAATTCTGATATCTAACATAATTGTAAAAAATATCATGTTTTTTTAAATATTTAATCAACTCGATTGGTGGTTCAAATCACCAAAGCTATCGAAATACTCACAATAGTCATTATCTTTTACATAGGCTACCCAGTGAGTTCCTGCATTTCTATAATCATCTAAATTTAACACACCACATTCAACAGATTTTGGTCTATTCGGTAATTTGTTTCTCATAAAAACACCTCTGAAGTGTGGAATGTCGCCTGAATGTTCTATTATATCTAAATCGCTTAGAGCGCGGTTGGGTAGCCTCCTTTTCAGTTTTTTGATTTTGTCAAACATAGACCGCCACCACTTTTATATGGTTTAATGTACAGACCTTTCCCTATTGCAATAGATTCCATCATCCTGTTATGACGTTCAGATTCTTGAAGATTTTTTTGTGCTGATTTATAATCATTGACAGCTTTTGCTACGCCCGCTGCACCTCCAGTTAATGCACCCAAAGCTGATAAGCCCGCAAATATAGGTATCAACGGCAAGAAGCCTCCAATTTTTGGAATTGGTATAACACGAGGAATTCGAATATGTTTTTTAGAAAATATTTTTTTTGCTACTGAATACGCAAATTTGATAGCAGACTTGTTGGATTTAGGTTTAAATTTTTTTAATTGAGAACCTATTTTGGCGACAATCGATTTAAATGTTTGTCCACCTGCACCCATTTTTAATTTAGACTTCATAACTTTGCTTACTAACCAAGACGTAAGTTTTTCACCTTTTCCTGCATTCTTTGATTTCATTCTTTGTTTAGCCATACTTCTAAGTCGCAAATCAGCTTTATGCCGATCTTCTAGATTATAACTATTAGTGTAAGCTATGTCGTGTTGTTTACAAGCTTCGTCTAATTCATTTACTCCTTTGTCACCTCTAATTAACCTTTCTCTTAGTCTTGTACCAGGCCCACAATAGTTGTATCCTGGTAAATGCAACTCAAACGGTATATTGTTTATTATTGTATTGAGAAGTCCTCCTCCTTCCATCAGCAATAAGGAAATGATTATAATTTTAATACATTTTTATTTTATAGATTTATGATCCAAAACATTTATTTTTATCGATCCAAGAATTATGAGTTTGATTGAAACCTAACCATTTTACAAATAATTTATTGCCATTCCTTTTTATCACCTTTTCTATCAAATACATGTCAGGATATTTTGTTTTTTGAAGTTCTTGTTCATAAAATGATCCTAATATGGGTTGTTTGTGTTGATCTTCAACGTGGTAAGTATAAGGGTTAGTTTTATTTACTTTTGTGATTGTAAAAATTTCTGTTGACCAATTTGGCGTGTATCCTTTTTCAAAAACACCTTTATACATGCTGATACGAACAAAATCCCCTACACGAAATTTGAGTTTATGAAGTATATTTTTTTTATGTGATTTAAATATATTATTCATAACCAATATATTATTTGATGAATTAATATCTATGGGTTTGAATTTTGTAGTACGATGCACTGTGTTGTTATAATCTGCTGTTATATTTCTTAATGGTTTTCCAATCCATTTGTAATTTCCAACATAGTGAAAATGTTTATATATTTTGTTTTTTAATGTTCGTATCAATCTTTCAACGATTGAAGCTTTTTTATCTGAATATGTTGAATAATGGTTTATTTCATACTTTTTCAACAAACACGTTAAACTATCATTATAAAATTCTTTTCCTTGGTCTGTCTGCAAGTGTGATGGTTTTCTTCCATTGTCTAGCAAACAGTTAAATGCTTTTGTCATTTCAAACTTACATTTTGACTTAAGTGCAACAGTCCATGCAAATTTTGAAAAAGCATCAATAACTACCAATATGTATTTAAAGTTGTTATTAAATTTCTGAAGTTTTTGCATGTCAATTAAGTCAGCTTGCCACAAATCATCTATTCCTTTCAATATAACTGATCGCCGAGAAAAATTTTTTCGAGCTTGCTTATGTATTTCATTAATGATTTCTATTTTATTCATTTTGTTACTTTTTATCAAAATCTAATTAATTATGAATTAATTTCAACTCTGCCTTGGGTGGAAGGTTTGGTTTCAACTGATTAATTATAACTTGCATTTGTGTTTTTATATTTTTTAGCTCTAGGTCCACATCATGTTTACTATAAAACTCTTTAAGTTTTTGATCAACATATTGTTTATTCACCGCATCATCAGGGAATGACGGAATCTTCACTCCTCTGAGTCTGGTTAATTTTAAATCAATTTCTCCATTTTCTGCACGCAATAAACTTATATCAGACAAATTAGGTAAGCGTAACCTTTTATGTACGTGATGTCCAAATTTGTCAATATTCATATTGCTAACCGTTAAGAAGCATTTACTGAGGATGACTAACCAAATAAATTTAAGCTATTTTATTTTATATTTAATCAATAATGCCTGTTCGCGCCATCTATTGGCACTTTCTTTCTTTCTACCTCTTACCTTTTCCTACCCTCATTTTCCTACCCTCACGAAAACGACGACTATCTACGGTTGACATTTCGTGGCGGATGAGTGAACTGCTTGTCATTGCAAGCAGTCTGCGGTCGACCCTTGTTGACGGCGGATGCGTCTGTTCCTGTGAGCTCCCTCGAAGCCAAGGAAACCGCCATTTTGTTACTAACCGCGCTCGCGCTGCTTTCGTGTGTGCCCATCGCACTGGGATATCCGCGATCGTCTCTTTGGAGCTGTGTACTAACAGCTTCCCGCGCTCGCGCCGCGAGTCTACAACAGCGTGAAATAATTCGAAGAGCCACTACGCCTGGACACCAGCAGGACGCCTTAGAGTGCCGCAGCTGTGCTCGTCAGCCCGAGGATATCCAGGTTAGTCGCTCGTTTTTCGCTCCTTTTCCTATACAGTCCACTTTTCATCACCTTGTTCCGCATTCCTTCGATTTACCAGTGTCCTTTCAACCCGCGCCCGCAGTTCGGCGTGCTCTGCCATATAGCTTGGTGGCCGCGCTAACATTCTTTTGGTTCCTTCAAGCCGTATTATTCTAAAAAGGCCTAATATTTCACGATATTTGTACTAAAATATTGTGTTCCCGCGTAATTTCCCGTTTTGTGTCCCTACATTAATTACATTCTATAACCTGTTAGTATCATTTGCATATCAGATTGTGTATTCCGTTTTCCAAAACCGCATTTAATTTCGCTATTTCTAAAAAATATATTTTTTTACAATTAAATTCATTCTGTGTGTAGGTAATCTGCGAGTATTCGTTAACGTTTTTTGACCCATTGTTCGCTTCGCATCTAATCTGTTACCGTGAGCGGTGACGTTGTTCACTCAGTTTTAACACTTCACCGGCTTGTCTCACTTTGACGTTTCTCTTTAAAAAATGGCGAGCACTAATACTAAAAGCGTTCGTTCTAAGGGGAAAGAAGTAGGCGAGTTTGAAGATGCGACGGCTCTTGATGCTTTGGCGGTCAAACGTTTAACTTTAATCGGCAAACGTGATGCCATATTTGCTCGTTTACAGCAAATTTATAACCACTCGTTGAACGCTTTCACTGATGATACTGAGAAAGATTTATTTCTGTGTGGAATCATTTCACTGGATCGTTTACAATCTGAGTTTAATGACATTGTAAACGATTTAAATGTCACCGAGTTGACAATCGATCCCACGTATTCCGTAAGTTATCAGTCAATTAATGTTTTTGAAGACATGTACTGCCGCTGTAAGTTTGTTTACAATAAACTCAACCCTCCCGCTATGAACGTCAAAGGTACGGAATCGCATGTTACACCGCAACATAAATCTGTCAAACTACCTAAGTTGGAGTTGATGACCTTTGATGGTAATCCAATGACATGGAAAATATTCCATGAAACGTTCCGTCGCACAATTCATGAAAATGCCGATGTAACTGACCACGAACGTATACAGTATTTAGTAAATAAATTGTCAGGGCGTGCATTATCCGTTATTTCAGGCATTGTTCCAAACGCAGATAATTACCATCTAATCTGGTCGACTTTAGTCAACAAGTACGACGACCAGCGTAGCTTAGGTTCCGCTTATCTCGATCAGCTGCTCGATTTTAAACCAACTAGCATTACCGCTTCCGCTAAAAACCTGGAGCTATTTTTAGATAAGTTTTGCACAGCAGTGTCAAGCTTACATTCGCTCAAGCTCGATAATTTATCGGATTTTATGTTGTTGCAATTAGCTTTGAAAAAGATAGATTCGAGTACCGCCCGCTCGTTTGAAATGCATATGCGAGGTAAAAGTATGCCTACGTACGACGATCTAATTAAGTTTGTTCGCGAGCAGAGTAAGATATTAGAACGTACGGCGCCCGCTAGCCGCACTTCTGATGTCAACAATAACAAACAGATTGTTCCTAAGTCTACGCATTCTTTCGCTGCATCGTGCGCATCACAGTGCCCGCTTTGTAATCAATCTGATCACGCTAATTTATATAGATGCCCTGCATTTAATAAGCTTTCCACAGAGGACAGGTTGTCTTGTATAAAACAACATAAAGGTTGTACTAATTGTCTAAGTGTTTCGCATAACTATACCGCTTGCAACTCGCAATATAGTTGCCGTCATTGTGGATGTAAACATCATTCAATGTTATGTCGTAAAATGTTACCTTCCCGGGAAGGAACCCGCACTCTCAACAGAGCTGCCGTCGCGTCATCCACGCGCAATCCTGCGCCAGCGCAGTCTTCGCGCGCACGAGCTGACAACGCCGCCGGCGCCGCCGCCCGCGCGCCCCTGCCTTCCGCCTCGAGCGCTGTTACCGCTCACTGCCCGCTTGCAGATGTTCCGAAGCCTCCCGCTTATCAGTCGCAACAACAAAACATTTCGCTATGCAATAACATGCGCCTGTTACGCAACCGACCGCAGATACTACGTGTTTACTGGGAACCGTGCAAGTTTACGCTACTGATTCAAACGGTCGTAAGCATGTAGTGCGCGCTTTAATAGATTCTGCCTCTCAGAGTAATTTTATATCAGCGAATTGTTGCGCAAAGCTTAATTTAAAATGCAACAAGGTTACAAATACCGTTGTTAAGGGCATAGGTTCCGCGTCAAACCCAATTAAGGGTGTAATTTCAACCACATTACATTCGCGACTTGATAATAATTTTATTTCGGTCGACGCTTTTGTTATTGACCGCATCACCGACAACCTGCCGTCTGTGAGAGTTGATACATCTTGTCTCGCATATCTACACGGCTTGCCGCTTGCTGATAAGGATTTCTCGGAACCGTCCGAGATAGAAATACTTATTGGGGCTCCGCTGTTTGCGGATATCTTGCTATCGGGTCGTGCCGCTGGTCCGCCTGGTGCACCTACCGCTTTCGAATCGATATTCGGTTTTATCGTAATCGGGACCGCTCCCGTTGCGACCGCTCAAACATGTACCGCTTTTAATGATGATAGTCGAATATCTCTCTGCGCCTTCGCAGAACAACCGCGCTTGGATGACATTCTTCAGAAATTCTGGCAACTTGAGGAAGTGCAATGCACACCGGCCTTAAGTCCTACCGCTCTCGAAAATGAACGTATTTTTACAAATAATTTTTCCCGCGATTTTACGGGCCGCTACTCTGTAGCGTTGCCTTTCTCCCGCGACCCCGCTGCCGCTTTGGGTAATTCTTTTCTTACCGCTAAGAAGCGCTTTATGCATTTAGAACGCAAGCTCATCGCTTCACCTCCCCTGCGCGTGAAGTATGATGCAATTATCCAGGAATACTTGCAGAAAGGTTATGTCTCGCTGATAAATAACGACGATAGTTTAGCCGGTTACTACATTCCGCACCATGCGATTGCCAGGTTGGATAAAACCACTACTAAATGGCGCATGGTCATGGATGCAAGTGCGAAAACTGATTCGAGCTTATCATTGAATGACGTCTTGCATACTGGGGATAATTTGCAAAATGACCTTTTCGTTATTCTCTTAGAATTTCGTTTTTATGGAATCGTTTTCACATCCGATATAAAACAGATGTATCTACAGGTACTTGTCAACGAAGAGAGCCGCAAATTTCAGAAGTTTTTATATCGGTTTGATCCCGCTTCGCCGCTGAGCACTTACGTGTTCAACCGTGTTTGTTTTGGCCTGCGCAGTAGTCCTTTTCTCGCGATGCGCGTGCTACGCCAGCTGTGCGCTGACGAGCGCGCTCGCTTCCCGCACGCCGCGTCTGTCATCGAAAACAATACTTATATGGATGATGTGTGCTATTCCATGCCGTCCATACCTGGTAGCGTACAGCTTCGCGATGATCTCCGCGAGTTGCTCAAGGCCGGGGGCTTCGAGCTAGTGAAATGGGCTAGTAACGTACCCGAGCTCACTGCATCGCTTCCGGTCTCCGATCGGCACACCGCAGTTATCAATTTTGATGAGCCAGACTCGAACTTGAAGGTTTTAGGGCTACAGTGGTTGCCAAGCTCGGACGCATTTATGTTCACCGTGAACGTCGAAAGTCGGCCTGCGACTAAACGCAATATGTTGTCCGTGATAGCGCGTCAGTATGACGTTCTCGGACTCATAGCTCCTGTCATCTTGTACGCTAAATTAATTTTACAAAAGCTTCATGTTTTGAAGCTTGACTGGGATGAGCAACCGCCGCAAGCAGTGGTAGATATTTGGCATAATTATCTTCGCGAACTTCCCGCCATTCAGCAACTGCGATTCCCTCGCCACCTAGGAGTGGAAGAAAATTCGAAAATCACCGTCGTTGCGTTTTCTGATGCTAGCGAGCATGGATATGGATCTGTAGTGTATATTCGAACTCAGTCTGACCATGACTCTACTCCGCTCACCCGTCTAGTATGCGCCAAGTCAAAAGTGTCTCCGCTGAAAACAATTTCAATTGCAAAGCTAGAGCTTTGCGGCTGCTTGCTCATGTCAAAACTGGTTCGCCGCGTTCTCGATACCTACGTAAAGCGTCATACCATAGACAAAGTATATTGCTTCACCGACTCTATGGTAGCGTTGCAGTGGATTACCGCTTCACCCCACAGATTCAAAACTTTTGTTGCTACTCGTATTACAAAAATTACTTCCGCTATACCCGTTGACAGCTTCCGTCATATACCTGGAACGGAAAACCCTTGTGCTGATGCACTTTCGCGAGGGCTGTCACCCGCTCAGCTAGTTAACCACCCGCTGTGGTTGACCGGCCCCGCTTGGTTAAGCCAAGAGCCTGCTGTATGGCCCGCTAAGACAGTAGCTCCCGCTAAGGTTGACTTAAACCTACCTGAGTCGAAGAAAATCGTTTCACTTCCTGTGACACAACCCGCCGCGGAGAATTCCAACCCGCTGTTGAAACTCTCCACCCGTGTTTCTTCATGGCTGATGCTCCTACGCATAGCCGTCCGCATCTATCGCTTCATCAAGAAGCTGCCGCGTTCTAAATACTTCACAGCCGATGAAATGAATTTCGCAGAAATTCAAGTCCTGAAAGCTGTACAAAGGCATTACTTTGCGGACATTATTCAGAACCTTAAAACCAACACCCGGTGTTCAAACGCTATACAGCGACTCGTGCCCTTTCTAGACGCCGACGGACTCATACGAGTCGGAGGACGTCTCCGAAATGCGGATCTATCGTACAATCAGCAGCATCCCATTTTGTTACCGCGTAAAGACCGCATAATCGAAATGATAATTGAGCACTACCATCGTCATAACTGTCATACAGGTCCGTACTCTTTGATGTCGATTCTCAGACAACGATATTGGATACTCGCATCCCGTAATATCGTCCGCTCGGTTATACATAAGTGTAACTATTGTTTTAAGGCAAAACCTAAACCTACATTCCCGCTTATGGGAGACCTACCCGCTTGCCGCGTGAACGAATTTAAAGCGTTCACTCACACCGCTGTGGATTACGCTGGCCCAATTTCTATTATTCCAATTAGAAAACGAGGTGTGCGCTCTATTAAGGCTTATTTATGTATTTTCGTCTGTATGTCAGTGCGTTCGGTAAACGTAGAGCTGACGACAGATTTAAGCAGCTGCAGTTTCCTTTCTGCTTTTAAACGCTTTCTCGCTCGTCGCGGTACCGTTTCTGTCTTGTATTCGGACAATGCCCGCACTTTTATTGGAGCAAGAAATGCCCTATCTGACGTCTATAAACTTGTAAGCTCAGATGAGTATAATAAGTCGCTCTCAGACGAGTTATCCGCCAACCGCATAACTTGGAAATTTAACCCACCAAGAAGCCCACACTTTGGCGGAAACTACGAAATCTTCGTGAAAGCTTTCAAGGGTCACTTAGCTAAAACAATAGGTTCACAGTTACTAACCTATGAGGAAATGTTAACCGTGCTTACGCAAATAGAGAGCGTCATAAACTCGCGACCGCTAACGCTATTGAGTGAGGATCCCTCTGAGCCCACTGCACTAACGCCCGCGCATTTCTTGATGGCTGCACCGCTTAAACACTTACCTGCGTGCGCGATCTCCGACGAGCCCGCGCATCTTCTTAAACGCTACACTTTGCTGGATAGGATGATCCAATCGTTCTCTAAGCGATGGAAGTTAGAGTACCTTCACCTGCTTCAATCTAGAGGAAAATGGAATACACTTTCTAATCCAATCAAAGTAGGTTCCGTCGTGCTTATTATCACAGACAATCTTCCCCCGCTATCTTGGCCGCTAGGTGTTGTCGAAGAGACAATTCTAGGCGCCGACGGAATATGTAGAGTCTGTCTAGTGCGAACGGCGACTTCCGTTTACAAGCGGCCGGTCGTTCGTTTGTGCATTTTACCCACTCAATAACTTACCTACTTGCCCCCTGGTCAACCCGCTATTCATATACCCGCTCTATTATTAACTTATCCAATCTTTCTCTACCTTTAAAAACCAATGGTTTTTAGGCCGGGGGCAATGTTCGCGCCATCTATTGGCACTTTCTTTCTTTCTACCTCTTACCTTTTCCTACCCTCATTTTCCTACCCTCACGAAAACGACGACTATCTACGGTTGACATTTCGTGGCGGATGAGTGAACTGCTTGTCATTGCAAGCAGTCTGCGGTCGACCCTTGTTGACGGCGGATGCGTCTGTTCCTGTGAGCTCCCTCGAAGCCAAGGAAACCGCCATTTTGTTACTAACCGCGCTCGCGCTGCTTTCGTGTGTGCCCATCGCACTGGGATATCCGCGATCGTCTCTTTGGAGCTGTGTACTAACAGCTTCCCGCGCTCGCGCCGCGAGTCTACAACAGCGTGAAATAATTCGAAGAGCCACTACGCCTGGACACCAGCAGGACGCCTTAGAGTGCCGCAGCTGTGCTCGTCAGCCCGAGGATATCCAGGTTAGTCGCTCGTTTTTCGCTCCTTTTCCTATACAGTCCACTTTTCATCACCTTGTTCCGCATTCCTTCGATTTACCAGTGTCCTTTCAACCCGCGCCCGCAGTTCGGCGTGCTCTGCCATATAGCTTGGTGGCCGCGCTAACAATGCCACTTTCACGTAATTCCTCTATGATAGATATTATCTCATTATCTAGACCAGTATTGCCAGCATCGCGTGAAGCTAGTAATAACTTCAATCTTTCAACTAATTCATTAGGATCGTCCCAATATACATAATCAATATTTCGTTTTACTTTTTTCATAAGTGTTAGCCCTGAACCAAGTGGTAGGCTTTCAGTGCTTGAACAATGCTTAGTTAATTTAAAAAGTGGCTTTATAACATTCATATATTTAAAACCTTTGTTACTTTTGATTGGTTTTTTGAAATCAAAATTACGCTTATGTGCACTTGTATCTAATAAAATTTGTTTATAATTACTTAAATCATCCTGGGTCACCATAGTCATTGTAGGCGTTTTTTTAAACAGCAATTCAATAAGTCCTTGTGTCTTAATATACATTTTACCACCTATCGAGATTTCTTTTGGCAAAAGATGAACCCGAGATGCTCCTATCTTCATTTTGCCACGTTCCCATCTAACGCCAAAAGGAACTTCTATAAAGGCTTCAGAAGGTTCACGCCACGTACAATCGTTTGAGCTTAACGACTTGAATGATGAGGCACTTGCATTTTGATCGTCATTTTCACTATCAGCTTGCTCATCGCTTAATTCATTAGCCGTATCGAAAAGAGTCTTATTTTGCAAAGATTTGAGAGACTCATCCAAAGAGTCATCATCAGAATGATCATCTACACTTATTTTCTTGTCTCCTGCATCTATTGGTTTAACATCATTACCGTTATTAATATTATCATTAAGTGGTTTGTGCATTGTTGCCATCTTGTTAAGTGGATCTGTAATTGGTTTTAAAACAGATTCCAGTGCATTGTTGGTATCGAGTTTATAATTTTTCATCATATTCACTTTCTTCTTAACTGCATCTACAGATTTTATAATTTGTTTTTTTAATAATCTTTTCTCATCCATTTTGATAGGCAACTAAAAAGTAGTTTGCGTTTTGAAGAGCAAACCATCAATGAAGAAATATTTATATTGGTTTTCATTTTATGCCAATTTTATTCAAATATAACGAACGTATCAAAGTTTTTTCTATAGTATCCTTTATTTCTTTCAGAATCCTTGTTTATAACTAAGAAATTATATGGAACACTCCAAATGTTTGCACACATATTGCGAAACTGATTCCAAGGCATATCAGTGTTGACGTGTTCATCATAAACATGTCTCAGATTAATATCATCTTGTTTAAATAAAACTAAAAGGTTTGCATTGTCTCTGATGAGTTGCTTTGGAATCTTGCTGTAAGTTTGGTTTAAATAAAAACAATCTATATTTTTATGTTGACCCATAGCAAAATAGTCACGTATATTATTTTGTTTTTCACAGGCTACATCATCGAAAATTATAATAGAATTAGATTTAGCTTTTTGAGGACTTAAAACACTATCATTTTCACTATATTTCGAAAACGTAACTCCTGGTACCATTTTTAATACGTGTTCTAAAAATAAATATTTAGGTTGATACAATGTTTTCGAATATATATAAACATTCAAAAATTGCAATCCCTTTTCATGCAAAATAAGACCAACCATCAGATTAGTTTTACCGCAGTTAGAGGGCCCGCAAATGATGCAACGAATAGTGTTGGGTAAAAGTTTTCCATGTTTATTGTCAACATTATTTAATGCGATGCAAAATTTATCCAATTGTAAATCATCAGATTGTTTCACGAATAACATGTTTAAACCGTAAAATGGTTAAAACAGAACTGACATTTTTACTACAGACTTCGTTATTTTATATTATAGAATCATTAAAATGATCTTGACATCGCACACTATTATCATGTTATGCAAATATTGGGATTCTGCCTACGAAGTGAGTGGAGGACTATCGCCAGCAAGGGCTGGCGAATCATTTCGAACCAAGGTGGAGGACTGACGCCAGCAGGGCTGGCGAATCATTTCGAACCAAGGTGGAGGACTATCGCCAGCAGGGCTAGCGAATCATTTCAAATCAAGGTGTAATAAGTTATAATGTTTTAACAAAATAAATATTGGGAATCTGCCTACGAAGTGAGTGGAGGACTATCGCCAGCAAGGGCTGGCGATGGACCGAACACGAATGGAGTGGGGCAGAATTCCCAATATTTAACTACTGCAATTCTCCTCTTCTGTTTTACTGTCAGCTGCTGCAGTACAGTAACTGTCACTGTCGGTATTATTTCTAAAGCCAGGAGTGGTTTTATTGATTACCGAGGAGCAGTTGAGTATTGGAATGTCCTCCAATGGTATGCTGTTGCCTGTAAATTTAGAGTTAAGGTTCAGGTTCAGTAGAGTATTTTGATATATTCCTATAAACTGTTGGGCCTTTCGGTTATTGTTGCAACGGCCATGGTTGCGGATCACTCCAAAAACAACTCAATATGATCTTGGCTAAATTTGTATAGTAAAATAAATTTCAATATTTGTGCTTCTACTAGCCGGGCAAAAAGTAATTTAAAACTTGAAATACAGACAGGGAGTCCTAAAAATCCAGTTTTTGACTGAGGTTTGGTCACGCTAAATAATTGAATTGTAATTAGGTATTTAATAGATTATGACAATTTAAAAAAATATTTGACATCGTTATTATTATTAAGTCTCAATTTCATTGTATAAATAATATATTTAAATGACATTTGCACACCTCGTATGAGGTTGTTTATGGTGAAACTGTTGTACTTCCTACATATTTTATATCTTCTGTACCTGTACTCAAGCAAATAAATGAATTGAATTGAAATTGAAAAAAAAAACTGGTTTCAAGAAGTTAGTATATTCCGTTACTTTTTGTCCATTTACTGTTCGAGTTTTTTTTGACTGCACATGGATTTGGAGACCTTTAATAAATTTTTTGCTATATTTCAAAATGTTGTAAAGTTTTTCTTATTGTCTTATTGAAAAAGGGTGTTTAAATCCGTGTCCAGAAAGTGATCATTACTACTTATATTAAAAGTTGACTGACTTCATCTTGCATAGTATTATTAATGTCGGTTTGACAACGTATCTGAACAGCATTGAATATAAATAATAATTTTGCTTACTTACTAGTGAAAAGTGATCCCTGGACATTTTAATCTTGTATGGCTCTTGCAACACTTTACAACACGCTGGCATGATGATTCACTACTGTAGTCCACAATGATAAAAACGTACGTAAATATTTAACGTGTGCTCGCTTGCAAGACAAATGTCCGACTGATGACGCGCTGGACACGACTTTTAAGCCCCGCCTACTTGGACACGACTTTTGTTGGGTCATTTTTTTAACGCAGTTACATTTCCTGACTTATCATTTATTCGTAGAATTTTACTGATAAAATGTAGTTGTGGGAGCATAGAAATATTCCAAACTTACTGACAAATATTTCATTAACAATTCCTTTTGCTAATTTTTTAGTTTCTTTTGATTTTTGTCTGAAAATTTTGTAATCACAGTGTCCTAGATAAATACGAAAACTCAATATGCTAGAAAACGGCAATAAGGGTTCCCGGACTGTCAGAAATATTTGTATGTGTGTATGTATTTCTTTGAAAGTGTTAAGGTTTTTGTCCATGTGTGCTACTGCGTGGGCAATGCTAAGTAAATAATGTAAATCCGTTATTGGCTGTCGGTTGAGTAATTATGATTTATTGTTTACCTCTAAGAGCTGTGGATTTTGTTAATAAATAAATAAATGTCTATTTCCCCGCAGTACCAGTGTAAAATAACCTTTGTCGCCGTTTGCCTTTGTAGAATGCAGGGGTCTTTCAACTGGTTCTTTTATGGTGTGCTGTATGTACCTATAAGGCTTTTACGTTCTTACGAAGATATACGTCACGTGACACGGAAGTAAGAGTTGTCCTTATTCTTTACGAATTTGGTTATAAAAAATCTATGTAAATGGTTTTTAAAAGGATTGGGCATAAATGTATAATAATAAATATATAATTAGGGGATGTGGTGTGTCTTTCACTCATGTGAAATGAGTGAAGGACACACGATGAGGAATGAAGCGCTGTGAACGATACATACGTGGTACATAAAAAAATCACACCTCTTTCCCGGTGGGGTAGGCTGAGACCAAAGAGTTCCACATACTACGATCCTTATCTCTTTCACTTCATCTACACTCATCAATCCTTTCATACATGAGCGTCGGTTTAGGATAGGTACTCCTGACCTGGCCATTTTTCAGAACGTCTTCCTCTTCATCACTTCTGTTCACTACCACACACTAGGGCATGGATCCCGGAATTCCGAGATTTCGTAACTCCGGAATTTCGGATGTTTTTTTTACGATATTACAATTCCGGAACTGAAGTGAATATCGCAATCCGATACTCATATAATTATTTGTATAATAAGTTACCACCATTAATAAAATTTGCATATTTGTACTCTCTTGCGAAATGTACCGTAAAACGCGCGCGAAGTTTGAATTCAAAATTCAAAGATAAAGCCGTTTCAAGTGAGATCAACGATGAAGGTGATGCCGAAGTCTATCGAAGTCTATCTAGTCTAAGTCTAGTCGAATAGATATAGGTGTTGATGAAGCTGAAGTCAACGAATCAACACTGCAAAGACAGCTGGATAAGGAACTCAGTAAATGCAAATAACCTCGCACGAATCAAAAACGACATTTTGATCTAGTTGGATTCGTAAAAGTTGAGAAAGCCATGTACGATAATGGTGGAGAACGTGGTATTTATTTGACACAGGCATACAATTATAATTTAGGTGTTCTTCCCACAAGTGTTGAGAGCGAAAGAGTATTTTCATGTGCCGGGTACTTTTGTAACCGCCTACAAAGCTCGCTCTCAGACAAAATGTTATTTGCTCTGATACTCTTGATCACACATTATCAAAAAGAGCGATCTTTTTTGAAAAAGTGATTCTTGTCTTATTTACTTTATATTTCTTTTAAGTATAAGTTGATTTAAAGATCTCAATTTCCAAAAGAATACTATTACGAAAGTTAAGATTTTTTAAATTTATGTTTAAGGTTTGTTCTTTAAACCTATTTTCATGATCTCAGAAGAGGAGAAATTGTTGATAATGTTCATTGTGAGTTGTTCAATCTTATATTCATCATAATTTATTAAATAGTAGTTATGTAATAAACTGCATTACAATTTCAAACAGCTAGCACACGTTGATTTTGCTAAAAAAGTTGATTATTACTTTTCAATAATATATTGAAAAGTTGATTATTTTTTTATATTTAGATACTAAGAAAAACCTAATAGAAGGCTGTTTAATGTTCTCAGTCAAGATTTTGTCGATTTATTTAGGTTTTATAATAAAGATTTGATTTAACAAAACAATTTAATGTCTATTTATTGTTTTTTTCGTATTTCCTATACTCTCTTCAAATTCCGGAACTGGTTTCGGAATTCCGGAATCGAACCAGTAGTATCGTAACTCAGTTCCGGAATTGAAAATCATCCGATATTACATGCCCTACCACACACCATGAACGATGATGACATATAAAAATAACAAAATACCAAATCACCAAAGATACAATTCTTGAATTCATTGTCGTTTTATTATCTTACGTAATAAATTTTAAACTATATTTTTTAGTTATTGGTAGTATTTGGTAGGTATTTTCAATACAAAGACAGCCGTATTTTGTATTGTGTTATTTCTTTAATTCATATATTATTCGGTGATTCCTCCTCACCGAACACATTATAGGTATGTTATTTTCTATATCCGTCTACATTCGTGACCGTATTGATAGTGACATTTGTAGGAAAAAACAACTGTTTAGGCCCTAAATTTTAGTTCGTAAGAGAAAGCTTATTGTGTGAGAAAGATAGGAGTCCGGGCTACTTTGTGCTGTTTACGGGGTGAGAAATGATACGGATAGACGCCTGGTGGAAATAACTAATCGAGTGGTAACTGATCAATTATCGACCGCCGAGAGTAGAAAATTATTAAAGTACTAATCTGGCTATTGAAAATAGGGGTTGGTGGTAGAAGGGTGAAAATTTAGGGTTGAATGTATTTTTAATGCCAAATCGTACATAAATTAAAATAATTGTAATACCTATGTCCGAAAGATATAAATAAAATGTTGGTATAAAAACTAGTTAACGTCCTATTCTCAGACCTAGGTCACAATAGACGTATACGAGTATACAGTAGTTCGACTCCGCGGTATCCTGGAATTCAATGACAAATGACGATCAGAGTGCTAGGGTTACTAGGTACTATCGAAATATTAGAAAATTTTAAATAACTTAATTTAAGTTAATAAGAAGTTCTTTTTTGAGAGAACACAAGCGCGCGTAGAATTGATTAAAAAAACGCCATTGTCTTTGGTAACATAGTAAGGCCACCAGTAAAGAGGTTATTGTATGATTAGGTATTTGCCATTAAAACTCCTTGGGTTCTCTTTTCTATTAAATAAAGTGATGAAAAGATTACAACCTCTATAGTGTCAATATGCTGAAAGCTTATTAAAACTAAACTGTAAGTAAACACCGCAGTAAAGCATGTGAACACCAGTCTTGTTGTATCTTTATGTACCTCCTCGATGTAGGGAAGGCCGCACGGTTGATCACGTGACTGAATTCGGGTAATTTCTTCGTAGTTAAACTACTGCTTAAGAAGCACCATGTATCTATTGTGCCTAGGTACTGAATATACACACAAAATTTCAAGGTTAAGGGTCAAGCCGTTTCGGAGAAGTTTTGTTAGAAACAGAAACACTGTGACACGAGAATGTTATATCTACATCTACACTAATATTATACAGAGGTAAAATTTGTATTTTTGTATGCAATGAATAAACTTAAAAACTACTGGACTGATTTGATTAATTGAACGAGCGAGAACTTAGTTATCTATACTTATAATAAAACTGTAACAGGACCAATTCTGTACATGACAGATATTTTGAAAAAAAAAAAATGTACAGTACTCTGTAGCTGATACCAATGCCGAAACTGTATTTTTTTTATTTTTGTCTGTCTGTCTGTCTTTTTTTTTTTTTTTTTATGCATGATAGGTTAGCCTTTGACCGCTATCTCACCTGATGTTAAGTGATGATGTGGTCGAAGATTTTGTACAGGCTAACCTAGAAATGTCTGTATCCCGGCAGCGCATCACTCCAAAACTACTGGATGGATTTCAATGAAACTTAGCATGGTTTGAGTTCATACTACAAGGTAGGATAATTTAGCTTTTTATCCCGAAATTCAGCATACCTAGTTCCCTTGGGAGAGGGGATGAAAGTCAAAATATACACTTAGTTGTAATTTATTAACGCGTAGTCCGATTTCTTACGTTCTTTTTAGGGTTCCGTACCCAAAGGATAAAAACTGTCTGTCCGGCTGTCCGTCTGTCTGTCCGTCCATCCGTCCGTCCGTCCGTCTGTCACCAGGCTGTATCTCAAGAACGGTGATAGCTAGACAGTTGAAATTTTCACAGATGATGTATTTCTGTTGCCGCCATAACAACAAATACAAAAAATTGGCCAAGTGCGAGTTGTACTCGCGCACGTTAAAACAAAAAAAGGTTAAAATACGAAGTCTAATGTTGTATAGCTAATGGTACGGAACCCTTCGTGCGCGAGTCCGACTCACACTTGGCCGATTTTTTTGTTAGAATAGTGGTACTTTAAAATTTATCCCGTAAATATTTCAAAGTCATCGGGTTTGAAGTTCAGAAATAACAAACATCACAACCTAAATATTACGTTCCAAATAAATTGACATCCAGAATGTACAGGAACCTTTGAACGTACGGCTCATCTTAAGCTGACATTTGCACTTTATCGTATAGGTATAATAGATAGGTCTGTAGTCGGACCACTCCAAAAGATTCTGATATTTCAAACAATAAAACACAGTTTTTTTTTTACGATAAGCACAATTTCCCTATGTATATTTTTCATAACATGCAATGCTCTAATCAGTCTAATCTATATCTATAACAAGTTGGAGAAGGCAGGTAGGGAAGCGCGAGGGGTAAGACGCTTACATTTATCTATTTATATTCATAATAAAACTGTAACAGGTTCAATTCTGTACATTTCAGATATTTTGAAAATATTTTGATATACTGATGCAAAAACTGTTTTTTTTTCTGTCTGTCTGTATCCCGGCCGCGCATCACTCCAAAACTACTGAATGGATTTGAATGAAACTTAGCACGATTCGAGTTCATACTACGAAGAAGGACATAGGATACTTTTATCCCGAAATTCAGTACGGTTCTCTTGGGAAAGGGGATGTAAGTTAAAATGTACACTTAGTTGTAATTTATTAACGCGTTGTCCGATTTCAATCATTCTTTTTTTGTTACAATAGTGGTAATTTATTTATTTTCCCGTAAATATTTCAAAGTCCTCAGTTTTGCAGTTAAGAAATTACAGATATCACAAACTAAATATTTCGTTTTAAATAACTTGAACCGCGGAACGTTGAGAAACCCTGGAACGTACGGCTCATCATAAGCCCATAGGAAGCCCGGAACCCCACGGGAAGCCCGACACCCCACGGACAGACCGGCTTCACACACAAATATTTAGTTTTGCAAGCTTGCTACGATAAAACTCTAAAATGTGGTACATTCACCAAAATCAGTTTTTATAACTGCATATCTTTCTTTTGCCGGATACATTTCGGAGACTGGGCAATGGAAGTGCACAATGTTGTCTTAGGTTTTCGCGATTGTTACACTTAGTAATTAAACAATTTTAAACGGTTTAAATCACGTATATTTATCATTATTTTTGTCGCAACGCGACGTTTCAAACACTTTGTAGTGATCTATGTCACGGGGTGACTGTCGGGACAAAAATAACGATAAATATACGTGATTTAATCCGTTTAAAGTTGGAAGTGAACAAGTTTAGTAGATTGTTATACAATGGTCGAAAGGAATTGATAACTTTCACCCGCGTTCAGCTCTCTACTTTTCATTTCGAATATAAAAAAAGTAGCTTTTCTAAAAATTATTCATTGAAAAAATAACTTACTTACTAAAAAAATATTGAGAGGATAGAACTATTTGTGAAATTTTACGTAAAATTTTGTTTGGAATATTTACGGGCGGCTATTGCCCGAAGAGGAATCTCTCTGCTTTTCACTACTAATATAAGGAATAACGATATAAAAATAGTATGTTTTTTTATACTATTTATTTTGATTTTAATAACATGAGCAGAACCTATTTAAAATTAATGCGGCTATAGTCCAAGTAGGAATCGATGACTTACATACGTCTTAAGCACTCTACTTTTCATTTAAAATATGAGGACAATAAAAAAAAAATAGTTGTTCTTAATATTTACTAAACGTAATAAACATAAGTAGAAGATACAAAGATACACTAGGAGTTAGAACAATGAAATTTAGGGAAATTTTTTGTTAGTTTTTTTTTACCTTATATTTATTTATTTATTTATTTAATTCTTTATTGCACTACAGTACAAATGGAGGACTGAATGCTACAGCATTTTCTACCAGACATCCATCATTATATTTAGTTACTACCCTGCCAAACATAGTTGTTATTAATTTTTTTATAACAACAGAGTATTTTACAACGAAAAATCTTAGACATATAACTTTGTTTACACCAATGGTTACAATTGTTACAAGTCATTCCGGCCCAAGAGAAGGAAGCATTTACCTACTATGAGTTTTTCCCGGCCTTAGGTGGGAAGGAGCCTCTCCTACCCGCTACTCAGATCAAACAAATACTACTTTTCGAGAATGAGAAATAAAAAAAATATGTTTGATATATCGTCAAACAAACCGCCGCTTTAAAATCGAAATTCTAAAGAAACGCACAATATACTTTGCTTCAACATTTATTGTGCGAATCGGGAAAGAACTCTCTGAGTTACTTAACTACTGTCTTCTGGAAAATACAACCCGGGAGTTTTGAAATCCAAAGTAAAAAGCTCCATTCTGAGCTATGGTTTACTATAAGAGTACTTCACCGCAGACCATAGTGTTGCTTAATATGGGATAAACAGTGCACAAATGTGAATAATTAGTCTGCAGGTACGGCAATCGCGAACGAAGTCGCGGGTACAGCTAGTTTTTATATATTATTGTGACGGAACAAGGTTGAGGCCCACCTGATGTTAAGCGGACTAACCTCTGCCTTTAACAAATGCATTTCGTTACAAGTCACGAATTGCACTGCGCCCGTCACTTTCAGACGTAGTTGATAAGTCTCCGTCATGTGCCGGTAATTTCACTGGCTCTCAAGGACCTCGCTGCCGGAACACACCGTTAGATGCTTGGCGACAGATTTTCTACTTGAGAGTGGTCGCTACGCTGGCCAGATGGACATTCGTAAAATGCCCTTCCACCATGCGGTGAAGCACAAGCCCGCGGCGGGATTTGAAGTTTGAACCATGGACCTGCTGGGCGGCTGTCCATAGCCAATACCACTGAGCCATCACTGCTTCAAGCGAAGTCACTGCTTAAACTTTTTCAAGCGAAGAGTCTCTGCCTGCCTCTGCTACTCTGCTTTAATTTACACAAAAATGCTTTCGTATGTCCGGTTGTTCTCCTCTACAGGTCGCATTTCTCAACAGATTCTCACGAAATTTTGTGAGCAAGTTTGATAAGTCCATAAAATATATCAGTCGATTCAGTGTTTGGCAATTTTTCAAAATGACGGAGATATTATTGATATACACTATAATTATGGTGTTGAGATAATGGACGCCTGCGCTAAATTTAATGGCAATGTCCCCAAAACGCACGTCGTCAGTTGCCTATAAGTGATAGGCTCTCTCTCTCGTATAATCAATAATTTAATTTCGATGTTTCTGTATAATTATCGAGATAAATAAAAAAGAAAATGAAATCAAAAAAATCCCACTTAACAGTAATCCAGTATAAACTTTCATTTATTTTAACAATATTTAATGCAGTAATAATAAACCTGCCGTTAATGCATGAAATTCAATTTATTCAAAAATATAATTTTTGCAGATTTTTTGTGAATTCATTATTAAATCCTATAAAAATTTTTTTTTTTTGTTATATGGTATTCCATTTAAACTTTATTTAGAAGTAGATAAAAACTAGTGCTTAAAATATTTTCTCTCCAATATCCAACACGGAAATCGAAGACAGAACCTCAAGAAAGCAATCAATGCAATGATTTACGCCACTCTACCAACGAGACGGTCAAATACAATAAGAGTTTCTATATCTTTTTATTCTGAGCTGGGCGCCAAGTCTTCTTCTTCTTTCTTTGTTTTGGCTTTTATCGTTGTTTGACGATATTCTGCCAATGTCAAAGTATGACCAGTGAAAAATTCTTTCATCAATAGAATCCTAAACTATCCCTGTCGAACATAGTCTATAGAATATTTTCAGCAACTAAGGGTTATGCGAACCTCGGAAATGTAATCCAACATGTGAAAAAAAATGTATATCACTTACGCTGTAGAAGTTGTTGACAATAGAACAAAGCAATGTATCACTATTTTATAGAGGACATCAATATATACAAAAAAAGGTTTGTCACATAGGAAAACTACTAGACAAAAATCTTTTGACTCTCAACGTTAACAAAACTAAATACCTAACATTCTCAAAAACAATGCCCTCGGACCTCTAGCACAGACAATAATTGCAACTTAATCGACTGTGTTACTAAAACAGAATACTTGGAATAACACTAGACCAAAACCTATCCTATACAGACCACATTCATGATGAGGTCGCGTGAGAAAGCTCATCTTTATTTGAAGAAGCTAAGAGATTGTGCGCCTTTAGATATCCTGTGACAAGTCTTGCTCGCTTAATGCCAGGCAATCCTACAATACTGTGTTTCTGTATGGGGGTGAGCAGGGATAAGTAATTTTATCATAGTAGAAAGAGCCCAGATAGCTCTCATTAAAGTAACACTTAGAAAACCCATCAGAAACCCAGGCCCGAGACACAGGCTTCAGCTTCGTTTGGATCTCAATGTCAACTTGTGTCCAGACAATTACGTAGCACCTTACCTAGTGATGAACTTATGTGGACCATGAAATTGTGAACCTTTTTGCAAATAAATTGTATTGTACCTACGAGACTGGTGTTCCGTCTCCAGGACTATACTAGCTTGTATAGGGCAGGCATTCCGTTAGCAGGAACGCGTTCCGAACCTCAGTTAGAGCGCACTCGGAGTGCACTCGGCTCTAACGTCGTTCACAACCGTCCGCGTCGGGTAGAGTGCAACTTTTTAACTTACAAAAGAGGTCGTTAAAATGTTGAATCTTTAACTGACATGACCTTGACATTTCTTGATGAGAGAATTAGAGGCACTCAAATTTATATTTTGCAGGTAACGGTAGTTATAGCTTTTCAAACATCATAAAAAGTCAAAAAATTTTGAAAACGATATTTGAGGTTGTATATCAACCGGTCGTTCGGAATTCGACTCTGACCCTCGGAACGCGACCCAGACCTGACCACCCCCGGATCATCGCGGCGGGTCTCGTCTCCGACGTCTGCTACTGACCACCTCCTCGTCTAGCGGATCTCGCCCTACATAACTCTATACACAAGGAAGCCTACCACAAGATAAACCTCTTCTCTAACCCACAACCTTGTCTCATTATACACCTATCTGTTTGTTTACCTGTGCGATTTCATATGTCTATTGAGATGATGTTTTCGAGCACATTTATAGTCACACATACTGCATTCATACGGTTTCTCTCCAGTGTGCGTTTTCATATGATTATCGAGGTGATGTTTTCGAGCACATGTATGGTCACAAATATTGCATTCATACGGTTTCTCTCCAGTGTGCGTTTTCATATGATTATTGAGTTGTTGTTTTAGAGTACATTTATAGTCACACATACAGCAATCATACGGTTTCTCTCCAGTGTGCGTTTTCATATGATTATTGAGGGTACTTTTATGAGCACATTTATAGTCACACAAACTGCATTCATAAGGTTTCTCTCCAGTGTGCGTTTTCATATGAATATTGAGGGTACCTTTTTGAGCACATTTATAGTCACACATACAGCATTCATACGGTTTCTCTCCAGTGTGCGTTTTTATATGTTTATTGAGGGTACCTTTTTGAGCACATTTTAAGTCACACATACTGCATTTATAAGGTTTCTCACCCGTGTGCCTTTTCATATGAATATTTAGGCCACTCCTTAGAGCACATTTGTAGTCACATATACTGCATTCATACGGTTTATCTCCAGTGTGTGTTTTCATATGATTGTTGAGGGTACCATTTTGAACACATTTATAGTCGCACATACTGCATTCATATGGTTTATCTCCAGTGTGCGTTTTCATATGATTATTGAGGGTACCTTTTTGAGCACATTTAAAGTCACACATACTGCATTCATAAGGTTTCTCGTCAGTGTGTGATTTGATATGATCATTGAGGTGACCTCTTTTAGCACATTCATAGTCACACATACTATCCATTTTCATATGAGTACTAAGGTTATTCCTTCGGCCACATTTTTGATCAAAAATACTGCTTTTAAACGGTTTCTCTCCAGACTTTACTCAAATATGTAATTCTATTTTGATCCCACATCTATTTATCTTCTCAGAGGAACTGAGTAAAACACTGTATGAATTACTAGGAGATGTAACGATATAAGAAAATGCACCATATTATAACAACTAATACCCTGCTATCAAATGGACATTGCTGGACCACCACTTCAACTGAAATAGCTATACCAGCGACTGAAAGACATTCTGATTCATGATGAAGGTGAATCGGCTAAGATAGTTGTCATGGGAAATCCACTACATGCTGGCACTTAGAATATGATTTCTATTGTTTTTGTGCCAAAGGATGATATGCATATAACTCTCACAAATCAAAATGGCACTTTGTGATTGTCAAAAGGCACTTTGTTGTTCTCAGGTACAAATAGTTACTAAATATTTTTAGTCCACTGCCTTCTGCTTCTCTTGAGATTATATCAATGAGCAAGTGGATATGTTAAGTGCTTTTATATTTCCACGGTGTGTGTGTGTGCAGATTTAGGATTGATGCTCGCTCCTTTTAAATGTATATCTGAAAAAAACAATATAAGTCAGTTTTTTGCAACAGCTGGGCAAGTCTGGTGCCTGAGGGTTGTATGTTCACAACAAGTTATTAACTAGTGGTATGTCTCTTCAGCAAGCCTCTGTCTTGTTGGGAGCCACTGCTGAGTCAGATATTCTGACACTGCACTGTAGTGTGCAAACATTACTGTGTTTAGGTGTGAAGGGCATTGTAGCAAGTGAATTCACTGAGGGAAGTAGATATAAGAACTCAGAGTAACAATCACAGTCAAATCAAGTAGATTGAGCATGGTGACTGCTACTGTAATGCACAGGCGTGACGCTTACCATCATGTGGACGAATTTCAGTCTCGTCACTTCATAAAAAAAAAACATTTGAATATCCAATCTGTTTTTATAGAAGCAGGAACTTTACTTCTAACTTTACTTTTGAGGTGCAGACAAACCTATGTAAATTAGGGTTCATGTTGAAATATAAAGTTTTGACCAGGCATAATCTCACACTACCAAGCTCAAAACTAGCAATGCACAGTTCTGGTCCCAAAGTAATGGCACTAAAAATATTTAACACGCTTCCAAATTCATTAAAAAGTGAAGAAAATTACTCGCCTTTTGTCAATGCTTTAAAAAAACGATTACTTATTATATATATCATTATATATATAAATGTTATTATACCTTAAATGAAATCTTTGGTGACAAATTTAAATGATGTGAAAAAGATTGGTCGCTCTACTACTATTATACATGTTGCTATACCCAAAATGAGTCATATGTATAACTTCATAAATATGTATTTAAAATCTGCATGACCAAGGACTAGACTCATACAATAAAATACATTTAACCTCTAAACACTGAGTTTATGAGGTAGATGCGGATGTGCAACAGATGTGCATATTCGCACAGATGATCTTAAGCAGTTAAATAACATTTTCTCATTACAAAATGTTGCAGAGAAACCTTGTATTAGGTAAGTAATCTTTACTTCTAGGGTCTCCATATTTTTTTTTTATATATGGTGTTTTTCTTGATTTTCTGATACACTAGCCATTGACCACTAACTCAACTGATGCTAAGTGATGATGCGGTCGAAGATTTTGTTCAAGCTAGTAATTAATTACTGGCTCCCAAGGACAGCTGTTTAATTCACAATATTTTACTTAACATAGGTACAATTATATGTTATTTTGTTTTATTTTTATAGCGATTTATCAAATAAGTTATATTACATACCATAGTACTATTAAAAATCTTTTCAACTCTAGCTGTGCCTGCACTGCCTGTCTGGTTAGTGATTGTGTCAAAAATATGTATTCATATTTCTCATCGCAGCTTTATCGCTGCTTTTGCGAAAACTAGATATTTTTTTTGTGTTTGGCAATGGAAATTGTTTATAACATCTTTGCCCATTTTTGAGTCACATCAGAAGGGAAAATCTTGTACGGAGTTTTAAATTTGGTGTATTTCTTGATATCTGAAACAATGAAACATACACAACTGTACATATCTGAAACAATGAAAAAATATCTAAGACATATGTAATAAAGCAAACACAACGTTGTAATATTTTACTTAGGGTCCGTTTCAGAATGTCCTTATAATGGTTCAGGTTGCTTACCAACACATAAATTAACTGAATTATATAAATGTCGGTTTACAAGGTCGATATAAACATGGAGTGCGTTTCACAATCATCTCTCTAACAAATTTATCTTCCAAGTAAGTTATACAAACATCGAGCTGGCAACACCACACGCTGCATTGGTTCGTTTCAGTTTTCATAACCATCTCAAGGTGATCGCTCAGATCCAATTAAATCATTATTTTCGAGATATTCCATTTTTCAATAGAATAGACAATTCGAGAGATCAATTCTTCAAGGAGAAAATTTATCGACTGAAAACAATATGGCAATGTAAAGGAAAATTATGAAATTTAAGTATAATGTCAAATTTTATCAACAGTAAAGAAATCAAATACCTATTAATTGAAAAATGATTAATAAATAAAAGTCAATTATTAATAAAAAAAATATTTAATGAAGTTTTAGAAACATCGATGTGTATACATCTTATTAACATCGATGCAACCGATCGATGCATTACATCGGAAAAAACATCGATGTATATTTTAAATGTCCATATCTAGTTCTACTCAACAACCAGAAACTAAGATGGCCGTTGAGCATGACCAAAGTGACGTCATATGTTATTGTTGCAATTTTAGAAAGCTGTAAAAGTAATCTTGTCTCTTGTTACATTAATACAATCACATGCGTGGGAGTGAAAAGCATTTTTTTTTTTTATTTCTGTGTTGAAATGCATCGTATTAATATAACGTACTAATATATAGGTCACCATCACAATTATACATATATGTACATATACATTGGTCATCTAGGTTAAATTATGATGGGTGACCATTGACCACTAGTATTGTTTCAAGTGACCTTTTTGAGCTGTGGGGGCGTACCTTCATCAAATAACACAAGTAGCACTTCATAATGGTAAATTGCTAGTCAGGTTTAGGTTTAAAGATATTTATTCTCATAACAAGACAGTGCAGTCACTTACATGAGAACATTAATTAAAAATAATATTAGGTACATCGTCGTCATTATGAAGGTACTCATTCAACGTATTTATTTTGTTGTGCTAAAATGTAGTCCTGCAATTTAGATTTAAATACGTTGAATGAGTCTACATTTTTAATGTGAGTGGGTATTTTATTATAAAGCTTTGCTCCATCGTACGTTATTTTTTTCCGACCATAGTTCGTGCGGATCCTTGGCAAAACTAAGAAACTAGCTCGTAGGGAACTGCGTTTAGTTATATTTTTTATCTTTACGAAATTTGTGTCCGTATGTATGTTTTTGTCTCAAAATTTTTCTGATTAAAATGCAAGTGTTATATGTATATAATTGGTTAATATTCATTAGCTTTGTGTCGGTAAATATCTTATGTGTAGGTGTTAGGTACGGATAGTTGAAAAGCATTTTAATTTATTTGTTTTGTTTAATTTGGAGCTTTGCTAGATTTGTTTTTGCGGCGTTACCCCAAATTTCAACCAAATAAAGCAAATGTGGTTTAACTAGTGTTGTAAATGTTTAATCGTAAACTGCGTGGTATGGATCGAACTATGTGGCGGAGAGAGCCTATGACTGATGACAGTTTACTTTTTATGTGTTCCAGGTGAATAATCCATGTTAGTTTCGAGTCTATATGTAAGCCCAGATATTTTTCGCTATTCTTCTCTTCTAGAGGTATGTTATTTATTGTAAGGGGTGAGTGTGGCGGAATCTGTTTGTTTTTAGCTTTAAATAGTATGTAGCATGTTTTAGAAATATTAATTGTAAGTAGGTTGTGTTGAAACCATAGAAATAAGTTATTAAGGTCGTGTTGTGCTTGTGAAATAAGATCGTGTATTGATGGTCCAAAGTAAAATAGACATGTATCATCCGCGTATATTGTAAGATGACCCTTGAGTTCTATGTCTTGTATATTGTTGATAAATATTAAAAAAAGTAATGGGCCTAATATGGATCCCTGCGGGACACCACATTTTATTGGTAATGGTTCGCTTTTCTGAATATTATTTAATTTGACAGCTTGCGATCTATTGGACAAATAGGATTTTAATACATCTAAGGCCTTACCGGTGATATTTATAGTCTCTAATTTTTGTATTAATAGATTATATGAAACTGTATCAAACGCTTTTTTTAAGTCTATAAAAACACCCAGAGTTACATTCTTGCGATCAACATTTTGTTTTATTTTAGTTACAAGGTCTATTGTCGCTGTTAGGGTATTGCTTTTTGATCTAAATCCATATTGTCGCTGTGAGAGAAAGTTGAAAGAGTTCAAATATTTCTCTAATCTACAGTGAATAATTTTTTCAAGTATTTTGGACAAAACTGGCAAAACTGAGATGGGTCTATAGTTGCTTGGATTCATTGTTGATCCCGATTTATGGATTGCAGTAACTTTTGCTATTTTAAGTGTGTCTGGAAATTCACCATTAGAAAATAGTTGGTTAAAGCATTTACTTAAACTATTAGAAATGTTATATTTTATGCATTTGATTGCTTTGGTATTGATTCCGTCGAGCCCCGTACTGCAATTGCTATCTAAATTGTTAATTATTTTCAAAATTTCAGTAGATGTACATGGCTCAAGTATATTTAGTTGAGTTCCATAAGGAGGTTTTTTAGGTAAAGCTAAGATAGAGTTATCGTGGTATATTTTGGGAATTTCTTTTGCCAGGCAAGACCCAATAGTGGCAAAGTATTCGTTTAATTTATGGCAGATATCATTTGGATCTTGAACAATGATTGAGTTTATTAGAAGTTTGGATGGAGAAGAACTTTGTTTGGGTTTATTATTTGCTAGTGTATTAATAAGATTCCACATTCGTTTCGGTTTATTGATACAATTTGTCAATTCTTTGTAGTAGTAGGAGTCCTTTGTATCTTGGATTAATTTCGCAACATTAGATCTCTTTGCGATAAAGTTACTTTCCACAGTTTGGTCGTTCGGGTCCGTTTTGTGTTGAGTCCATAATGTATTTCTCTCATTTATTTCCATGATGACTTTTTTATTTATCCAGTCCTGTTGTGGTGTGTTAAGGATTTTAGTTTTTGTGACTTTGGCATCATTAATCAGAGACTTTATCACATTTTCTAATTGTGAGTAATTGTTAACCAGATCGTCAAATGGTGTGACCTCTGAGCGTTTTAATAGTGTTTCATAATCTATGGCGTCATATTGAGTTCTCATTTTCTTAGGAGGTTTTGTTTTTTTCAGTTCCAGGTATATTTGCTTATGGTCCGACATAGATGAATTTATAATTGCCATGTGAAATTTGTCATTTATAAGGTTAGTGCTAACATGATCTATAATGGATTTCTTTGTGGACGAATCTCGTGTGCAATATTTTTTGTTGATTCTGTTAAGAAGTACATGTCCCGTTTCTTTCGTCATCTCCTTATATTGTTTTGATTTTGGCTCGTTTGTTAACAAATCAATATTGAAATCTCCGAAGACAATAGCTCTTTTGTGCAGTTGAAGTTGTGACTCATAAACATCAAGAAAGTTTTTATAGTTAGTGTCTTCAGGATTGTATACAACTCCGACGTCTAATGCATAACGATCTAGTCGTACCCATAAGTAGTTATTTCCGTCTAAATATGTAGAATCAATAAGGCTGTGTTTGAGATCATTATGTACATAGGCAGACACTCCACCGCCTCTGATGTCAGTTCGATAATTGTAGTAATGTGTGTAGTTGTTTAGTTGGAGCTGGAGGGCTTGCGACTCAGAGGCAATCCATGTTTCTGTGAGTAGGATCACATGAACAGTTTTAGGTAATGCATGCAATATACATTTAAATTCATCAAATTTACCTATTTTCCGGATGCTTCTAGCGTTTAGGTAGAAAAATCTGAGCCTTGGTTTCCCCGTTTCTAGATTTTGGTAGTCAGTAATTAATTGGTGGGTATTTGTGTTGGAGGTACTAGGATCTAGTCTTAACTCTTACCTAATATATACAATGCAACAGTAGATTTTTCTTACGCCGCACCGTTTTGAATTTGAATGGACATACAATTGATATGACATCGGACATGACAGGCGATTTCTGAAACAATCAATTATATTAGATTTTCTATGTACTATTAACAATAACAACACTGATCGTTTAGTATTAGTATATACATATATATTTAATAAGCGATAATTAAAAGTCAAGGATGTTGCCGTCTCAAGATATCGATACGAAAAGAATGTTGTTCCGCTCGTATCATTCGTACCTATCTCCGTTATTGTATTCCCACCAAAACGCCTTCTCGAGTTGTCCGCGTAGGCCGCCAGGTAGCGCTTTTTATTCGCAATCACCCATCGACAGCAGCACTCCAAACTTCTTTTTTAAAAATCAGCAATGTTGCCAACACGGCCATTCTGCGCGGTGCCGGTCCCTGGCACCTCACAAATTCTAATTAAATATCTAAAAATAGAAAAACGGATTGTTAATCATGTAAAGGCAAAAATAAAAAAAATGTAGTAATTATTATAGCCACATATAATTGAGTTCATTTTCATTTTGATCTAGACATACCCGCACTTATAGGGAGTTTACCCCACATAAGTGTCTTGGTTAGTCCTACACCTTGGAACTAGTTGTTTTAAAGGGTGTTTCGCCACACTTAAATACAACACATTCGCATTTTTCGTTGGAACCACTCTCATTTAAAGGGCGTTTCACCACACTTAAATGTACAATTTTTTTTTATTTTAAAAATCTCATGTTCTCAACCTTTATCGGGCTACAATAAATTCAGAATAAGTCATGCACAGAATTTCTTTAAAATGTTACTACAAAATAAAATATCCAATTTAGTAGTTTAAAAATATTCGTTGGAACCACTCTCATTTAAAGGGCGTTTCACCACACTTAAATGTACCAAGTTTGTTCCAAAATCTCATGAACTCAACCTTTATCGAGCAACAATAAATACAGGATAAGTCATACACAAAATCTCTTTACGTTACTACAAAATAAAATATCCAATTTAGTATCGTAAAAATAGAAATAAATTACAAATGTTATTATATAGCGTTTAGTATATAGCACTAGTTTTTAGAAGTTTGAGCGAGTTCTTCGTAGCTCCAGATTTATTAAAAAAATATAGTACACATGTATAAATAACTTCCCGTTATAGAAAGTTCATTATATTCCCCATGATTGTGGTGAAATAGATATATTAAAAACATGCTTATTTTTCTTGAAAGAGGTGCTTAAAGTTGGGTCTTTCTTATATCTAAAATTACGAGTTTTTGAGCTAGTGTAAGTAATTTTAAAACTGTATAATTTAATGAAAATCTGATGCACCACAAACCTAGATATTAAGATAGTATTTACGTAAGTAAAAAAATCATTGGGTTTTATTCGCTAGTATTAAAAAAAAGATTGGAGCTGCGTTTTGTATGGGGGCGTTCGTCTAAAATATACCCTTAAAGGTAGGTAGCCGTTTTATACTTTGGCCGTCGTTACTTTGACTTTGTATTTTAACCAAAATTAAGTCCCCTTCAGCGTACGTTCGTGCCCTGGTTCGAGATTAATCAAACCTCTATTTTTGTGTTATTGCATTGGCCTTAATATTCATGTCTACTTTTTCATCAAACTCTGGTGCCAAAATTTCACTGTCTGTTCGAATCCTATACCCAAGAAAAACCTCACAAGAAACGGCTTGAGTACTTTTATGTATGGTACTATTTATCCCTTGCTGTAAAATTTTTATACATTGGTCCCAGCTATCGTCAGTTGAGTTAGCGCCGCTAGTCTTTAATGCTTCTAAAATGCGTTCAACTTGACCGTTTGAGCGGGGCATGCCCGTTGCTACTATGTGCAAACGAATGTTTTTAGTAGTGCAATATTGCGTGAACTCTAATGCCTTAAAGCATGAACCTGCATCACATATGATTCGCCTAGGGTTTCCGAATGTTTTCGTTATGCATTCTAACTCTTTAATTACTTCAGAGCATTTAGTTGTCCGGAAAAACGAATTTCGTAAACGCGTCTACGATGACGAGTAATATTTATTTTTATTTTGAGTTTTTTTAGAAATGGTCTATGTGAAGAGTATGGAAAGGTTGCGCGTATTTGGGTAAAGAGAACAGCTCTCCTTCTTTAGGTCCACCCTTATTTTTGAAATATATACAATTGAGGCAGTTTTTTTTATGTACTTTTTCACAATATGTCAAATACGAGGTAACCAGTACAAATGAGCTATTCTCTCGGTCGTTTTGTTAACTGAAAAGTGCCCCAGTTCATCGTGGTTGCATTTAATAATTTTACCAAATGCATTTCATTGGTACAACCCAACGCGTACCACTTGGAGTACTCCTGTATACCTTGCCACTTAGAAGCTGATAGTTATCAAACACGTTTTTATTAGAACTATCGGCCTCCCCTGACTCTAATTTTTTTTGTATTTGCACTGAGAGCAACCAGTTAGCTTCTATTGGACATTATCAACTCAGATTCAGACTTTTCTCCGGATGGCACTGGGTTTCGACTCAGAGCATTGACGTGTTACATACGCGTCCTTTCTCTATGCGCAATCTCATATGGAAACTCTTGAGTCGATAGCACCCACCGTGCTATTCGGGAATAATCTCTTTCTTTGTCAAAGCGTACCTGACGGCATTACAATCAGCCAAAATAAGGCTAATAAGGCCCAAAAACTGTCGAAGTTGGTGTACAGTTTTAGACACTGGGAAGCTATTAATGGCTTCTACTTTTGATTCATTCGACATTACACAATTTGGCTTTATTTTATATCCCAAAAACTCGATCTCCGCCTTAAAGAAATGACACTCCTTTAAATTAAGTGTTAACTCATTATCACGAAAAATATTTAATACGGTTTCTAGCAATATTAAATTTTGTTTTATAGTTTCTGTAACCAAATATACGTCAACAAGATACAGGTTAACATAATTCGAATTCTGTTTGGAAAAACCTTGTAACAAAACCAGTTTGGATAAAGGAGTTAAATGCAAAGAATGCTTCTTTACTATTGATTCTGATATAAGCGAGCAGCTACTGCCGGTATCAATAAACGCATCATTTTCAAGTTCATTAACGATTATTCTTTTTACAAATTTACTTCTCGGGTCGGAGGTAGACACAAACTTGTTTCTTCTTTATCTACTTTGGTTGTATTCTTTTATTTAAAATAACACATGTACTCTAAATGACCCCTTTTACCACACTAGTTACATTTATTTTTGTCACATCGAACTTTTTTATGATTTCTACCACAAAGATAACACTTAATTACCATTCAACCACAAAAGACATATATACAGTAGTTCGACTCCGCGGTATCTTGGAATTCACTGACAAAACTTACGATCAGAGCGCTAGGGAAATCACTATCGAAATTTTGAGTGTTGTCACTGTCACTGTTATGTGCCACACGATTAGTGTGGTGTGTCTACAGCCCTACACGGCACATAACAGTGACAGTGACAACGAAGCTAATGACATATCGGACAATTTGACAAGTGCAGCTGAGCCGGGAAAGACAGCGCCATCGTTACGTCAGTTACGTGCTGAGGCCCGCGCTCGCCGCCTCGCGCAACCGTGACTCCCAGACGAAGGGCTACAATATAGCCCGAAACTGGTCGGAATCTATCCGGTAAATATAACGCGAGTCCCAGCCGGGTGCCTATTTAGTCATTGAGTGTTGTTGTTTGTTATAAATTTTTTTTTAATAATAATTGTTTTTTTATAAATAAATTTTGTTGTGAATAGGTAAAAATATAACTTTAAATATCTATTCTCGAACACAAGCGCGCGCATAATTGATTAAAAAAACACCATTGTCTTTGGTAACATAGTAAGGCCACCAGAAAAGAGGTTATTGTTTGATTATTTGCCTTTAAAACTCCTTGGGTTCTTTTTTCTATTAAAACGATGAAAAGATTAAAACCTCTATAGTGTCAATCTGCTCACAGCTTATTAAAACTAAACTGTAAGTAAACATCGCAGTAAAGCATGTGAATATCAGTCTAGTTGTATCTTTTTGTACCTCCTCGATGTAGGGAAGGCCGCACGGTTGATCACGTGACTGAATTCGGGTAGTTTCTTCGTAGTTAAACTACTGCTTAAGAAGCTCCATGTATCTATTCTGTTTCAACCTGAGTTTAACTTTCCTGGCTATTAGTAGACACATTAAGTAGGTTTAACACATTAGCAGACGTATTTACTGCCATAATTGAGCAATTCGTGTGGGAAAACTAGCGGCTGATTAGGATAATCTAAGCAAATTGTTACGTGTTATGGTTTAACATGTTTGTTTTGTACTCTTTAGCTTAAAGGTGCGACCATGAAGAAAAACTATATTAAACTATAAATAAAAAACTTGCTAAACTATCGCATGCAGCAAAATTACTGGCCTCTATAGAAGCTGCGATACTGCTGTAATATTTCCTATAATAATCGAGATAACGTCTTGTTCCGTAAAATTCAAAGACAAACGATCAAATTTTCATTTTTGCGCAAAGTAAAATTCAGAAAGCGACTGATGTTCATTCGGCTTTTATCGATTACTTCTTTCAACAACTCTAACATATTTCTCCGTATTTGAAAACTATCCGACAATTTTTGCTTCCACTCTAACCAGTTCCACGCAGGACATTTATTGTCTGTACGCAAAAGTGAGCCGTACCACACCTTAACAGACCCTTTCAATTTATTAAGGGCTTGATAACGTATCATTTCGTCAGACCATGCAAAAGTTTGACAATAGGAATGTATGATACTAAGCCAATTTTAGACGAATTGGTTTGATGTACTCACAGTTCCACTTTTAGTTCCTTTCGGTACCTTATTCGTCCGTTTAGCTGGAGGTGATTGTGACCTGGTACTGCTGGAGCTGTCAGAGCTAGAGGAGGAGCTCGTACGCGCTCGCTTCCTTTTCCTATAGGTACTTGCTGCATTTACCCATTGTACGAAGGTTCTTGTCACTTCTGATATTAACAATAACAGCACTGATCGTTTAGTATTACTATATACATATATATTTAATAAGCGATAATTAAAAGTCAAGGATGTTGCCGTCTCAAGATATCGATGCGAAAAGAATGTTGTTCCGCTCGTCACATTCGTATCTATCTCTGTTATTGTATTCCCGCCAAAACGCCTTCTCGAGTTGTCCGCGTAGGCCGCCAGGTAGCGCTTTTTATTCGCAACAATCGCCCATCGACAGCAGCACTCCAAACTTCTTTTTTAAAAATCAGCAAAGTTGCCAACAGTACAGAATTTATGATACATAATTTCAGTAAATCATAAAACAAAAACATGTAATATCAGTATCACGGACCCAAATATACCACAGGCTAAAATGAGATAAAATCTTAACATAGGTAATAAATCGCTTGGCAAAGCGTCCCATTCATGGTTATAAGCCAGTTGTATGCCCAATACAGAGTATCATTTCAAGCTCCTATTAATGGTAACATTACAGTGAAGAACGAACAGGTATTTTTAGTCTGTGCTAAAATTACTGCGGGTAAATAGCCGCGGCCGTGTATTTTCATTTATTTTTGTGCTTTAAATCCATGTAGGTAGCATGTAAAGTAGCTACATAAATCTTGTTTGCAAATATATATCTACCCCATTGGTAAGTTGTGTATATAAGTATATCATTCATAGGTCAATAAAATAACGTTCATTTGTTTCACTGGACGATGGTGGCGGGGTTGGATGGCCCCCAGAAAAAATATATTATTACCTATGTGCCATCGGGGAGACAAACCCTCTGGCTAAGTCCCTTATATTGTACATGTACAAAAACTGATCCTACAACATCATCACCTAGCTCATACCTTTACACATTCAATTTTGGTTGATTTTAATTTGTTGGTTTTGTGGTATCCAAAAATAGAGTACACATGTAATTGCCTGATGCCAATTCCCACACCCTCTAAGGAGTGGCATTGCCAGAGCATCAATTATATAAATCATGATCTTTATATCTGATAAATGAATATCAACCCATTATAGTTGCCCTCTCAAATATAGCTAGTGTGAATTAGAGATGGGCCGAACATGGGTTTCACCAAATACGAACATTCGGCCGAATGTTCGGTAAAACTCATACCGAACCGAATATTCGGCCGAATGTTCGGCACAATTGATTACCTTACTTAAATAATGCGCCGGATACTCCCTCCCGCTCCCCCGTTGTACCGCCGATGTTATTATTGCATCATCTAGTAAACAGTAAAACTTCACCGCGTAAGTTTGTTATGGGAATTTTTATATTTAAAATTTATAAATAAAAAAAAACTTTATTTCTCACAATTAAGATCTGATTATAATAATGTTATTTATTATAAAGAGTTCACAGTAGTTGTACGGTCCAAGACCGTATTCTAAAGATGAGATAAAATGATAAATAAATCCTTGATTTGCTAGTTGATATAAATGTTTATTTGATATGTAAAATAAATATAGTGATTCAATGACAGTGAGCCGTGTGAGATACGATCAAATCGATGCTAATTACGAACTGGTCATTTACTTAGAACGATGCCAAAAATGATTATGCGGGCGAATATGCGGTTGCACTGTACAGTAGTTTAACCCCAAAACAGCTACATACTTATAAATTGTTTATAATAACCATATTTTTTATCTGCTAATATTGGAAATAAAACTACAATGTCTACATAAAAATACTGCAAATTACTTACCACATAAAAACAAAATATATGACACATTTAACACTCAACTCATAATCAGTCCTTTTAATACCGTATTAACTTTGAGTACCTACCCTTTTATCGAATATTCGGTGATTTGACCGAATATTCGGCCGAATACGAATATTCGGCAAACCTGCTGAATACCGAATATAAAACGAATATTCGGCCCATCCCTAGTGTGAATCCTTTTTTAAGGTTCCATTCTACCTGTGTTTAAGAGATGACAAAACTATTGCTGGTGATGCAGCTAAACTGTGTAAATAGTCATCCTGTACCAATATCATTATCATCATTAGGCCAAATTATAATTCGAGACCACTCAATCTGTGAATGTGGCCTCGATGAGGGTACTGCAAATCACGTTGTCCGATTTTCGACTGTTCTCTCTATGATACCATCACCTCTATGCTAAAGTTGCAATACTGCTAAATGTGGATTTTACAGGAAGAGCAAAAATCTTATTATTTAAGTTTTTGAAATGTGCCTCTATGACTTCTTTTAGGTTAATAAAATTATTTGCATATGAAATTAAAAGCATAATCCTACATATTGGTCTAAAAGGAAATATTGTACAGCATTACCAAAATAAACCTGTACACATTCACTACTATAATCATAAACGAAAAAAATACTAATTATAATTGGTCCGTGGTTAACATAATTACAAATTTACAAGAGAAAAAATTATAGTCATGTGTTTCTCTCATAAATTTGTAATTTTGTAATTTAATTCGCCTAGCAGGCGTTAGTTGCAAACTTAACAATATTAAAATTATAAGGTTGCATCATCATTTACAAGTTTAAAACCAATTGCAAAATTGGTCTTGTTTGTAGTACAACGTTAGTTGAACTATTGGTGTCGCTCCATCCCGATATGATGTTTGAAGAACAAGTGCAAGAATTAAAGTTATGTGTCATGTTAGCTCAATTGGTTAGAGCATACCAATTTGTAATTTTGTAGTGTTGTATATGGTTCGTAGTATTTTGTTAATAAAGGCATACAGCTGGTTAAAAAAAATATATACTTAATACCATCAGTCTTAAAACTCGATGATACTCTTCCGTCTGGTCAAAATACAAATTTGTAAACTTAAATCAAAGTAACGTAAACAACTGTTATTGAAGCCATACATATAAACTGGAAAACACTCTATTATTATTAGTTGCCGTTCATTTAGTCCTTGATTATCGCCCATTCTGTAAATATCTGACTATAGGAACTTGAATCTTGAATGCACAATAGAGTTCTCTATCATTATATCCTTGTAGATTTATTGTTTTAGCCTAAATATATGTATATTTAATAATGTAATTGTGATTGTTATTAAAACATTCTGAAACAGACCCTAAGTAATATATTACAACATTGTTTTTGCTCTATTTAGTATGTATGTCTAAAATATTTTTTTCATTGTTTCAGATATGTACATAATACTCCAAATTTAAAACTCAGTCCAAGATTTTCCCTTCTGATGTGACTCTGGCAAAATTGTTATAAACAATTGCTAAACACAAAAAAATTATCAAATTTTCGATAAAAGCTCCGATGACGCTGCTTAAGGACGCAATGATAAAAATTTTAGAGCATTCTTATTTTTTACACAATCACTAACCAGGCAGGTACAGCTAGAGGTGAAACGTTTTTTATAGTACTAAGGTATGTAATATTACTTATTTGATGAATTACTATAATAATAAAACAAAGTAACATGTATGTAGTATAAAACATTGTTACATAAAACAGCTGTCCTTGGGAGCCAGTAATTCATTACTAGCTTGAACAAAATCTTCAAATGCATCATCATTTAGCATCAGTTGAGTTAGTGGTCAATGGATAGTCTAGCATAAAATCAAGAAAAACACCATCAATAAAAATGTTGAGACCTTAGAAATGAAGATTACTTACCTAATACAAGGTTTCTCTGCAACATTTTGTAATGAGATAATTTTATTTAACTGCTTAAGATCATCTGTGCGAATATGCACATCTGTTGCACATGCATCCGCATCTACCTCACAAACTCAGTGTTTAGAGGTTAAATGTATTGTATTGTATGAGTCTAGTCCTTGGTCAAAACTTTATATTTCAACATGAACCCTTTTTTATATAGGATTTTAAGTCTGCACCTCAAAAGTAAAGTTAGAAGTAAAGTTCCTGCTTCTATAAAAACAGATTGGATATTCAAATTTTTTTTTTGTGAAGTGACAAAACTGAAATTTGTCCACATGATGGTAAGTGTCACGACTGTCCATTACAGTAGCAGTCACCATACTCAATCTACTTTATTTGACTGTGATTGTTACTCCGAGTTCTTATATCTCCTTCCCTCGGTGAATTCACTAGATACAATGCCCTTCACACCTAAACACAGTAATGTTTGCACACTACAGTGCAGTGTCAGAATATCTGACTCAGCAGTGGCTCCCAACAAGATAGAGTCTTGCTGAAGAGATATAACACTAGTTAATAACTTGTTGTGATCATACAACCCTCAGACACCTGACTTGCCCAGCTGTTGCAAAAAACTGACTTATATTGTTTTTTTCAGATATACATTTAAAAGGAGCGAACATCAATCCTAAATCTGCACACACACACTGTGGAAATATAAAAGCACTTAACATATCCACTTGCTCATTGATATAATCTCAAGAGAAGCAGAAGGCAGTAGACTATAAATATTTAGTAACTATTTGTACCTGAGAACAACAAAGTGCCTTTTGACAATCACAAAGTGCCATTTTGATTTGTGAGAGTTATATGCATATCATCTTTTGGCACAAAAACAATAGAAATCATATTCTAAGTGCCAGCATGTAGTGGATTTCCCATGACAACTATCTTAGCCGACTCACCTTCATCATGAATCAGAATGTCTTTCAGTCGCTGGCATAGCTATTTCAGTTGAAGTGGTGGTCCAGTAATGTACATTTGATAGCAGGGTATTAGTTGTTATAATATGGTGCATTTTCTTATACCGTTACATCTCCTAGTAATTCAAACAGTGTTTTACTAAGTTCCTCTGAGCAGATAAAGAGATGGAGGATCAAAATAGATTTACATATTTGAGTAAAGTCTGGAGAGAAACCGTTTAAAAGCAGTATTTTTGATCAAAAATGTGGTCGAACGGATAACCTTAGTACTCATATGAAAATGGATAGTATGTGTGACTATGAATGTGCTAAAAGAGGTCACCTCAATGATCATATCAAATCGCACACTGGCGAGAAACCTTATGAATGCAGTATGTATGACTTTAAATGTGCTCAAAAAGGTACCCTCAATAATCATATGAAAACGCACACTGGAGCGAAACCGTATGAATGCAGTCTGTGTGACTATAAATGTGCTCTTAGGGGTAACCTAAATAATCATATGAAAACGCACACTGGAGAGAAACCGTATAAATGCATTATGTGTGACTATAAATATGCTAATATGGGTCACCTAAATATTCATATCAAAACGCACACTGGAGAGAAACCGTATGAATGCAGTATGTGTATAAATGTGCTCATAGGGGTAGCCTAAATAATCATATGAAAACGCACACTGGAGAGAAACTGTATGAATGCTGTATGTGCGACTATAAAAGTGCTCTTAAAGGTACCCTCAATAAACATATGAAAACGCACACTGGAGTGAAACCGTTTGAATGCAGTTTGTGTGACTATAAATGTGCTCGTAGGGGTAGCCTTAATTATCATATGAAAACACACACTGGAGAGAAACCGTATGAATGTAGTATGTGTGACTATAAATGTGCTCATAGGGGTAGCCTAAATAATCATTTAAAAACGCACACTGGAGAGAAACCGTATGAATGCAGTATGTGTGACTATAAATGTGCTCATAGGGGTCACATAAATATTCATATCAAAACGCACACTGGAGAGAAACCGTATGAATGTAGTATGTGCGACTATAAAAGTGCTCTTAAAGGTAACCTCAATAAACATATGAAAACGCACACTGGAGAGAAACCGTATGAATGTAGTATGTGTGACTATAAATGTGCTCATAGGGGTAGCCTTAATAATCATATAAAAACGCACACGGGAGAGAAACCGTATGAATGTAGTATGTGTGACTATAAATGTGCTCATAGGGGTAGCCTAAATAATCATATAAAAACGCACACTGGAGAGAAACCGTATGAATGCAGTTTGTGTGACTATAAATGTGCTCGTAGGGGTAACCTTAATATTCATATGAAAACGCACACTGGAGAGAAACCGTATGAATGTAGTATGTGTGACTATAAATGTGCTCTAAGGGTTAGCCTAAATAATCATATGAAAACGCACACTGGAGAGAAACCGTATGAATGCTGTATGTGCGACTATAAAAGTGCTCTTAAAGGTAACCTCAATAAACATATGAAAACGCACACTGGAGAGAAACCGTATGAATGTAGTATGTGTGACTTTAAATGTGCTCATAGGGGTAGCCTAAATAATCATATAAAAACGCACACGGGAGAGAAACCGTATGAATGTAGTATGTGTGACTATGAATGTGCTCATAGGGGTAGCTTAAATAATCATATGAAAACCCACACTGGAGAGAAACCGTATGAATGCAGTATGTGTGACTATAAAAGTGCTCAAACCGGTAACCTCAATAATCATATGAAAACGCACACTGGAGAGAAACCGTATCAATGCAGTGTGTGTGACTATAAATGTACTCTAAAAGGTAACCTCAATATACATATGAAAACGCACAGGTAAACAAACATATAGGTATATAATGAGACAAGGTCGTGGGTTAGAGCAGAAGTTTATCTTGTGGTAGGCTTCCTTGTGTATGGAGTTATGTAGGGCGAGATCCGCTAGACGAGGAGGTGGTCAGTAGCAGACGTCGGAGACGAGACCCGCCGCGATGATCCGGGGGTGGTCAGGCCGCGTAGTACTCTGCACTCGGGAGCTGTGCCCGGAGGTGGACCCGGCGAGAGGCCGTAGGGTCTGCCCCCCGCAGCAGGCACCGACAGTAAGGGCAGCTGCCTTGCTGCAGGTGAGGTGCTGCCGGACTAAGGAAACTCCTGCCGTACAGTGGGCCCTGCCAACGGAATGTGCCCTATAGATGCTAGTGTACTCCTGGAGACTGAACGACAGTCCTTTAGATAGAACCCTGACATGTACGGAGGCTCTGGCTATTCAGGTTCCTAGTTGCAGGAGCTGGTATGTCCACCTGCTACCGACCAAAGCGCTACGAAGCCCTTGTGGATGTGACATGCCAGTAAATACAAGTTAGTCATAAGGACTCAGATAATAGAAAGAACGCCTGAATGGCGTAGGTACACAAGTTGTTATATATTGTCAAGGTGAAGAGCAAATACATCATGTTATCAGCTAGAAGAGCGTAATATATGTTCTACAGCTAATTTATTCCTATTTTAATGAAGAGTTTTTGCATGGTGGTAGGGAATTTTGCGAATTAGCATTTTTATTAAAAATTCTAAACATACATAGGACTATTACCTAGTATGACTGCTTGTGTATATTGCTTATAACTACTATCGGATATAACGTCCGAAGTTATAGTTATATAGTCCCCTCAATGTCGTTATATTGATTGTATGAACAAAGTAATTTGGATGATATTGTGATGTTTGCTCTCATTCGTGTTTGGGAGAGCTTGACAAACTACCACAGGACGACCGACGACAATGAAGAAGCAGTGAGTTAATGTTCACTTTACAGAGTGGATTGAGTATTTGCTAAATATTCCACCCGAGTGTTTATTGGGGCATAGTAGTGTACCGAGAGACTTGGATATTTGATAATAAACATCCTGTTTGTGTGTATAAGTATAGTGAAGGTATAGAGTTCATATAATGTAATAGGGATTTTTTTCTAAACAACGCCCGTCCCCGCCGCCGGCGCCGCGTGGAAATGGATAAAGTATCAACTGTAAGGAGGATTATCCTGTGAAAAAATCGATATTTAATTTTGTCTAAAGAAGTGGCAATTTGTGATGTATTTACAAATGAGTTTAGTTTGTTTCATATTCGTATACCTTTCTAACAATTAATAAAAGGGAAGACGAGCACCTTGTTCTGTGAAACAAACATTGACGGGTTACTGTTTCACAACTGGTTGAAGGATCATAGTTATTCTGATGTTCTATATGCAATGAGACATTACGGGAACAACAAAGAGGGACGAAGATCTACACAGTATAGGTACTTGGGCTTACAAAGGGGGAATAATTGAAAATAACCTTTTGGATTCTATGGAGTTTTCATCTGTAGATTTAGAAAAATGAGGTTGTCCTAAAATGGAGTAAGTTATAGAACAATTTGATTTAACCACTTTAGAAATTGTAGACATCACATGTTTTAATAACAAGCATCTAATCTGCCATTGCAGTGGTGTCGAAGTACGTTCATTTGATGTATGTTTAGACATTTTCAAAGAAAACCTAAAAAAAAAACAAATGTGTTAGTACTGCATGCGTATAATATGTAAACTTGTATTTAGTAACCTTAATATATAGATTATATTGTATTATAATTTATACCTAAGAGAGAATACTGTATAATGTAAAATAATATATTACTTGTAGCGATAGGTACTATCTAATTACTGTAATAAACAAAAATATACAATCTAATTTTCTTCACTTATCCTTTTAGAATGAATAACAAGCCCATTTACTATTACTTTATCACCATTTCTTTTCATCCCTTTTCCCACCAAATATACATAATATTTTTAAATCCCTGATGTACCTAAATATGTTTCCTACCGTCTTCAACTACACTATTAAATAACCTGTACTGAATTCAAAATTCCAACTCATATAGTATGTAAGCAATGATGGCCGAGCGGTAATCGCTATGTGCTGCCGTGCCGCAGGTCCCTGGTTCGATCGCCACCGCCGGCTTGAGCTGCTCCACATGGTAGGAGGGCATTTTGCGATTGCCCGCCTGGCTAGCTACCACCCTAAACTAGAAAATCTCTCGCCAAGCACCTAACGACTTGTTCCGACAACAGTCCTTGAGAGCCAGTGAAATTACAGGCACATGAGACTAACCCTGTGGTTCAAGTCACGCACATATGCGCTATTTGCACTGTGTGCACGCTATCGAGAAACTAACCTCAAGAGAAGCCATTCTAGTTGCTTTGTACGAAATAAATTCATGCAATTTTTCTCTTATCAATACCCTTTCTAATTGGCTAAGCCACCACCACGTGGTTTATAGTGATGGGACGTGATTAATGTTCTTATTTAATCGATATCGATAAAATCAATATTTTGATGAAATTAGTACTAATATTATAAATGCGAAAGTGGCTCTGTCTGTCTGTTACGCTTTCACGCCAAAACTACTGGACCGATTTGAATGAAATTTGGTATGGAAATAGTTTGAGACCCGGGAAAAAACATAGGATAGTTTTTATCCAACTGCGCAAAAAGAGGTTAATGTTTTTGCGCGATAACCGACATATGCCCGGGCGGAGCCGCGCCCGGAAAGCTAATACAAAATAAGCGTCTCTATTCTATCTTGAGCGTTGAGTGTGAATACCGCCGGATGGGTGACTGCTAGTGACATTAATATTGAGCGCTTCCGTCGCGGTAATATTATCTATACAGTATTTCAACTTCATAGAAACGGATGAAACGCGAGTTATACCTATGCGCCTCGATCTCGGCCTGCGCTCGGCACGCAGACCGTCTTGAGCGTCGCGGCGCGACTGTGCCGCAGAGACGAGCTAATGGTTTGTTGTTATTTAAACAATAACCGCGCGATTTTTTTACCAAAAATAAGTTCAAGTACATATTTACATATTATTAAATATGACTGGTAGTAGAGTAAGGTATATTGTGTTGTTTTTGGTATACGAATTCATCAAAAACAAATCCAGAGATAACTTTTTTTTAAATTACCTGGAAACTGAAAGGTACTATAATAGTATATAATGATACAAGTGAGCTAATTTGCTCAATATACACTATATACATAAAAAAATATATTGCACAAATGCGATACCAACAACATACGAAAATTATGGAATATAGCGCTCAAGTTTTTTTTTATCGTTGATTACATATAAACCTCTTTGTTGTTACAAATCTGTATTACCCGGTTAAATTGAAAATGCTCTGATTGCTCGCATATAATTTGCAATTAGGTACTTACTTAACTTTGTAGGGATAATCCTATTACGCACTAGTGTATAATATTATTATGCACGAGGTTGTTTTAGTTCGGTTTATGGCCCTAAGAACGATATAATGAAGCTCATTTTACGAGCAAGGGTGTTGTAGTAGACTATAAAATAATTTTACTTGTAAGTAATATAGTCTACATATCGTTGACGGTACATCATGTGTGTCTTTTCAATGGACAAGTATTTCCTTTTAGCCCCGAAAAAAATGACTTAATTAATAAAAAAAAATAGAGTAAAGGAAAGTGATTAACATGACTGAAATAGTTATAAGCTATTATTAGAATACGGATTTTTAATACTTTAATATTTTATAATTGTAAAGCATTTCGTAAGTCCCGCATATATTTTACGGTCGCAAATTTTTAAGACCGATCTTTTATTCAAACATAAGCATGGTTTTTTTGATTAAACCTACCTACTATTCAAAAACAACACGCGTTTTTAGTGCACACTTCCTGTTCAATTCACAAAGTATTTTATTTGTTTATGTAAAAAAAAAGTATATTCACAATCACAAAACTATATGGAAACACAAAGTAGGCAAATGTAATTAAAATGCTGGAGGCGGGCACCCCTATCGCATGTTTACGTACAGCGCGGATGTAGGTAGTTATTTCAAGGACAGAGCCGAGTTAAAATACTGTATAGATAAAATAACCGTGCTTCCGTGCTTCGGAGGGCACGTTAAGCCGTCGGTCCCGGTTTTTGTCTTAGGATGGCAGTCGTTATAGCATGGTGGTAGGGCATTTGCGAATGCTCGCCTGGCTAGCTACCACCCTCAAGTAGAAAATCTGTGCCAAGCGCCTAACGATGTGTTGTCCTTGAGAGCCAGTAATTCTAGGTTAGCCTGAACAACACCTTCGACCTAATCATCGATATAATATAACATATACGATTTTGTAAGCACCTCACTAGGAAAAATAATATTTTAAATTTCGAATGAGTGCAATATCACACATTAGTTGCATGATTAGCCGGACCGTCAATTCCACTCTCGAGGTTAGTTTCTCGTTGGTGCACGCAAACGGTCGGTTCATAACTTACTAAACGGACACCGCGATAGCATAATGACGTCATCTTTGACGTCATCTCCGGCCGCAAACAACGCTCACAGAAAAGTGGTAGTGCCTAGGAGGAAGAATATCTATGATGGAGTACCTATGCGCGTATACCCGATAAGGACAGAGTATAAATACCTAATATTGCAGAATTGCCAGTGTCCCATAACATTACCCAAATTGCAATGAAGCTTTTAGAAAAAATATTGCCGCGCCTACTGAAAAAATACATTTGCATGGTACTTGCTTAAGGTGGACTAAACCGTTCAATTTGTTATATCGGGGTATTCAAAATTTAATGTGTGTTGCTAGATCGGATAACTTTAGTGCGTGTATTGTTTTTAAATTGCGCAAATCGGAAATTATACCCTAAAGTATTTTGGCATCATAACTTACAAATATATAATTGTTTCTTAACTGTTTTTGCAGATTACTAGAGATATATATGAAATCAGAGATATATATGTAAGATACAATAACAAAATACTCTAAAAAGGATCTCTGATTTGAGTAAATTAAATACCTACAAATGTTATTCGATCTAGCAACAAATACGAGTAGACAGACTGTTAAATTTTGAATTTCTCGCTAAAGATTGAACGGTCCGCCGTAATGGCAGAGAAACCAGGTCAGCTAGTTTTAGAAAATTACCATGATTCTAAAACTGAAAATGTACAGAATATTTTTTGGTAGAGTTTAAAACTATGGCATAATATATATATAACTTAACCCATGGTACTATTGGATAACTTTGCTAAGCTTGCGCTTGTGGACTCAACCGCGTCGAATAGTTATATCGTAGTCCCCCGATAATGCTCAATATCTCGGAATAAAGGTAGCCAATTTATTAATCCGGGTCTTACGGAATCTATATATTAAATTTCGTTGAAAACTTCGGCGTTGAGTGACTTGAAGGTTTGTATGAGTAACAAACTCATACAAACCTTACCTATAATATTTCATAGTGTGTACTTTAAATAAAACAAAGTAATAATGTATTTATACATTTATGGTATATAAAACATATGTGTAAATAACATCGAGATTCAACATTTTGGCACCACTTACAATTTAATTAATAAATTGTGTAATTTTTAATTTAATTAATTTTGTCGTCCAGTTGCTTGAATCCATACACGATGAAGGACAGCATTCCATATGAAAACTGCAAATCAAAATTTAATTGCGTTAATTTTACTGCATAATTGGTCATAAGTGGTTCATACAAAATTACCCACTTTTATGGGAAAAATCTTCGGTCATGAGCTGGTATTCCGAAAATTGCTATAATTCGAAAAAGTATAATTTTTGATCTATGTTCACACTCTCTTTTCTCCTTAAACATATTTCATCATAGTAGAGCGAGACAGATAGACAAAAGAACACTCCTTAATTTTTATGGATTATAATCTCAAAATCAATAAATTATTTTGTAGTAAAATGTAAGATTATCAAATAATTTAACACGCCGACATTCATGTTATGATCAGAAATTCATTTATGATTCGCATAGACTGTGTAAGAATGGTGAAGACATATGAAAAATAGCACTTACATGTGATACGTAAGGTGTTCCATATTTCGTTCTGTTCTGTTTTTACAGCCAAGAATTCTGCATTTCAACAAGTTTGGTGGAAGCAGCAGCGTTGAATTTAACTTACAATTTACAATACACACTTCAAAATCATTGTTTAACACGAAAAAAGGACACTTTCAAGCACTGAATAAATTTGTCTGCCACAAAACTGCGTTGTGGCAAACAAAGAAATAGCATACGCCGAGCAAGACAAAAAAAACTGATGCTGTCTCTTTCAAACTAATGCAAGCGTATATATTAACATTCTTGTCTCACAACCAACAGAATATAAATGTCTTCTCCATATATTCTTCCTCCTAGGGTAGTGCAATGTATGCACAAACGTCAAACTCAAATCTTGACAGATAGATGAGGAGATTTTTATTGTTGTGGTTAGAATGTTGATCGTACAAACATCTGTTCACGAAAGAATGCCTCGAAATGCAGTACTTCTATTATCTATAATCGACGTAAAGGTTATTTTGGCTCAATTGCCAAAAAGCAAATTGACAGTTAGCAGATGTTAAAAGCGCGGCTACATATCGGTTCACATCGTTTGCGCGCAAACAGTGCATATTCTCGTATTTCAGTTATGACCAAGCTTTTGTAATGTATGCAGTGACAGCAGCGTTTGCGTGATTTAAACGCGCCGTGATTTAAGCGGCCTCTTTCCTAGCGAATCTAGGAAGGACATCATAATAAAATACAATTGTGAACCCGCAGCCGCACACTTAGGTGTCTTCATAACCTATATGCGACTATCCATTAGTTATTTCTGGCCAGTCCGGTATGATGACAGATGTAACTAACTTAGTAACTGTGACAACTATATCGCTCATAAACATGCTGATCATACTATCTTGGGATCGATGGGTCGACGCAAGGAGTGCTCCCGTCCGTTCCAAATGATCAGTATGGATCTCGGAGGCTCCTTGCCGACATCCTCTAAACTACTTGCTGCCTCCACCTGCTGCTTCTCAAAATATTATCAAGTATTCCCCATACGGCGAGCTACGGCGGACGTCATAACTAAAATCATAGAAGAGCGAGTATACCTAGCGCATGGCGTCCCGACCACAATTCTGATGGACAGTGGCAAACAATTTGTTAGTAATCAATTGCAACACTATTATTTAGTAAAGTACCTAATGTCCACTATACTGCTAAATATACTCCTCAGGTAAACACAGTGGAACAATACAACAAAACTATAACGATAGCAGTCTCGAACTGTATCTGTAGAAAACTAGCTTTCCGGCCGTGGCTCCGCCCGCGCGTTTTCGGTTAGCGCGCAATACCATTTACCTCTTTTTGCGCAGTTGGATAAAAACTATCCTCTGTCCTTCCTCGGGTCTCAAACTATTTCCATACCGAATTGGTCCAATAGTTGTTACGTTTATTCTTTGCTACAAATCTTTCCTCCTCTTTTACAATATTAGTGTAGATAGATGATGACCATAGGACATGGGATGTTAACAAATCTGTCAAAAATACAATTCGTCCTTAATACGGCAGTCAGTGAGGTTACAGGGTTAAACTATTAAATAAATACAAATGCTTGTACAATGTATCTTAAATGCAACCTGAAGTGCTCGTAGCGAAGTTTGCTTAGCTATTCTTAACCGCTTTGCCGAGGTCTGGATAGGTGACCGCTAGTGACATTGCTACTGAGCGCTTCCGTGCTTCGGAGGGCACTTTAAGCCATAGGTCACGGTTGATGGCAGTCATTATATAGCACGGTGGTAGGTAATTTTGCGAATATCCGCATGGCTAGCTACCACCCTCAAGTAGAAAATCTGTCACCAAGTACCTAACTGTGTGCTCCGACAGTTGTCCTTGAGAGCCTGTAATTCTAGGTTAGCCTGAATAACATTTTCGACCACATCATCACTTACCATCAGGTGAGATAGTGGTCAAACGCTAATCTGTCAGGCACAAAAAAAAGCTTACATAACTAAAATATATTAAATAAAACGAAATTCATATAATGTATTATTTTATTATTGCTTAACATATTCTAAACTTTTAATTAAACACAAATATTAGTACTGTGTATCTTAAATACAACTTAAAGTACTAACATATTACGTTAAAAACAACCAAATTCATTGTGTGCGTACTCCCAGCGGCAACATGTTGAAATACATGATTTGAGCTTAGCAGATATTTAGTGTATGAGCTGGTGTAAATGTGTATGGTAGTTTTAAATTTGTGTGTCCAGCCATTCATAAGATACTTGCGAAAAACACTTTCCGCTGGGAGAACGTTCTCCCAGCGGCACTTTTTCGTCAAAACGGCCGCACGAAGAAAAGAAGTATACCAATAATTAGAGTATACCGAGAGGTAAATGTGTGTCTTTAAATGAAATTTGTGTGTCGTAAGACTCTGAAGATATGCAAGATGCCGCTGGGGGAACGTTGGGCTGTTTGCTGGATATCCTAAACGGTTAAGCGCACAATTATGATTATTTTTACACAAGTCTCTATGAATTTGTGTGTCATGTTTGTGAAAACAGAATCCGAAAAAACATTACAATTAAGACGAAAAAAAATTATACAAAAAATAAGGTTTTTAGGTTCTATTGCTCAAAATAGATGTCTTCGAGACTAAATTTTTACGTCAATATATGCCCTTTAGTAGCTTACAATATCTTGCCAAGTCTCATTAGTATAATATGAGTAGTTAATGAGTTTCGTTGAAAAAACCATGCCTAAATCAAGCCCGTTTTCGCCATTGGGTTTGACGAGTTATACAAAGGTTCGCAAATCAAAAGGTATCACAACAATTAGTGCATTCATCCAATTATCTGCTCACAAAATTGTAGCTCAATACACTTAATAAATAAAGAGATAAAGTTAAAAAACCCACAAGATACGAAATTAGTGATAAAGCCGACCAAGTTTGAATGGTAACAAAAAAGCGGCCGCACAATATTAACTCCTGATCTTCCAAATTTTATAGCATTGTGCAGATAAGAGATTTCCTAATAATTACAGAACTGTTGAAACAGGTCCTAAACATTTCGTGAAGTTATAGTTTTTAATCGACTCTTTTTTGAGTTTCTTTAGTATGATACAAGTTCCAAAATTTAGCGGAATTTGGTGGTTTACTCGTGAGCAAAATTTCCGAAATCTGGCGACATTTCTCTTTTGACCTAGCTCCTTAAAAAATCTAAGGTGGCAACAGTCAACACTGGTAATACCATCGAGATAAAAAAAACATTTTTTTATTATTTATATGTATACGGGTATGTATATCATTACGTAGTATCAGTGCTGCCAACTTAGCGCGTTCAGCGCCAGATCTAGCGCTTTTTTTTGGGTAAAAGCGCGTTATTATAACGCTAGGTGCTATAATAGCGCCGAGCGCTAAATCTGGCGCTTTTTTATATTATATTACAATGCCTTAATCACTATATTTTATAAACTAGCAACAGTGAAATGTTGATATTTTTTTCGTAAATTATAAGTTAGCGATTACTCGAGTTATGTTTTGGGGAACTAGTGTGTCCGAATCATCTCATATTCTACTGTTCCCAGATCACTCAATGTTATGTAGGTTTTTAAGAGTTTAAAGATAAAATGGATTTACCTATTAGCAAAGCATATAAACAACATTATAAGAGTGGGACCAAGATATCGATACAAACACTACTAATTAAAACCTGTGATTTGTGATTAAACAAACGCGCACTGTATATATTATTGTGAACTAGAATTTTCGATCAAAATTTGCGTTCTTAAACGACATCGTGAAATAGCATAAAATATCATGTCAGCGTGAATCGGATGCCGATTATGATTTAAAGCTGATTAGTTGTTAAGTATAATATCCCTAGGAGGCACCTACTCGTTTAGATTTTTATTTTACATATAATTTTATTTCATGATAAATAGTAGGTTACCTACCTACCACTTTTTTGTAGATATTTTGTGAATATTTGACTAATCAAATACATAAAATACGGTCAAGTTGATAAATCCATTCGTTATTCGTCACTGATTGGCGTCACTCAAGACGTTTTTATTTTGTAGGTTTCATTTAGCGCGTTTTTGACGTGCCGATGGCGCGTTTTTGCTAAATTGAGTTGGCAGCACTGCGTAGTATATTATATTTAGTATTGTTCAAATCCGCTATACAGCACCAACGCGCTAGAGACTATAAACTATATTCGAATAGCGCGCTTTATTATACGCTATCGTTATAACGAAACAAGGCGCTCGCGCTAGATGCATATGCTAGGTGTCGTCACAATAGCGTCAGGCGCAACAGTATAACGCAGATATGCGCAAAGCGTGTTAACGCGACCGAAAGCGCGCGATGACTGAAGCTTGGCGCTATGCCGCTATCCGCTATACTGTTATAGTGACAGTATAGCGGCATAGCGCCAAGCTTCAGTCATCGCGCGGTTTCGGTCGCGTTAACACGCTTTGCGCATATCCGCGTTATAGGCCTACCCAGCCACGTTAGTGGACGCTTGATGCTAAACGTTATATAAATAGCGCGAAGAGAATAATATACAAAGCGCGCTGTATGCGCTACAAGGCAATAACACGCTTTGCTATGGCGCTAGATGCTATATTATCCACCACTAATTATATTCTATTTGATCTATGTAATAATAATACATATATTATTGTACCATGGCTGCGACTAAATAGCTGCGGCCGAAAAGAAAAATGTAATTAACATTACATTATAATATAAAGTATAACGAGTCTACAGAATAATAAAGGAAGTTTATAAGTATCGAGTTGTATTAGGTGTTTTACTTCAATAAATACATGTAAATTAACTACATACTTAAGTGTAGTTTGTAAATTTTTCTCCATCCCATTGGTAAGTTATTTATATCACATTAATCTTTTAGTAAAATTGATGTTTATTATTTAGTAACCGGCTAGGACTCGCGTAATATTTACCGGATATTGCTCCGACCAGTTTCGAACTTATTTGAAGTTCTTCGTCTGGGAGTCACGATTGTGCACAGCGTCGAGCGCGGGCCTCAGCACGTAACTGGCGTTGAGACGGTTGCGCCGCAGCTGTCAAAGTCAGGATTTCTCCGTCCGAACTGTCACTTCTGTCACTATCACTGTGATTGTCACTGTCGTTTTGGTAGGTAAGGGAATGTTGACACACTACACTTGTACTATCTTCTTCGCGGTTCCACCCCGATGCCGTATCACAAATGTTAAGGACTGGTATCCAGGCCGGCGGAATGTTCCATCCACGATCCCGATTAAAATTAGGGTGGCGTCTAATTTCGATGGCCTCTCGTACTTTACGCGGAACGAAGAACTTCTCTCGCGCTAGTACGGCCGTCTTATCAAAACGGAGATAGTGTGCGCCTGGGATTTGGGAATGCTCTGCCACTGCCGACCTCACGGTATCCAAGTTTTTGACACTTCTGATATGCTCTGTCACTCTGGTGGAAACATTGCGTCGAGTCTCGCCTATATACGAATTACCGCAATCGCATGGGATCTTGTACACTCCAGGGCAGTTCAGAGTATGTTTGTCCTTAGGAGACCGGAGCAGTTGTCGCAGCTGTCCGGCTGGACGGAATACAGCCTTCATGTCAAACTTCCGTTTTAGGTAGTGCCCGATTTGGTCAGTCACCCCCTTCACGAAAGGCAAGTAAATAGGAGACCGTTCCACTTTTTGCTGCCGCTGACGTTGACTTGTACTTGCCCATTGAGTACATCTTCTCCAGTTGAAGCCGTTACTCTCTAGGACGCTCTTGACATGATAAAGTTCAGCCTCGACGTGTTGAGGGTCACAGATATGCAGAGCTCTATTTATAAGCGTTCGTGACACGGACGCCAGCTGTGACGGGTGATGGTGCGATTCTGCCTGTAGGTACCTATCCGTGTGTGTCGGCTTCCGATAAACAGTGTGAGCCAACCTGCCATTTGGCTCCCTAATGACACGAACGTCCAGAAAAGGTAGACTACCGTTTTGTTCTTCCTCAAACGTGAACTGAATCTTCGGGTGTATTGTATTTAAGTACGTACCGAACCCACTGAGTGCAACCTTATCAATAATGGCAAACACATCGTCGACGTATCTCCACCAGTACCTTGGCTTGAGGGCAGCATTTGTCAGTGCCGCAGCTTCAAACCACTCCATGAAGATGTTGGCCACTACGGGAGCTATCGGCGAGCCCATAGCCACACCGTCCACCTGTAGGTAGTATTCACCGCGCCAAACGAAGTATCCGCTCTTGAGACAGTATTCCGCCCACTGAATGTACTCAATAGGTAAATTCGCGCCATGTATTATGTCATTTAATACCTTCATTGCATCCTCTATTGGCACATTCGTGAATAAAGAAATGACGTCGAAACTTACCATTACTTCATCTGGCTGCACATACACATTTTCTATTAGGCTGACAAAATGCCTGGAATCTCTTACATGGCTATCAGTTTTTCCGACCAAAGGTTGTAAGACTGCTGCTACGTGTCTAGACAATTGGTACGTAGGGGCATCAATTTGGCTTACAATGGGACGTAATGGCCAATCTGACTTGTGGATTTTAGGCAATCCGTAAATCTTTGGCGGTACAGGATTACGAGGTCGAAGTCGTGCTGCCAGATCTTCATCGGGTGACTGCCGCAACAGTTTCAAAACTTTTGCAGTAACCCGAGCGGTCGGGTTGTAGTTTACTTTCTTGTAAACGGTGGGGTCACTAACTAACACCATCATTTTTTGTTCATACTCAATGGTGTCAACTACAACCGTCGCATTTCCTTTATCGGCTGGCAACACCAAGACATCATTATTACTACGCAAGTTTCTAAGAGCCCCTATCTCACCCTTAGTAATATTGCTCTTAGGTGCTTTCCGTTTCCTCAGCATTGACGCTATATCCTGCCTGAGACACTCTGCCTCCCGATGTGGAACTTTATTCCGCATTACTGCATCCTCCACACTGGTTATGATGCTTTCATATGGAATTTAGCGGGGTGCAGGTGCATAATTAAGGCCTCTGGATAGAGCGCGAGTGGCATCTTCACTTAAAACACACGAAGAAAGATTTACAACATTATCATATCGGTGTGTCTCATCCCTAGCGGTTGTCATAAAATGTGGGTAGGAAACAACCATGGATTTATTTTGTCTTTGTTTACATAAAAGATTATTTAACTTTTTATGATGCGTCTGGATCGTTTTATTCTCAATACATGTTGTCCTATTATACGACATAGCGTCTAGTACTTGCCAAAGATCAAGGTGTAACTCCTGTGACAACTCAAGATGCAGCTCGTACACTTTTTTGTTTGTATACATGAGCTTTTGTCGGTACTCAGTGATAACAAGACGAAGTAACTTGATATTGGCGACACGGAAGAAATCACTGCAATCCCGAATACACTGCACTGGTTTAATACGTGTAAATGTAGGTATCACACTGCAATCACGACACTGAACTACGTATTTCAAACCACATTCGAGTTTTTTGCGTTTGACTCTGAGCCGCACGAACTCCTTCACTTTATTTACCATTACCGCGCCGTAGCGGTTAGCAATTTGAGCTAAAAAACTGTCGCGAGTTTTGTCCATAATTATTATTTAGTAACCGGCTAGGACTCGCGTAATATTTACCGGATATTGCTCCGACCAGTTTCGAACTTATTTGAAGTTCTTCGTCTGGGAGTCACGATTGTGCACAGCGTCGAGCGCGGGCCTCAGCACGTAACTGGCGTTGAGACGGTTGCGCCGCAGCTGTCAAAGTCAGGATTTCTCCGTCCGAACTGTCACTTCTGTCACTATCACTGTGTTTGTCACTGTCGTTTTGGTAGGTAAGGGAATGTTGACACACTACACTTGTACTATCTTCTTCGCGGTTCCACCCCGATGCCGTATCACAAATGTTAAGGACTGGTATCCAGGCCGGCGGAATGTTCCATCCACGATCCCGATTAAAATTAGGGTGGCGTCTAATTTCGATGGCCTCTCGTACTTTACGCGGAACGAAGAACTTCTCTCGCGCTAGTACGGCCGTCTTATCAAAACGGAGATAGTGTGCGCCTGGGATTTGGGAATGCTCTGCCACTGCCGACCTCACGGTATCCAAGTTTTTGACACTTCTGATATGCTCTGTCACTCTGGTGGAAACATTGCGTCGAGTCTCGCCTATATACGAATTACCGCAATCGCATGGGATCTTGTACACTCCAGGGCAGTTCAGAGTATGTTTGTCCTTAGGAGACCGGAGCAGTTGTCGCAGCTGTCCGGCTGGACGGAATACAGCCTTCATGTCAAACTTCCGTTTTAGGTAGTGCCCGATTTGGTCAGTCACCCCCTTCACGAAAGGCAAGTAAATAGGAGACCGTTCCACTTTTTGCTGCCGCTGACGTTGACTTGTACTTGCCCATTGAGTACATCTTCTCCAGTTGAAGCCGTTACTCTCTAGGACGCTCTTGACATGATAAAGTTCAGCCTCGACGTGTTGAGGGTCACAGATATGCAGAGCTCTATTTATAAGCGTTCGTGACACGGACGCCAGCTGTGACGGGTGATGGTGCGATTCTGCCTGTAGGTACCTATCCGTGTGTGTCGGCTTCCGATAAACAGTGTGAGCCAACCTGCCATTTGGCTCCCTAATGACACGAACGTCCAGAAAAGGTAGACTACCGTTTTGTTCTTCCTCAAACGTGAACTGTCAAAAACTTGGATTCAGAAGTGTCAAAAACTTGGATACCGTGAGGTCGGCAGTGGCAGAGCATTCCCAAATCCCAGGCGCACACTATCTCCGTTTTGATAAGACGGCCGTACTAGCGCGAGAGAAGTTCTTCGTTCCGCGTAAAGTACGAGAGGCCATCGAAATTAGACGCCACCCTAATTTTAATCGGGATCGTGGATGGAACATTCCGCCGGCCTGGATACCAGTCCTTAACATTTGTGATACGGCATCGGGGTGGAACCGCGAAGAAGATAGTACAAGTGTAGTGTGTCAACATTCCCTTACCTACCAAAACGACAGTGACAATCACAGTGATAGTGACAGAAGTGACAGTTCGGACGGAGAAATCCTGACTTTGACAGCTGCGGCGCAACCGTCTCAACGCCAGTTACGTGCTGAGGCCCGCGCTCGACGCTGTGCACAATCGTGACTCCCAGACGAAGAACTTCAAATAAGTTCGAAACTGGTCGGAGCAATATCCGGTAAATATTACGCGAGTCCTAGCCGGTTACTAAATAATAATTATGGACAAAACTCGCGACAGTTTTTTAGCTCAAATTGCTAACCGCTACGGCGCGGTAATGGTAAATAAAGTGAAGGAGTTCGTGCGGCTCAGAGTCAAACGCAAAAAACTCGAATGTGGTTTGAAATACGTAGTTCAGTGTCGTGATTGCAGTGTGATACCTACATTTACACGTATTAAACCAGTGCAGTGTATTCGGGATTGCAGTGATTTCTTCCGTGTCGCCAATATCAAGTTACTTCGTCTTGTTATCACTGAGTACCGACAAAAGCTCATGTATACAAACAAAAAAGTGTACGAGCTGCATCTTGAGTTGTCACAGGAGTTACACCTTGATCTTTGGCAAGTACTAGACGCTATGTCGTATAATAGGACAACATGTATTGAGAATAAAACGATCCAGACGCATCATAAAAAGTTAAATAATCTTTTATGTAAACAAAGACAAAATAAATCCATGGTTGTTTCCTACCCACATTTTATGACAACCGCTAGGGATGAGACACACCGATATGATAATGTTGTAAATCTTTCTTCGTGTGTTTTAAGTGAAGATGCCACTCGCGCTCTATCCAGAGGCCTTAATTATGCACCTGCACCCCGCAAAATTCCATATGAAAGCATCATAACCAGTGTGGAGGATGCAGTAATGCGGAATAAAGTTCCACATCGGGAGGCAGAGTGTCTCAGGCAGGATATAGCGTCAATGCTGAGGAAACGGAAAGCACCTAAGAGCAATATTACTAAGGGTGAGATAGGGGCTCTTAGAAACTTGCGTAGTAATAATGATGTCTTGGTGTTGCCAGCCGATAAAGGAAATGCGACGGTTGTAGTTGACACCATTGAGTATGAACAAAAAATGATGGTGTTAGTTAGTGACCCCACCGTTTACAAGAAAGTAAACTACAACCCGACCGCTCGGGTTACTGCAAAGTTTTGAAACTGTTGCGGCAGTCACCCGATGAAGATCTGGCAGCACGACTTCGACCTCGTAATCCTGTACCGCCAAAGATTTACGGATTGCCTAAAATCCACAAGTCAGATTGGCCATTACGTCCCATTGTAAGCCAAATTGATGCCCCTACGTACCAATTGTCTAGACACGTAGCAGCAGTCTTACAACCTTTGGTCGGAAAAACTGATAGCCATGTAAGAGATTCCAGGCATTTTGTCAGCCTAATAGAAAATGTGTATGTGCAGCCAGATGAAGTAATGGTAAGTTTCGACGTCATTTCTTTATTCACGAATGTGCCAGTAGAGGATGCAATGAAGGTATTAAATGACATAATACATGGCGCGAATTTACCTATTGAGTACATTCAGTGGGCGGAATACTGTCTCAAGAGCGGATACTTCGTTTGGCGCGGTGAATACTACCTACAGGTGGACGGTGTGGCTATGGGCTCGCCGATAGCTCCCGTAGTGGCCAACATCTTCATGGAGTGGTTTGAAGCTGCGGCACTGACAAATGCTGCCCTCAAGCCAAGGTACTGGTGGAGATACGTCGACGATGTGTTTGCCATTATTGATAAGGTTGCACTCAGTGGGTTCGGTACGTACTTAAATACAATACACCCGAAGATTCAGTTCACGTTTGAGGAAGAACAAAACGGTAGTCTACCTTTTCTGGACGTTCGTGTCATTAGGGAGCCAAATGGCAGGTTGGCTCACACTGTTTATCGGAAGCCGACACACACGGATAGGTACCTACAGGCAGAATCGCACCATCACCCGTCACAGCTGGCGTCCGTGTCACGAACGCTTATAAATAGAGCTCTGCATATCTGTGACCCTCAACACGTCGAGGCTGAACTTTATCATGTCAAGAGCGTCCTAGAGAGTAACGGCTTCAACTGGAGAAGATGTACTCAATGGGCAAGTACAAGTCAACGTCAGCGGCAGCAAAAAGTGGAACGGACTCCTATTTACTTGCCTTTCGTGAAGGGGGTGACTGACCAAATCGGGCACTACCTAAAACGGAAGTTTGACATGAAGGCTGTATTCCGTCCAGCCGGACAGCTGCGACAACTGCTCCGGTCTCCTAAGGACAAAGATACTCTGAACTGCCCTGGAGTGTACAAGATCCCATGCGATTGCGGTAATTCGTATATAGGCGAGACTCGACGCAATGTTTCCACCAGAGTGACAGAGCATATCAGAAGTGTCAAAAACTTGGATACCGTGAGGTCGGCAGTGGCAGAGCATTCCCAAATCCCAGGCGCACACTATCTCCGTTTTGATAAGACGGCCGTACTAGCGCGAGAGAAGTTCTTCGTTCCGCGTAAAGTACGAGAGGCCATCGAAATTAGACGCCACCCTAATTTTAATCGGGATCGTGGATGGAACATTCCGCCGGCCTGGATACCAGTCCTTAACATTTGTGATACGGCATCGGGGTGGAACCGCGAAGAAGATAGTACAAGTGTAGTGTGTCAACATTCCCTTACCTACCAAAACGACAGTGACAATCACAGTGATAGTGACAGAAGTGACAGTTCGGACGGAGAAATCCTGACTTTGACAGCTGCGGCGCAACCGTCTCAACGCCAGTTACGTGCTGAGGCCCGCGCTCGACGCTGTGCACAATCGTGACTCCCAGACGAAGAACTTCAAATAAGTTCGAAACTGGTCGGAGCAATATCCGGTAAATATTACGCGAGTCCTAGCCGGTTACTAAATAATAATTATGGACAAAACTCGCGACAGTTTTTTAGCTCAAAATTGATGTTCCTTTGTTTCAATGGATGATGGTGACGGGGTGGATGGCCCCCGGAAAATATATATACTTACGATCCATTAGGGAGACAAACAACTCCTCTGACAAAGGCCCCTATATTGTACATGTACAAAAAACCAATCCTACTTCATCAACACCTATCTCGATATCTTCACCTTTTCAATTTTGATTGATATATTCATAAAATGAATGGGTGATCATCATGGGTGGTGGTATCCTAAGAATTGGACGGAATAGAGTACAAATGTCATTGTCTGATGCCTATTGCCACTCCCTCTCTCAGGTTGCAGTGGCAAATCACATGATTTTTATATCTGATAAATAAATACCCATTATAGCTAAAGTGTGGATCCTTTTTAATTATGAAAATACATAAAAATAAAACAATTAGAGAATATTAAAGGCATGTCTATTAAATTTAGGATCCTCTACCAAACCTACTGAATTGATTCGTATTGTTAATTTATCGCTTAGAAGCTTAGCTCTCTAAATTACTTGGAAAACTTAACTCTCCACTTTAGGTAGCAACCATTTTCCAATTCTGTTTGATTTAACCTATTCAAAAATGGAACCAATAGCGTTCAAACCTTAATTACACTATAAATTAAATACTAATACATTTTCAGACAAATGAATGTGTCCTTCGAAAAAAATTCCTTATTACTTGAAACTTTATTTCTGAACTTCCTGCCATTCGTCCCTTTTCTTTGAATGACCCCTATCGAGGTGCTCTGTGATATCCTATCAAGGTGCTCCTTGATAAGGGTCATTATTCACTTCGCCATGGTAAAGTCCTTGTTGTCTAGTCCTCTAGTCCTAATTGTATACATTAGATTTTCTATAAAAATGTTACTCATAGATCTCCTCCATGGTGAGATTGAGAGTGTAGTAGTGACAGATAGGAAGAGCGCCAAGAAACTATATTGTGAGAGCATGACTGAATGAAAAGTTTGAAAATTTAACTACAGTTTTGTTTAATACAAAACAAATTCTTCAAAATAATAAGTAGGATGAACAAAATACTACTTATATATATCTCCTCACGTTCATTCCTCGCATGTATGGAAGCCAATATGCAAACTTTGTGCATCTTATAGGGATTTTAAAGGGACCCCTCCTCACCCTAATTGTAATTATTCCTTTGAAGTAAATGGATAGGCTGGCTCCTTTATCCATTATTTTAATTCATTGTCTCATTTGTTATGCATGTAAGTTTCCTTCCATTTTCTTTGCAGGAATTGTGTCTTGTGCTTTCTTTTCCTAAAGATTCTTCTCCTGGACCAGATGGGATCCTATATTGTATTTTGTTAATACAGCAAACCTTTTTTATGTTATTACCTTTGAAATGATAAATTTGCTGATTGATGTAAGGTTTGTCCTCTCTGTAATGAAAACCGAAATTTTATCAATTTTAAAGCCTGGTTAAGATCTTGACAATCCTGATAGTTATCATCCAATAGCCATGTCTTCTGTATTGAGGAAGATACTTGAACAACTTATAAAACATCAACTTTAACAGTTAATTTAAAGTAAAAATCTCATACCTGAATCTCAATATGGTTTTGGAAAAGGCGGAGGCACTTTAGATAGTTAATCTTTATTTGTTACTGATATAATAATCATATTCAAAAGTCAAAGTAAAAAAAAATTACTTCGACTTTGAAAGAAAGTGTGTTGATTTTTATGTGGAATTTTCAATTAATTTTTTAGGGGTTTGTCCATTAAATTTGTGAACTCAAAATAATGTTCAACATCTCACCCAATCTCATTCAAGGGGGGAGAGGCTAACGAAAATTTCACATCCTCTTTCAACAATCAATCAAAAAGAATACACAAGTCTACATGACTATTCTTTCAATTAAAATGTTTAAATTCTTTCCAAGCCAATATTACTTACTTTTAAGCCACATGAGATGCTAGTATTGAACATGCTGCCTCCTGTTGTTCATATGGGAGTTTATTTTTTTATTATTGATTGGATAGCCTTTGACCACTATATCACTTGATGGTAAGTGATGATGTGGTCGAAGATGTTGTTCAGGCTAACCTAGAATTTTAGGAGTTGTGTAAATGAGCAACATAACATTTCTCGTGTAGAGGTGAGTAGGGTGTTGCTGCATATTTAACGCACAATAGAGTTCTCTATCATTATATCCTTGTAGATTTTTTGTTTTAGCTGTAACATACTTATATATAATAATGTCATTGTGATTGTTATTAGAACATTCTGAAATAGACCCTAAGTAATGTATTACAAAATTGTTTTTGCTTTATTTAGTATACAGTATGTCTAAGATATTTTTTCATTGTTTCAGATTAATTCAGATATATACATAATACACCAAATTTCAAACTCAGTCCAAGATTTTCCCTTCTGATGTGACTCTGGCAAAAATGTTAAAACAATTGTCAAACAAAAAAAAATTATCTAGTTTTCGACAAAAGCCGTGATGACGCTGCTTAAGGACGCATTGATAAAAATTTTAGAGCATTCTTATTTTTTACATAATCACTAACCAGGCAGGCACAGCTAGAGTTGAAAAGTTTTTTATAGTACTAAGGTATGTAATATAATATAATAATAAAACAAAATAACATGTATGTAGTATAAAACGTTGTAACATAAAACAGCTGTCCTTGGGAGCCAGTAATTCATTACTAGCTTGAACGAAATCTTTGACTGCATCATCACTTGTCGAAAACTAGATAATTTTATTTTGTTTGACAATTGTTTTAACATTTTTGCCAGAGTCACATCAGAAGGGAAAATCTTATTATAATACATAATACACCAAATTTAAAACTCAGTCCAAGATTTTCCTTTCTGATGTGACTCTGGCAAAAATGTTAAAACATTGTATTATGTATTATACATAAAACACCAAATTTAAAACTCAGTCCAAGATTTTCCCTTCTGATGTGACTCTGGCAAAAATGTTAAAACAATTGTCAAACAAAAAAAAAATTATCTAGTTTTCGACAAGTGATGATGCAGTCAAAGATTTCGTTCAAGCAGGTGTATTATGTATATACATAATACACCAAATTTAAAACTCAGTCCAAGATTTTCCCTTCTGATGTGACTCTGGCAAAAATGTTAAAACAATTGTCAAACAAAAAAAATTATCTAGTTTTCGACAAAAGCCGTGATGACGCTGCTTAAGGACGCATTGATAAAAATTTTAGAGCATTCTTATTTTTTACATAATCACTAACCAGGCAGGCACAGCTAGAGTTGAAAAGTTTTTTATAGTACTAAGGTATGTAATATAATATAATAATAAAACAAAATAACATGTATGTAGTATAAAACGTTGTAACATAAAACAGCTGTCCTTGGGAGCCAGTAATTCATTACTAGCTTTGACTGCATCATCACTTAATTTCAATCTCTAGTTAGTGGTCAATGGCTAGTCTGCCAGATAATCAAGAAAAACATCATCAATAAAAAAAAAAAAAAAAAATAAAGATTACTTACCTAATACAAGGTTTCTCTGCAACATTTTGTAATGAGATAATTTTATTTAACTGCTTAAGATCATCTGTGCGAATATGCGCATCTGTTGCACTTGCATCAGCATTTACCTCACAAACTCAGTGTTTAGAGGTTAAATGTATTCTATTGTATGAGTCTAGACCTTGGTCAAAACTTTCTATTTCAACATGAACCCTAATTTACATAGGTTTTTAAGTCTGCACCTCAAAAGTAAAGTTAGAAGTAAAGTTCCTGCTTCTATAAAAACAGATTGGATATTCAAATGTTTTTTTTTATGAAGTGACAAGACTACAATTCGTCCACATGATGTTAAGCGTCACGCCTGTGCATTACAGTAGCAGTCACCATGCTCAAACAACTTGATTTGACTGTGATTGTTACTCCGAGCTCTTACATCTACTTCCCTCAGTGAATTCACTTGATACAATGCCCTTCACACCTAAACACAGTTATGTTTCTACACTACAGTGCAGTGTCAGAATATCTGACTCAGCAGTGGCACACAACAAGATAGAGTCTTGCTGAAGAGACATACCACTAGTTAATAACTTGTTGTGAACATACAACCCTCAGACACCTGACTAGTCCGAGCTGTTGCAAAAAAATGACATACTTATATTGTTTTTTTCAGATATAAATTTAAAAGGAGCGAGTATCAATCCTAAATCTGCACACACACAATGTGGAAATATAAAAGCACTTAACATGTCCACTTGCTCATTGATATAATCTCAAGAGAAGCAGAAGGCAGTGGATTAAAATATATATATCTTATATAGTCAAATCCAAAACATACACAATATAACTAAGTTCTGCTGAGAAGGTAACGAGACTGGAGATCAAAATGGATTTAGACATTAAAGTAAAAACTGAAGCGAAATCGTACGAATGCAGTATGTGTCACTATAAATGTGCTCAGAGGGGTAACCTAAATATTCATGTGAAAACGCACACTGGTGAAAAACCGCATGAATGCAGTATGTGTGACTTTAAATGTGCAAGAACAGGTGACCTAAATAAACACATTAAAACGCACACTGGAGAGAAACCGTATGCATGCATTATGTGTGACTATAAAAGTGCTCAAAAAGGTAACCTCAATTTTCATGTGAAAACGCACACTGGAGAGAAACCGTATGAATGTAGTATATGTGACTATAAAAGTGCCCATAGTGGTAGCCTAAATGTTCATATGAAAACGCACACTGGAGAGAAACCGCACGAATGCAGTATGTGTGACTATAAATGTGCTCAAAGGTATAGCCTTAATATACATATGAAAACGCACACTGGAGAGAAACCGCACGAATGCAGTATGTGTGACTATAAAAGTGCTCAAAAAGGGCAACTCAATATTCATATGAAAACGCACACTGGAGAGAAACCGTATGAATGCAGTATGTGTGGCTATAAATGTGCTCATACGGGTAGCGTAAATCATCATATAAAAATGCACACTGGAGAGAAACCGTATGGATGCAGTATGTGTGACTATAAATGTGCTCAAAAAGGTTACCTCAATATTCATATGAAAACGCACACTGGAGAGAAACCGTATGAATGCAGTATGTGTGACTATAAATGTGCGCATAGGGGTAGCCTAAACATTCATAGAAAAATGCACATTGGAGAGAAACCGTATGAATGCAGTATGTGTGACTATAAAAGTGCTCAAAAATGTAACCTCAATATTCATATGAAAACGCACACTGGAGAGAAACCGTATGAATGCAGTATGTGTGACTATAAATGTGCTCGTAGGGGTAGCCTAAATATTCATATGAAAACGCACACTGGAGAGAAACCGTATGAATGCAGTATGTGTGACTATAAATGTGCTCAAAAAGGTAACCTCAATATTCATATGAAAACGCACACTGGAGAGAAACCGTATGAATGCAGTATGTGTGACTATAAATTTGCTCGTAGGGGTAACCTCAATAGACATATGAAAACGCACAGGTAAACAAACGCACAGGTAAACAAACGCACAGGTAAACAAACAGATAGGTGTATAATGAGACAAGGTCGTGGGTTAGAGCAGAGGTTTATCTTGTGGTAGGCTTCCTTGTGTATGGAGTTATGTAGGGCGAGATCCGCTAGACGAGGAGGTGGTCAGTAGCAGACGTCGGAGACGAGACCCGCCGCGATGATCCGGGGGTGGTCAGGCCGCGTAGTACTCTGCACTCGGGAGCTGTGCCCGGAGGTGGACCCGGCGAGAGGCCGTAGGGTCTGCCCCCCGCAGCAGGCACCGACAGTAAGGGCAGCTGCCTTGCTGCAGGTGAGGTGCTGCCGGACTAAGGAAACTCCTGGTGTACAGGACCCTGCCAACGGAATGTCTGCCCTATAGATGCTAGTCTACTCCTGGAGACTGAACGGCAGTCTTGTAGATGGAACCCTGACATGTACGGAGGCTTTGGATATTCCGGTTCCTAGTTGCAGGAGCTTGTGTGTCTACTGTGTCCATCTGCTACTGAGCAAAGCGCTACGAGCCTTCGTGGATGTGACATGCCAGCAAACGCAAGTTATATCTTCGTATCGTAGGGCTCAAAAGAAAAGAGGACAGTTACCTGAAGGCCGTCAACGAGATGTTATATCACGTTTAGGTTATATTGTAATGGTTCCCTCAAGGGCATTTACAATATTTTATCAGCTAGAAGTGCATATATACTACAGCTATGTTATTTCTATTATAATAATGAAGTTACGAAGGTATATACCAAGATTAAGACACTTATTATGCTCTGTTAAAAACAAAAGAGCAATATGATTGATGAATGTTTTAGACTATAGGAGATTCACTCACACTAGATCGGGGTTGTAATAAAGCGCTGTGTTAAAATTTAATAAATTATATTGATCCGTAATAACTTTTAGTATAATAGGTATTTTCACGTCGTATTACAAATTATTAATGTCTGGTCGATTCTTTTTACACGACTGCCCAAAAAAGGAGAGTTATGTTTCAGGGTTCATATATGTATGTATGTTTGTTTGTGAGTTTCTTTATTCCACCATAACTTCTAAACGGCTTAACCGATTTTTATTTAAGAGATATCGTTAGATTCCTCTTGATAATCCAAGTGACACTAGGTAGATAAAAAAATTGTAAAACAAACTGGCGGATTTTAGACCGAATATTGTAAGGTTTTTTTTTATTCCAAACCCATCGAGTGGGCTTTTAAAATGAAGAGCAAAACAATTTCATAAATATATATAACTTGCAGTTTTAATTTCAATGTAACGATAAATCTAATAAAATAAATAACTTGCAGTCGGGTTTTTTTACTTTTCAAATTAATCGATACTTGTTCCTTAACACGAAGGTTGTGTCCAAGTGCACTTTGGCCGGTCACAGAGAACACCTTATATGGTATTATAAAGCGATGAAACAGCAGGACAATGGGAGAGGAAGTAGCTTGTTATTAGTGGATTTTATAAAAACGTTGCCTTTGGAATAGTTCAACAACGTGAAAATTTGACAGATGTCTGTTCTATTTATTGATTCAGTAAGTATAGTGACACCTAGCGGATGGTTTGTGCATTGCTAGAGTGCTCGGCTGGTGGTTAGGTACGATGAGTTTTCTTTTAATCAGCCTCCTTTTATAGAGAGCCATAGGTAGCTGTTAGTACTGTCTAGTCAAGAAATAAGAAATTTAATAATTAATGAATGTACATAGTTGTGTACAATTTAAATATATTTGTACCGAATTTTAAGAAAGTTAGTTATTCCCCTTTCGCGAGGAGCTAAGAAAATTCGTAATGTCACTTAATTATATAGACTTGAAGCTTTGAGTTACTCATAATAATATACAGCTATGATAAGTATATGATCTGTGGTTTTATTAGTGTTAAGTTCGCTATAGCGACGTGCGAATACCTATACAGCTGCCAGAGGTTCCTTATCACCGTTTGAATGCTTTAGAGGCACTCAAAGAAAACTGCTGTTTAATAGCGGAATGCAAGACTGTAGACTGCAGAAGACATTGGCTGTCTTCTAAGAACAGCTAGCTACATCATATAGGTCTTGAAGAGCATGATAGAACAAAAAGTGAGTTAAGGTTAGTATAGGCATCCATGGCGTAATTTTCTTATTACATGTTCCAGGATGTGTATCACAGAATTCTAAGTATTTATAGTTGTATATTTGGGGTAGAATTTAACAAAAGGAAGTACATAAAGGGCTTGTTTAATGAGTTTGAACACCATTCTCTATGAAGGATTACATTTGGTATGTGCTAACGATGAATTTAGCTCTATTACCCACTGCTACCGATGAAGATGGGAGTGTTACTGGGATGTTGTAGTTCTGGTACTAATAATGTAGTTTATAAATACAATATAGTTATAGTTTAGTACTACATTCTATGTTTTGGTTGTTTATTAATGCATGTTAGTCGTTTAAGTTGTATTTATGATACATAGTACAAGGATTTGTATTAAATTAATAGTTAAGAATATATTAATTAATAATTAAATTAATACATTGTATGAATTTGGTTTTATTGAATAATATTTTAGTTATTTAGTTTGTATTTAACATACATAGTATATGGTTTTTTTTTGTCTTTTTTGTTATTTTCTGTCGCCAAGCACCTGACGGTGTGTTCCGGCAGCTGTCCTTGAGAACCAGTAATTCTAGGTTAGCCCGTACAACATCTTCGACCACATCATCACTTACCATCAGGTGAGATAGTGGTCAAAGGCTAACCTATCAGGCATATGATTACAGACAAGCACTATCGCGTGCTGAGCGAAAATCACATTTACAAGTGATTGGAGTACAATATTCGTTGCTACGGATGGGAAGCGAACCCGTATCCTCCGATTTCGCGTCGGATGCATATTCCATTCGGCCGCCGGAACCCTACTCTTACGCTTAGAACATTTTTGCTACATTTGTATTACTTTAACTGTCAAAGAGGACAGTGCGCGGCCATCAACCACACTACTAGACTTCATCTGATCGAAAGAAGTGCTTTTTCAAACGCAACTCTCGGTATGATGTCGCTACCCTTATAGATTTCTAAATATTTACCTTATACAAGCACTATCGCTTGCGGAGCGAAAATCACATTTTCAAATTATTGGAGTACAATTTTTTTTTAGTGCAGGAAAAGGTAGGGACCCGCTATTTAGTAATTATACCATAGGTACTGAACACCAGGTGTGCTGCTGTGTAACCTGTGACCTCACTCACTGCCGTATTAAGGACGCATTCCGCAATTTGTACATATTGAAGTCGTCACTACTACATGCGCACCGTCTTCATATGTAGAGATGGAACAATACCTGCAAATATTAGTAAAATCAGTGTGCTTTGATACGTTATTTATTATTTTTTTACTAGGAATATAAAGTTTATTTTCGTTACTTTTTTTTGTCTTACTCCTGTACTTACCAAACTATTATGGTGGTGGACTTTAGGGTCTGCCGGAACTAATAGGTACGAGGGTGAATCAAAAAATTCTTGGAATCAATATTAAAAAATGCAAAGATTTAAATAATAATATTTTATTTTTCTACATAATCTCCCTCCAATGCAATGCATTTAGAATAACGCGTTTCTAACTTCCTTATTCCTTATGAAAAAAAAATATTTTCTTGACTCTCGAAAAAGTCCTCTACGGCAGCTATAACCGCGTCATTATCGTGAAATTTTGTTCCACGAATTTCCTCTTTTAATTTTGGAAACAAGTGAAAATCACTTGGGGCTAAGTCCGGAGAATATGGTGGGTGGTCAAGGAGATTGAAGCCAGCACAGCGGATTGCGTTGACCGCAACTTCCGATCGATGAGCAGGAGCGTTATCTTGAAGGAACAACACGCCCAACGACAGTTTTCCACGACGTTTTTCTTTAATCGCTTCACGCACTTTCGGGATTAAATTTGCGTAATAGGGTCCAGTAATCGTCTGGCCTTTTGGCATGTAATCAATAAAAAGGATTCCTTCACTATCCCAGAACACAGAGGCCATAACTTTGCCAGCGGTAGGAGCAACTCGAATTTTTTTAATGGATGGAGAGGATGGTCGTTTCCAAGACATGCTTTGTCTTTTAGTTTCTGGATCAAAATGGTGGACCCACGTTTCATCCATGGTGACAAGACGACGGCAAAAATTATCCGGATCACGCTGGAACATTTCGAGATTACGCTTGGAAATTTCCAAACGTCGCTTTTTGTTTTCGTCGGTTAACATTCGTGGCACCCATCTTGCAGACACTTTTTTGAACCCCAGTGAATCAATTAAAATGGATTGAACGCTACCAAAAGATATCTTTAGGATCTCAGCTATATGTTTTATAGTCATTCTTCTGTCTTCCAAAACCAGATTCTCAACCTTTTTGACATTTTCTTCTGTAACGGAGGTTGAAGGCCGCCCAGAACGTGGGTCATCTTTACAGCTTGATCTACCTCTTTTAAATTCAGCCACCCAGTACGCAACCGTAGAATAGGGTACAGCATCACCCCCTAATGTCTGCTGAATGTCCAAAAAAATTTCCTTCGTAGACATTTTTTTCAAACTGAGATATTTTATCACCGCACGTAACTCACTTTTATCCATAATTTTGACTTTTTAGCAACTCGTTGCACAAAAAAAATTATTACATGCGAACGAACTGACAAAAATAAGTGACAGTCTGCATAAATATAGTGTGATAGACACTCTTTAATTTGAATATCGAACTTGATCCAAAAAGGTTTCATATATATGCACTTCTAAGAACTTTTTGATTCACCCTCGTACTATGAGGACGGAGCTTGACTTACCAAATGTTGGCACCCTTTCATAGTTGTGAAGATATCTTTCCCAAAACTGTATAGGAGAACTGAACTAATGAGCTTAGTCTTATTATGATGTCTTCCTTATTGTGGATTCTGGAGAACACTCCACAATCCACCCAACATAGTAAAAAAACCCACTACTGGAACTTGAGATAAGTGGTGCTAGTTGTATCGACTTTGGGCTCGTTCGATAAGTAAGTACCTAATAATAAGATCTTTCTGCTAGAGTGAGCTATACTCTAAGTGTGTTCCGCGGAACCCTAGGGTTCAGCGATACCTCTGTAGGGGTTCCGCATGAATTTAGAAAAAAAATCAAATACCTATTTGTATAAACCATGTGTTACAATAGCTGGGTGCGTTTTTGACGAATTCATGCAACCAAAAACACCACAATATATCCTACTCGTCATATTAAATATGTAATATGTACATAAACTTATTTTAAGTGAAAATATCGCACGGTTATTGTTAAAAAAATACACTGCCCATTCGTCACTGCAGCACAGTCGCGACCGATGAAGGCGCGTAGGTATAGCTCGCAATTCGTCCGTTTATATGAAGTTGAAATACTGTATAGATAACATTACCGTGCTATCGCTGAGAATTTAATAAAGCCATGTGTATTAGACATAACAAAATTTATGCTCGATGAAAAATCTGCAAAGCGTCTTTCGACTGTGCCGCTATCAAACGATACTGTTTCACGGCGAATCCATGATCTCTAAAGCTACGTCAAACAAGAACTAGTTACACGTCTACAAAAAACACGATTCGCCTTGCAAATGGACGAGTCAACTGATGTCGCTGGTTCGGCTATTTTGCTGGTTATCGTGAGATATGAAAGTTCTTTTGAAGAAGACATGCTTATGTGTTCACCGCTGCTCACAAACACTACCGGGGAAGAAATTTTTAATAAAATAAATATATTTTTTAAGAAAATAATCTCAGGTGGAACAATTGCATTGACATTTGTACAGATGGGGCCAAGGCGATGACAGGTAAAACAGCAGGAGCAGTGTCACGAATAAAAAATAAAGCGCCCAATTGTAGTTCCAGCCTTTGTATTCTGAATAGACAAGTACTTGCGGTAAAGCAAATGCCGTCAAATCTAAAATTAGTTATGGATAAAGGAAAAGGTAGCGGTAAAATTAATTAATTTTATCAAATCACGGCCACTACAATCCCGATTGTTCTCATTATTGTATGAAGATTATGGCAGCAAACATAAAACACTGCTTCTCCAAACAGAAGTGCGATGGCTGTCTCGGGATAAAACTTTAACAAGGCTATTTGAACTTAGAGCCGAGTTACAAAGGTTTTTTCAGCAGATACTTCTTTTAATTTGAAGGACCGTTTGTATGATAAAACTTGGTTGTTCCGATTGTCTTTTATGGCGGACATCTTTCAATAACTGAACGAATTGAATTTATCATTGCAAGGTAGACAACAGTGTTTCTGGCCTATAACAAAATAACTGCAACAGAAAATTAGATTTTTGGATTATTTGCGTTGGTAAGAAAGAAATAGAAAGCTTTACGTCACTCAGTGAGTTTGATAGTGATAACGACTCAGAAATGTTTCAAGATGATGTGTTTGAAGAATTGGTCCAATATCTCAGTTCGATGTGCGCATCTTTTGAAAAGTTCAAAAGATGCGGCATTTGCTTTACCGTTGTTCCCGAAGAACAGAAGACAAAAATGAAACTGAATTCATAGATTCATAATCCTTTTTGACAATCTCTTTTAGAAATGTCATAATACACAAGTATGGAGCCACTGTTCAAAACGACGCCTCTCAACGATTTTTGGTGCAGAATCCGTGATGAATATCCAATGCTTGGCAAAATGACTCTGAATATTCTTCTCCCGTTCCCAACAACGTATTTGTGCGAAACAGGATTCACAACCTATGCAGCCACAAAAACAAAATATCTCAATAGACTGGACGCCGAACCTAATATGAGACTTCAACTGTCTTCTATCAAACCTGATATCAACCAATTGATGTAAAATAAAAAACAGTTTCATACCTCCCATTAGTTAGATTTTTTCTTTTTTATCTTCTACTATTGTACTTGCCATGTGGTAAAGTAAGTAATTATTAACTAAGTAACTGTATCATTGTACTTTCATTATGCTTATTAATAAAGAATACACTTTTAAAAACTACTGTTTTATTTTAGGGTTCCATCAAGTATTTTGCTTCCCATAAGGGTTCCGTCACCAAAAAAGTTTGAGAACCACTGTGCTAGACTAACTGAGCTTATGGTTCCTGTTTTTCGCCACCTTTATAGGGCAAAATTAATTTGAACACCTGTTGACCTCACTCTGTAATAATATGTTTCCTATAACATGCAATTACTCAAAATATTCTTTGTTTTCCTTTAAATTTCTCAGTAGATTTGCTCACTAATATATACATCATACTCAAGTTGCAACACGCACTATACTAAACGGAGTTTGCTATAAATACTCAGTAATGCCACACGTAAAAACTACTTTCCGCCAATTGGCCAAATTTATAATTTGGCCCTAACACCAAATAATTTTTCTACATAAACGGACTTCCTTGTGAGTTATATTTTGGTATCTCTATACTTCTGGAGGCAGTTGGCATATTTCTCGGTATAGATAGATCTTAGATATCAAGCTATGACCATGTATTATACAGGGTTATTGGTGAAATGCTAACAACCTCTTAGGGTTGACTTCCCGGCGATGGCAACAGGCTCGCCCCCTATTACATGGAACCAACACCCAATTGGCGAAACGTGGGAGCTTACACTCCTCTGCCTACCCCTTCGGGGAATACAGAGGTGATTATATGTATGTATGTACAATTTGATGAGCCAATCGATAAAAATACCTGAATAGGCAGTCCCGTCGATTAACATGGAGTCCAATAAAACACCAAAAAAAACGTGCAACCGACTTTAGTAGATACGTTTCCGAGTGATTCAAATACTCTAGAGCTTACATTTTCAAGATCTAACTTCTACAACCGATTTTTTTTATACCGAACTGTGTAGCACTTTACCACTATCTCATGTGATGATGCGATCGATGACGGAGCGCGCTTACACAGATGATTTTATTTATTGGTGATAGGTTAGCCTTTGATCATAATCTCACCTGATGGTATATGATAATGTGGTCGGTGTTATTCCATTCCATGGCGGTTCGTATGATGAACGTAGAAGCAAATCGCTTCGTTCGGGTATATTGAACATCCATCATATAGCGGTGGCGCTTCTGAATATCCCTGGATGTTCGACTATAGAATGGGGATGGCGGAATCAAATCATGAAGTTCCGTGGCACACTCCGCGAAATGAATCCGATAAAAAAGCGACTTTGCGGCGATGCTCGATACTCTCTTGCCTACTAAGTACCTAGTTGGTCGTTGTTAATGAGTCTCTTGGCTCTCCTCTGAATAGCTTCCATTGTCTCCAGCTCGTTTTGGCAGAAACATCCCAAAGGTGAGAGCAGTACTCCATACACGTCCGGACTTGCGATTGATACAGATTAAGGGCAAGACCGTAGTCAAAATAATTTCTAATTCGGGCGGAGCTAATAGAAATGGGCGTTAACTTTTAACTCATAAAAATATTCAGTCGCACGGCGGCACTAGTCACCGTACCACGGATAGCGTCGCTAAAATTGTAGAGTTTCGTGCGCTATTAGAAGCGGCAGAACAGAAGTGTAGATAACAACATTTTTATCTGCAGTTACTGCAAACCTCTAAGGTAGAAAAATATAATCACTTGTAGGTAATGATATTTTTTTAATAGACTAAGCGAAGCGAGGTCTCGGTGGAGGTCTGAGCAGTGTATATTTCCCCGTCTATGAATCTCGATTGCCTTAGTCGATCTTCTTGAAATTTGGTAGAAACGTGCCTATTATGCATATCAACAGAATTTGCAAGTAAGAACCTGTAGGAGCTTAATTGGTTTGTGGTTTGCAGAGATTATAGGGTCGATAAAACGAGGTTATAATTTAAAATTCAAAAGTATTATCTCAATATTGTGCTCAAAAAAGTACTTTGACTTCATGAAGCGGTACGAAACACGGTAATATTATCTATACAGTATTTTAAGTCGGCCCTTTCCTCGAAATAACTACCTACAGCCGCGCGGTACGTAAACATGCGATAGGGCTGCTCGCCTCCAGCATTTTAATTACATTTGCTTACTTTGTGTTTCCATTTTGTTTTGTGATTGTAAATATACTTTTTTTATATAAGCAAACTAGTGATTCGCCCCGGCTTCACACGAGTATTTAACAAAAAAATCAAAACTTATAAATTCAACATATAAAAAACCAGTTATTGTGACATAACTGTAATAGTTAGACTTATAGTACTGCGGACTTTTTTATAGATGTCTTCTATAAAATTGTAGTATATCACTTGGCTCTATTTTCAATAATTTCCGTAGCGTATGCGATATACCTAACGATTTTTTTTTGGTATTTTTTTCGCACTTTATGTTACCTTATCGAAGTTTACATACGACCTAACTTTTTGAAAATCTTCTAAAGCCTATGTTCATCAGGGATAGTGTTGGATTCTCATGGTGAAAGAATTTTTCAAATCGGTCTATTAGTTTCAGAGCCTATTCAATGCAAACAAACAAATGCACAATCAAATTTTTCCTCTATTATTTTAGATAAAATACTTTGTAAATTGAATAGGAAGTGTGTAAAAATGCGTGTTGTTTTTCATTGGTAGTAAAAAATATTTGCACCTCGACTGAAACGTATGAAATGCTTTATTATTGACTTTAAAGTATAAAGCTTAATCAAAAATTGTTTTGGCAAACATGGACAAGGTGGAGAACAGTGAATATCTTTTACTTGGTTATAGATACCTGCAGCTATTTTACAATTAATATGTTTAGTTTGGACGAATTCATGTAACCAAAAACAGCACAACATATCCTACTCGTCATATTAAATATGTACTTGAACTTATAGGAAGTTATCCGCACCAACCACTGGATTACTGTCATATACTTACCAACTCTAAAACAGAAACTTGCAATTTTACTCTTGATCATATTTCTATATATCTATAGATAATAATTATTATCCATAGGTATAATTTCAGTTATAGAAGGTCATTTTGCAATTTTAGAGTTTATTTATGAGATAACATAATAAATACAAATTATAATAAAATAAAAGTTCAAAATTTTAATAGAAGTATAATCCCAATGCAATGCTCAATAATAAAATAAAAGATAATAAAAATAATAATAGATAACTGTAGTGAAACCGCCATATAAGATTCACCCTACCGCTACTAAAAGTGGTACAGGCAGAATCGTACCAAGTTTCTGAGTCACATTGGTTAAAGAACCCCACTCGTAGGTGCTTCAGTTATCGCGGCCATTCATCATGGAGACCAGTTGAAGATATGGAAAATGCTCCCAAGTCAGACCTCAGCCTTCGGCCTCGCAAGTCACTCACACGAATCGGACTGCAGTCTCGCCTTGCACTCGCCCTTTGAACTCACGCACTATCCGTGCTCTAAATGTAGTATGATGAATAAGAAGAGCTCGTAGGGCAAATCCAGAATGATGGAATTCAAGATAGCCACCATACAAAGTACTCCGATCACACTGAAGCTCAGCTTTACTTCAGGAGGATCGCACTTCAGCATTTTTTATGGCAGCCATCTTGAATTCTGCTATTTTGGATTTTTTTGCATGTCATTTGACTGCTCTCTCGATTCCCTATGTCATTTGTTCAAAACTCCTTTACTTATCTGTAACCGTTTACCAGATACGTCATATATCTTCACTTGGCAGGCGTCATTTTTATGATTTCCCATTATTATCATATCACGAAAACCACTTTGTTATTTTCAGTTTAGAATACTTTCTTTCCCCATGACTCCTTCCCATAGAACAATTTAAGTCAATGGTTTCAAAACATCTATGTATGGCGGCCAACTTAAAAAATGATGTCATCGAAAAATAAATTCGGAATAACGACGCCTAAAACCACCCAGATATTGATTTTCAGACGGATCGGAGCAAATCTAGGAGGAAGAATAATATATGGAGAAGACATTTATATTCTGTTGGTTGTGAGACAAGAATGGTAATATATACGCTTGCATTAGTTTGAAAGAGACAGCATCAGTTTTTTTTGTCTTGCTCGGCGTATGCGATTTCTTTGTTTGCCACAACGCAGTTTTGTGGCAGACAAATTTATTCGGTGCTTGAAAGTGTCCTTTTTTCGTGTTAAACAATGATTTTGAAGTGTGTATTGTAAATTGTAAGTTAAATTCAACGCTGCTGCTTCCACCAAACTTGTTGAAATGCAGAATTCTTGGCTGTAAAAACAGAACAGAACGAAATATGGAACACCTTACGTATCACATGTAAGTGCTATTTTTCATATGTCTTCACCATTCTTACACAGTCTATGCGAATCATATATGAATTTCTGATCATAACATGAATGTCGGCGTGTTAAATTATTTGATAATCTTACATTTTTCTACAAAATAATTTCTTGATTTTGAGATTATAATCCATAAAAATTAAGGAGTTTTCTTTTGTCTATCTGTCTCGCTCTACTATGATGAAATTTGTTTAAGGAGAAAAGAGAGTGTGAACATAGATCAAAAATTATACTTTTTCGAATTATAGCAATTTTCGGAATACCAGCTCATGACCGAAGATTTTTCCCATAAAAGTGGGTAATTTTGTATGAACCACTTTTGACCAATTATGCAGTAAAATTAACGCAATTAAATTTTGATTTGCAGTTTTCATAAGGAATGCTGTCCTTCATCGTGTATGGATTCAAGCAACTGGACGACAAAATTAATTAAATTAAAAATTACACAATTTATTAATTAAATTGTAAGTGGTGCCAAAATGTTGAATCTCGATGTTATTCACACATATGTTTTATATACCATAAATACATTATTACTTTGTTTTATTTAAAGTGCACACTATGAAATATTATAGGTACGAAGGTTTGTATGAGTTTGTTACTCATACAAACCTTCAAGTCACTCAATGCCAAAGTTTTCAACGAAATTTAGCATATAGATTCCGTAGGACCCGGATTAATAAATTGGCTACCTTTATTCCGAGATATTGAGCATTATCGGGGGACTGCGATATAACTATTCGACGCGGTTGAGTCCACAAGCGCAAGCTAGTTATCCAATAGTACCATGGGTTAAGTTATATATATATTATGCCATAGTTTTAAACTCTACCAAAAAATATTCTGTACATTTTCAGTTTTAGAATCATGGTAATTTTCTAAAACTAGCTGACCTGGTTTCTTTGTCATTAAGGCGGACCGTTCAATCTGTAGCGAGAAATTCAAAATTTAACAGTCTGTCTACTCGTATTTGTTGCGAGATCGAATAACATTTGTAGGTATTTAATTTACTCAAATCAGAGATCCTTTTTAGAGTATTTTGTTATTGTATCTTACATATATATATCTGATTTCATATATTTCTCTAGTAATCTGCAAAAACAGTTAAGAAACAAGAAAAATGCGGGTAGGCCCGCGGACCAATAACATCATATCCATTGCGTCTTACTTTTTATTTTAAAAATAATAGTTTTCCTGTACTTTTCTACAGTTAAAAGTTGAAAATATGAAAGTTTTTATCTAGTTCTGTCGTAACATATGTGGATTCCTCCGTACAAAAGTGGTTTGCGAGGGGATATCTAGCTCAGTTAACCTGGAGTACCTACAAACCGACGGCGCGGCGTCCAAAGTAAACAAACAAAGGAAAGTTGTCAGTGTTGAACTTTTTGGCAGTGATGGTGTACTTAGTTGTAGTGACGGGATTGTGATTAATGGAATAGAAACCAGGTCATACTGTCGTGGAAATTACTTTTGCAACATTTTGCTGGAAGAGTTTATTTTAATAATGCGCCATCTATGAATACGTAGTGGAACTGCTCACCGAGTCACCCTGTAACCAGACACGAAGATATGGACCGTTAGCGGGGATCGGATACCTACGATACAGACCCTGCATTTTAGTAATGTTTTGCAAGTTTACCAAGGAGGGCGCTACCTGTCATCACAGCGTTTCCTATTCTTAGGCTGCTATTTACAAATTCTTATGTACCTACTTATCCAATCAGGCAGAGAAATAATTGTTTTGAATGTTATGACTATGAATTTATGAATATGTTTTATGTTGTTAATTAATTGTTATTCTATTTATTTATTGACAGGACATTTTATTAGGTATTTAGGTTGCTAATTAGATCTCATTTGATAATTATATCATGGTTACCTACGTTATAGTATAGTAGTTGTTGTAGGTGCCTACGTGTTAATGACATATTATATGAATTGTTAGGATTTTTCAATTTACTTTCGAATTAGGTATTTAGTTTTGAAATGTAATTTCAATAATTTATTTATTTATTTATTTTAAGACGCACCAACGACTTATTCACTAAACATTCAAGACAATATAGGGACACAGGTTATTTTTTAGTAGGTGAATCAATCAATTATAGGTACGTACAACGCTTTCTGAGAACTATTAAATAGCAGAATATAATATTATATAATCATTAGAGTTAAAAATCATACATAGTATTATACCTATAGATCCTATTGGTAGGTATACCAAAAGTACTTCTTCTGCCTTATCTACTATTTTACCAGGCTACTTTGGTACTATAATTATCATGACTAGTCCCGCGCGTGCCCCTTGTCCGCACTGCCCAGATTCAGTGAAACTTTTCTCTATACCTCATGGTCTGCGAGTCCACATCGGCCGCAAGCACAAAAATATTGCCCCGGCTGCGATACCGGGTTCCACATCTGCAGCGCTTGCGCCACCAATACCACTCACACCGCGGACAACTCTTTCAAGGGATTCGCCTTCATACCGTTTGGAGGACTTGCCCGCTTTACGGGCAAGGATACGAGTACTGAGGCACATTCCTAAGGGTGCGAGATGCTTGGCAGCTAACGCGTTGGCTACCTTAATCCATAAGGCCTTAGAGTCTAACAGCGCCGGTGACTGGTGGGAGGTTCTGACTTTCGCGTTTACAGCGCTGAAAGTGCCAGAACAAGGGGACAAAAAGAATCTGACCACAAAAGTAAAGGAAAATGTCGGGAAGGGTCATCTTGAACTGCCGGTTGAATTTCTTTCCAGTAGGTCAAGCTCTCTTTATAAATCGGTTCAGGGCAAGGTCTTTGAGGGGGACCTGAGGGGTGCGGCGCGCTTGCTCACGTCGGATTGCACTTTTGCTCCTTATGGAGAAGAGACGTTATCTTCCCTCAAAGAAAAGCACTCCGCCCCCTTGGATGCCCCGCGTATTCCTCCACTCCCCAATAGCACGGTATCGTGTCTCTTCGTTGAGGCGGAAAACGTGTCAGCTGCACTTCAAACATTCCATCGTGGCTCTGCCGCGGGGATGGATGGGTTGCGCCCCGACCATCTAAAGGAGCTGACTTCGCCTTCAGCCGGTGATGGTGGACAAAGGTTGCTCGAGGCGACTACGAGACTTTGTAACTTTTTGCTGGAGGGAAATCTCTGCTCAGAAGTTTGCCCCTACCTCTACGGTGGTTCTCTGTGCGCACTCCAGAAGAAGGACGGTGGCATAAGACCGATTGCTGTAGGCAATGCATTCCGGCGGTTGGTAGCTAAACTGTGTTGTCAGGCCGTGAGGAGCGAAATGACTCCATACCTCCAGCCCCATCAGGTGGGATTCGGTACACCGCTGGGATGCGAGGCAGCCATACACGCTGCTCGGTCTTTTGTGCTGCGGGAGGGAAGTGACGACGTGCTTATTAAGCTTGACATCCGAAATGCTTTTAACAGCTTGGACCGAGGGCCGATGCTGGAGGAAGTCAGGGAATTGACGCCATCCATCTTTCGCTTCCTTCGGCAATGTTACTCAGAGCCAAGTTACCTGTTCTATGAAGGAAATCGTATATTGTCTCAGGTCGGGGCGCAGCAGGGGGACCCCCTGGGGCCCCTCATCTTCAGCACGGCAATCCACAAGGCCATAAAAGCTATGGAAGCCCCTCTTAATATTTGGTACCTTGACGATGGAACCATAGGTGGAGACCCGGATGTGGTAGCAAGGGATATTAGTGTACTCTTCCCAGCGCTGCGGAAATTGGGTCTGGAGGTCAACACCGAAAAGTGTGAATTCTTCGCCTGCAGCCCAGTAGCCGCGGAGTCAAGCACCACGTTAAAGTCCCTCATCCCCGGCCTCAAAATAATGGATAGAGGATCCCTCTGTTTGCTGGGTGCTCCTATCTTCCCCGATGGCGTGCCTGACAGCCTTAAGTCGAAGATGGCTACCTTGACATCATTGTCGACTCATTTCCAGCACCTCCCGGCACATGTTGCGTTGACGCTTCTGGGGACCTGCTTCGCGATGCCTAAGATGACCTATGTTATTCGGACGGCCCCGAGTTGGAGGTTCCCAGAAGAGGTGTCATGCTTTGACAGCGCTCTGAAGCAAATTGTTGAAGAGACGCTGAATGTGTGCCTCAGTGAGTCACAGTGGTGTCAGGCTAGCCTGCCGATACGGTTCGGTGGTTTGGGCGTGCGACGGCTACATGAAACTGGACCTATTGCCTTCCTCGCCTCATCACATGGAGTCGTGAGCCTTGTCACTCGTATACTAAGTAAAGGTGACACGGTTCGCATCCCATTCGCTGAGGAGGCTTTTACGAGGTGGTCAGTAATGTGCCCAGGCATCGACCCACCAGCAAAACCTGAATGGCAAAGAAGCTGGGACGACCTACTGGGTAAACGGCTCGTTGCGCAGTGGCGTGCGGAAAACACGGGTGTTGAACTCGCCCGAATAAACGCCGTGACCACACCGGAGTCTGGCGCGTGGCTCTACGCTCTTCCTTCTCCGCACATGGGCACGCTTTTGGATGATGACTCGTTGAGGGTGGCTGCCGCTCTTTGGCTTGGATGTCCTGTCTGCGAGCCTCACACCTGTATCTGCGGGGCGAGGGTTGAGGCGGACGGGCATCATGGCCTTAGCTGCACCCGGTGTGCGGGCAGAAGACCGCGGCACCACGTTATCAATGACATCCTTAAGCGGGCCTTTGTGTCGGCTGAGGTTCCTTGTGTCCTTGAACCCCCGGGACTCTTGCGTTCCGACGGTAAGCGGCCGGACGGCCTGACATTGGTTCCATGGCAGAAAGGGCGCAGCCTCGTGTGGGACGCAACATGCGTGAGCACGTTTGCATCCTGTCACATCTCCGTTACTCAGCAGTCGGCTGGTGCGGGAGCAGAAGCAGCCGCCCGACGCAAACGCCTAAAATATGCCAGTTTGGAACCACTGTATGAGTTCGTTCCTTTTGCCGTGGAGACGTCGGGCCCCTGGGGCTCTGAAGCCAAAAAATTAGTCCGAAACCTCGGCCGCCGTTTAAGAGAGAGAGGGCGGGACCCCCGATCTGGTTGGTTCTTGACCCAACAGATCTCCTTGGCGATACAACGGGGTAATGCGGCGAGTGTGCTGGGTACATTGGGACCAGGTGCCAAGTGCGGGACTTATTTAGAAGTAGAATAGAAGTAGAAATTTGACTCACGGTGTTATATCCGAATGTATATCAATTTCTTTGAAATTGTGTATAAATAGACACTTTAATATAATAATAATATGAAACAATTATATATTTGTAAATTATGATGCCAAAATACTTTAGGGTATAATTACCGATTTGCGCAATTTAAAAACAATACAAACACTAAAGTTATCCGATCTAGCAACACACATTAAATTTTGAATACCCCGATATAACAAATTGAACGGTTTAGTACCATGAAAATGTATTTTTTCAGTAGGCGCGGCAATATTTTTTCTAAAAGCTTCATTGCAATTTGGGTAATGTTATGGGACACTGGCAATTCTGCAATATTAGGTATTTATACTCTGTCTTTATCGGGTATACGCGCATAGGTACTCCATCATAGATATTCTTCCTCCTAGGAGCAACTTGAATTTTACCTGCCATCTTGAATATGTCATTTTGGTTTTTCTCAAGTCTCATTCGACTGCTGCCATTAAAAGTTGTACGAGAAGAATTGTACCGGGTCACTTTTCCTAAGGAACCCCACTAATTAAAATATATAAAATAAAATTATAATAATAGTACACATTATCACTTTTGCTATGAAAATTGAAACTATCTACAGAAGTAACGGTTCAAAAGTTACGGGTACATGCTTTTAGAGGTAGTACGAAGGAACAGCGGAGTCATACAGATGTAACACACATTTCAATCCGACTAACTACATACTAAGTATTTAACTTTTAAAGTCAAAGAGATAAAAGAGATATACCTAGGTAAGTTCCCTTTATTTGAATGATTGGATATATAAATACCTAGAAAGTAGTTGGTCGTCTCGGAAAGTGTTTTAAGGGTATTGGGAATAGGTTCTCATTTAATTGTACAGTAACCTAATAATAACAAAATGAAATATTTTACCAAGGGTTAAAAGTTTAGATACCTACTAAAATAGGAATTAACAATGCCGTGTCTGAACTTTAATCAACTCGCTCAAAAAAGTTATTATAAAGATTTTATAAATCAATATAAACAAAAGTACTTCCCCAATAAATGTTTTACTTGAGTTTCAATAATTTATGACTTCCAAATTAACGTATGGTAAAAAAATATTGTAATATTTCGTAAAATAAATGCACAATAATGATGACGTAACGAACGGCACAGATCCCACGTCCAAACGGCCCGAGCGCTGCGGGCAGACTGATTTTCGTTGCGATTTCTTCTCGCGATCAGAGACTTTTGTGGCAAAAATTCATAAAAATGTTTTCAACACAAGTTAGTAAGTAGTTCATTAGAGTATAGTATTGGCTATTTTAAAAAAAAAGAATCTTTGCATTTAATTCAACTATGCCCCTTAAATTAATAAAAAACAATCTAAAAAGGGTCGCCGATCACAATTTATTACAGAAGAACTATTAAGTTTTAATAAAAACTAATCACCTAATTCACTCAATAAAGAATTAAAGAATATTATATATTTTTTTCGCACATTTTGAACTCATAGTTTCAGTACAAGAAGATTCCAAAAGTGCGCGTTTCACTACGGTGATCGCCTTAAGAGACTGTCCAGTGTCCCGATGTGAAGTAATTGTCTCACCTTAGTCAAAACACAAAGCTTATTTGAGGCTAGCTGGGCTTTGGACTCAATATTGGAACCGAAATTGATGTTTGGTGGAAATGAGATGCCAATATAATGAAATTAATAATAAATCATAACGTATTTAAAAATATTCATTCAATTATTATATTTACAGAGTTAACACTTTGTTTGTGTTGCATTCTAACTTTTCTAAGTACAACTCGATCGATTGTTGCGAAGTTAGATTGCTATAGTTTTAAAGTTTTTTTTTTATATTGGTTCATCAAACTGGACACTACACTTCTATACTTATAATAAAACTGTAACAGGTCCAATTCTGTACATGGCAGATATTTTGAAAAAAAAAAATGTGCAGTACTCTGTAGCTGATACTGATGCCGAAACTATATTTTTATTTATTTTTGTCTGTCTGTCTGTCTGTCTGTCTGTATCCCGGCCGCGTATCACTCCAAAACTACTGAATAGATTTCAATGAAACTTAGCATGATTGGAGTTCATACTACAAGGTAGGATAATTTAGCTTTTTATCCCGAAATTCAGCATGGTTCCCTTGGGAGAGGGGATGAAAGCCAAAATATACACTTAGTTGTAATTTATTAACGCGTAGTCCGATTTCAGACGTTCTTTTTAGGGTTCCGTAACCAAAGGGTAAAAACGCGACCCTATTACTGAGATTTCGCTGTCCGTCCGTCTATCCGTCCATCCGTCTATCACCAGGCTGTATCACAAGAACGGTGATAGCTAGACAGTTGAAATTTTCACAGATGATGTATTTATGTTGCCGCTATAACAAAAAATACAAAAACTTGGCCAAGTGCGAATAGGACTCGCGCACGAAGGGTTCCGTACCATTATCTGAAATTTTATTGCATGGGTGCCCCCTTAATTATTTATTCTAATTTAATTAATTATATTTAAAGAAAACATAAAACTAAATAGTCTGTGAATAGTTAAAGCGTCTACCAGTCACCGTTATTAGTATCGAGCAAGAAACTCTAAAAAAATGAAGGTTGTTGTATGGGGGTACCTTAAATATTTATTTTATTGTTAGTATTTGTTGTTATAACGGCTATAAAAATACATCATCTGTGAAAATTTCAAATGTCTAGCTATCACCGTTCTTGAGATACAGCCTGGTGACAGGCGGATGGACGGACGGACGGACGGACAGCGAAGTCTTAGTAATAGGGTCCCGCTATTACCCTTTGGGTACGGAACCCTAAAAAGGTTAAAATATGAAGTCTAATGTTGTATAGCTAATGGTACGGAACCCTTCGTGCGCGAGTCCAACTCGCACTTGGCCGATTTTTTTTATTAGAATAGTGGTGCTTTCAAATTATCACGTAAATATTTCAAAGTCATCGGATTTGCAGTTCAGAAATTACAGACATCACAACCTAAATATTACGTTCCAAATAACTTGACACCCCGAATGTACAGGAACCTTTGAACGTACGGCTCATCTTAAGCTGGCGTTTGCACTTTATCGTATAGATATAATAGATAGGTCTGTAGTCGGACCTCTCCATAAGACTGATTTTTCAAACGATAAAACACAGTTTTTTTTATTACGATAAACACAACTTCCCTACGTATATTTTTCATAACATGCAATGCTTTAATCAGTCTAATCTATACCTATAACAGGTTGCAGAAGGCGGGTAGGGAAGCGCGAAGGGTAAGACGCTTAAATTTATCTATTTATGCTTATAATAAAACTGTAACAGGTCCAATTCTGTACATTGCAGATATTTTGAAAATATGTTTTGAGAGCAATCTGAAGCTGATACTGATGCAAAAACTGTTTTTTTTTTCTGGCTGTCTGTCTGTATCCCGGCCGTGGCATCACTCCAAAACTACTGAATGGATTTGAATGAAACTTAGCCCGATTCGAGTTCATACTACGAAGAAGGACATACGATACTTTTATCCCGAAATTCAGTACGGTTCTATTGGGAAAGGGGATGAAGGTTAAAATGTACATTTAGTTGTAATTTATTAACGCGTAGTCCGATTTCAATCATTCTTTTTTTGTTACAATAGTGGTTGTTATATAATAGCAATATTACTAACACCCTTAGTAATATTGCTCTTAGGTGCTTTCAGTTTCCTCAGCATTGACGCTATATCCTGCCTGAGACACTCTGCCTCCCGATGTGGAACTTTATTCCGAATTACTGCATCCTCCACACTGGTTATGATGCTTTCATATGGAATTTAGCGGGGTGCAGGTGCATAATTAAGGCCCCTGGATAGAGCGCGAGTGGCATCTTCACTTAAAGCACACGTTGAAAGATTAACAACATTATCATATCGGTGTGTCTCATCCCTAGCAGTTGTCATAAAATGTGGGTAGACAAATGCTGCCCTCAAGCCAAGGTACTGGTGGAGATACGTCGATGATGTGTTTGCCATTATTGATAAGGTTACACTCAGTGGGTTCGGTACATACTTAAATACAATACACCCGAAGATTCAGTTCACGTTTGAGGAAGAACAAAACGGTAGTCTGCCTTTTCTGGACGTTCGTGTCATTAGGGAGCCAAATGGCAGGTTGGCTCACACTGTTTATCGGAAGCCGACACACACGGATAGGTACCTAGAGGCAGAATCGCACCATCACCCGTCACAGCTGGCGTCCGTGTCACGAACGCTTATAAATAGAGCCTTGCATATCTGTGACCCTCAACACGTCGAGGCTGAACTTTATCATATCAAGAGCGTCCTAGAGAGTAACGGCTTTAACTGGAAAAGATGTACTCAATGGGCAAGTACAAGTCAACGTCAGCGGCAGCAAAAAGTGGAACGGTCTCCTATTTACTTGCCTTTCGTGAAGGGGGTGACTGACCAAATCGGGCACTACCTATAACGGAAGTTTGACATGAAGGCTGTATTCCGTCCACCCGGACAGCTGCGACAACTTCTGCGGTCTCCTAAGGACAAAGATACTTTAAACTGCCCTGGAGTGTACAAGATCCCATGCGATTGCGGCAATTCGTATATAGGCGAGACTCGACGCAATGTTTCCACTAGAGTGACAGAGCATATTAGAAGTGTCAAAAACTTGGATACCGTGAGGTCGGCAGTGGCAGAGCATTTCCAAATCCCAGGCGCACACTATCTCCGTTTTGATAAGACGGCCGTACTAGCGCGAGAGAAGTTTTTCGTTCCGCGTAAAGTACGAGAGGCCATCGAAATTAGACGCCACCCTAATTTTAATCGGGATCGTGGGTGGAACATTCCGCCGGCCTGGATACCAGTCCTTAACATTTGTGATACGGCATCGGGGTGGAACCGCGAAGAGGATAGTACAAGTGTAGTGTGTCAACATTCCCTTGCCTACCAAGACGACAGTGACAATCACAGTGATAGTGACAGAAGTGACAGTTCAGACGGAGGAATTCGGACTTTGACAGCTGCGGCGCAACCGTCTCAACGCCAGTTACGTGCTGAGGCCCGCGCTCGACGCTGTGCACAATCGTGACTCCCAGACGAAGAACTTCAAATAAGTTCGAAACTGGTCGGAGCAATATCCGGTAAATATTACGCGAGTCCTAGCCAGTTACTAAATAATAATTATGGACAAAACTCGCGACAGTTTTTTAGCTCAAAAACCCTTATTTAGTTTTGCAAGCTTGCTACGATAAAACTCTAAAATGTGGAACATTCACCACAATCAGTTTTTTAAACTACATATCTTTCTTTTGACGGATACATTTCGGAGACTGCGCAATGAAAGTGCACAATGTTGTCTAAGGTTTTCGCGATTGTTACACTTAGTAATTAAACAACTTTAAACGGTTTAAATCGCGTATATTTATCATTATTTTTGTCCCGACGTTTCAAACACTTTGTAGTGATCGTGGTCACGGGGTGACTGTCGGGACAAAAATAATGATAAATATACGTGATTTAATCCGTTTAAAGTTGGAAGTGCACAACTTTAGTAGACTGTTATACAAGGGTCGAAAGGAATTGGTAACTTTCACCCGCGGTCAGCTCTCTACTTTTCATATCGAATTTAAAGAAAGTAAATAAAGTAGCTTTTCTAAAAATTATTCATTGATAAAATAACATACTTACTAAAAATTTATTGAGAGGTTTGAACTATTTGTGAAATTTTACGTAAAATTTTGTTTGGAATATTTTCGGGCGGCTATGGCCCGAATAAGATCTCTGCTTTTCACTACTAATATAAGGAATAACGATATAAATATAGTATTTTTTTTATATTATTTATTTTGATTTTAATAACATGAGCAGTATATTTTTAAAATTAATGCGGCTATAGTCCAAGTAGGAATCGATGACTTACATCCGTGTTAAACACTCTACTCTTCATTTAAAATATGAGGAGGGTAAAAAAATAGTAGTTTTTCTAATATTTACTAAAAATAATAAACATGAGTAGAAGATACAAAGATACACTAGGAGTTAGAACAGTGAAATTTAGGGAAAGTTTTAATTTTTTTTTAACCTACACTTTTTACCTTATATTTAGTTACTACCCTGCCAAACATAGTTGTTATTAATTGTTTTACAACAACAGAATATTTTACAACGAAAAATCTTAGACATATAACTTTGTTTACACCAATGTTTTTCCCGGCCTTAGGTGGGAAGGAGTGTCTCCCACCCGCTACTCAGATCAAACAAACACTACTTTCCGAGAATGAGAAATAAAAAAAAAACGATCTACCGTCAAACAAACTGCCGTTTTAAAATCGAAATTCTAAAGAAACGCACAAGGTACTTTGCTTCAACATTTATTGTGCGAACCGGGAAAGAACTCTCTGAGTTAATTAACTACTGTCTTCTGGAAAATACAACCCGGGAGTTTTGAAATCCAAAGTAGAAAGCTCCATTCTGAGCTATGGTTTACTATAAGAGTGCTTCACCGCAGACCACAGTGTTGCTTAATATCAGATAAACAGTGCACAAATGTGAATAATTAGTCTGCAGGTACGGCAATCGCGAACGAAGTCGCGGGTACAGCTAGTACTCAATAAACTAAGAAAATAAAAATATGTACATGCTATTAAATGCACGTCCTTCTGGAGATGAACACCACATGCTTTGTACACTTACGATATATAAGACTATACTTAATTATAAAAACTGTTTACTTAATATATTATACACTACAATTTTGGAAAGAAAAATCTTTTTACGCTCTTTGTTGACGAATCGAAAATATCAAAATCATGACATAACCTGTTATAAGACGAGCACATTCGATAGATTGGAGAGTTCTTAACATACATAGCATTGCAGGTGTCGAATTATCAAATCAGATCAAAATTTGTTTATTGCCACACAAAAAATCTAAAATAAAACAACAATGGCGACCAATACACAAGAAAAAAAACAACATAAAAATATTTCTGTAAATATCAACTCTTCACTCTCAAGTAGGAAATCCGTCGCCAAGCACCTAACGGTGTGTTCCGGCAGCTGTCCTTAAGAGCCAGTAATTGTAGTTTACTTGCCATACGTATCTACGTAGGTACCTACGTCTAGCCACATGTTACTTATGATAATGATAATATTTATTGGTAATAATGCAATTACACGTCAAATCACAATATAATTATATATAAAAATATAACGCGCATATCTTTAATTAAGTGTAATTATGCATACTAATGTGCATAATAATATTAATAAGTATGTAGTTTCCTAATAAATAATGTACATAAATATTAATAAATACTGTACAATCGATTATTATACAAGCCATGATAAAAATAACGAAATAATTATAATTCAAATAAACATCATAAATATTATGTACCGTTACAATACAAAACATCAACATAAAATATGAATTATTAAAATTTAAATAATAGTCAGACTGAAGAAATAGAAATTAAGGAAAATATGAATAATGAAATAAATTAATAATACACAATTCAAATGTGAGTATATTAAATAATATACATATTACATATCTATCATGACAATTACGATATATTTGGAATGAATTCTTCGACTGTGTATGGTGCCATGTCAGTGAGGAAAGTCTTAAATTTAATTTTAAAAATCGATAGCGTTTGCGCATTGCGTATAGGTTCAGGGAGGGCATTTTTAACTTTGACCCCGAAAATCCTAGTAGATTTGTCAGATTTAGTGAGCCTATGACGAGGGATTATAAGGTCGTGTGCGCGCCTCGTATTTATGCCGTGATCATCATTGTGTCGTTTGTAGGAGAATATGTTTTTGTATACATATACACCAACATGGTAAATATACAGAGCTGGCAACGTCATTATCTTCAGGTTCTTAAATATTGTCTGAGATGGTGTATTGGGCGCAACTCTCGCGACCACGCGCACAGCTCGCTTCTGCATGACATCAATTTAGGTGCCAAACAAACTGCGATGCTACATGTGATTATTAGTGTGTTAGCTGGCGTTATGGTCTCCAGCTGACACATGCTGTATATACGAAACGGCTGAAGATGTGATTATAAACTATAGCCAGGGATTTAGCACATAATTTGTGCAAGTGGCACAAAAAAATTGAAACGCCATACTTGAAAGCTGTAGTAGTAATGACCCGATTACAACGTGTAAGCTGGAGACCACGCGTCTACAGCTGCTATATATGAGTCGTTGGTAACTTACCCCATAGATCAATACCGTAGGCTAACAGAGAATGCACGGTAGCATACTGACAGTCGTGTACCGCTTTGTGTGACAAGACGCGAGCTACCCGGTCCAGAGCAAAACAAGCTCGTCCTAGCTTCTCGCATAGCGTATCTAAGTGAATGGACCAGGTAAGTGATCTTAGGTGAACAATTTTTCATATCTACTTACTACACTGAGGTTAGGTACCTACCTACATAATATGTAATTATGTTCGTATCAGTAAATGTAAGTGTTTTTCAAATGGTTATACTGGAAATAGGAGTATGGAAATTGTTCAAGTGATGAAGGTAAATAATACTAACGCTGTCATTCAAGATGAAAAAAAAACAAACACTGTTTGGTGAGTTTTATGAACAAATATTGCAGAAAGCTAAGATTCTCGATGTATATTAAGTAATAATAAAATGGCTTGGTATGAATTCTAAAAGTAGGATAAATAAAGAAAATAAGATTGAATAATAATGTTTTTTATTTTACTACAATAATTAGATAGTATTTATTGCTACGAGTATATATTTTATTACATTATTATATTACAGTATTCTCTCTTAGGTATAATCAGTACTTATATTATAAATACGAAAGTAACTCTGTCTGTCTGTCTGTTTGTAACGCTTTCACGCCAAAACTACTGGACCGATTTGAATGAAATTTGGTATGCAAATAGTTTGAGACCCGGGAAAAAACAAAGGATAGTTTTTATCCAACTGCGCAAAAAGAGGTTAATGTTTTTGCGCGATAACCGACATACGCGCGGGCGGAGCCGCGCCCAGAAAGCCAGTACAATATAATTTATATATAAAGGTATACAAGTTATAATATTACACACACATGTACTACTAACACATTTGTTTTTTTTTTTAGACTTTCTATGTAATGTCTAAACCGTACAGATAGGTTAGCTTTTGACCACTATCTCACCTGATGGCAAGTGATGATGTGTTCGAAGATGTTGTTCAGGCTAACCTAGAATTACTGGCTCTCAAGGAAAGCTGCCGGAACACACCGTTAGGTGCTTGGCGACAAATTTTCTACTTGAAGGTGGTAGATAGCCAGGCGGGCATTCGCAAAATGCCGTACCACCAAGGCTTTGTTTGGTGGGCAGGGCGCACTGTACGGCAGGAGTTTCCTTAGTCCGGCAGCACCTCACCTGCAGCAAGGCAGCTGCCCTTACTGTCGGTGCCTGCTGCGGGGGGCAGACCCTACGGCCTCTCGCCGGGTCCACCTCCGGGCACAGCTCCCGAGTGCAGAGTACTACGCGGCCTGACCACCCCCGGATCATCGCGGCGGGTCTCGTCTCCGACGTCTGCTACTGACCACCTCCTCGTCTAGCGGATCTCGCCCTACATAACTCCATACACAAGGAAGCCTACCACAAGATAAACCTCTGCTCTAACCCACGACCCTTGTCTCTTTATACACCTATCTGTTTGTTTACCTGTGCGTCGTTTTCATATGATTATTGAGATGATGTTTTTGAACACTTTTATAGTCACACATACTGCATTCATACGGTTTCTCTCCAGTGTGCGTTTTCATATGTTTATTGAGGTGACCTTTTTGAGCACATTTATAGTCACACATACTACATTCATACGGTTTCTCTCCAGTGTGCGTTTTGATATGCAAATTTAGGCTACCCCTATGAGCACTTTTATAGTCACACATACTGCATTCATACGGTTTCTCTCCAGTGTGCTTTTTCATATGAGTATTTAGGTTACCCCTACGAGCACATTTATAGTCACACATACTGCATTCATACGGTTTCTCTCCAGTGTGCGTTTTCATATGTTTATTGAGGTGACCTCTTTGAGCACATTTATAGTCACACATACTGCATTCATACGGTTTCTCTCCAGTGTGCGTTTTCATATGAATATTTAGGCTACTCCTATGAGTATATTTATAGTCACACATACTGCATTCATACGGTTTCTCACCAGTGTGCTTTTTCATATGAGTATTTAGGTTACCCCTACGAGCACATTTATAGTCACACATACTGCATTCATACGGTTTCTCTCCAGTGTGCGATTTCATATGTTTATTGAGGTGACCTCTTTGAGCACATTTATAGTCACACATACTACATTCATACGGTTTCTCTCCAGTGTGCGTTTTGATATGCAAATTTAGGCTACCCCTATGAGCACTTTTATAGTCACACATACTGCATTCATACGGTTTCTCTCCAGTGTGCTTTTTCATATGAGTATTTAGGTTACCCCTACGAGCACATTTATAGTCACACATACTGCATTCATACGGTTTCTCTCCAGTGTGCGTTTTCATATGTTTATTGAGGTGACCTCTTTGAGCACATTTATAGTCACACATACTGCATTCATACGGTTTCTCTCCAGTGTGCGTTTTCATATGAATATTTAGGCTACTCCTATGAGTATATTTATAGTCACACATACTGCATTCATACGGTTTCTCACCAGTGTGCGTTTTCATATGAATATTGAGGTGCCCTTTTTGAGCACTTTTGAAGTCACACATAGTGCATTTATACGGTTTCTCTCCAGTGTGCGTTATCATATGATATTTGAGGTCTTGTTTTCGAGCACATTTATAGTCACACAAACTGCATTCATACGGTTTCTCTCCAGTGTGCGTTTTCATATGATTATTGAGGTAACCTTTTTGAGCACATTTAAAGTCACACATACTGCATTCATACGGATTCTCTCCAGTGTGCGTTTTCATATGAATATTCAGGTACCCTTTTCGAGCACTTTTATAGTCACACATACTGCATTTATACGGTTTCTCTCCAGTGTGCGTTTTCATATGCATATTAAGGTACCCTTTTTGAGCACTTTTATAGTCACACATACTGCATTTATACGGTTTCTCTCCAGTGTGCGTTTTCATATGAATATTGAGGTTACCTTTTTGAGCACTTTTATAGTCACACATACTGCATTTATACGGTTTCTCTCCAGTGTGCGTTTTCATATGAATATTGAGGTTACCTTTTTGAGCACATTTATAGTGACACATACTGCATTCATACGATTTCGCTTCAGTTTTTACTTTAATGTCTAAATCCATTTTGATCTCCAGTCTCGTTACCTTCTCAGCAGAACTTAGTTATATTGTGTATAAACTCCTAGATTTAACTATATAAGATATATATTTTTTTAGTCCACTGCCTTCTGCTTCTCTTGAGATTATATCAATGAGCAAGTGGATATGTCAAGTGCTCTTATATATCCACAGTGTGTGTGTGCAGATTTAGGATTGATACTCGCTCCTTTTAAATGTATATCTGAAACAATATGTGTAAGTCAGTATTGTGCAACAGCTCGGGCAAGTCAGCAGGGCTATCATGTATCTTCTGTAGCAATGAACTGTTGATTGCAACAATATAACTGTCAGTTTTGACAGATTTTGTAAGACAGATAGGTAACAGACCTTCATGCGCCCAAACGTTAGTCGCCGACCGTTTTTTTCTTTTATACCTGAGACGATAACTGACATATACTTTGATCGAATTAAAAATTTCGTACTGACAATTCTACTAAAGAGTTTGTAATAATATAGTAATAATATACAGGGTGGTGCAATAGAACGTGCATATTGCATCATCTTTTTTTGCGGGGTAGAAGGGGCGTGGGCGGGGGGAGACCGATATCGTTGGGTAGCGCGGTTCATAAAGTTTTAGTCACTATGAGTCACTTCGACGGGAAGCGTCGCGCATTTTGCGTGCGCGTATTTTACGAAAACTCTCGTTCGTACGTAGTTGTCAGGCGACTATTTTGTTCTGAGTATGGTGTACGGCAAATTAGGGAGGCTCCGAGTGCTAATTTAATTAAAATCTGGATAAAGCGTTTTGAAGAGACTGGATCGACGTTTAAACCACACGCGAAAGGTCGTCCACGCACATCTAGGACCGAAGACAATATTGAGAGTGTAAAGCAGTCGGTACGAGAAGATCCACAAATGTCTACTCGCAAGAGATCGTCTGTACTAAACATATCGCGACGAAGTTTGCAACGAATTTTACACTTGGATCTTAAATTGCATCCATACAAGCTGCAATTAACTCAAGAATTGAAAGACTCTGACTTCATAGCACGGCTCACATTTGCTAATGAAATGCTCAATCGGTTTTCAAATTTTGAAAACATCCTTTTCTCTGATGAGGCACATTTTCATATGAATGGGTTCGTAAACCGCCAAAATTGTCGTTATTGGAATAGTGAAAATCCCAGACTCAAACATCAAAAACCGTTACATAGCCCTAAAGTGACAGTTTGGGCCGCAATATCTGCCAAAGGAATAATTGGTCCATATTTTTTTGAAAACGCACGGGGGCAAAACATCACTGTTAATACCGAACGCTATGTTGCGATGTTGGAAGGTTTTTTGGCCCCAGAACTTGAAAATTCAAGAATAAAGAACTCTAGGACTTGGTTCCAACAAGACGGAGCTACCAGTCACACATCAAATGACTCCATGGCGGTTGTGAAGCAGATGTTCCCTGGCAAACTGATTTCGAAAAGAGGTGATATCCCATGGCCTCCGCGCAGTCCAGACTTGACGCCTCCTGACTTTTTTTTGTGGGGATACCTCAAACACAAAGTCTACACCAATAATCCGAGAAACATCAGTCAGCTCAAGGAGAATATTCGTGGTGAAATGGCAGCAATCACACCAGCACTACTTAAGAAAGTTTTCGGTAATTTCCGTTTGCGGTTAGAGGAGTGCAAACGTAGAGAGGGTCATCATTTAGATGATGTTATTTTTAAAAAATAAACTTCAGTTATCACTTAATAATTGCTTAGTTTTATTTTAACTATACCTTTTGTATTTATTTTTTAATAATTATTTTAAAAATGCACGTTCTATTGCGCCACCCTGTAGTATACAGGTAGTACTCCCATGGTCAGTATTTCCTTTTATTGCATATTATTATTATTCTAAAATCTAAATAAGACAATTAAAGGCAAAATTCTTACCTGTTACGTGTGAGCAGAAATTTTAATGAGATAGACAAGAGAGTTGGCCTTGACTTATTTGGTACAAGCAATTGCATCGGCTAGGCGGTTGTTGAACAGAGAGTTCTCCGACTAACAGTTTGAATATAATTATAAGCATAATGTTTATACTAAGTTGTATCCTAGTGTTCATTATTTGAATGTCATTTATAAGATAGGACCGTGAGGACCTATAATTGGTTATCTGTTGTCATTAGTTATATTTAAGATATTTGTTATACTGTTGGTCTTCCTAAGAAATAAATAGATAAATAAAAATTAAGTTTATATTGGCATATATTTTAAAATGAAAGTAGTAATTTCTTATTATTATTATTTTTGGTATTCGGAGGGAGGAGAAACTTATTTTTTTCCCGCTCATGACTTAAATTTTGCCTCTCGTATTTTTTTTTTATTTTTTTATGTTATCCACAGAGCATGCGTTATTACAAAACATAAAAAAATACAAAAATATCATAGTCGCTTTATTACATTTGGTTTTATTTTACAGGATACAACATAGGAGTACAACCTGTATATATAATATGTTATTACAAACGCTTTAGTAGAATGGATTTAACGAAATTTTAATTCGATCAATGTATATGCCAGTTATCGTCTCAGGTATAAAAGAAAAAAACGGTCGGTGACAAACGTTTGGGCACAAGAAGGTCTGTTACCTATCTGTCCTTTTCATTGATACAAAATATGTCAAAACTGTCATTTTTGATTGTTGCAATCAGAATTTCATTGCTACAGAAGATACGTGATCGCCCCGCAGGTGTCTGAGGGTTATATGTTCACAACAAGTTAATAACTAGTGGTATGTCTCTTCAGCAAGACTCTGTCTTGTTGGCAGCCACTGCTGAGTCAGATATTCTGACACTGCACTTTAGTGAGCAAACATTACTGTTTAGGTGTGAAGAGCATTGTAGGATTGTAGCACAAAGTGTCGTAAGTGACTTCACTGAGGGAAGAAGATATAAGAACTCGGAGTAACAATCACAGTCAAATAAAGTAGTTTGAGAATGGCGACTGGTACTGTAATGGACAGGCATGACGCTTAACATCAGGAAGTCTACATGTAGTCTTTTTTTTTTTTTATGCCTGATAGGTTAGCCTTTGACCACTATCTCACGTGATGGTAAGTGATGATGTGGTCGAGGATGTTGTTCAGACTAACCTAGAGTTACTGGCTCTCAAGGACAGCTGCCGGAACACACCGTTAGGTGCTTGGCAACAGATTTTCAACTTGAGGGTGGTAGCTAGCCAGGCGGGCATTTTTTAAGTGCCCTACCACCATGCTGTAACGACTGCTATCCTAAGACAACAACCGGGACCGACGGCTTAACGTGCCTTCCGAAGCACGGAAGCGCTCAGTAGTAATGTCACCAGCGGTCACCCATCCAAGTCATGACCGCGGCGGACGTTGCTTAACTTTGCTGATCGATTCAGATTGGCTAAGCAATTTTGGCTACGAGCGCTTCAAAACTCTCGTCACTTGAAAACAAAACAAACATTTGAATATTCAATCAGTTTTTATAGAAGCAGGAAGTTTACGTTTGTTTGAGGTGCAGACTTAAAAACCTATGTAAATTAAGGTTCATGTTGAAATATAAAGTTTTGACCAAGGACTAGACTCATACAATACAATACATTTAACCTCTAAACACTGAGTTTATGAGGTAGATGCGGATGTGCAACAGATGTGCTTAGTCGCACAGATGATCTTAAGCAGTTAAATAAAATTTTCTCATTACAAAATGTTGCAGAGAAACCTTGTATTAGGTAAGTAATCTTCATTTCTAGGGTCTCAACATTTTTTTTATTGATTGTGTTTTAGTAACTTAAAGACTTTTGCGACTTGAACCTAAATTATAAGTATTTAACGGAGAAATATACATGTTTTATCGCGATTAATGCCCGTTAAATACTTATAATGATGGTGTTTTTCTTGTTTTTCTGGAAGACTAACCATTGACCACTAACTCAACTGATGCTAAGTGATGATGCGGTCGAAGATTTTGTTCAAGCTATGGTCTGTTTTTTTTTAACAAACGAGTACTGAAAATTTGACTGCATTGCTATTGGCCCACGTAATAAACATAAATTCCATTCCACACAAGTAAGCAAAACAAAGATAATTAAAAAAAAAAAATGTAGCCTAGTCTACAAATCGTCTTGTAATACGTTTGCCGACGTATCACTGTGAGCTCAACCTAATTGAACTCGTTTGGTTTCAAGTGAAGGGCTATGGCAGGAATTAACAAAGTTATGGAATTTATGAAGTCTGAACTCTTTTGTTACAAAGAGTAGTAAAAGTGGATAGATATAAATGGTGGTCGAGACATTCAATCATGTTATAACCAAGATAGAAACAAAAATGTACGGAGTCTGTGAGTAACCCCCCTTTACCTCCTGATAATAACCTAATATTAGATGTGAGAAATTGAATTGATAAATTAAAATTATCAGACTCAATTTATTTTGTATAAAGTTTTAGTTCAAAATAAATGAATCCTACATTTTAATGCTACTTTTTTTTCTTGTGATCGTCTAGCGTTATTGTACTATTATTTGAATTTAATATTTTAAAATTATACCTATTTTATTTAATCACTATTATAAGACATAAATCCGCGGATCGTTAAAACGTAATACCTAAATTTACTTTTCCTGATGTAATAGCGAATGTAAAAATTATTTTACGTAATGTAAACTTTTACACAATGCTGCAAGAAAACAACAAACAAATACATACATGAAATAGAATCCATAAAATATTCAAAGTAAGGAACCTAGAACTAGTTTAGGCATCACACATACGGCTGGCTGAACATGCATCAAACCTTTCTGTATTTCAGGTAATTCAGGAATCCCTGCTTTCCCTATGGTCAGACTGGATTGAAGAGTCCTGTAGAGAGAAAAATAAATTCTAACGTGTTCAAATGAAGTTCCTAACTACCTAAAACTTTTGTAATAAAATTGTACAAATATACTATCCTTCAATTACGTTAAGATTAAATTATAGTTTCACATAATTAAGTAAATACGTTAGTTTTGTAAAAAAGAATAATGTCTCGTCATGTATGGTCAATATGTCATACTTAGAAGTTATGAAAATGGTTCCACCATAACAAAAGTAAATGTGAATTCATCATATGTGTTTTGTTTCATAAAACCCTTTGTATTACGCTTCGCTAATACTATATTACGCTTTTGTAATTTCTTATGTACGCAGTGCCTTAATTAACTAAGTTCTATTAAGCATATAAATTTGCTACAACTTCGTGCAGAGAAGCTTGAAAGCATTCAAGACATATTATTTGCTCTGTGTATGTGTTAATATGTGACAAATTAATTTGTTTCTAATGTTTGGGACCGCCAGCACGCATGGCTTTCACTATCTGGACAAAGTGTATACCCTGAGTGTAGATCCATTCGGTGCAGCGTTGCTTGGCTATCACGCTGAAAACTCCTTGATGAGCGAATATCGCTAAAGAATGGCCATAAAGGACTTATATTCTTTTCATATAATATAAAAGTGTTAGGGTATATTTTGACCAGGTCTTCGATCGGCCGATGCTGATCTGCCCAAATGTTCCCTTATAAATAAAGTCAAGTGATAAAGTTACAATATAAAGTTTACCCTTCAGAATCATTTATAGAATACCTTTAGGGTATGAGCTCGTTTATTGTCATTGTTACTTTGAGCTCAAGCCGTCACTTTTACACGTGCGGCTTTGTTCCATGAAATCCAGTCGGGCCTTTTAGTTTTAAGCTCCGTATTTAATTTATCTTCATTAGAGCTAGATCAAATTTAGTAATTTGATCTTTAACTAAAAAGATATATCAATTGATAATGAAACATAAGAACACTCTCTTTGTTCCCTGTCTAGATTACCAATCGATATTTTATACTTAGATACAGATAAATTCTCCTTTTTGAGTGAGTGACAACAATGAAAGCACCATTTTGACATAAAATTAAGAAATTTATAGTCATCCTAACCTTTTGGTGATCTCAAAGTGCCTGACTCGAAAAGGGAAGCATACATAATATAATATATAGGTGTGTTACGTATAGCGCAATTAGAGCCAACTCGATCAATTGAATATCTTTGTATGCCTAGTGGCAAGTGTGTTATTGAAAGTTAAAGTCCGTGCAAAATATTAAATTTACGCATTTGCTCGCCAAATATTTGCAACAAAAGTTCTTATGAAACAAACCCATAATTTCGTGTTTTAAAAGAACAACTAATTATACTCTCATGTTCGTAATGTCATTTTCATCTTGATCAGTCAAATAAAGTATGCTTAGACAAAATTTATTGTCTAATTTTCCTAAACCTTTGCAATGCTATTTACGCTTAAATAAATATCTTTATTTAATTAATTTAAATTTCAATCATACAGATGAAGCCAATGTAAAATCAACCTAAAAGTCACACAAAAAATAACACATTCATATAAAACATGAAACAATAAGATAACAGTTAATCTCTGCAATATATTCTATCCCTGACGGAAATCAAACCTGTAATTTTCAATCTTGCTGAATATCTAACCGCTCATCATCAATTAATCATTTAATATTTTAAATCAATTAATTCTCTTTCAAAAGAATTAGTAAATAAATGTCAATTACTATTCAGTTAGCGTTCTAAAATTTATATTTCATATATTATTATCAATTATTTAATTAATAATAAAGTATTTGAATATTTACTGAAATAAAATGTAGTTCAAGAAATAATAACTAAACAGATTGTTATCGTTCAAGTTGAATTTAATATTCTCAGAATGTACATAAATTATCAATAAAATTATAGTTAGAATATTTAATTAAAATTGTGTATTTAATATAAATAATCAAAAGCGTTTAAACCACCAGATATATTAAAGAATTAAAGATGTAACTTGTAGATTTAATTATTTGAGACATCTCTACTAGTTTCATGAAAAATTTAATAGTTATTGTTCTTTTTAAATCAAATAATGAATTTATGTACATTCACTTCATATGTAACGTTAGTTAAGTCCTAAGTACTTAGCTTTTATTCGACGGCAGGAACCAGCTTGAGATGAACACACGCGCGGGTGACTTTTTGCCAAGAAAACAATAATTCTACACACTACTTGGCCAGTCAAACGTTCGCGAACCACTGAACAAACCTTTAAACATAGTCTAGTTCCTTTGAGCAGGTACCGCTGTATTCCCTCTCTTTCCTAACATATTTGTCTCCCTCACTCTTACTAAGCATTCGTTTCTCACTTCAACGCGACAAAAAAAATTAAACCCAATGTATGTTCACGTGTTGAAAGGACCACTTGTTTATGAGGACAAAAGTACCCTTGACTCCTAAGAATTTCAGCCCCTTATCTCTAACGATTCAAAATTTTACGATCTTGAAACAATAACGTCCCAACAGTTTCTTTATCTTACCAAATGTCCCAAGCACTTAACTCAAATTCTTCGAACGTTCCCAAAATTTCAATGGCACAAAAAAAAAATACACGTCTTTGGTATTAATTTATTTGAGAAAAAAAAATGTAACGTGACCACTTAGAGAAATTTATTACTTGCATGTGTGTTAAGAATTTTTTTTTAGATATTAGTCGCGTTAACCTTTTTTTTTATGGTAGGTAGGGTCTAGACGGTTACATTCACCTCCCTGTATGTGTTAAATATTGTAATTATGCAATATTAAGCACATACAAATTACTTAATGACTTTAATTATGTTCTATGAAATCAAACCATGCTCCTTGTTTTAAATTTTATTTCCTGAAATTGTAACTTTTACAATTTACCATTGTATTAATCGTCCAAGCTTACTTAATTCAAATACAATAAAAAAACTTCTACTACATGTACGTATATTATTATAAGATAATGAACCTAATTAGTTTAATTACTTAAATGTTATGTTCTTTATTCTACTCTATATTATAATAGTTACTCTATTCAATGAGATAAAACTACAATGTTACACCAATCTTAATAATAATTATATAACCTAGATTAATATTATTTAACACAATTTTTTTTTTTTTTTTTTTTTTTTTTTTTTTTTTTCTGTTTTACATCTAATTTTAACGTACAACTTATACCTACTCTCTACAGAACTCATGAATTTATTATAAAATTACATTAACTGTGCTATGTATTTCAATTTAAACCCTTTTTTAATTCGAATTTTCCGCCTTATTAGTGTAATATCTCGCTATATGAATGGCATTAAAATTTCCAATTACCTTGCCTGTTTCAGGGCATATTAAACAGTATACATTATCATACGGTATAGACCCTACTCTAAATGGTCCTTGGAATAACGAATTAAATTTTTTTGTTATCTTTTGCTTTGCATCTGATTTAGTTAAAGTCCTCAATTTAACCCAATCACCTATTTGATAAGTTCTTATGTGGTGTGATTTATCAAAAATTAAAGCCCTTTTCCTTGCCATTTCTTTTAAATGTTTCCTAGCGTTTTCCCGAATTTTATTTAATTCCCCTAAATTTTCACACATTACGCGTTCCCTGTTCAAAAATTTATCAATACCTAAACAAGAATCTTCACCAAATACAATTTTATTTGGTGATAATTTAGTACTCTCGTGATTACTTTTATTATAACACTCTTCTATATCTCCTAATATGCTTGACCAACTTTTATGATTGTTTGAACAATAAGTACGAAAGAATCTACCCAATTCCCGGTTCACTCGTTCGACTGAATTAGGACGAGGATTACGAATTGTGGTATGTGATAATTTTATATTTAACTCTTTCAACCCATTTTCTAATACTCTCGAAGTAAACTGCGATCCATTGTCTGTCACCAAGTTCTTTATTAAAATGATTTTATGAAAGTGTTTAATACTGCGTAATACTGACACCCCTGTTGCATTTTTTAAAGGATATAACTTTATATATTTACTAAAACTATCTTGTATAACACATATGTATTTATACCCAAATTTACTGGCAGGTAAAGGTCCATAAATGTCAGCAAATACTAGATCTCCTACATCGTTAGAACTAACTGTCTTACATTTCCCCATATAATTTTTAACTTCATGTTTTGATTTTTGACAAATATCACAAGTACGCAAATATTCCCCTATTAATGTCCGCATGTTAGAAAAATAAAATCTTTGTTTCATTTCTATAAAAACTTTTCTTTTCCCAAAATGACCTAACTCTTTGTGTATTCCTTTTATTAAACTACTTTGCGTTATGGTAGGTATAACTAAAACGCCCCTACCTTGTTCCCAGGCTTTATATTTTAATATTCCCCCATCTAAATAATACCCCTTTTTATTTGACTCTTTTCCTGACCCACTGGTGATTTTAATTGAATTAATAATTTCTTTCAATACATCATCTTGTGATTGCAATGTAATAATGTTCTGAAACATGCTAATCAATTCCTTTTGATTCGTGTATTTAAAAGTGACTATCTCAGGGCATTTAACCTTCGTTTCTTGTACCTCATTCGTATCTGGTAAAAACCTAGATAATATGTCTACAGCGACATTATCAACTCCTTTCACATGTTCGATTTTATACTGAAATTGACCTAAATACAATACCCACCTAATAATGCGCGCTGAGCATAATTTCCAATTTTGTAAGAACAATAAACTTTTATGATCTGTTTTTATTGTGAAATTTACCCCTCGTAAATACGTTTCAAATTTTCTAATGCTGTAAATGATAGCCCATAATTCCTGTTCACTAACACTCCAGTTCTTTTCGGCACTACTTAATCCTTTACTACAATAACTAATGACCCTTTGATCTCCATTATCATCAATTTGATACAAACAACCAGAAATACCCAGATTGCTACTGTCGGTCTGCAGGTAATAATCCCTATTTAGCAATGGATGTTCCAACATGATAGTTTCCAAAAACTTTTCTTTCAAATCTTCAAAGCAATCTTGTTCCCTTTTTCCCCAAATGTACCGCCTCTTACCTAGCAATTCGCTTAATGGCTCAATTAATTCAACTTAATTTTTCACAAACTTTCGATAATAGTTTAACAAACCGAGGAAACTTCGTGTTTGTTTAACATTTTTAGACGTGGGAAATTGTTTAATCGCTTGTTTTATTGTACCTGATTTATTTGGTTTAATTCTACCTCACCTCCCTGATTAATCGAATTTGTTACTGATTTTATAGAGTTTATAAAAAGCTCACCTCCCGGAGTACAATATGTGGTTAAATTTTTATCCAAATTATTTCCAATTTCATTAATTTGATTACAATTATTCAACCCCATTTTTTTGTCTGAATTAATTTATTAAGATGCTTTATACGTAATATTCTTTCCCCAGAACAATCTATATGTGCTTTAACTCTCTCCAAGAAATCGATGCCTAGAATTAATGGCCTAATTAATTTCTTGACAATCAAACAAGGTGTAGATATGTCGAACCCACCGATGTTCATGGTGATTAACACATTTTATTTAACTTTTCGCTTTTACGTCCTACCGCCCCTTGTATTCGTACAGCAGGAATAGGTATTTCGCTCAATTTACCTAAATCTTTTAATAAGTCCATATAAAAGCTATCTGATATACATGCTGTTCGACTAACTGTATCGATCCAACCCTTAGTGATAATGATTCCTATCTGCACTACAATTTCCAGTAAATCAGGTAACGGATTTTCCAATTGTTTTTCAAAATGTTCTGTTTCATCACTAAATAATGTGGTGACTTCTCTATATTTTGATGTTAGCTTGCACCCTTTACAATAATTAATTAACCCTGGGCATATGTATTGATAATATTCCTGACGACATCCCACCGCGTGCATTAAAAGTTTTACATCACTAATAAAATTATTATTGCTCTCTGATTCGAAAGCTGTCTTAGAGGTTGATTTTATAGGATATAGGCTATCTTTGTTACTTCTACCTAACGCTTGTCCTGGCTTCCAACACATTTACACAGTTGTTCATAAGTAACCTGTAAACACTTATATTTCACTGTTCAAATCTGAAAATAACAAGGCAAGTAATAGAAACCAAAACACCAATCATTTTACTTTAGGCAACAAAAACTCATTCAACAAGTGTTTTGTTTTCAATTTGATGCATTTGTACCGTCAGCCGATAACTGAGCCCAAAAACCAGTCCCACGCTCCAACCGTGCACATTTTATGGATTCTCAACTATTGTTCTTAGTCCGAAAAATAAAATATTCCTAATTCTATAGTTTTACTGCTCCTTTGTTACAAAATAACGAATAACAATTGTTTAAACTTTACTCACAGACAAATTACTTTTTACAACGTCGGTTTATGACTTGTTTAACAAAAGATTTGCCGTCTTTTATTTTTAACTCTACGCAGCTGTGAAATTTATTTTGTTACCAATTTTGAACAATTACCTTTTTACCAATTAGTTTATGGCCTGCCTTACAAAAATTTCTGTCCATTATTTCTATGCAGCAATTGTGAAGTTTACATTGTTAACAGATTTTAGAAAGGCTATTCCCGTTAAAATGCAGCAATTGTGAAGTTTACATTGTGAGCAGATTTTAGAAAGGCTATTCCCGTTAAAATACAATCAACCCCTACGTTGTGCTTAAGTTATTTAAAATAAATTGATTATAATTAAAACGGGATATCTTCCCAATACCTATTGTATCTAATGCGATAATTTTACAAACTATAATATCCTAATACTGTACATGATGATTTAATTACTATTCGTTACTTAAAATGAATCTCAAATTGATTTTAAATAATTAAAACGGTATGTCTTATTATTTAACGTTATGAATTTTTTTGATAACTAAATATGAGTTAATCTAATTTTATAATAACTAAAATGATATCGGTTTCTTTAAATTTCGTTGTGATAAATAATTAGAATTAAATTACCACTTTAAACGAAATCTCGGTCACGCGCACCAAATGTGAGTAACCCCCCTTTACCTCCATGATAACCTAATATTAGATGTGAGAAATTGAATTGATAAATTAAAATTATCAGACTCAATTTATTTTGTATAAAGTTTTAGTTCAAAATAAATGAATCCTACATTTTAATGCTACTTTTTTTTCTTGTGATCGTCTAGCGTTATTGTACTATTATTTGAATTTAATATTTTAAAATTATACCTATTTTATTTAATCACTATTATAAGACATAAATCCGCGGATCGTTAAAACGTAATACCTAAATTTACTTTTCCTGATGTAATAGCGAATGTAAAAATTATTTTACGTAATGTAAACTTTTACACAATGCTGCAAGAAAACAACAAACAAATACATACATGAAATAGAATCCATAAAATATTCAAAGTAAGGAACCTAGAACTAGTTTAGGCATCACACATACGGCTGGCTGAACATGCATCAAACCTTTCTGTATTTCAGGTAATTCAGGAATCCCTGCTTTCCCTATGGTCAGACTGGATTGAAGAGTCCTGTAGAGAGAAAAATAAATTCTAACGTGTTCAAATGAAGTTCCTAACTACCTAAAACTTTTGTAATAAAATTGTACAAATATACTATCCTTCAATTACGTTAAGATTAAATTATAGTTTCACATAATTAAGTAAATACGTTAGTTTTGTAAAAAAGAATAATGTCTCGTCATGTATGGTCAATATGTCATACTTAGAAGTTATGAAAATGGTTCCACCATAACAAAAGTAAATGTGAATTCATCATATGTGTTTTGTTTCATAAAACCCTTTGTATTACGCTTCGCTAATACTATATTACGCTTTTGTAATTTCTTATGTACGCAGTGCCTTAATTAACTAAGTTCTATTAAGCATATAAATTTGCTACAACTTCGTGCAGAGAAGCTTGAAAGCATTCAAGACATATTATTTGCTCTGTGTATGTGTTAATATGTGACAAATTAATTTGTTTCTAATGTTTGGGACCGCCAGCACGCATGGCTTTCACTATCTGGACAAAGTGTATACCCTGAGTGTAGATCCATTCGGTGCAGCGTTGCTTGGCTATCACGCTGAAAACTCCTTGATGAGCGAATATCGCTAAAGAATGGCCATAAAGGACTTATATTCTTTTCATATAATATAAAAGTGTTAGGGTATATTTTGACCAGGTCTTCGATCGGCCGATGCTGATCTGCCCAAATGTTCCCTTATAAATAAAGTCAAGTGATAAAGTTACAATATAAAGTTTACCCTTCAGAATCATTTATAGAATACCTTTAGGGTATGAGCTCGTTTATTGTCATTGTTACTTTGAGCTCAAGCCGTCACTTTTACACGTGCGGCTTTGTTCCATGAAATCGAGTCGGGCCTTTTAGTTTTAAGCTCCGTATTTAATTTATCTTCATTAGAGCTAGATCAAATTTAGTAATTTGATCTTTAACTAAAAAGATATATCAATTGATAATGAAACATAAGAACACTCTCTTTGTTCCCTGTCTAGATTACCAATCGATATTTTATACTTAGATACAGATAAATTCTCCTTTTTGAGTGAGTGACAACAATGAAAGCACCATTTTGACATAAAATTAAGAAATTTATAGTCATCCTAACCTTTTGGTGATCTCAAAGTGCCTGACTCGAAAAGGGAAGCATACATAATATAATATATAGGTGTGTTACGTATAGCGCAATTAGAGCCAACTCGATCAATTGAATATCTTTGTATGCCTAGTGGCAAGTGTGTTATTGAAAGTTAAAGTCCGTGCAAAATATTAAATTTACGCATTTGCTCGCCAAATATTTGCAACAAAAGTTCTTATGAAACAAACCCATAATTTCGTGTTTTAAAAGAACAACTAATTATACTCTCATGTTCGTAATGTCATTTTCATCTTGATCAGTCAAATAAAGTATGCTTAGACAAAATTTATTGTCTAATTTTCCTAAACCTTTGCAATGCTATTTACGCTTAAATAAAGATCTTTATTTAATTAATTTAAATTTCAATCATACAGATGAAGCCAATGTAAAATCAACCTAAAAGTCACACAAAAAATAACACATTCATATAAAACATGAAACAATAAGATAACAGTTAATCTCTGCAATATATTCTATCCCTGACGGAAATCAAACCTGTAATTTTCAATCTTGCTGAATATCTAACCGCTCATCATCAATTAATCATTTAATATTTTAAATCAATTAAATCTCTTTCAAAAGAATTAGTAAATAAATGTCAATTACTATTCAGTTAGCGTTCTAAAATTTATATTTCATATATTACTATCAATTATTTAATTAATAATAAAGTATTTGAATATTTACTGAAATAAAATGTAGTTCAAGAAATAATAACTAAACAGATTGTTATCGTTCAAGTTGAATTTAATATTCTCAGAATGTACATAAATTATCAATAAAATTATAGTTAGAATATTTAATTAAAATTGTGTATTTAATATAAATAATCAAAAGCGTTTAAACCACCAGATATATTAAAGAATTAAAGATGTAACTTGTAGATTTAATTATTTGAGACATCTCTACTAGTTTAATGAAAAATTTAATAGTTATTGTTCTTTTTAAATCAAATAATGAATTTATGTACATTCACTTCATATGTAACGTTAGTTAAGTCCTAAGTACTTAGCTTTTATTCGACGGCAGGAACCAGCTTGAGATGAACACACGCGCGGGTGACTTTTTGCCAAGAAAACAATAATTCTACACACTAGTTGGCCAGTCAAACGTTCGCGAACCACTGAACAAACCTTTAAACATAGTCTAGTTCCTTTGAGCAGGTACCGCTGTATTCCCTCTCTTTCCTAACATATTTGTCTCCCTCACTCTTACTAAGCATTCGTTTCTCACTTCAACGCGACAAAAAAAATTAAACCCAATGTATGTTCACGTGTTGAAAGGACCACTTGTTTATGAGGACAAAAGTACCCTTGACTCCTAAGAATTTCAGCCCCTTATCTCTAACGATTCAAAATTTTACGATCTTGAAACAATAACGTCCCAACAGTTTCTTTATCTTACCAAATGTCCCAAGCACTTAACTCAAATTCTTCGAACGTTCCCAAAATTTCAATGGCACAAAAAAAAAATACACGTCTTTGGTATTAATTTATTTGAGAAAAAAAAATGTAACGTGACCACTTAGAGAAATTTATTACTTGCATGTGTGTTAAGAATTTTTTTTTAGATATTAGTCGCGTTAACCTTTTTTTTTATGGTAGGTAGGGTCTAGACGGTTACAAGTCGACAATCATGTACAAAATATGTTAGAGCAATTTATTATTGACGTATCTGCAGAAAGTTCAGCAGAAGAATGACGATAATTTTGAAGATTACAAGAATTGTAACAGGAATATTTGATTTATATGTTCTGGTGCATAATTTGTATTCTATAACAATATTGTTTTATATCATAAACGGGAACAGAAAATTTTGTTACGAGTATACTATATGCAAATCTTATCATAAAATATTAACGTCATTTTTTCCAAATTTTTTAGAAGTATTCACTATGAACGGGCCTTAACAATTTCAAAACAAGAACAAAGGCATTGACCAATGACGGCAATTACCCATCTCACTCTGACAATATCGGAAATGTGCGAGAGACATACTCAGTACATGTTTGTTAAAAAAATAGTATAATAATGTATAATGAATAACTGGCTCTCAAAGACAGCTGTTTTATGTTACAATGCTTTACATTACATACAATTATATGTTATTTTGTTTTATTTATATAGTGATTCATCAAATAAGTTATATTACATACCTTAGTACTGTCAAAAACTTTTCACCTCTAGCTGTACCTGGCTGGTTAGTGATTATGTGATATATAAGAATGCTCTTCAATTTTTATCATTGCGTCCTTAAGCAGCGTCATCGCTGGTTTTGTCGAAAACTAGATATTTTTTTGTGTTTGGCAATTGTTTATAACATTTTTGCCAGAGTCACATCAGAAGGGAAAATCTTGTACGGAGTTTTAAATTTGGTGTATTATGTACATATCTGAAACAATGAAAAAATATCTTAGACATAGATACTGTATACTAAATAAAGCAAAAACAATTTTGTAATATATTACTTAGGGTCCGTTGCAGAATGTCCTAATAACAATTACAATGACATTATTAAATATAAGTATGTTACAGCTAAAACAAAAAATCTACAAGGATATAATGATAGATAACTCTATTGTGCGTTAAATATGCAGCAACACCCTACTCACGTCTACACGAGAAATGTTATGTTGCTCATTTGCACAACTCCCATATGAACAACAGGAGGCAGCGTGTTCTATACTAGCATCTCACATAGGTTGAAAGTAGGTAATATTGGCTTGGAAAGAATTTAAACATTTTAATTCAAATAATACTCATATAGACTTGTGTATTCCTTTTGATTGATTGTTGAAAGAGGATGTGAAATTTTCGTTAGCCTCTCCCCCCTTGAATGAGATTGGGTGAGATGTTGAACATAATTTTGAGTTCACAAATTTAATGGACAACCCCTAAAAATTAATTGAAAATTCCACATAAAACACTTTCTTTCAAGGTCGAAGTAATTTTTTTTTACTTTGACTTTTGAATATGACTATTATATCAGTAACAATTAAATATTAACTATCTAAAGTGCCTCTGAAGAGACATACCGTACTTAGTAAGATAGGGGAAAGCCACGGAAAAGTCTTGCGGCATTTGTCGGGAGGCAATAGGTATAGCAAGGCACTTCTTGGTAGGATGCAAGGTGATTATTCACGTCGTCATGATAGAGTCCTCGAAATCATAGCAGAAGCGGCGAGTCTCTCGGTAGCTAGAGCAAAAAAAGGTTTGACCACGAACAAATGACACGTCGATTTTGTAAAAGAAGGGTCATCTACAAAATCTAAATCCAAGCCTAACTCCATCTTAGGTGCAGCTCCCGATTGGACTCTTTTGATGGACACGTATGAAAAACACTACAAAATTCCTGAGGATTTTGGTGTTTCGTCTTCCAGACCAGACATATTTCTATACTCAAAAATCTAAAACGCATAGTACCTATAGAACTTACTGTGCCGTGGGAAACAAACATACCTAAAGACCACACGTTAAAAATAAAACAAATATTATGACCTAACAAATGAATCAACCAAAAACGGTTATGTGGCTAATTTATATGCTGTATAAGTTGGAGCAAGGGGTATACCAGCGAAATCCCTATATAAAGACCTATTTAAAGACCTTGGCCTGCCATGTGAAAGGCAACAAGAACAACCGTAACTTATATTTTCCGGGGCCATCCACCCCCACCACCAACATCCATTGAAACAAAAGAGCATTAATTTTACTGACAGATGAAAGAGATATACACTACTTACCAATGGGATGGAGAAATATTTCAACTTTTAATTTAATGCCCTCTGCGGCGTTGCCACAATTTCGCCAATGTCACGCAGGTTAAGTAGAAAATAAACGATGGAGATTGGTCGGTGCCCGGAAGGATGATCGGTGTTTTCAGCCAGGATCATTAATTTTGCGTCTGAGTATATTTATCTGGAAATAACACATAAGACAAATACAGGACAACAAATTTTTTTTTATACATTATACTGGTTATATACTATACATACTCCTTACACACATATATATTCTTATACACATATATATACATGTAACTGTCTACAACTTAATTTTATGAAAAATGTTAATCAAAGGAGAAAAAGCAAGGGATAAAAGGTAACAAATGTTAGTAGGATGGGGGATATCTGAAGGAAGCGTATCGTCCCTTCTATGGTAAAGTTGCGAATTAGCCATTTTCGCGAAAATCTGTTCATTAGCGGAAATCACCCAGTTTATAATCTTCTACACTGTGTTAATTTCACGTATCCAGGGGTCGAAACTGATTGTACAGTCAAATATACTGATTTTACTGACTGTAAGACTAAAAAATACTGACCTATTACTGACCTTTTACGGTCTTAACTTTAATGTCTGATATTTGTAATAAGGGGGTTTCTGACAGAGTAATACTCGCAAAAGATAACTTGAGACTTCGCATGCAAAAGTCAACTTTACAAAGCCTAAAGTTAACTCTTGCGGGTTGTAAATTAGGTAAAAGAATATTATATTTTCTGTTTGGCATCCACCATCCCCGTTGCAAAAAGTTATTCATACAAAAAGGTTATGCGATCAGCTTTATAATGCATTTGAGCTTATCTTATAAGATAACAAAACGTGCACCGAAGGTGCATGACGTTGGAAAAATATATATATCATCACCAGGCGGCAGCGGTGCGGCAGATGATACGGCCAGGCAGTAAGAGTTACTCCGCAATACTAGTGCCACCATTTGAAAAATAAAATGTTATATGAACGAATTTGTTAAAAAATAAATGTAAGATAAATTAAGGTTCTACATGTAAAACATTTTATCCAATTCAATAATTAAATATATTAATTTCAAATGGCGGTGCTGGGGTAGCGGAGTAACTCTCTTAAGAGAAGGGGTGCTATTGTCACAGGAATTAATAGGTTTGTGGCAATAACAGCAATATCCGGGAACAGGTAACCCGTGTCTTAAAATATCAATTACCGGAGAAGCAATTGAATTAAGAGCCCCCTGGATAAAATCACATCACTAGTCTTTAATTCACATTACCTAATTAATATCTCTTTTCGCTACTAGGTACCCTGACACAGGCAAAATGTGGCGAAAATAACGTGCATGGCTACAATATTGACATTGTTTTTCATCTTGGCAACAATCTCGGCACTTTTTTTGTCAGGGTCCGGTATCAGGTAGTAAAGCGGTATTCCAAAATACTGACTAAACTGACCATTTTCAGGAAAAACTGACTTTAACTGACCGAAGTTAAAAAAAACGGACTTTTACTGACTTTATTGACCATTTTCGACCCCTGTATCAGTATCTCTCTGTACTTATCTCTTATAGTTATGGAAATATCATAGCAGCAAACTTGCGAATTGTAGGAAAAGGGGAATAAACACCACGGTAAATATATGAGGTCCAGATAAGATAGTTCCATTGCAAATATGGTACCACCTCAAAACAGCATTCTGTGGTAAACATGCGAATATTGTTTTTTTCGTGTTTTTAGATTAATCGTATTGTTCACGTAGCGTCAGATTTACCATAGTAAACTAATCTATGTGCCATATTTGCATTGTAGTGTGTATGTACTTGCCTACATTGATTTAATATGTTTCTTAGGCTTCTAATATGTATTGCATGCATATGCATGTAACCGCAGTTGCTACGCAGCCTCGGGGCGGCAGAGTTCAGCACCCAAAAGTATGTAATAACTTGATGAAGTCGGTACCATGATAGTTCAAAAGTACCTATTATATATTATATTCAATATTGTATGGTATGGTCGGTTCCATGTTTTGGTTAAAAACAATTTTTCACCCACAAGGTCACTAAAAATAGTGACCCTTGCTACTTACGGGATCGATTGTCATTCATTGTCAACCACTATATCAACAAGATAGGTCAATATTTTTCAGTTCTTGGTGTACCTCAAAAACGGCTTGACCGATTTTGATGAAATTTACATGGGACCAAACGACATGGGAACAAGCATCAGCTTTCAAACAAAAAAGAATTTAAAAAAAATCGGTTCACCCAGTCAAAAGATGTAATTTTTTTTTTTTAAATAGGACTAAATGAAAACCTCCTCCTTATTTAGGAAGACGGTTAAAAAGTATTATTGATTTTTAAGACTAATTGTTGAAATATTCATGTTCCTGTAGTCAGATATTACCTTAAAAATGGGCGATAATCAAGGACTAAATGAATGGGAACTAATAATAATACTATTGTATGGTTTCAATAACAGTTGTTTACGTTACTTTGATTTACTGATGTTAAGCGGACTAACCTCTGCCTATAACAGATGCATTTCATCACTAGTCACGAATTGCACTGCACCCGTCACCTTCAGACATAGTTGAATAGTCTCATGTGCCTTATTTCACTGGCTCTCATGGACTGCTGCCGGAAGACACCGTTAGGTGCCTGGCAGATTTTTTACTTGAGGGTGGTAGTTAGCCAGGCAGGCATTCGCAAAATGCCCTTCCACTATGCGGTGAAGCTCAAGCCAGCAGCAGGATTCGATCCGTGAACCTGCTGCGCGTCCATAGCCATTGGCACTAAGCTATCACTGCTTCAAAATTGTTCGACTAATTGTTAATAAAGTATCTACTTTGTAGAACTATAACTGTACAATAAATAAAACCCTAATGTACTGTTTATTATTTATCTTATACAATACTAAAACATTATAAGATAATAATTATAATCCATAATATTATATTAATTCTTGCCTGATAGCGCAACAGTGTCACAACCTTTGTATTGATTGCTGGAGGCGAAAACGGCATGGAAATGGGCTGAGTGTGAGCAAGCAGCTTTTGGAAAAGCAAAGCTTTTGCTTTCTTCTGAGTTAACACAGGTTGGATATGATTTGAAGAAGGAGTTAAGGCTTATTTGTGACTCTTTAGCATATGGAGTAGGTGCTATCATGGCCCATGTCATGGAGGATGGCTCAGAGAGACCAATCATGACGGCTTCGCGAACTTTACAGGACCATGAGAGGCGATATGGGCAGATTGACAAGGAAGCTTTGGCCATTATATTTGGACTAAAGAAATTTCATGAATTTCTATTGGGCCGCAGATTTTGTATTGTGACAGATCACAAGCCATTAGTTGGCTTATTCAATCCAAAAAAAACCTATTCCAGACCAGATCTCACCAAGGATGTTGTGTTGGTCCTTGAAGTTAGCATGTTATGAATACACAATCATATACAGACCAGGAATAGATGTTGGCAATGCAGATGCTTTAAGTAGGTGGAATGCTCCTTCCTCGGGCACAGTAGCTGAAGAACCACTTAGGGAAGTCTTGTTATTAGATGAACAACCAAGTGGCTGGCATATGGATTCAGAAATGATGAAACTAAGAAGGATACAGTTCTCCAAAAAGTTTAATTTTCTGTACAACATGGATGCCAAATAAAGTTACAGACCCAGCCTTACAGCCATTTTGGACAAGAAGAGAGGCTCTTTCACTTAATAAAAACTGTTTGTTATGGAGCATCATACCTACAATATTACAAGAAGAGGTATTAAAAATTTTGCATACCCCTCACACGGGTATAGTCTAAACAAAAGCATATGCAAGAGCCAGAAGAGCATAGAACAAATAGTAGCCAGCTGTGAGCAGTGTCAGCTAGTAAGGAACAGCCCCCAAGAGATCCACAGACTTGGATTGTGTCTGAATTCCCTGAGAGCCCTGGAATCGAGTGCATATTGATTTTGCAGGCCCTTTTCAAGGAAAAACATTTTTTGTTTTAATTGATAGCCATAGCAAATGGATCGAAGCTGGGATTATTAACTCTATGAGTAGTGGAGCTGTTAATACATTAATGAGAAAAAAATTGTAGTATCAGACAAAGGTAGAGCATTTACTTCAGAAGAATTTGAGAACTTCCTTAAGATAAATGACATAAGGCATTTGCTTTCTCCACCATACCGTCCCACAACAAATGGCCAGGTTGAAAGGGCTATACAAACTGTTACATACATGTATGAGTAGTTTGTAGTTATAGTATCATTGTCTGAATTTCTGTGGGTAGTACAATAATATACTACCCTCACGACATTTATTCACTAAATCTAGATTGTATAAGAAATCTCCACTTCTTTACGGCTACCTAGCCAAATACACGTTAAATACATATTTGGGTGTTTTATTGAAGTTATAACAGTGGCGACGTAGATAAAATATGAACAATGGAGCGTAAATCAGTAAAATTCAATGAATTTAATGTGAAGTGTGATAATTGGGACAATTACATAGACAGACTCAAATATTGTTTTGAGGCAAATGGAATCGTCGCGGATTCAGCACAAAGGGCTAATTTCTTTACAATTTGTGGTGCACAAGTGTTCGAGACGCTTCTCGCGTTAATTACGCCCAAGAAATCTTGTGATGTGACTTTTAGTGAAATCGTAACAATCCTAACCAAACATTATAGCCCTAAGCCTAATGAAATATCTGTGTCATACAAATTTTACAAGCGCGATCAAATACCGGGTGAATCTGCTTCCGAGTACATCGCGCAACTTCGGAAAATATGTTCAGGATGTAATTTCATGGACATGGAGCGAATGCTTCGCGATAGACTCGTGTGCGGCATGAGTGATTGTAAACTACAATACGAACTGTTAAAAAAGGATAATCTACTATATACGGATGTTGTGGATGCAATGTTATCGTATGAAAGCGCAGGGCGGGACGCACTCATGATGCAGGGTGCCGCCGCCGTTCATGTTAGCGCTGCGGCCGGCTACAACGCCCCGGCAGCGGCAGCGACAGGGACTACCGCGATGACGTCATCGTCAGCCTGTGAACCTATGGACGTAAACGCTGTGCAATCCAAACTTAACGTTCGACTATGTTATCGATGCGGAGATCGTCACGGAGGTGAATGTCGTTTTTTAAATGCTGTATGTCACTTCTGCAAGAAAAAGGGCCATATCGAAAAGATATGCACGGCAAAAAAACGAAGCCGTAAAATTAATTTTGCCGACGACAGGCCTGAAGATCAACTGAATGGTGTCTACAATGTAGAGAGCCCGTGTTCCCGCGTTCCGCCGTACACGGTGCAGTTGACGGTGGAGGGTGTGCCGGTGACGATGGAGGTGGATTCTGGCGCTGCGTTCTCTCTCGTCAACCAGCAGACATGGGCGCGGATGCGCTCCCGAAGCGCGCTGCGCGCACTCCCCAACAGGTTGTGTACGTGGAATAGCTCACCGGTTTTAGTGATGGGACAGGTTAAAGTGCGAGTATTTTATAAAGACATTAACTGTGACTTAAACCTAATTGTAGCTAAAGGTTCTGGACCTAATTTGTTAGGACGTAATTGGTTTGATGCATTAGGCATTTACTTAAATGTTAATGTAATATCAGAGCTTGACATGACCTTAACTAATGAAACGGTAGATAGGCACAGTGAAGTTTTCAAAGACGGACTTGGTACGTACAGGGGAGCTCCCGTTGCTATACACCTAAAATCGGATGCGACCCCTAAATTTTTAAAGGCTCGTCCCGTGCCTTTTGCTATTAAAGACAAAGTAGAAAAGGAGATAGACCGTCTGGTCAACGAAGGAGTACTTCGTTCAGTTCCTTATTCTGAGTGGGCGACTCCAGTCGTTCCGATTCCTAAACGGAACGGAGAGATACGATTATGTGGAGACTACCGCAGTACGGTGAATCAGGCTACTGAGTCGGATACCTATCCTATGCCTACTGCTAGTGAGGTCTTCGCTACTATTGCTGGTGGTAAATTTTATACGACCCTTGACCTTGAAAGAGCTTACACTCAAGTTGTAGTCACAGACGCCACAGCGAAGCTTTTAACCTTGAATACTTGTAAAGGGTTATTCTCTCTACACAGATTAGCATTTGGTGTGAAGGCTTGTCCCGGAATTTTTCAGCGTTTGATGACATCATTGCTTGCTGGAGTGCCGGGCGTTGCGGTACTGATCGATGACGTCATCGTCAGTGGCCGGTCGATGGCAGAGATGACGCAGCGACTAGACACAGTGTTAGAGCGCATCGAAAAATCCGGTTTACGTCTAAACAAAAACAAATGTAAGTTTGCCAAAGAATCTGTTGAGTTCTTGGGTTTTATTATAGATTCTGAGGGTATTCATCCTGCACCCAGTAAAGTAGAATCCATTTTCAAAACACCGGAACCGAAAAATGTGCAAGAGTTGCAAGCTTTTCTAGGGCTGTATAATTTTTATGAGAGGTTCGTACCAAACCAAGCTACTATTCTTGAGCCATTGCATAGATTGCTCGACAAGTCACAACCATGGCATTGGACAGACAAAGAACAAAGAAGTTTTGATACGGCTAAGCGGTTACTGTCATCTGACCTGACACTTGTACATTACGATTTGAATAAGCCATTGGTACTCACCTGTGACAGTTCAGAGTATGGCGTCGGGGCTGTGTTGGCCCATGTCATGGAAGACGGACAAGAGCGTCCGGTGGCCATGAGTTCTAGAACTCTGCACAGTCATGAACGCAGATATTCCCAACTTGACAAAGAGGCAACTGCCATTTCTTTTGGCATACTCAAGTTCCACAACTATTTAATGGGAAGGAAATTTACGATTGTGACGGACCACAAACCTTTGTTGGGGATATTTGATCCTAAGCGGCCAATGCCTACAGTTTTGTCACCTCGTTTGACACGGATATCGATTATTTTGACTTCACACAATTACGAAATTGTGTACAGACCAGGACAACAAATTGGTCATGCAGATGGTTTGAGTCGATGGCCACAACCAGTTCCCGAACAACCAGAACAACAGCTGTGTGATGTGCTATTGATGGCAGAAACACCAACAGATTTTCCTGTTGATGCAGACCAAATTGCATTAGCAACAAAAAGGGACAGAATACTATCTCGTGTGTGTCATTATGTGCTGTGCGGTTGGCCTGCTAAAGTGTCAGATGAAGAGCTACGTCCATACTGGCTGCATCGTTCTGAACTTTCCATGCATGAAGATTGTCTGTTACTTGGTTGTCGTGTAGTGGTACCACCGTCATTGAGAGATATAGTACTTCGTGCTTTACATAAAGCACACAGTGGCATTGTGCAAACTAAGGCACTGGCAAGAAGTTATGTGTGGTGGCCACAATTAAATGACGACATTGAGACTTTGGTGGGCAGTTGCAATAAGTGCCTTGAAAATCGGAACATGCCTCCAAAATCAAAACATATATGGGTCACACCAACAAAGCCATGGTCTCGTGTAAATGTGGATTTTGCAGGCCCCTTCCAAGGTAAAACGTTCCTCATTGTTGTTGATGCATACTCAAGATGGCCTGAGGTGATAGTGGTGAACAATATGGCATCATCAACAGTTATTCGGCACCTAAGAAATATATTTGCAATACATGGTTTGTGTGAAACACTGGTATCTGACAATGGAACAGCTTTTGTTTCTGCAGAAATGAAGCAGTTCTTAGATGCTAATAAAATAAAACATGTTACAACAGCACCATATCACCCTGCAACAAACGGTCTAGCAGAACGAATGGTTCAGACAGTTAAGGACAAGCTGCGAAAAATGCAGGATGTTTCCTGGGATGTGAAAATACCTAACATGTTATTGGGTCTACGTACAACACCTTGTTCAACCACTAATAAGAGTCCAGCTGAACTTTTGATGAACAGGCGTTTACGTACATTACTGGATACATTACACCCTGACAACCGTACACATCACAAAGTAGACCAACAAATAAACAATAATGCTCAGAAAAGTAATCGTGAAACTAATGTTGGTCAGAAGGTAATGTACAGGAACTACAGTAACAATCCACGTTGGTTACCTGGTACAATAGTAAATAAGCAAGGACCATCTAGTTACAGAATAGTTACAGATGATGGCAGTGTTGTTAATCGACATATAGATCAGTTAATTAAGAAAAAATCTAATGTAGAGATAGGGGATGAAAGGGAGCAGCAAGGAAAAGAAACTGAGGGAGAAGAAAGAGACATTATTGATGAAGATTCCTACCTGGTTAGGAATGACAGAAATGTAGACATCGAAGATAATGATTATAGCCAGGATATCATTGAAATACCTAGTTCAGAGAAATGGGCTGAAATGTTGGGCATACCTGCTAATGATGGGCCTAGTAGTTCAGGAGGCAAGATAAAAAATAAATTAATAGCTCAGAATCGTCACAAATGTCCTTATGATAGGCCTAATGAATTATTTATATCTTAATGTAATTAATATTGTAAATTAATAAATCTATGATAATAAATATTGATAGACATGTGTATATAATATGTATAGATTTATATATCTAAGGTTATATACTTACATGACTGTAGTAAGTGTTAGATATATTAAGTTTATTGTATATTATATTGATGATTATGTATGTATTGTAATGTGTTAGCATACTTGGGGGAAAGGTATGTTACATACATGTATGAGTAGTTTGTAGTTATAGTATCATTGTCTGAATTTCTGTGGGTAGTACAATAATATACTACCCTCACGACATTTATTCACTCAATCTAGATTGTATAAGAAATCTCCACTTCTTTACGGCTACCTAGCCAAATACACGTTAAATACATATTTGGGTGTTTTATTGAAGTTATAACACAAACATTCAAAAATAAAATTGAGAAAATGGATATAAATCTACCATGGAGTGAGAAATTAAGCAAGGTGCTTTATTATATGCATACAGCACCAAATAGCAGTACAAACAAAACTCCAGCGGAGGTACTCAATGGTCGAAAATATAGAACAGCAATATCTAGCCTGCACCCTGACTCTCTCTGCCTACCCATGGTGAACAGCAGTTAGAAGCAGCAGCACAGCGTGTGAATGCCAGGACCTTTGTGGTAGATCAACCTGTCCTGATCAAAATGTATGGACCGGGAGAGAAGTGGTAGTGTTGGTAGAGGGGTTTAGTTCCTATAGGGTGAGAACGGAAGATGGAGAGCAACATCGCCGCCATGCCGATCAGATGCTAACTAGAACAATTCGAACTGAGGCAAGGCCAATAAACAATAAAGCTGCTCTGGATGTACTCAGAAATACTAGATGAGCCACCCATAGAAATACCACTGGAGACATGGCCGAACATTATAGGCATACCCATATAAATAATATTAGTCTGATATGTAATAGAGTTCTGAGTAGCTTATTATTTTATCCCCTTAGTTATTTTGTTATTGTATAGAGTAACTATAGCATAATCTATAAAAGGGAGATATGCAATGTATTTAGAATTATGTATTAATGTAAGGTACTTGAATAAAAGTTAGGATTATGCTTTTAATTTCATACGCAAATTAGTTTATTAACCTAAAAGAAGTCATAGAGCCAAATTTCAAAACTTATATAATGTTATCTGCAGTACACTCATCGAGGCCACATTCACAGATTGAGTGGTCTCGAATTCTATTTTTTTCCGAAAAGACCAGAGTACATGAGTGACCTAATGATGATAATAATATTGGTACAGGATGACTATTTATACAGTTTTGCTGCATCACCAGCAATAGTTTTGTCATCTCTGAAACACAGGTAGAATGGAACCCTAAAATAGATTCACACTTTAGCTTTATTGCAGAGAGGGCAACTATAATGGGTTGATATTCATTTATCAGAAATAAAAGATCATGTTTTTAATTATTGAAGCTCCTGCGATGCCATTGCAACCTTAGAGGGTGTGAATTGGCATCACGCAATTACATTTGTACTCTATTCCGTTCAATTGTTTGGAAACCACACAACCAACAAATTACATTATATTTATGAAGAAATAAACCAAAATTGAATGTGGAAAGGTATGAGCTAGGTGATGATGTTGTAGGATCAGTTTTTGTACATGTACAATATAGGTGCCTTAGTCAGAGGAGTTTGTTTCCCTGATGGCACATAAGTATATATTTTTCGGGGGCCATCCACCCTCGCCACCATCGTCCAGTGAAACTTATTTTATGAGCAATGAGTATTAATTTTATTGGCCGATGAAAGATATATAAGTATACACAACTTACCAATGGGATAGAGAAATATTTACAAACTAGATATATGTAGCTACTTAACATGTGTTTTAAGCACAAAATACTAACACTGTGGTTCAAGTCACGCAAATATGCGCTATTTGCACTGTATGCACGCAAACGGTCGGTTCATAACTTGCTAAACAGACACCACGATAGCGCAAGGACGTCATCCATGACGTCACCTCCGGCCGCAAACAACGCTCACAGAAAAGTGGTAGTGCAATGTATGCACAAACGTCAAACTCAAATCTGACAGATAGATGAGGAGATTTTTGTTGTTGTGGTTAGAATGTTGTACGTACAAATATCTGTTCACAAAATAATGCCTTGAAATGCAATACTTCTATTATCAATAATTAGATTTTGGGTCAATTGCGAATAAGCAAATTGACAGTTAGCAGATGTTATTAGCGCGGCTACATATCGGTTCACATCGTTTGCGCGCACACAATGCATATTCTCGTATTTCAGTTATGAACCAAGCTTTTGCAATGTATGCAGTGACAGCAGTGTTTGCGTGATTTAAACCGTAGTGTAACTACATCTACACTATAAAATTTCTAACGTTGATATTTTCGGCGGCCGCTACATATGATTAATCTGTGGCGGCTATTTACCCGGGCCGCGGCTATTTACCCGCAGTAATTTTAGCACAGACTAAAAATACCTGTTCGTTCTTCACTGTAATGTTACCATTAATAGGAGCTTGAAATGATACTCTGTATTGGGCATACAACTGGCTTGTAACCATGAATAGGACGCTTTGCCAAGCGATTTATTCGCTGTCGCTATTTCCCCGCAGCAAATGACAGGCATATATTATCTGTGTAACCTTGCATAGATAATATAAATGATGAATGAACACTGTAAAACTGATGCGTGAATGGGCAGCTTTTCATGGTTATAATGGAGAACACAAAAGGGTCAAAATATTACTATCACATACACATAACATCAGAGCGTAGATCATGTACATAACATTACTTTTTATTTCACTTCAATGCAGGCAGTATTTCCAAAGTTATAGCGATGTGAAGTTTAAGCCCTTTTTTGAAGTTTTGTGATTACGCGGGCTCATGCTATGCCGTCACAGCCGCCCCGTTCGGCCCGTGAGTGCGACACGGTGCGGCGCGCTCAGTCCGGTGATACGTACGTCTCGTTTAATTTTTTTCGCTTGACTTAGAGTTTATTCCGATAACGATCGTTTATATCCGATTACACTAAAGTGAAACTGTAATGTGTAGAATGGAAGAAGGATTTCTTAAAGATCAAACGGACAAACTGCCAAGAGTGTTTGATGCACAATATCAGGATATTATGGCTGCCGAAATTTATGGAATAAAGATGAAAAGGTATGTATATTCTAAGTAAGCAATAACTACTCACGGGTAATAATTTGTTCAAACTTAAACCTAACTGAGAGTGTGTGTGTGTGTTTCATTTAGTACCTATTATGGGCGGTGATAAAAAAATACTAGGTAGATACTCGCAATGAACATCTCGAGGTTGACGATGACGGTCACGTGTCCTGACGCGAGTTACTGACGCTTGTTTAACATTTTTTAGTCATCCCAAAATATTTTAACCATTAAGTGTGAACATACTTAATGAATATATATGCTTATTGCAATGATGGCTCAGTGGCATTGGCTATGGACTGCCGCGCAGCATGTCCATGGTTCGAATCCCGCCGCGGGCTTGAGGTTTGACGCATGGTGGAAGGGAATTTTTGCGAATGCCCGCCTGGCTAGCGACCACCCACAAGTAGAAAATCTGTCGCCAAGCACCTAACGGTGTGTTCCGGCAGCAGTCCTTGAGAACCAGGGAAACTGCAGGCTCATGAGACTTAACAACTGTCTCAAGGTGAGGGGCGCAGTGCAATTTGTGACTTGTGACGAAATGCATCTGTTATAGGCAGAGGTTAGACCGCTTAACATCAGGTGGGCCTCGAGCTTGTTCCGATAATCAAAATTATTGAGCTTTTCAGTATGCGAGCGCTTTAGATATCTTTTAATATGTTAGTATTTCGTCAGGGCTCTTTACATAGGTAGGGACTAGGTAGTAGGCAAGATACCTATTTAAATAATCAAAAGTTGACAACTAGGTACCTAGGTTAAGTAGATCAAATTTAATATGGAAAGGATAAGAGGACAAATACTAACATCGAAATGGTCTTCACAGCAGTGCAGCAGTTTTGAAGAAGTGATAGCTAAGGAATGCTGCGCTGTGAGTTCGTGGTTCGAATCCCGCCGCGGGATTGATCTTCTTCACCGCATTGGGGAAGGGCATTTTGGGGTGGTCGCTAGCCAGGCGGGCATTCGCAAATTAAAAAGTAAAAAATCTGTCGCCAAGCACCTAACGGTGTGTTTAGGCAGCAGTCTTTAAGAGCCAGTGAAATTACAGGCACATGAGACTTAACAGCTATGTCTCAAGGTGAGGTGCGCAGTGCAATTTGTGACTTGTGACGCAATGCATCTTTTATAGGCAGAAGTTAGTCCACTTAACATCATCAGGTGGGCCTCGAGCTTGTTCCTGCACATTTTTACGGTTCCGCACCCAAAGGGGAACCTATTACTGAGACTTCGCTGTCCGTCCGTCCGTCCGACCGTCTGTCACAAGGCTGTTTCTCAAGAACGGTTATAGCTAGATAGTTGAAATTTTCACAGATGATGTATTTTTGTTGCCGCTATAACAACAGATACAAAAAATTGCCAAGTGCGAGTCGCACTCGCGCCCGTTATAACAAAGCAAGGTTAAAATATGAACTCTAGTGTTGTATAGCTAATCGTACGGAACCCTTCGTGCGCGAGTCCGACTCGCACTTGGCCGATTTTTTTTTGTTGCTAATAGGTTAATCCACAATCTCACCTGTGGTAAGTGATGATGTGGTCGAAGGTGTTAACAGGCTTAACCTAGACTTACTGGCTCTCAAGGACAGCTGCCGGAACATGCTGTAGGGTGCTTGGCGACAGATTTTCTACTTGAGGGTAGTTTCTAGCCCGGCGGGCATTCGCAAAATGCCATTCCAACATGCAAAACGTTAAAAAAAGTGCGCTTTAGTTTTAAGAACTATTCTATCAAGTCTTCTGTGTGTGGCTGTCATCCACTTTTTCCTCATTTTTGGGTCCTCAGGCACATAAAAAAAGAGTTAGTCGGGTATTTTAACTATTGAATTGAAGCACTGAGGCACTATAAAGTAGGTTTTTGTCCATTTTTACCGCAGATGACTTTATAATTTTGATTTTAACTGCGCAGCGGCGTGCGAACGATAGTGTGACTGTTGAATGACCCGGGCTGTGACGTCATCGGCTATTGAGTGCCCGCCCGCGTTTTTAAAAACCTTCAGCCGGAAATACGCACTTTGATCGTTAATATCTCAGCCATTTTTTAAGATATGAAAATAGTAAAAACACAGTTTTTCTCGTAATTTTTTGTAGATTTTTTTGGCATGTAAAGTAAAAAACGTTTGTCAGACCCATTACTTAATTACTTAAGAAATAAACATCTAAACACCATTTACATGTTTCCGCATATTGCAAGTAAAATACAAGCTTGTTTGCTTAATCAATACTGTTGGAAGAGAAAACTAAACAAAAATTAGATGTAAAGTGAAATACAGAAAAAAGAGTGAAGCTTAAAATCGTTAGGTTTCAAAACGATGAAATTAAGGAATTTGTTTACATAAGAAATTTTGAGATTTATAGAAGATATCATAGGGGGTTAGCAAGAGATTGCATCAAACCAGTTACAGGCGATATGTTTGTTGAATGTTTGTGGTGAAGAGTTAAATAAATCTAGGTTTGAACAACCATCCAGTTGGTTAAAGTATCTGGCTGACCTAATAAAAAAGAGAATTGCCTATAGTTAGTGGCATGATCCAGAGTGTGTAGGTAAATTGGTTGTCTCATTGACCGTGTAGGTCCTCGGACACCAAACTTAGAGAGGAGATACGGAGAGTCTACTTTAGATTGGGCTATTTTAGCTAGAAGTAATACATCTGCTATGTCTCGTCTTATATTTAGAGGCAGTATGTGGTGTCTTTTGCATCTGATCTCATAGCTACTGTCATATGTTTGGCTTTTGAATTGTAAATATTTCATAAATTTGCGTTGTATTACTTCTAGCCTATCAATGTAAATGTCATATTGAGGGTTCCAAACTTGTGAGCAATACTACGAGGATGCTACGCACGTATGAACAATATAATATTTTGATGACTTCAATTCTATTAAATTGCGAGCTAGCTCTCTTAATAAAACCAAGGGCCATATTGGCTTTCTTAGCTATGTAATCTATATGTTTATCATACGTTAATTTGGAGACTTGTATTACACCTAAATCTCGTACTTCATCTACTGATATAAGCTCTTGATCCATTAATTTATATTTAAACTGAGTAATATTAATTTTTCGTGTAAAAATTATTGAGTGACATTTTGCTAAATTAATGATAGTATTGCTTGCAGTAAAGATATAAATTTATTATAAAGACGATTAGGACTTTACCTCTGTCTCTTTATGTTATCTCCAGGAAGACATTCAACATTAGTCAGCGGTGGTGGGGCCATTTTCGATAGCCTAAAACAAACAACATTCTTTTTTATCAAAACCTGCATGTTTTTGTCCAAACAAATTTCGCTGGAACAATATTTTTATAAAAGGCAATGTTAGTATTATGATACAATATGAAATAAGCCGCTAGCCAGGCGGGCATTCGCAAAATGCCCTTCCACCATGCAAAAAGTAACTGTAAGAGTAAAAATAGAAAAAGCAGTGATTTGAAGTTTTTTAATTTCCCACAAAATTGTCTGTAGCCGAAGAATGGCTTCGGTATTGTGGACCTCCATTCTTACTGCGACTTACCATATTTAGTGGTATGTAATAAAAAAATTCTTTGGTTATATAACGTAAGTATCTACCTAATTGGTTTTTACTTCCGATATTTTTGAGCTTTCTTTGAAACTAAATTGTACACCAAAATACAGATAACTGAATTTTTTGGCATAGGAAAGAATTACTTGATTTCAGTCTATGAAAAATTAAGGCCTAGTAGCACAATAGACATATTATACAGTAGTTCGACTCCGCGGTATCACATGAATAAAGAACCGTATTATTTATTCATGTGGCGGTATTCTGGAATTCAATGACAAACGACGATCAGAGCGCTAGGGTTACTACTATCGATATATTAGAAAATTTTCATTTTTTTTTTAAATTTTCAATTTAGAAGCAGCAGTTATTTTTAGTATGAGAGGGTTTTATTTTAAAGACGTAATTGAAAAATAAATTGCAGACTTTGTAAAGAGTGAACTAAAAAGATGTAAACGGAATGAAATAGAAAGTCATATGTTGTACTCGTATCATACGATAAATACCTACACAGACGAAGGCAACAGAGATTTTTTTCATCTTTTTACCACACACGTAAGAACGAGTACCTATACCTACATCTGTTGTCTGCTATCGTCGTACCAAATTTCATCCAAGTGCATCCACCCGTGCGGCGTGAAAGAATAACAAACATCCATACATCTATCCACACAAACTTTCGCGTTTATAATATTAGTATGTACTGAAAAATTATTGCATTACTTATACAATCATAAAGAATGTTGAACACAATAATGTGAATGCTTCGAATATGTACATATTTTATTAAAGTGCTCATGACATTGCGGATGACCACATAAGCAAATATATGTTCCATAAATTCTACCGACCATCATAGTCATAATAAGCATATACATATAATTTTATTGCCTTTACGTAGGTAAGTTATGTTACAGCTAACCTGATTTCCACGGGAGCACATGTTTGCCTTACTATGGAAATGGAGTATGAGGACTAGATACCTTAATACCTACGAATTAGGTAATAATTCATACGTATTAAGGTATCTACTCCTCAAGTACGAATATAATGATTATTCTTACCTTTCAGCATCTTTGGGAAGTGTAAAGTATGATAATTGTGGTTTTATTAAAGTCGAATTTAAACACTCGAAAACACAGCAGTATGTTCGGCGCGACAACTCCATTACAACGGTCGCGAGTACTTATGTAGGTATATACAATTTTACTGAGGAAATAAATTTAATTCCAGTCCTTTCACCCAACGATAGTCGTCAGTTGTTGTGAATAGGTAAAAATATAACATTACATATCTACTTTTTTTTTTTTTTTTTTTTTTTTTTTTCTCCCTGTCTCGGGAAATGGTCTCGCACTTCTTGTGCATTTGCCAGTGTCCTGTTATCTTCATATAGTGCTTCTTGATGACTTCAGTTCTGTTCTGATTAAGCTGGGAAGACTTCTCATCTTCAGACTTCTTGATTGATTGACTATCTTGGTTTTATTTTTTGTTAGTATTAAGATTAACATTATTTCAAAAATGAGGAAACGATAAGATTATACAATAAATTATGGATCGGGATTCGAAGAAAAAATAGGGTCAGAGGAGTTAGGAAGGATAGGAGGATAATAAATAGGTACATAGTATTGTATAAGTAAATAAGTATCTATACTGTAGCATACCTTATCATAATTTGATGTCGTTAGCTTCAATAAATGAAGCTAACACTTGATAGATAGGGAGACAATTGCTATAAAGTAAGGAAAATATATTAGTAGGGAAAGGGACTTGAAGATGTTCAAGGTCTTTGAAAAGTGGAGCGTGATCATAACGGGGACACTTTAAAATAATATGATCGATGTCACCCACGTCTTCTCCACACTCACACAATTCCGAGTCTAGAATACGTAACGAGCAAGATGTGCCGGAGTGCACATGTGGCCCAAACGCATTCGAATCAAAACAGACGTAGCACGTTTACTTAGTTTCACTTTAGTAAACCAAGACTTAACCGGGATCATTGGTTGTACTTTATAGAAGTATTTGCCCTTTAATCTGGCACTATTTGTCCAAGCTTCGCTCCATGCACGTTGAAGGTCTAATTTAGAGAGAGCAGCTAGATCCTGAGGATAATTCTTATATGGGAACATGTCTCCACACTGTGTTGCTTGGTTTGCAAGTTGATCAGCTTTCTCGTTTCCCTTTATTCCACTGTGACTGGGAATCCAGGCAAACGAAACTGAGCACCCTCTATCCACGCACTTAATAAGCATTTCTCGGGCTTCTATTATAATCGGAAAATATGCATTTCTTTTGAAGGGAAATTTCATAAAGGCTTGTAACGCACTCATAGAATCTGAGAAAATGATGCTATTAGAGAGTTTCATAATAAGGATGTATTCAAGAGCCTTATAGATTCCATAGCATTCTGCAGTGAAAATTGATGTTTGAGGAGGGAATTTTATCTTTTCTACAATGTTGAACTGTCGATGGAATAGGCCTACACCAACGCAGTCATTATTTGAATGTTTTGAGGCATCGCAATATATTTGATTCCAATCTGGCCATAATTCATCAATTATGTTATTTAAACATTCATTGGCGAATGGGTCTCCTTTGGAAATATCTAAGTTAAGATGTATATCTGGTTGGACTAAAAGAGATTCATAACTAGTTTCAAATATGGGGAGTTTATGGGTGCGGTGAGTTAAAGCTTCGATCTTATTGAATTTTATTAGGCTATTTATTAAACATGGTAGGCGTTTATGAGACCAATATTTAGATGTATTGATCATTTCTGAAAGGTTTTTAAGTTTTGAAATCAGTGGGTGTTTGGCGAATTGTGTAATGCGACAGAAAAATCTATCTGCGAGAAATTGCCGTCGTAATGGAAGGGGTGGTTCAACGCATTCTACTTGTAAAGCGTTTATTGGAGAACTTTTCATGGCACCAGTTATGATTCTAAGAGCTTTCGCCTGGATGCCATCCAATCTCTTCATCCCAGCTGAGCTACATGGCTCCAACAAGAATGTCCCATAATCTAGAATACTTCTTATAAGAGCATTATAGACCAGCTTTAGAGAAAATGGATGGGCACCCCACCAAACGCCTGATAAGCACCTAAGAATATTAAGTGACCGTTCACATTTTTCTGCAATATACTCACAGTGGGGCAGTCCACTTAGTTTGGCATCTAAAATTAAACCTAAAAATTTTGTTTCTGTTTTTACAGGGATAAGACTTCCATCATATTGTAAGGTTATGGGTGGCGGTACACGTTGTCTTGTGAACAGAAGAGCACAGCTTTTGGATACAGACAGATCTAATCCATTGTTATCAAGCCATACTTTAAGATTAGTTAGAGAGGTTGAAAGTAAAAGACAGGCACTATTAACACTACTATTCACGTTGTATAATAATAAATCATCAGCATATTGTAAGATTGAGGTGTTGCTGATATATTTATCTAAATCGCTGGTGTATATATTATAGAGGATTGGGCTAAGCACTGATCCCTGAGGGACTCCTCTCCAAATGATTCTCCTTGACGATTCTAATGTTATTGAACGACCAGACATCAAATTTATTATAAAGTTAGTTAAGTTTAGCGGAACTTGGAGACATCGTAGTTTGTTTTTTAAGATTGTCAAGCAGACGTTATCGTAGGCAGATTTGATATCCAGAAACACAGCTGTAACCGATGCATTTTGGGAGAAGGCCAATCGGATGTCGGCTAACAGGATTGCTACACTGTCAAGGGTACTTTTTCCTTTACGAAATCCGTACTGTGATTCTGGAAACAAACCTTTACTTTCCATAAACCACTCTAGTCTGTTTTTTACCAGATGTTCCGCAATTTTGGTTATGACAGGTGACAAAGCTATGGGTCGATAGGAAGAAACTTCTGATGGATCTTTATTAGGCTTTAAAACGGGCAACACTAGTTGGGACTTCCATTGCGACGGAACGTCACCTGTCAAGATCACATTGTTTATAACCTCTAAATAATACTTTAGACTATTCTCTCCAAGATTCGTGAAGAAGGAATATGGGATACCATCTTCTCCTGGTGCAGAGTCCTGAATGCCAGAGAGGATGCCTTTGAGTTCGTTTAAAGTAAAAGGCGAATTTAAGAAAGATTCATCATGATTGTGTGAATTTTGAAAAGGACAAACCAATTCAAGTTCAGGAATGAATGGAGGAGCTAAATAATCCAAAAAGTCATCAGTCATACTTGATGGAATTGTTCTAAAATCGGAAATACCTAATCTAAAACGTCTGATAAGGGACCACATAACCGAGCAGGGGGTATTGGGAGAAATTGTTGTGCATACACATCTCCAGCCTGAAAATCTTTTTTCTTTTATAAGTTTTTTAGTGTCAGCCATAATTAATAATAAATTTTGGAAATTTTCATCTGTCATGTTTATATTGTACTCCACCTCAGCTTCTTTCCGTCTTTTAACAGCATCTGTGCAGTCACTATCCCACCATGGTGGGGAAGGTAATTTACCATCTGAAGCATTTTTGATAGGAAAATAAGCATTAGCTGCTTCTATTAATAATGCAGTAAATGCTGCAGAACAAAGTTCTGCCTTACATGTAACGTCAGGTAGAGTATGTAATTTTTTATCTATGTATTCATTATATTTATTCCAGTTGTCCTCTATTAACCTATACTTCATTCTGGGTGTGGGAACTGTATTTTGCACTTGTTTATTTGGGAAAGATGTAATAATTGGGTAGTGATCACTGCCACAAGAAGATTTATGTGTGTACCAAGATAATTTTGATGCTAAAGACTCTGTAACAATTGAGAGATCAACAGCACTAACATTTTCATTAGGGTGGGTTCTACGTGTAGGTACCCCTGTGTTTAAAACACAGAGATTGTGTCGGTCTAATATATCAATTAATATTTCTCCATTGGTATTAGATAAAGAGCTACCCCATAACCTATGATGGGAATTAAAGTCTCCTAATAATATATATGGTTTAGGTAGAGAGTATAATATATTATCTAGAGTTTGGAATGTTACAGAAGATGGGTGTGGGATATATATAGATACAAAAGTTATATTAGTAACAACTGCTGCTACAATATACAAGCCCTCATGTTGAGGGAGGGAAATTATTTTATAAGATAAATTATTTTTTATACATAAGGCTACTCCATCATATCCATCTATTCTATCTTCTCGGAGACAGGTGAAACCTTTAATTTTAAAAACAGAATCTGGCCGCAGCCATGTTTCTGCTAAAGTGATGATTGAGGGGTCATATTTATGAGTCAGGTACATAATTTCAGATTTTTTATTATTCACACTTCGACAGTTCCACTGCACCACCACATGTGGGTAGTGCAGTGGAACTGTCGTTGTGTGATTACAGTTAATTATCATTTGTCGGTGTAAATCCATGTTGGGCATGGATAATTTTTTTTAACATATCAATAATAGGGGCAGCGTTGTTCGGTTTTATTATATTTGATTGTGATAAAATATTTATTAAAGTGATAATAATATTAGTCAGTGAATGTTCTTCATTATCAGATGAATTAGATTTGTATGCACATCCGTTACACGGAGATGGCATATCATATTCTTTTATTAGGGCTTGATGTGCTGCATGGTCATAACCTTTCGCAAACTGATGTGGTGTACGAGGTTTTAGGGTCACAGTTTTTCTGTAAGACTTAGTTGATGAGAGTGGAGGAGGCATTGCATGTTTATTGGGAGTGGGATGAGCTGTTGATGTTATTTCTGCATATGATCTGGACACAGGAGGGTGGAGTTTGGAAGCTTCTGAATACGATACACAGCTCTCAGCCATAGATTGTTTAATACGTTTTTGTCTTTCGTGTTCAGGGCAACATTTGCTTGTGGCATAATGTGATCCAGAGCAAAGACAGCAAGAGCTATTATGCTCCTCAACATTACAGCTGTCAGCTGTATGGGCTTGGCCACACTTGTAACAATGTGGTTTGGACCTACATTGGACTTTTGTGTGACCAAAGCGGCAACAGCTGTAACATTGTATAGTCGGGTATACATAAAGCTCTACAGGTAATGCATTAAAGCATACAAAAATTCTTTTGGGTAGAACCTGTCCATCAAAAGTTATGACTACAGTTTGAGAAGGTTTCCATTGTGATTTTCCATCTATGACAGTTTTGTAGTTTAAACGTCTGACTTTTAATATCTTTCCACATCCAATAGGAACATTGATGTTATCTGTTACTTCTTCAGGAGACCAATCAGCTGGAACTCCACGAACAAGCCCCATGCGGGTGACATTAAATGTTGGTATAAACGCTTTAAAATTATTTTTGTTAAGGCTATCGTGGTTAAGGAAATCATTAGCATCATTAAAGTGTGCAAATGCGAGGGATATCCTATTTCGGCCTATGCGTTTTAGACTGCCATTAACTATGTTTTTAAAATTCTGTCTTTGGAGGAACTTTCCAAAGGCAATAGGGTGCAGTATGGTGCTATCATCAGGATTCTGCTGCTCTCTCTGAATATGAATAATGTATGGTGCTACATCATGGGACTCATACAATGTGCGACTAAAAGGCTGGGGTTGAGGACGGGTCTGATGTATGTCTGTTGTATCTTTCATGGTCAGGACTTTGTTTGCTTGGGATGCGTCACTGTTAATAAGATTTTTCTTTTCTAATGAAAACGGTGCTTTTTCTGATATTGGTTCAACAACAGAAATACATGCGCAGTCCGTTTCTTTAAGTTCTAACGCAGAGTTGCGTTTGCGTTTTCTTTTGTTACAATGCTTACACATCTTGCTTGGACGGCTACGTTTCAAGGAGCGAGAAGACATGGACCCATCCATGAAAGACCCATCTGTCTCCATGCCCGATTCGTTTGACATAACTGTTATAAAACACGCAGCAGGTGGGACTGAGCCCCCTGGGTCAGGGGGCTCCTCCATGCCAAGAAAAATCAACAAATGAAACTTACCGACTTATATATACACAATAATATATACTATATACAAATTAAACTAAAATTATTTATAATTTGGACTCTTCTGACCACTATATACACAAAATTATTAAATTTAAATATTTAAAAAATTTAAGCGCGCCCGCCAAGTTTGAACGTTTCCCGCCTTTTCACATATCTACTTATTTGAGAGAACACAAGCGCGCGCAGAATTGATTTAAAAATCGCCATTGTCTTTGGTAACATAGTAAGGCCACCAGTAAAGAGGTTATTGTATGATTATTTGCCTCTAAAACTCCTTGGGTTCTTTTTTCTATTAAAATGATGAAAAGATTACAACCTCTATAGTGTCAATATGCTGACAGCTTATTAAAACTAAACTGTAAGTAAACACCGCAATAAAGCATGTGAACATCAGTCTAGTTGTATCTTTTTGTACCTCCTCGATGTAGGGAACGCCGCACGGTTGATCACGTGACTGCATTCGGTCGACGGTACCCATCATAAAAAAAACTATTCGGTGTCAGACACTCTGTACGAACTTGATATGATAACCATAATTCATTCAAGAATCACTAATCTGTGTAAGTAATCTAAATCACAAATTTCACGTTATTTTCTTTATTAAAAATATAGTGAAATCTATTAACTGTTATTTTACTGCCCCATTATTTCCTCAAATTTGGTATAAATTTTAAGAGCCGTTGATGACGGTATGCTTGGCTTGTCTCCCGGTACTTGACATCCGGTCTAGGAGTGTAATACCCAGTGTTACCACCCTGGTGGTTTTTCCCCCAGAACAGGCGCTTTTGCAAGGCATTAAGTGGCATTTTTTCTTAATATAGCGTTCTTAATATTTTAGTGGTTTTTGGCGGTTTCTCAATACGGAATCTGGCAACATATTTTGATAGGAAAATCCCCTAATTTTCTGGAATTACATATGATGTTATTTTCGCCTTAGGTTCGCCTATGACCTGGGAATTCCTAGGCGCAGTCGTTTGTTACTGTTTTCTATTAATCTATCATTCCTTATACGGAATCTGGCAACATATTTTGATAGAAAAATCCCCTAATTTTCTGGAATTACATATGATGTTGTTTTCGCCTTAGGTTCGCCTATGACCTGGGAATTCCTAGGCGCAGTCGTTTGTTACTGTTTTCTATTAATCTATCATTCCTTATCCGGAATTTGGTTTGGTTGGAAGATAAGCCCCAGAGAGCAAGCAAATTACGAAGCGATATCATATTAGCTATTGGCCAAAATAACATCTTGATTTTTAATTTCTTACTCTACTGATAAAAAATTAACACATTAATGTGGTTCTATTTTACCCCTTAAAGATAATAGACTAAGAACCCCCCTGATAGACTAAGAACCAGTTTTAGAGAGTTAAGTTCCCATAGTCTTTATCAAACGAATTATTACTGTTCATTCTAAACTGTAATTTACCCAGAAGAGATTTCCTAATAATTACAGAACTGTTGAAACAGGTCCTAAACATTTCGTGAAGTTATAGTTTTTAATCGACTCTTTTTTGAGTTTCTTTAGTATGATACAAGTTCCAAAATTTAGCGGAATTTGGTGGTTTACTCGTGAGCAAAATTTCCGAAATCTGGCGACATTTCTCTTTTGACCTAGCTCCTTAAAAAATCTAAGGTGGCAACAGTCAACACTGGTAATACCATCGAGATAAAAAAAACATTTTTTTATTATTTATATGTCTATGGGTAATACGGGTATGTATATCATTACGTAGTATCAGTGCTGCCAACTTAGCGCGTTCAGCGCCAGATCTAGCGCTTTTTTTTGGGTAAAAGCGCGTTATTATAACGCTAGGTGCTATAATAGCGCCGAGCGCTAAATCTGGCGCTTTTTTTATATTATATTACAATGCCTTAATCACTATATTTTATAAACTAGCAACAGTGAAATGTTGATATTTTTTTGTAAATTATAAGTTAGCGATTACTCGAGTTATGTTTTGGGGAACTAGTGTGTCCGAATCATCTCATATTCTACTGTTCCCAGATCACTCAATGTTATGTAGGTTTTTAAGAGTTTAAAGATAAAATGGATTTACCTATTAGCAAAGCATATAAACAACATTATAAGAGTGGGACCAAGATATCGATACAAACACTACTAATTAAAACCTGTGATTTGTGATTAAACAAACGCGCACTGTATATATTATTGTGAACTAGAATTTTCGATCAAAATTTGTGTTCTTAAACGACATCGTGAAATAGCATATCATGTCAGCATGAATCGGATGCCGATTATGATTTAAAGCTGATTAGTTGTTAAGTATAATATCCCTAGGAGGCACCTACTCGTTTAGATTTTTATTTGACATATAATTTTATTTCATGATAAATAGTAGGTTACCTACCTACCACTTTTTTGTAGATATTTTGTGAATATTTGACTAATCAAATACATAAAATACGGTCAAGTTGATAAATCCATTCGTTATTCGTCACTGATTGGCGTCACTCAAGACGTTTTTATTTGGCGTTACAGCATTTGGTTTTGCTTTTGTTTGTAATCTGTCATTTATGTGGGTACATAAACCATGTTGATAGTGCTCTATATTCATTATTCAAGCTGAAATTATGTCGCTTACGCCTGAAGAATGCACCAGAATACTTACAATGCTGGAAACCGGCCGGAGTCAGCGCGATACAGCCAGGACTGTCGGTGTGTCGCTGTCAACAGTACAAAGAGTTCTCCGACGTTACGAAGAAACTGGTTCTAACCTACGCAGACCAGGAACGGGCAGAACCAGGTGTACCACAGCACGAGAAGACCGATACTTGGTGAACACCATGCTTCGAAATCGCTTTCTCACAGGAACTGAACTCACCAATCAGTTTCGACGCCTCGGAGGAAGTAACCCAAGTGCATGGACAGTAAGACGTCGGCTTGCTGAATCTAACTTAAAACCCCTTAGACCTGCAAACGGCCCTAAACTGGAGCGTGGGCATCGTATTTCGAGACTAAGATATGCCCAGAGCCACGTAAATTGGAGTATTGAAGATTGGTCAAAAGTTATGTTCTCCAACGAATCAAAATTTATGCTCTACAAGCACGATGGAAGACACAGAGTGTATCGAAGACCAGGGGAAAGATTCAAGCAAGCATGCATCGAAGAAAAAGTAGCCTACGGTGGTGGGTCTGTACTTGTGTGGGCCGGAATTTCTTCTGAAAGTCGCACAGAGCTGGTGATCATAGAAAACGGCTCTTTAACTAGCGTAAGATATGTGGAAGAAATCCTCAATGATCACGTTGGTCCATTTATGGTCAATTTAGGTGAGGATGCTATATTTATGCATGACAATGCCCGACCTCATACAGGTAGGATTGTGAATGACTACCTTCAAGAGATGAACATTACTCGTATGGAGTGGCCAGCGCGCAGCCCGGATATCAACCCGATCGAGCATGCTTGGGACGAGCTAGGCAGATGCGTAAAACAACGAAACCCTCCCCCAATCACGCTTCGTGAGCTCAAAATTGCTCTCACAGAGGAATGGGAGAATATTCCCCAAAATCGTATAAGGAACTTGGTGTACAGCATGCCAAACCGCGTAAACGCAGTAATGGAAGCACGAGGAGGCAATACGAAGTATTAAAATTCAAGAAAATCGTAATAAAGTTCAAAAATTTCATGTTTCCTATTTTTGTTTTAAGGAGAGATCAGCAGTTTTTTTCTTTATGTAATTTTGTGTTAATAAAATGTATGGTGACTCATATTTTTTTTACTTTCATTTAAGGAGTATTACATTGTCTATTAAATACAATTTATTGCATTAACCTATCATTTTTAGTTTCCGACATTTTTAACATTCTTTAAGTGACCCGGATTCATTGCTCTCGAGTGTATATTATTGTACCATGGCTGCGACTAAATAGCTGCGGCCGAAAAGAAAAATGTAATTAACATTACATTATAATATAAAGTCTAACGAGTCTACAGAATAATAAAAAAAAGTTTATAAGTATCGAGTTGTATTAGGTGTTTTACTTCAATAAATACATGTAAATTAACTACATACTTAAGTGTAGTTTGTAAATTTTTCTCCATCCCATTGGTAAGTTATTTATATCACATTAATCTTTTAGTAAAATTGATGTTCCTTTGTTTCAATGGATGATGGTGGCGGGGGTGGATGGCCCCCGGAAAATATATATACTTACGATCCATTAGGGAGACAAACAACTCCTCTGACAAAGGCCCCTATATTGTACATGTACAAAAAACCAATCCTACTTCATCAACACCTATCTCGATATCTTCACCTTTTCAATTTTGATTGATATATTCATAAAATGAATGGGTGATCATCATGGGTGGTGGTATCCTAAGAATTGGACGGAATAGAGTACAAATGTCATTGTCTGATGCCTATTGCCACTCCCTCTCTCAGGTTGCAGTGGCAAATCACATGATTTTTATATCTGATAAATAAATACCCATTATAGCTAAAGTGTGGATCCTTTTTAATTATGAAAATACATAAAAATAAAACAATTAGAGAATATTAAAGGCATGTCTATTAAATTTAGGATCCTCTACCAAACCTACTGAATTGATTCGTATTGTTAATTTATCGCTTAGAAGCTTAGCTAAATTACTTGGAAAACTTAACTCTCCACTTTAGGTAGCAACCATAACTAGTTTAGTACTTGCATATTGTGTGAGTATCCTCTCTGTAGCCCAATAAATCATATGATTAAACTGTAGCTAGTTTGTTGCAAAATCAATATACAAAGTCTTATAGTTGGAGTATTTAGGGTCTGTTTCAGAATGTCCTAATAAAGTTTCGGGTTGCTATGCAACACATAAAATAACTGAATGATTAAAATGACAGTTAACAAGCAGGGTGTTTCAAGCTTTAACAGATGGATAGGCTAAATCGCTAACTGTGAAACGCAAAGATAGTGTTTTGTTTAATAAATATGTTCTGGGTAGTAAAACCAGAACATACTCGAACATTCTGAAACAGGCCCTTAGTGTAATAGGTGGGTTGTTTGTAGTAGGTAGTTTGTGTGGAGGTAAAGTAAAGAATAAGTTAGTTTGTATAGTGTATATGTAATAATGTCATCATCATCATAAGCTGGAATACTTTCAATGTTGAATAAAGGTCTCCTTCATCCACTTATTTACTTAAGTAATAGTACTTATTATACATATAGGTAGTAACTTTGATATTATACTTTACTAGCTTATGCCCAACTGGAGCCTAGAATTGTACCCAGTAAGTGGTAATAGGCTTCCCCCATTTTATGTAAAACAAAAACATGAATTGAAAAAAATAGAGAAAAGAAGAAGGGGGAAAAAAGTGAATTGTATGAGATAACTATCTTCTATATATCCCTTATACTACTACTATATATACTATTACTATATATACTATATACTACTTACTATATTCCTTCTGATAATAATGGTATGTGTGACAATGTTTATATGTGAAACAAAACCATTTTGACAGTGTAAGTTGTTATATTTATTTAGCAATTTTATTCATGACATGTCATCAACATGACCAGCTGCACATATTTTCATACAAAAATGGGTATGATATTTTTTCCCATGTTTACGTTCACATCAGAGTTGCATATACCTATTTGAGGTGGACTGATGTTGAATTTCGGATATTCTGTATACAGTGTTATTGGTAAAATGCTAACGACCTCTTATTGGCTTGACTTCTGCTAGTTCTATCAAACAATTTGAGATATTTAATTTTTTTTTATTTTAAAATTTTTGTTTTAATGCTTACATATAAAGTATCATATATATAAAGTATAACCTAAGCCTATAACAGACCAAGAGCGACCGGCGCGGCAACAGTGGACCGAGCCATGCTCCCTTAGAATATAGTTTTGAATATTTACATAGAGAAAAGTAATAAAAAATATGGGATAATACATAAAAGGCACAAGAGCCTTTTCACATCCAAAATAATATATTTAAAAGCTGTAACACAGCTGAAAAGCATTGCATGCTAGATTGTTACTGTATTATGCTTATAATGCATGATTCTGTTTCCACTTAGTGTGGGGCCTCTGCTTTCTCAGGCTACATGACTTGTAAATAATGTGTTAGTATTTACTTGGGTTATAAAAGATGCGTGTTTGTGTAACTCCGCCTCATAATGTTGAATTTTGACATTGACATTTATGATGCCGGTCCTCAGCCCGGACAAAGAAGGAAGGCACAAATATTACTAATCATATTTAATTAGATAGTCTTAATAAGTAATTATGTGGTTGAAGATGTTGTTCAGGCTAACCTAGAATAACTAACTCTCGAAGACAGCTGTCTTTTTGCTCAGCACCTAACATCTGTCGCAAGGTAGGTGATGACAGATTTTCTTTTTGTTTTTTTTTAATGTTATTGTGACGGAACAAACTCGAGGCCCACCTGATGTTAAGCGGACTAACCTTTGCCTATAACAGATTCATTTCGTTACAAGTCACAAATAGCAATGCGCCCATCACCTTGAGACAGTTGTTAAGGCTCACGTGCCTTTAAATTCACTGGCTCTCAAGGACTGCTGCCGGAACACTTCTTCATACTGTGATCGTGGAATGCGTACAATTAGATACCATCTAATGTATCAAAAGGTAATATGTTAAAGTACATAACATAGTTTCATTGTTGTACTGTTATGATTGATTTTTATGTATAAGGCATAGTAATGCATCTAGGTTAGTTATTACAATAAGTAACTGGATCATATGTTTTTGGTGATATTGTTTTGTTCGCTAGATTATAACTTTCAGTAGTTCCTATTGACTTCATCAATTTAATTTCAATAGTATTTTGCTCATTCATATAAAAATGTGGCTAGTGAAAATGTAATTGCAAATGAAATTAGTATTTATACTAGGTATATGTGAACTTAAGTTTACATCTGTCACAACCGGTAGATTCAAGTGGATACGTTGGCAGGAATAGGTGTACAAGCCAATAAGGTGTATTGTAAGTATTGTAGAGAATTCTTTTTCGAGTAACGTAAAACCAATATCTTGGAGCGACGAGTGCAGAGCAGTGCACGCAACTATTCAGATCTAAGCTCTGGGTGACACTGCAACGGGAGCACGCGTGGTGCTTAGCTTCAGACACAACTTGATGCTCTTCTACAGATTTTGCAACGGCAGTTGAATAAAATGTGTGCAATTGCTTGACAATGCACAATGATATATTTATCATAACGCAGCTTGGTATAAAGTCAATCGGGAGTAGTTGAGACATAGATACTTATGAATATAATGTCCATTATTTTTCAGGAACATGAAAATCTTTCTCCATTGACGTTCAGTCAAACCGGTGTACAGTCAAGCATATTATATTCCTGTAATAAATTAATAAAACGTTTTTGTGATAATATCAATGTGCCTATGTTTCAATTTCAATACCTAAATTATTTACTTAATTTATATAGATTTTTTTAATATCTTAAACTCTTCTAGTAATATGTAACTGAACTGCTTTATTGATTTTATTTCCTTTGCCCATTAGATTAGTAGTATGACATCAACATAAAGTATCAGCCATATTTTGTTATCTTTGTATAGGCATATAATTAAAATGTTTTAATCTCATAACTTTTTTTGGATAGACTGATTTCGATGTTACAAAAACCTAAACCTCCCCAGGACTCCTATAAATATATATTTAGAAATTAGAAAAAAAATATTAGTGTCTAACACCTTCCTATTTATTAAAAATATTTTTGTTGTGTATACGAACAAAAATATTTTTAATGATTTTTGCATGGTGGTAGGGCATTTTGCGAATACCCGCCTGGCTAGCTACCACCTTCAAGTAGAAAATCTGTCGTCAAGCACCTAACGGTGTGTTCCGGCAGCTGTTTAAAATATAGGATGGTTAACATTTTATTAGTCTGATATTTTTATTACATTGTTGAAAACGTAGGTACCTAGGTAGGTATAGGATTGGTATTTAATTTTGTACAATAGATAGGTAGATTGGCTTAAAACATCTCCAAGTGTCTTTAGTGGAGCCCCCGGGGCGCGTAGCAAGCAAATTGTTATAGTTTACATATGATTGGGGCACAAAATTTTATACCCCGGGCGGTACTTGAACCCGCGTCCTCCAATTCCGCGCCGGAATTGTAAAATATGATTTTCGCATAGCACCTACGTTGGTTTTCTCTAGCGAAATTTTAGGTGAGTTTATTAAAACAACGCATTTTAAATGGATAATTAAATTATTTTTATCCAATTATGGTGCGTAAACCTACTTATAAATTGAACTAATAAAAAAAATCGCATGTAAATATAGCGCATTATAAGACCTATCTTTTCCAGTTTGAATCTTTTTTTTTTGGACTAATAATTACAAAGTTTAGTATACCTGCAATAGATCTATCGTATCCAGTTTGAATCCTTTTTGTTGGACTAATAATTACAAAGTTTAGTATACCTGCATTTACCATAGCAAAGAGAGCACTCGTGTTCCAAAATTTGCGATGGTAAACGCAAAGTATACTAAACTTTATAATCATTAGTCCAACAAAAAGGATTCAAACTGGATACGATAGATCTATTAATATACTATATCCAGATGCGAGTTTCTTTATAAATTACTGGATATATAAATAAGTTTACGCACCATCTATGGCAAAAAAGGAAACGAATTAACTATTTTTAATGAGTGTTTATGAACGTAGTTTACAGTGATATATTTTTGATATTTTTAACAATTAAAAAGACTTTACCGGTATAGTGACAATCCAAAAAAAAAAATTATTAGGTACCTATTTTGTAATCCCACATGGCATAGGCAACATAGCATCTAGATAGATAGAAAATTCTTTATTTGCATTACAAATAACATTACAAAGAAACAAAAAATAATCGTATACAAAGGTCTTATTGCTTAAAGCAAATTATTCTCTGAGAAAATAAAACTCAAAAGATTAGCCAGATTGGCAGTTAAAAAATTAAACATTACTTATACCTATAATAGTTAGTCATCTAGTCTTCTGATTGATGATCTAACACCAAGTGCCGCCGTAGTAAGTACCTAGTACATAGTGTTTCAACAAAAATCTGCCTACTTGTCACCTCAAAACAAATAAAAATAAGTAGGTATCAACCATTGACCTCAATGTACGTAACGTATTATCTCGATGGTATCAACCGCAGCGTTCATTTTTTTATCTTTCATTGAAGTCCCACTAGTTCCAGACTAACCTATTGGTGTATGAGAGTTGTCACTTGGCTTGGGTTCCTTACAGCGATGCAGGACATATATCTCGTAGCTATGAACTCCACTGCAAACCCGTTAAATAAAACTTGCCTATTAAAATTCAATCAGGTACATAATTCAATCAGATGATATTTTTCGGAACAGCGACAGCATTGTCTTTAAAACTTTTGAGCACTCATTGCTGCAGACGTATTAGCAATATGGATGACACACGCTTAGCAATCGTCAATGTATGGCGTGAGGCAAACATAATCCCGCCTCGTATATCGCGTCCAAAAGGTCGTAGGCGCTATGACATCGGCGGTGGTTACACGTTTTAGTCGAAACGCGCCGTTTATTTCATCGAACGTTATAAACGATATATATAAAGCTATATCGTATAACAATACTAGCTTTCCGGCCGCGGCTCCGCCCACGTGTATGTCGGTTATCGCGCAAAACCATTAACCTCCTTATACGCAGTTGGATAAAAACTATTCCATTTCCTTCCCCGGGTCTTCAGCTATTTCCATACCAAATTTCATCCAAATCGGTTCTGTACTTTTAAAGTTTATTCGTTGCATATAAAAATACAAATCTTTCCTCTTTATAATATAAGTGTAGATGTAGCACTTGTAAACACAAATGTCACCATAAAGAAACCACTGCAATGTATTTATTTAATTCACAGGATTTATACAGTTTTAGCACAGAAATACGATTTTTTACCATAAAAACTCAATAAAATATCTACGTAGTCGCAGCAGTGTAAATAACTGCTTTTCAGATAGTTGCCGTAGATTTTTTTTATTTTATTTAGGTGACAGGATTTGACCACTTCTCCACATTGTAAGTGATGATGTGGTCGAAGATTTTGTTCAGAGTATCTTAGAATTACTGATTCTCAAGGATAGCTTTCGAAACACGCAGGTTACTTGGCGACAGATTTTCTGCTTCAAGGTAGCTAGCCAGGTGGACATTCGCGAAATGCCCTACCACCATGCTACAACGACGCGACGACCCGACATCCGAGGACAGCACAGCACTCGGGAGTGCTGTCCTCGGATGTCGGGACCGATCGAGACGGCTTCTATCAGGCATTAAAAAAAACTTAATATATCACACATTTTTGTAACCTCTCTTATTAGTTTGAAATAGGCGCTACTAATGTTACTATTATTAATTAATATTTTTGAAAAACAACTCTTATTTGCTTTCCTTATATATGAAGTGAAAAGTAGAGTGTTTAACACGGCTGAGTCATCAAATTCTACATGGAGTGTTATAGCGCTTAGTAGATAGTCTAAATATCTCGTATTGGAATTGATTCGTTTTTCGATCCTTGTACTATACTATAACAATCTACTATTACACAGTAGGTACCTACCTGTCATAGTTTGCGCCCTGCCCACTGCCGTGCGCCCGCGCTGGCTCAAACTTCATCATATTGTGGAAGGGCATTTTCCGAATTCTCGCCTACCACCCTCAAGAAAAAATCTGTCACCAATCACCTAAAAGTGTTTTCTGGTAGCACTCATTGAGAGCACTAAGTATAGTTTTGTATATCTCAGGGTGATGGGCGCAGTGCATGTTATAATATGCATAAGTTACTGCTTTACATCAGGTGGACGTCTTGCATGTTCAGTCACAAGTCACAATTCAACAAAAGAAGGTTCTTGGCGACAGATTTTCTACTTGATGTGATGGTGGTGGCTAGGCTACCCGGGCGGGCATTCGCAAAATGCCCTACCACCAAATTGTAACGACTGCCATCCAAGACAACAACCGGGATCGACAACGACCCTCTACCTACAATACCTACAATAAATACCTACCTACCTATCTTTTAAAAACAATTGGTTACATTCCTCCGTTTATATATAATATAGCTTACAAATGTACTAGGTATACCTAGGTACAAAGACATCCAAATGTGATCTATATAGCTAGGTACAATAGCAAGAAAATAAGTTGGTACCTCTACCTACCTACATAGGTGTACCTATACTTAGTTAGAAATCGCCTCCCAACGAGTTCGACCATTTTTGTTATGTTTGTCTTCGATCGTTGGTATGAAATGAAACGCAACATAGCGCCGAGCGCTCGCCGCCCTTGAGACGCTGGGCTTGCGGCGAGCGCGTGGCGTCGTCGGAACAGAGCTTTAACCTCTTTTTGCGCAGTTGGATAAAAGTATCCTATATCCCTCCCTGGGTCTCAAACTATGTCCATACCAAATCTCTCTAGTAGTATTAAGTTTATTCGTTGCATACAAAAATACAAATCTTTCCTCGTTATAATAATATAGGGGCTCTCGGAGCTGTAAACCTCGCGAGTCTACCCTAGCATAGGTTACAATTGAAAAAAGGTGGGGGATGTCTTGATCTAATGGGAGAATGGTTCCACACCATTCTCCCATTAGATATTATGTAATGTAAATAATAAATGCTCTATGGATAAAGTCCGCGTGTCATGTCATGACTCATGACACGCGCGCCCCAGCAAAAGCTAATTGTATCATTAATAAGTAGGTAAAAAATACAATAATTTTACAAACTCATACTTTACTTGTAAACAGCTCAGAACAAAAATATATAGAAACTATTTCATTGTATTTGACCGTCTCGTTGGTAGAGTGGCGTAAATTATTGCATTGATTGCTTTCTTGAGGTTCTGTCTCCGATTTCCGTGTTAGATTTTGGATAGAAAATATTTTAAACCCTAGTTTTATATCAGTTTTTTTCTATTTTTAGATAAAGTTTAAATGGAATACCATATAACAAACAAAATAAATAATGTTATAGGATTGAATAATGAATTCACAAAAATTCTGCCAGAATTATATTTTGACTAAATTGAATTTCATGAATTAACTGCAGGTTTATTAAATATTGTTAAATTAAATGAAAGTTTATACTGGATTACTGTTAAGTGGGATTTTTTAAATTTTAATGATTTCATTTTCTCTTTTTTTTTATCTCGATAATTATACAAAAACATCGAAATTAAATTATTGATTATACGAGAGAGAGAGCCTATCACTTATAGGCAACGATGACGTGCGTTTTGGGGACATTGCCATTAAATTTAGCGCAGGCGTCCCGCGTCCATACTCTCAACACCATAATTATAGTGCATATCAATGATATCTCCGTCATTTTGAAAAATTGCCAAACACTGAATCGACTGATATATTTCATGGACTTATCAAACTTGCTCACAAAATTTCGTGAGAATCTGTTGAGAAATGCGACCTGTAGAGGAGAACAACCGGACACACGAAAGAGAATCTTCGCTTGAAAAAGTTTAAGCAGTGATGGCTCAGTGGTATTGGCTATGGACAGCCGCGCAGCAGGTCCATGGTTCAAACTTCAAATCCCGCCGCGGGCTGGAGCTTCACCGCATGGTGGAAGAGCATTTTACGAATGTCCATCTGGCTAGCGAACACTCTAACGGTGTGTTCCGGCAGCGGTCCTTGAGAGCCAGTGAAATTACCGGCACATGACGGAGACTTATCAACTACGTCTCAAGGTGACGGGCGCAGTGCAATTCGTGACTTATGACGAAATGCAGAGGTTAGTCCGCTTAACATCAGGTGGGCCTCGAGCTTGTTCCGTCACAAGAATATATAAAAATAACTAAGTTCTCGCTCGTTCAATTAATCAAATCAGTCCAGTAGTTTTTAAGTTAATTCGTTGCATACAAAAATACAAATTTTTCCTCTGTATAATATTAGTGTAGATGTAGATATAAAATTCTCGTGTCACAGTGTTTCTGTTTCTAACGAAACTCCTCCGAAACGGCTTGACCCTTAACCTTGAAATTGTATATTCAGTACCTAGGTCTGAGAATAGGACGTTAACTAGTTTTTATACCAACATTTTATTTTTATCTTTCGGACATAAGTATTACAATTATTTTAATTTATCTACGATTTAGCATTAAAAATACATTCAACCCTAAATTTTCACCCTTCTACCACCAACCCCTATTTTTAATAGCCAAATTAGTACTTTAATAATTTTCTACTTTCGGCGGTCGATAATTGATCAGTTACCACTCGATAAGTTATTTCCACCAGGCGTCTATTCGTATAATTTCTCACCCCGTAAACAGCACGGAGTAGCCCGGACTCCTATCTTTCTCACACAATAAGCTTTCTCTCACGAACTAAAATTTAGAGCCTAAACAGTTGTTTTTTCCTACAAATGTCACTATCAATACGGTCACGAATGTAGACGGATATAGAAAATAACATACCTGTTCGGTGAGAAGGACGAATAATATATGAATTAAAGAAGTAACACAATACAAAATACGGCTGTCTTTGTATTGAAAATACCTACCAATAACTAAAAAATATAGTTTAAAATTTATTACGTAAGATAATAAAACGACAGTGAATTCAAGAATTGTATCTTTGGTGATTTGGTGTTTTGTTATTTTTATATGTCATCGTCGTTCATGGTGTGTGGTAGTGAACAGAAGTGATGGAAGGGGAAGACCTAGGTAAACGTTCTGAAAAATGGCTAGGTCAGGAGTACCTATCCTAAACCGACACTCATGTATGAAAGGATTGATGAGTGTAGATGAAGCGAAAGAGATATGTAAGGATCGTAGTATATGGAAATCTTTGGTCTCAGCCTACCCCACCGGGAAAGAGGTGTGATTTTTTTATGTACCACGTATGTAACGTTCACAGCGCTTCATTCCTCTTTCACATGAGTGAAAGACACACCACATCCCCTAATTATATATTTTTTATATATTTATTAGTATACATTTATACCCAATCCTTTTAAAAAGCCATTTACATAGATTTTTTATAACCAAATTCGTAAAGAATAAGAACAACTGTTACTTCCGTGTCACGTGACGTATATCTTCGTAAGAACGTAAAAGCCCTATACATACAGCACAACACAAACCAGTTGAAAGACCCCTGCATTCTATAAAGGCGATCGGCGACAAAGGTTATTTTATACTGGTACTGCGGGGAAATAGACATAACATTGCCCACGCAGTAGCACACATGGACAAAAACCTTAACACTTTCGAAGAAATACATACACACATACAAATATTATCTTGTTGTCGTTTTCTATCATATTGAGTTTTCGTATTTATCTAGGACACTGTGATCATTAAATTTTCAGACAAAAATCAAAAGAAACTCTGTTCCGACGACACCGCGGTCGCCGCAAGCCCCGCGTCTCGAGGGCGGCGAGCGCTCGGCGCTATGTTGCGTTCAAATTCAAATTCAAATTCAAAATCATTTATTCAATTTAGGCGTCTACGACGCTCTTATGAAGGTCAATTACAAATTTTAATATTGAAATATTCTACATTGTACTGCCACGTTCAGCAAAAAAAGTTTATAGAGCCACTGCGAGAAGAACGGGCAAGAAACTCGGGGCCATTCTTTTAAACGTCTTTTTACAATGTGTTATAAACAATATTATACAATTATTACAATATTTGTTTAAATTACGTAGGAGACATGTGATGGCTTGGCAGAGGTGGAATTTTCCAAGCATTTTTGTCGTTTAAGTAATCACAAACTGTGTAGTAGGATTTCTTCATCAAAATATTTTTCACGTGCAATTTGAATTTTCCTTCTGTGAGCATTGTAATATGTTCGGGAATTTTATTATAAAACCGCACACAATTACCTAAAAAGGACCTTTTATTTGTCTTTGCTAATCTAAAACATGGTACCGTTAATTTATATTTGTTCCTAGTGTTGTAATGATGGTTGTCACTGTTTAATTTAAATTTACTCAAATTTTTCCGAACATACATAATATTTTCAAATATATACAGACTCGGTAAAGTTAATATATCAATTTCTTTAAAAAGATCCCTTAGAGATTCCCTAGGATCCATTTCATATATGGCTCGAATTGCACGCTTTTGTAAGATAAAGATTGTCTCTATCTCAGCAGCAGCTCCCCACAGCAATACACCATACGACATAATACTGTGGAAGTATGCGAAATAAACTAGCCGTGCAGTAGCTACATCTGTTAACTGTCTTATCTTACAAACTGCATATGCAGCAGAACTAAGTCTTCCGGCTAGATCATGTATATGTAGATCCCACTGTAAAGTTGAATCCATTTTGATTCCCAGAAAGACTGTCGCTTTGTCAATAGAGAGTTTATCTAGGCCAAGCTTAATGTTTGGTTCAACATAAGGAACATTTGGTAATGAAAACTTTAAACATTTGGTCTTTTTTGAATTTAACAGAAGATTATTAGCGGCGAACCATCCAGAGATCATAGATAACACATTATTTACATGAATGAGTTCACTATCTTTCCTATCTACTTTAAAAATCAGAGAGGTATCATCGGCGAATAAAACAATATTGCAGAAATCTTTGACCATGCAAGGCAGATCATTAATATACGCTAGGAACAGAAAAGGTCCCAAAATTGATCCCTGCGGTACACCTATTTTTACGAAAGACCCGGAAGAAGTATTGCCATTTATTCCAACCATCTGTAGCCTGTCAGACAGATATGACTCTATTAGATTCAAAGCTTTTCCACGAACACCATAGTGTGAAAGCTTACGAATCAGAGTGCAGTGTTCTACACAGTCGAATGCCTTGGAAAGATCACAAAATACGCCAATAGCATCATGTGAACTCTCCCAGGCATTTCATTTCATATCAACGATCGAAGTCGAATCGAAGACAAAACATAATAAAAATGGTCGAACTCGTTGTACCTAGCTATATAGATCACATTTGGATGTCTTTGTACCTAGGTATACCTAGTTTAAATGTAACCTACGATATTATATATAAACGGAGGAATGTAACCAATTGTTTTTAAAAGATAGGTAGGTATTGTAGGTATATAGGATTGTAGGTATTGTAGGTAGAGGGTCGTCGTCGATCCCGGTTGTTGTCTTGGATGGCAGTCGTTACAATTTGGTGGTAGGGCATTTTGCGAATGCCCGCCTGGGTAGCCTAGCCACCACCATCACATCAAGTAGAAAATCTGTCGCCAAGAACCTTCTTTTGTTGAATTGTGAGTATTGTGACTGAACATGCAAGACGTCCACCTGATGTAAAGCAGTAACTTCTGCATATTATAACATGCACTGCGCCCATCGCCCTGAGACATACAAAACTATACTTAGTGCTCTCAATGAGTGCTACCAGAAAACACTTTTAGGGGATTGGCGACAGATTTTTTCTTGAGGGTGGTAGGCGAGAATTCGGAAAATGCCCTTCCACAATATGATGAAGTTTGAGCCGGCGCGGCGCGGGCGCGCGGCAGTGGGCAGAGCGCAAACCATGATAGGTAGGAACCTACTGTGTATAGAATAGTAGATTGTTATAGTATAGTACAAGGATCGAAACGAATCAATTCCCATACGAGATATTTAGACTATCTACTAAGCGCTATAACAGTTTAAGTAGGATTTGATGACTCAGCCGTGTTAAACACTCTACTTTTCACTTCATATATAAGGAAACCAAAAAAGAGTTGTTTTTCAAAAATATTAATTAGTAATAGTAACATGATGTCGTATCATGGTGTGCTTTGTTGTGTTTAGCGATACTTACGACCAATATTTATTTGAAAAGTGATGTCCTGGATAGTCAGCGGCCAAGCAGCGAGGACCTTGTGACCAGGCCGTCTTGTTGCCGATGGTGGCTAGTACCTATTTGAAAGGGAATGCTTCGCTAAGGGGCACGACTGATGGAAACAAGTTTTACAATTAACAAAATATTATTTATTTGGCAAAAGTTACATTGTCTATATCTGTCCTATTACGCCGACACTGCTGCTTATTACTACGCGCGGGGAAAGTACGGGGTTTTAACGCGCACATGGGGGTTTGAGATTGATTTTAAGGTACCTTTTGTTACGAGGGACGAAGCTCCTATCCTTCATGTATGCCGATCCTCCTTTCTCAAAAATGCGTCCTCGTTTGCTCCATTAAATTGCTCGTGGATTAGTGTGACCTCATGTCAAGTCAAAGTCAAAATCATTTATTCAATTTAGGCGTCTACGACGCTCTTATGAAGGTCAATTACAAATTTTAATATTGAAATATACTACATTGTACTGCCACGTTCAGCAAACAAAAGTTATAGAGCCACTGCGAGAAGAACGGGCAAGAAACTCGGAGCCATTCTTTTAAACGTTTTTTAAAAATGTGTTAAGTACATACTATATAATAAAATTATTACAATACTTAATTTACATTACGTAGGTGTTAGGCGCTAGCTTGGCAGAGGCGAACCAGTCCAAGCATTTTTGTCGTTTAAGTAATCACAAACTGTGTAGTAAGATTTCTTTATCAAAATATTCTTCACATGCAACTTGAATTTTCTTTCTGTGAGCGTTGTAATATGTTTGGGCAATTTATTATAAAACCGCACACAATTTCCTAAGAAGGACCTTTTATTTGTCTTTGCTAATCTAAAACCTGGCACCGCTATTTTATCTTTATTCCTAGTGTTATAATCGTGAGTGTCACTGTTTGATTTAAATTTGCTCAAATTTTTACGAACATACATAATATTTTCAAATATATACAGACTTGGTAAAGTTAAAATATCAATTTCTTTAAAAATATCTCTCAGGGATGCCCTAGGATCCATTTCATATATGGCTCGAATTGCACGCTTTTGTAAGATAAAGATTGTCTCTATCTCAGCAGCAGCTCCCCACAGCAATATACCATAAGACATAATACTGTGGAAGTACGCGAAATAAACGAGCCTAGCAGTAGCTACGTCTGTTAGCTGTCTTATCTTACGAACTGCATATGCAGCAGAACTAAGTCTTCCAGATAGATCATGTATATGTGGATTCCACTGTAAAGTTGAATCCATTTTAATTCCCAGGAAGACTGTCGCATTGTCAAAAGAGAGTTTTTCTAGGCCAAGCTTAATGTTTGGTTCAACATAAGTAACATTTGGTAAAGAAAACTTTAAACATTTGGTCTTTTTTGAATTTAAGAGAAGATTATTAGCCGCGAACCACTTAGAGATCATAGATTACACATTATTTACATGAATAAGTTCACTATCCCTCGTATCTACTTTAAAAATTAGGGAGGTATCATCTGCGAATAAAACTATATCGCAGAAATTTTTAACCATGCAAGGCAGATCATTTATATATGCTAGAAACAGAAAAGGTCCTAAAATTGATCCTTGCGGTACGCCTATTCTTACCAAAGACCCGGAAGAAGTATTGCCATTTATTCTAACCTTCTGTAGCCTGTCTGACAGATATGACTTTATAAGATCCAGAGCTTTTCCACGAATACCATAATGTGAAAGTTTTCGAATCAGAGTGCGGTGCTCTACACAGTCAAATGCCTTAGAAAGGTCACAGAATACGGCAATAGCATCCTGTGAACTCTCCCAGGCTTCAAGTATATGTGACATCAATTGAGCACCTGCATCTGTTGTGGATCTGCTCTTTGTGAAACCAAACTGATTCTCATTCAATATATTATGCTCATTAAAATGGGATAGAAGTTGTTTGAGCATAATTTTTTCGAATACTTTACTCAGAACAGGTAAGATAGAAATAGGTCTGTAATTGCAAGGGTCAGATGTAGCCCCCGACTTCAAAATTGGAGTGATTTTACTTTGTTTCATTAAGTCGGGGAAGTTTCCTTTATCAATACAAAGATTGAATATTGTTTTTAAATATGGTGCAATAATGCATATTATAGACTCTGCCACTTTAACTGACATACCCCACAAGTCTTCGGTGCTCTTAACATTTAAATTTTTAAATGTCTTTATAATTTCAAATATTTTTGTGTGTCTGAAAGAAAAGTCCGGTGATTTGCAGGGGAAATTATGTATTAGCAGAGTTTCTGCTACATCGGGACATGCATCCAATGACTTAGTGACTTCTAGGGGTAAGTTAGAAAAAAATTGTCAAATATATTTGCCACTTGTATTGGATCAGATATTTGATTTTTATCAACATTTAAGACATATGTAGAATCTCTAGGTTTATTTTTTCCGGTCTCAGTATTTATAGTATTCCAAATGGTTTTTATTTTATTTTTAGACTTGCTAATTTAATTTCTAATCAAAAGAGATTTAGCACACAAGCAAACAGACTTAAACATTTTTGAATAGTTCCTAACATAATCACGAAACTGCTTGCAGGATGTCAAATTCTTCCTGCGATACAGATCATACAAATAATCTCTACTTTTTCGAATACCTGTAGTTGCCCAATCACCGAACTTCAACTTTCCATTTACTTGTTTCTTTATTTTTGGACAAACTTTTTGAAACTCAGTATTTACTAGAGAGAATAAACTATTATAAACTAGGACGATGTATCACAATGGACGGAGTGATAGCTTTGGTAGCGTGTCCATTTTATGTTAGTTTGAGTGTCTAGAAAGGCTAGAATGTGCGTGAGTAGGGAAGTGATCACTAGGGTAGAACATATCGATAAAAAGGTGCACAAATATATGTAGTACACACTGGGAAATTGTTAGTAAGAAAACAATTTACGATACATTTTGGATTTTTTTTATTCAGTTTTCGAGAACATCGTTTCATTTAAGATAAACTTCTTTAACGAAATTACATTGGATCTTATGTTTAATAATAATTCACATTAAAATATGTGACTATTATAGTTGTAGACTGCGTTACCTAGTAACTGATTATTTTTGTGTGCTATATTTTAGTTAGTAAAAAAATAAATTAACAAAAAATTTGAACCGACTTCAACACTCAAAAGTATGAAATAACTTGTTGAAGTCGGAACCATGATAGTCCAAAACTTACCTATTATCACAATACTCTGCGCATAGTACCAAACTCGACAAGTTATTTCATACTTTTGAGTGTTGAAGTCGGCTCAATATTTTTGTAAAATTTTTTTCACCCATGTTAGTGATCCTTGCTCGATTAAAATCGATTTTCATTCACTGCCAATTACTTGTATCATCAAGCAAAATCAAATACATTTTTTTAGTTATTGGAGTGCATCTCAAAAACTGCTTCATCGATTTCAATAAAGTTAAGTTGTAAAAATAAAATAAAACAGCACACAAAGATCAAGCTTTCTATTAATAAAAGAATTTTCAAAATAACATAAATAGACTCAGAGATATTTAAGAATTACTAATGAGTTAATGACCTTTAAGGAGTATTAATTTGTTATAAATGTTTCTGACACTGTTCTCTACCACTGCGTTCTTCATCATGTAATGAATTCTTAGTTTGAAATACTTTTCACAGATTGATTTAGTCAGTAAATATTTATGATTATCAAAAAAGCTAAAGCTAAACTGGTGTTTACTTAAAGTTACAAAGAAGCATAGTTATTTGATTGCATCACTTGCAGTATTACGTCACGTATCATTTTATATACATCTTTTTTATTAAGTTTACTATAGTGGTTACATATCAAACATTTTCTCAATTTTTTTTCTTCTTTTTATAAAATGTACGTCATTACTTGGGTATAGTAAACCTCCCTTATCTTTGAAAGAGGTCAATGAAGCTTTTTTCGTGCCCTGTAATGCTGTTAAGCAATCTTCGCAAAACATTTGTTTTTGTAAGCTTTTGACCACAAACCCTGATATGTAATAAATTACTTCCTGGACATATTCTGTCAGTTGGCTTGGGTCATTCATGTAACAATGATCATCATTATATGTGTACTCTTGTTGAGTCATCTCTTCTAAATCTTCTATCAATCTATGCTTTGCTAGAGAGTCATTTATATTTTCAACATATTCTGATTTTTTGGAGAAATATAGGATATGTATTTTTTCTAAAGGAATACAATTTCCTTCCGCAAATTTAAACTCGGCGTGAACTAGCAACTTTTTATACGCTATTCTAAATTGTTTTGCGGAAGGGTTGTTGTTATAGCCACCCATTGATCTAATTGCACCAAAAAAAAGCTCGCGATGATCCTGGGACAATTTTTATGTACATAAAAAGCTTAGTTTGGGGCTATCATGGTCGAGCAAATAACTGCAGAGATCTTATTGACTTTAAGCAAATGATAAGGCCTATGAATCCAATTTTTATTTGCGAGTTTACGACCAGAATACCATCAGCAAATTTTAATTTTTTTAGGTACTCAGTTCCATTTTGTATTAGTTGTAAACTTTTCGCAAGATTTCGAGGTATGATTGCTTGTTTGTATCCATACGAGTTGAGATTTCGCAAATTTAATAAATCGAATATATTATAAATAATATATTCGATTCATTAAATTTGCGAATTATAAATAAAATATTCGATTTATTAAATTTGCGAAATCACATGTTGCTTCACATATAAAATTCACTAATTTTCATTTTATTCCGTAAAAATAATAACAATAAGCCTCTTAAGCCAATCAGTGGCATCTGCCACTGATTGGCTTAAGAGTTGTGCAGCTAATTTGACTTTCAGTTTTTGTTTGACGTACTCAATGTGTCCTTGTCTTATTTTAATAGCCAAATGCAACTGTTCTTCAGTTTGGAGTTGATGTAGTAACTCAAAATACTTAAAAGATATCTTATTGCCACCATCATCATAGATTCCTTTTTTATTACCCAAAGTGTTTCGTACTAATTTTAAACAATGGCAAGGATCAAGCAGAATAGAAATCTTAAAACCATTATATTCAAACTGTGTTTTAAGATTTTCCAGTTCCAGATTGCCGCCAAGATGTTTAGCCATCGCAATATTGTTAGGAACGCCATCGAACATTAAAGAAACTATGGTGACATTACACTCACTCAATAGATCTAGACAGCGACGTACCAGTTCAGCTATTCCAGCCAGTTATTCCATTTATCAGAAAATAGCCAACTGGTATCTTAAATGATCAATTTAAGCAGGTCACCATAAACTTAAGTGCTTCAGTGCCTACCGGAACATAATCATTTTCAACATTGTTTCCTACAAAGTCAAAGTCAAAGTCAAAATCATTTATTCAATTTAGGCGTCTACGACGCTCTTATGAAGGTCAATTACAAATTTTAATATTGAAATATACTACATTGTACTGCCACGTTCAGCAAACAAAAATTATAGAGCCACTGCGAGAAGAACGGGCAAGAAACTCGGGGCCATTCTTTTAAACGTTTTTTAAAAATGTGTTAAGTACATACTATATAGTAAAATTATTACAATACTTAATTTACATTACGTAGGTGTTAGGCGCTAGCTTGGCAGAGGCGAACCAGTCCAAGCATTTTTGTCGTTTAAGTAATCACAAACTGTGTAGTAAGATTTCTTTATCAAAATATTCTTCACATGCAACTTGAATTTTCTTTCTGTGAGCGTTGTAATATGTTTGGGCAATTTATTATAAAACCGCACACAATTTCCTAAGAAGGACCTTTTATTTGTCTTTGCTAATCTAAAACCTGGCACCGCTATTTTATCTTTATTCCTAGTGTTGTAATCGTGAGTGTCACTGTTTGATTTAAATTTGCTCAAATTTTTACGAACATACATAATATTTTCAAATATATACAGACTTGGTAAAGTTAAAATATCAATTTCTTTAAAAATATCTCTCAGGGATTCCCTTGGATCCATTTCATATATGGCTCGAATTGCACGCTTTTGTAAGATAAAGATTGTCTCTATCTCAGCAGCAGCTCCCCACAGCAATATACCATAAGACATAATACTGTGGAAGTACGCGAAATAACGAGCCTAGCAGTAGCTACGTCTGTTAGCTGTCTTATCTTACGAACTGCATATGCAGCAGAACCAAGTCTTCCAGATAGATCATGTATATGTGGATTCCACTGTAAAGTTGAATCCATTTTAATTCCCAGAAAGACTGTCGCATTGTCAAAAGAGAGTTTTTCTAGGCCAAGCTTAATGTTTGGTTCAACATAAGTAACATTTGGTAAAGAAAACTTTAAACATTTGGTCTTTTTTGAATTTAAGAGAAGATTATTAGCCGCGAACCACTTAGAGATCATAGATAACACATTATTTACATGAATAAGTTCACTATCCCTCCTATCTACTTTAAAAATTAGGGAGGTATCATCTGCGAATAAAACTATATCGCAGAAATGTTTAACCATGCAAGGCAGATCATTTATATATGCTAGAAACAGAAAAGGTCCTAAAATTGATCCTTGCGGTACGCCTATTCTTACCAAAGACCCGGAAGAAGTATTGCCATTTATTCTAACCTTCTGTAGCCTGTCTGACAGATATGACTTTATAAGATCCAGAGATTTTCCACGAATACCATAATGTGAAAGTTTTCGAATAAGAGTGCGGTGCTCTACACAGTCAAATGCCTTAGAAAGGTCACAGAATACGGCAATAGCATCCTGTGAACTCTCCCAGGCTTCAAGTATATATGACATCAATTTAGCACCTGCATCTGTCGTGGATCTGCTCTTTGTGAAACCAAACTGATTCTCATTCAATATATTATGCTCATTAAAATGGGATAGAAGTTGTTTGAGCATATTTTTTTCGAATACTTTACTCAGAACAGGTACATTTACGTAGCCATGTGAATTATGGCCATCCCACTCGATACATTTTCTAATAGCCATTTCATCCATAGTTAACGCACCGATTATTAGTTGATCCTTTGATTTGGCTTTTAGTGTCTCAAAAGATTCATTAGTAAAGCCTGGGTTACAATCAACGCCTTGATACCATTTGCTTATGGTTTTTGGATGGGGTGAGCAAGTATCAAAATAAATCTGTACGCATTTATATGCGCGTGGTGACAAAAAGTGTAAGCTTAGTGCAAATTTTCTCAGTTCAGGTGAATAATTTTTTCGGAAGGGATGCTTTGGTATGTTTTTTCTGTAACATTAGAAGCAAATCTTTATTTTTGTCTCCTATACTAGACAAAACATCAACTAAAGATTCAGTATTTAGTAATTCTCTGCTCTTTAAATCATTTATTATATTCATTAACTTAGCATTTTTTTTAATAATTCTGCGTTTACTTTCTCTTAAAGTTTTTATGAGTCTAAGACGCCGCAAAGCCGTTGTCTGCGCTTTTTTTAAAGATGTCAACACTTTCAGTGCTCGCCGAGGCGTTGTAGGCAGATCTTCTTTCTCAACACCACTAGCATCTATTATTTTTCGTTTCCTTTGTGTCAGTTCCAGGTTTTCATTTTTCTGTTTTCTTTTTTTGGCTGCTGATGGTTGATAATATCTGGGATATCCTTCAAAAATTACGGGTATCTGTATTATAATATCTGTTTTAATTTTCTTGATTGATAACCCTGTCAAAAACTGGATTTTTCAAAATGTTTAGAACATAACCTGGAGTATTTAGTCAGCACCCAATTTTCACGTCTCACAGCCTTTATCTCTGATTTCCAGACATTTTGGAAACCTATAATAAATGATTTATTAAAATATAAGTAGGCAGTTTATAATATTAATAAGATATATATACTAGTATTATTTACTATATGTTTATCATTTGATGATCAACGTATCGCTTAATGTATTTTTTTATGTAGGTACTCGTTTTAGGCAAGAACATCAGATTCTTTATTCACCTTAGGTATATCGACCATATTTATCGACAAAATATTGCACAGTTGTGGCACATCACTAGCCGCGAGGCGTAAAACAATGCTATCAATATACTCAAATTAAAGCTATAAATCAATAACTATTTACCACCACTTGGCAATCATATGACAATAAAATGTATATTACATAAACGAAATTAATATTTTGCTTTATAATTGGTTATATTAGATAATACATGCCCACAACAACTTACGTGTGAAATGATAATTCTGGATCTTTTACTCCTCCTTTAGTTGTTCTTGATGGACAAAACACAGCACAACACGACATTATTTCACTATGTAAAGCGGTATTCAGTCTTTACAGCGATATTACCATTTAATTATACTTTTAGATATGATGCATCGCAATGTTGTGGCCTACAAGCCGGTCAAAAAAAGACACGAAGCGCGGGGCTGTCAATTTTACATTAGCTTTCTCGTTTACTCTATATGACAATCTGTGTAATAGAAAGAGAAGCTAGACTCTGTGTTTACACACTGAACGTCAGAGTGCCAACGTCTCATCGCTACGTCCATTGTGATACATCGTCCTAGATTATAAATGTCATTCGGGTCACTATGAGAAAAACTTGTAATGGCAAGCTTAGCTTCTATATTGGTACTGAGTATTTCTAGCCTACTGGTTGTTAACGGCCTATGTTCAATTTCATACCTTGCTGTTTCTCTGCTTCCATCAAATCTAATTGCCAGGCCCTCATGATCAGATCTAACACCCTTCATTATTGACTTTTGTTTAGTCTTACAGTTCGAGTATATATTGTCTATACAGGTAGCTGAAGTATCTGTTATTCTGGTGGGCTCACAGAATAGAAATTTCAAATTAAATGACTTAAACAATGAAATAAGATCAGTCTTATTTTTAGATTTCAATAAAATATCTACATTAAAATCACCACATACAAATATGGGTATTTTACATTTAGAAATTTTTAGTAGTATACTTTCCAGAGTGGCTAAGAATTCTGTAAAATTTTGAGCACGACCTTCATCTGTTGGTGGTCGATATACACACAACACAAGATGCCTGTCCACCTCCACACAAGCAACTTCACAGACACGTTCAACAGAACATCTGACTAAGTCACGGCGTTCTTTAAATTTTAAGTTATTTTTTACAAGAATAATACACCCTTCTCCTTCTGCAGATGATCTGTTAAACGCACTGCCTACACTAAAATTCTTAACATTAAATAACATTGTATCAGCTCTTAGCCATGTTTCAGTAAAGCATAATATATCAAAAGGATATTTATCTAAGAGCATTTCATTTTCAAGTATTTTGCCAGATGCCATGGCGGCCATTTTGTTGGACCGCGTACGTTCCTCTAAGTCCAGCGGATGAAACTGGGTGACGTCAACGACACACGTCTCCTCAACGCATATCAAATGTTCCTTTGATTCCTTTAAATGTTAAGAGGTATCCTCAAACTGCCTTGACTTGGCATTTAATTTCTGGAACGCGAAATATATACGCACGTACTGACGGTGCGAGATGTGACGAGGTCTCTCAGTGTCATCGGTGGATGAGGGGTATATATACCAGCTTGCGGGAGGCAGGGTAACACCCATTAGTTTGATCTTTCTTCTCGCTTGCTCGTATGTGCTATCTCTTTCCTTTTTCATAACCTCACTTTATTATTGAGTACTTGAACAAGACTGGAAGTACTAGTGGGTGGTGGGGTGCACTTGGGTAATGAAACACTTGTTTTGTTTCCCAGTGGGTCCAGATTGATTTAATCGAAACATCAAAATTGTTACATACACGACACGGAGAATCTCGTCACCGTGTTTCAGAAATTCGACGGAGCGACACTAGCCCCATCTGTGGTTACGCACATACAACATGCACGGTTGCGATAAGCGCCATCTGGTGACCTATTGTTGAACTTTTATGGACTGTTACAAATAATACATTTTATGTTGTACATGCATCGCCCACCAAGGGCAAAGTGGGACCTTTGTCCTTACAAATGTTTCCTTAAATTATGATACTAAAAATAATTACAGTTTAGGGTTATCAATCTTGTGTTATTGGCAAGAAACACAATTTAGACACTGGTCTTTTGAGTGTGCCAGTTTTAGTTTTTAAAGTAACCACTCTGACTATGTCATCAGTGCCTGGATGGGTAGCAATCACTCTTCCATATAGCCAACGACAGGGAGGCAAGTTATCTTCTTTCACTACAACTACATCTCCGATGCTGGGCTGAGGAGTTTGAGCTGACCACTTGTACCTATGCAAAAATTTTGTCAGGTATTCCTGTGACCACTGACGCCAAAAGTTTTGCAACATTCGTTGAGCATGTTGCCATCTCCTTAAGTTACCAACATTTCGTTCTTCGAAATTGTGGTCGGGGGGTGTTATCAGTGGCTCTCCTATGAGAAAATGACCAGGTGTTAAAACGGTATAACTATCAGACTCACTGGTAATGGTGGACATTGGTCGAGAGTTCAGACATGCTTCAACTTGAGCTAGAACTGTAGCCATCTCCTCATATGTTAAAGTGGTGTTTGCCACGATCCTTTTGAGGTGGTACTTGACCGATTTGACCCCGGCTTCCCACAAACCACCGAAATTTGGAGAGTGGGGTGGTATAACGTGCCATTCACAATCTTTTATGGCTAGGGCCTCTGCAACCTCAGTCATCATGGACCGTTGTTCAGCCATGTTGCACCTTTTGAGCTCAGCAGAAGCACCAATAAAATTTGTGCCGTTGTCGCTCCAAAGATGCGAACAATGACCACGTCTTGCCTGAAACCGCTTAAATGCTTGCAGAAAACCTTCCGATGTCAAGTCACTCACAACCTCTAAATGTATTGCGCGTGTGGCCATGCATACAAACAAACAAATATATCCCTTGTAGGATTTGTAGCCTCTCCCTTTGGTGGTGCGGATGTGTATTGGGCCCGCGTAGTCAACTCCGCTACAATTAAAAGGTCGAGTGGGGGTCACTCGAGCTGGAGGCAGTTGGCCCATCAACGGGTTCTTGGATTCAGCTGCGACCTTTACGCATGTGACGCATTTGCGATAATAAGCTTTCACCAGTTGTTTCACTCCTATTATCCAGTATTTTGTCATAATGTATGCTAACATTAGTTGTGGACCACCATGGAGCGTTTGTTTGTGAGCATCTGCAATGATCAGTGTGGTAAGATGTGACTGTTTTGGAATTAAAATTGGGTGTTTCCTGTCTACGTTCAGCTGAGCATGTTCGAGTCTTCCGCCAACTCGCCATATGTTTTTGTTAATGAATGGGTTTAGAGCTCGTAAGCTGTTGCGTTTCGGTAATTCTTGTCCTTTTTCCATTATAGCTATCTCCTCGCTGAAGTGATCTGATTGGCATTTTTGTATGCAACTCTCTAATGAGTTTCGTAGTTCTTGTGTTGTTAAAATTCCTCTGTATCTCTCTGAACCTTTTGTTTTCAGGTTGTGGCTGAATCGCTTACAATAAGCCAGCACTCTAACCATTCTGGTCAATGAAGAGAATCTTTCTATAAATGCTTCGTCAATATTAGTAGTGGCGCAATGAGTCTTTACATTTTCTTCTTCTACCTTTGAATAAATTTCCTTTGGTTTTTTATAATCAATGGATTCATTGTGCAGGAACGGTGGTCCGTTGAACCAAATTGCGTTGGTCACCAACTCAGACGGACTTTGGCCTCGCGAAGCTGCGTCTGCTGGATTGTATTTTGTAGGAACATGTGACCAGTGATGGGAATCCAGATTTGTAATGATTTCCGAAACGCGATTTGCCACGAAGACCTTCCAGCGACTCGGGTGGCTATTTAACCAAGCGAGGACGACCGTTGAATCCGTCCAAGCGTGCAGGTGAGATTTTTCAATTTTCATGACTGATGATATCTCCGTTATCAGACGCGTCAGTAGGACTGCACCACATAATTCAAGTCGTGGAATCGAAACTTGTTTTACTGGGGCTACTTTTGTTTTTGCAGATATCAACGAGATATGTATTTTTCCTTGGGAATCAACGACGCGTGCATATACCACGGCAGCGTAAGCGTCTTTTGAGGCGTCGCAAAATCCGTGCAGCTCAATGAAATCTCCCGCCTTAAGTCCAATCCAACGAGGTATGGTAACATTACTTAACAGCTTTAGTTCGGCTTTGTAAGTTTTCCATTCGGTCAATATGTTTGTTGGGACACGTTCATCCCAATCCAAGCCCAATAACCATAGCTTTTGGATAATCATCTTGGCAATGATTATGCTTGGCCCTGCCCATCCAAGTGGGTCATAGAAACGACTTATATCCGAAATGATTGTTCTTTTTGTTGCAGGTTCCTGTAGATCAACCCTGTCAACTTGGTAGCGGAACGAGTCTTCGCTGCGATTCCAGGTTAGTCCCACGATTTTCACTACTTCATCAGATTTTATTTTTAACTCTGCTTCTATATCTGTTCCGGTTGTATGAATCTTTTCCTTTTCTTTTTCACTATTTTTCATTTCTTGAAGCAGTTGCTCACTATTACTGGTCCATTTTTGAAGACTGAACCCTCCTCTAGCTAAAAGTTCGTTCATATCTCTGTACAACCTTCTTCCTTCTTCGTGATTTTGGACCCCTGTCATCAGATCATCGACGTAAAAGTGCTTTAGTGTGTTTTTAGCTGCCATTGGGTATTCTGCGCCGTGATCATGCGCTACCTGTTGAAGCGATTTTACTGCCAAATATGGAGCCGATGCAGTGCCGAAAGTGACTCGGGTAAGTCTGTAATGTTTCAGTATTTGAGTTTTTCCCTCTGTCCATAGTATTCTTTGGTAATCTGCGTCTTGCCTATCAACTTTAACTTGGCGGTACATTTTTACAACGTCAGCTGCTATGCAAATCGGTGCCTCTCTCCATTGAGTGATGATGTGTCTGAGATCTGGTTGCAAGGTAGGTCCCACTAAGAGTTGATCGTTTAAAGAGCAGTCGTTTTTTCCTTTGCAGGAGGCGTCGAAAACCACTCTTACCTTTGTGGTGTCCTTATCGTGTCTTACCACTGCGTGATGAGGTAAGTAGATTGCGTTCGCGTTATTGATTTCATCTTGAGGTACTTCCTCCATATGACCCAGCTCCAGGTACTCATTTATGACGTCACTATATTTTTGTTTTAGATGGTTGTCTTTGTTCAGCCTTTGTTCTAATGACTTTAATCTTTTTCCAGCAATTTCACGACATCCTGTTACTTCAGGATTGCCGTTTCTGAATGGAAGCCGAACGACGTATCTGCCACTTTCATCCCTCCGAGTCATCGCAGCAAAATGTTCTTCGCAGCGTTTTTCATTTTCTGTAAACATCGCTTCTCGTGGTTTTGGAGTGTCAGATTCAAGCTCCCAGAATTTTTTGAGCATTTCGTTGTCGTCATTGGTGCAACAGTGCATAACGTTAATGTTTGATGATGTTTCCGTTGTGGCGTTTGTGACACCAGACAAAATCCACCCTAAGCTGGTACCTTGTGCTGTGAGTGTACCAGGGGGTCCTTTTTTTAATCCATCTTGAATTATTTGAGAGTACACTTCGGCTCCCAATAGGATATCTATCTTATTAGGAACGTTATATTGGGGATCAGCAAGTGCTACGCTAATTTCTTTCCACTCGATGACTTCAACTCTTTTGGATGGCAGAAGAGAAGTTATGTGGTTGAGTACATACGCCTGGACAGAGATTTTGACGTTAGGATCGATGCGCGACTGAATGTCAATGGTAACTGTCGCCTTAGATACAACGTTTTTGTCACCACCCAAGCCTGTTACTTGATTGGTGGTTGGTGATTTTTTCAAACCTAAATACTGAACTGTGGATTCAGTTATGAATGACCCTTGTGACCCTTGGTCTAGGAGTGCCCGAACCGAGTAACGTTTTCCATTTTTAGCCATGGCCATAACGATGGCTGTGGCAAGCAAGATTTGCCGCTGGCTTTTTCCAGTGGCAAAACACGAGACTACATTTGAATTTTCCTGACCTTCATCCAACGATGATGACGAAGCAATAGCACTGCCTGAAGAGGTGGGATCTCGCCCACCGTCGTTTACCTCAGCTGTATTGGAACTTAAACTCGAGCCAGAACCATCAGGATGCAGCAGCGAATGATGGGTTCGTCTGCAAATTCTACACTTCCCAGGCGAGCGACAATCTTTGGCAGAATGATTGCTACCCAAGCAATTGAAACATACTTTGTTGTCGAGGACAAACTTGCGCTTAGCGTCTACAGATTCGTTTTGAAAACCTTTACATTGACTTAATCTATGACCTTCAGTACAAAATGGGCACGAAAAGGTGGTTTCGTTTGTGACGTGAAGTGATTTGACTTTGTTAGTTTGGCCTTTATATCCTGTCGTTGGTTTTGTGTCCAGAAACTCGATTGCACGAAATCTTTGAGTTATAAACTCCTTAAATAACTTATAAGTAGGTAGTTCATCAGATGACGTATTTGAATTTACACTAAATTCCCATTGTCGTCGAGTTTCGGGATCCAATTTCAACGTCAAGATGTGAATTATCAAGATATCCCAGCTATTTACATCAATACCTAAATTGCTGAGCGTGGCCAAACAGTCGTTTGTGGTATCAACTAGATCCTTTAAACCATGTGCACATTCTACTATTAAATTCTTTTGACTAAGCAATCGTTTCAATGCCTGATGGGAAATGTATTTTTTATTATTGAAACGTTCTTCTAGTAGTTGCCAACACCTGTCAAAGTTCGTTTCTTGTGTCGGTATGTGCCTAAGAAGCTGTTCTGCTTCGCTCGTGAGGTAGCTTTTTAAGTAATGTAGCCTTTGCACATTGTTTAAGGAATCATTCTGACTTATTAATGATTGGAACAAGTCTCTGAAAGTATTCCACTCTGAGTAATGGCCTGAGAAATTTGGGATATTAATTTTTGGCAATTTTACATGTAGAGAGCCTATTTGGTTGTCATTAACTGCGGAGGATTCATTTTTCTTGGATTGTTGGTTCAATTTAGACAACATTGTTTTCAATTCACATTTGTACTCCATAAATGCTTCTTCACACTTCTCGTATAGCTCAGACTTTATATAATCAGAAGCATTTACTTCTTTAGGGCTGTTGTTTCGCAATAAGTCTTTGTGACCGGACAAAAATTCAAACCAAAGTTGTTCTACTGATTCTAATCTTCCCTCCAAATATTCCTTGGTCAACCTATCTTTCGGCGATTTTTTAAAGTTTGATTTTGCCTTACATACGCGGGAATACAAATCGCTTTGAAAATAACAAAGAGATTCCATTTTTATAAAATAGATCAACCAAACCTACTCTTATAACCCCAAAGTTTTGGAAACCTTTAATGTCAGTGTAAGACTACGAAAAGTGTCACAATTCACGATTCAGTAGAAAAATGAACCAGAAAATTTTTACAGGCCTAAAAGAGAAGATAAATTTACTAAGTGTTTTTATTTTTAGCAAGTTTTGACAAATTTGGCCGTAGGTTCCCCGTACTTACGTTTATAGCGGAATTATTCTAAGTTATATGACATATTAACAGGCCTACAAACATGACTTGAAGTGAGTCGGAACCTTTTCGAAGTGAGTTTTAACTGATTTTGTCGGTAGGTTCCCCCGTACAGTTTATAGCGAAATAATTGTAAGTACAAATAAATACTTGGCTGCTTGGCGACGGCAACCCCACTGGCTGCTTGGCGACGGCAACCCCACTTGGCTGCTTGGCGACGGCAACCCCACTTGGCTGCTTGGCGACGGCAACCCCACTTGGCTGCTTGGCGACGGCAACCCCACTGGCTGCTGGGCGACGGCAACCCCACTGGCTGCTTGGCGACGGCAACCCCACTTGGCTGCTGGGCGACGGCAACCCCACTTGGCTGCTTGGCGACGGCAACCCCACTTGGCTGCTTGGCGACGGCAACCCCACTTGGCTGCTTGGCGACGGCAACCTCACTGGCGCTGGGCGACGGCAACCCCACTGGCTGCTTGGCGACGGCAACCTCACTGGCTGCTGGGCGACGGCAACCCCACTTGGCTGCTGGGCGACGGCAACCCCACTTGGCTGCTTGGCGACGGCAACCCCACTTGGCTGCTTGGCGACGGCAACCCCACTTGGCTGCTTGGCGACGGCAACCCCACTTGGCTGCTTGGCGACGGCAACCCCACTTGGCTGCTTGGCGACGGCAACCCCACTTGGCTGCTTGGCGACGGCAACCCCACTGGCTGCTTGGCGACGGCAACCTCACTGGCTGCTTAGCGACGGCAACCTCACTGGCTGCTTGACGACGGCGAACCCGCTGGCTGCTTGGCAACGGCGTTCCCGCTGGCTGCTTGGCGACGGCAACTTCCCTAGCTGCTTGGCGACCGGTTTCGAAGGACCATGAACAAGACTGGAAGTACTAGTGGGTGGTGGGGTGCACTTGGGTAATGAAACACTTGTTTTGTTTCCCAGTGGGTCCAGATTGATTTAATCGAAACATCAAAATTGTTACATACACGACACGGAGAATCTCGTCACCGTGTTTCAGAAATTCGACGGAGCGACACTAGCCCCATCTGTGGTTACGCACATACAACATGCACGGTTGCGATAAGCGCCATCTGGTGACCTATTGTTGAACTTTTATGGACTGTTACAAATAATACATTTTATGTTGTACAGTACTATTTCTAATATTTAATTCTAAAGCCTAATCTGAGTATACAATTTCAAAGAGGAAAATGCCAATGCTAATCTATCAAATTTTCATATACATAGCCCTTGTAATTATGACAATAACCATCACGTGTTCGCCCCAGCTTTTTAATGCCGATTACTTTTAAAGAGGATTATTCCTAAATTAATTTATATTGTTACCTGACCAGGAACAGGTGTTAAATAGGATTTCATGATGAGCCTGGGCGGTATAAAGGGAATATCTTGGAAACCAGAGATTGTTTCCAATTTCATTGGCAAAACTTCTTATTGTTCTTAAATGGTTAATAATCTGTTAGACACGAAATAATTTTATATTAGGGATAATCACAGGTCATTTAGAGATCGCCTCGTTATTTTTTCCAGCTTCCAGAATGCCTGGAAAAGCAGGACTTTATTACTAAACATAATTTTTGATTCTAGTATTTACTTTTTCAGAGCAACATATTTTCGACGACAATTTATCTCATTTCTATCAGGCGTTTGTGGGCTTTCAGACCTTTATTCACATTCAAAACGTTAGAATATCTTTGCCGTGACATTCTCTCAATATTTCTAACTAATTAAAACATGCCAGGCTTGATGTTTCATACGTAGATTCAGTGAATAAAACATTTAGGAGCCTTCCATTTATTTATATTTCATACATCCCTTAGATTTACATAGATTTGAGGTACTATTTAAATATTATAATGCTTTGCCTGCCTGTTTATTTAGGCGCTGGCTTTACGGCTATACGATGTTCTTACTACCGATTACATATTTCTTATTGGAAATATAATGCAATAGGATAATAACACTACAATGAGTATAAAATACAATATAGGTGCCTATTTCAAACTAATAAGAGAGGTTACAAAAATTTGTGATATATTAAGTTTTTTTTTAATGCCTGATAGAAGCCGTCCCGATCGGTCCCGACATCCGAGGACAGCACTCGGGAGTGCTGTCGCATGGTGGTAGGGCATTTCGCGAATGTCCGCCTGGCTAGCTGCCACCTTGAAACAGAAAATCTGTCGCCAACCACCTGTGTGTTTCGAAAGCTATCCTTGAGAATCAGTAATTCTAAGTTACTCTGAACAACATCTTCGACCACATCATCACTTACCATCACAAGAAGTGGTCAAAGCCTGTCACCTAAATAAAATAAAAAACTAGCTGAAAAGCAGGTATTTACACTGCTGCGACTACGTAGGTATTTTTTGAGTTTTTATGGTAAAAATTCGTATTTCTGTGCTAAAACTGTATAAAATATAAATCCTGTGAATTAAATAAATACATTGCAGTGGTTGTTTTATGGTGACATTTGTGTTTATAAGTGCTATTTACACTTATATTATAAAGAGGAGAGATTTGTATGTTTGTATGCAACGAATAAACTTTAAAAGCACTGGACCGATTTGGATGAAATTATGGAAATAGCTCAAGACCCGGGGAAGGACGTGGGATAGTTTTTATCCAACTGCGTATAAGGAGGTTAATGGTTTTGCGCGATAACAGACATACACGCGGGCGGAGCCGCGGCCGAAAAGCTAGTATTGTTATACGATATATGTTTATATCGTTTATAACGTTCGATGAAATAAACGGCACGTTTCGAATAAAACGTGTAACCGCCGCCGATTTCATGGCGCCTACGACCTTTTGGACGCGATATACGAGGCGGGATTATGTTGGCCTCATGCCATATATTGACGATTGCTAAGCGTGTATCATCCATATTGCTAATACGTCTGCAGCAATGAGAGCTCAAAAGTTTTAAAGACAATGCTGTCGCTGTTCCGAAAAATATCATCTGATTGAATTATGTACCTGATTGAATTTTAATAGGCAAGTTTTATTTAACGGGTTTGCAGTGGAGTTCATAGCTACACGATATATGTCCTGCATCGCTGTAAGGAACCCAAGCCAAGTGACAACTCTCATACACCAATAGGTGAGTCTGGAACTAGTGGACTTCAATTAAAGATAAAAAAATGAACGCTGCATAGGTGGATACCATCGAGATAATACGTTACGTACATTGAGGTCAATGGTTGATACCTACTTATTTCTATTTGTTTTGAGGTGACAAGTAGGCAGATTTTTGTTGAAACACTATGTACTAGGTACTTACTACGGCGGCACTTGGTGTTAGATCATCAATCAGAAGACTAGATGACTAACTATTATAGGTATAAGTAATGTTTAATTTTTTAACTGCCAATCTGGCTAATCTTTTGAGTTTTATTTTCTCAGAGAATAATTTGCTTTAAGCAATAATACCTTTGTATACGATTATTTTTTGTTTCTTTGTAATTATTTTTAAGTAATGCAAATAAATAATTTTCTATCTATCTAGATGCTATGCTGCCTATGCCATGTGGGGTTACAAAATAGGTACCTAATAATTTTTTTTTTTGGATTGTCACTATACCGGTAAAGTCTTTTTAATTGTTAAAAATATCAAAACTATATCACTGTAAACTACGTTCATAAACACTCATTAAAAATAGTTAATTCGTTTCCTTTTTTGCCATAAATGGTGCGTAAACTTATTTATAAATCCAGTAAATTATAAAGAAACTCGCATCTGGATATGGTATATTAATAGATCTATCGTATCCAGTTTGAATCCTTTTTGTTGGACTAATGATTATAAAGTTTAGTATACTTTGCGTTTACCATCGCAAATTTTGGAACACGAGTGCTCTCTTTGCTATGGTAAATGCAAGTATACTAAACTTTATATATTATACTTATATATAATTATATTTATTATACTAAACTTAAAATATACTAAACTTTGTAATTATTAGTCAAAAAAAAAGATTCAAACTGGAAACGATAGGTCTAATAATACGCTATATTTACATGTGACTTTTTTTAATTAGTTCAATTTATAAGTAGGTTTACGCACCATAATTGGATAAAAAATAATGTAATTATCCATTTACAATGCGTTGTTTTAATAAACTCACCTAAAATTTCGCTAGAGAAAACCAACGTAGGTATCAACGTAGGTGCTATGCTATGCGAAAATCATATTTTACAAATCCGGCGCGGATATGGAGGACGCGGGTTCGATTACCGCCCGAGGTATACAATTTTGTGCCCCAATAATATGTAAAATATAACAATTTGCTTGCTATGCGCCCCGGGGGCCCCACTAAAGCCACTTGGAGATGTTTTAAGCCAATCAACCTACCTATTGTACAAAATTAAATACCAATCCTATACCTACCTAAAGTCTGTTTTTTCTTACCTGTCTTAAAATGTAAACAAACATACCTCAGTTACAAAATCACAAGTTTTCGTCATTGAAACCGATGCGGAAAACTGATCTATAAAATGATAACTAAAGGAAAAAGCACAATATACATTTTATTTTACGGAAAAATACTTTTTTACAACATCACTCAAAATAAAACACTATTACATACTACTCAAAATAAGTTCTTTTTCTTATGTCAAATTATATAAAAACAGCCAGTATCAAAAGAGGTAGAAAATCAGCCAGTACTAAAAGAGGTCGGTCGGCAACATGGCCCCGAGTGGTGTGGAACACCAATTATTGAAGTAGGTGAACCAATTTGCGGACCGGCCGACGCAGCACACCCCCTTTAGTCTCAACACTAACTACACGACAGATATTGTCTTTTCCTAAAAACATCTCTTTGACTCGTCCCATAGGCCAGCAGTTACGTGGTAGGTTTCCGTCAGCTATCAATACTAAATCTCCGATTTTCAATGCTTGATGCGGTGTTACTGTCTTTCGAGGGATCAACTGTGGTAAATATTCTTTAATCCAACGCTGCCAAAAATGGTCCGCTAGTCGTTGAGATTTCCTCCAATCCACACGTCGTAATAAATCAGCATCACTGAATTCTCTTAAGGTCTGATCATTGCTCGACGTTCCAATGATGAAATTAAAAGGTGTGAGTGCTCTCTCACTGTCTGCGTCAACTGGAACATGGGTAAGAGGTCTTGAGTTCACAATCGCTTCGACTTCCAATAGTAGTGTGTTTAGTATTTCCACACGTGGAGACCGATCCTTGAGCGTTATTTTTAGTGCTGTTTTGACACTGCGTATTAAGCGTTCCCAGCAACCCCCCATAAAAGGTGATAAGGGTGGGATAAATTTCCAGGCAATACCTTTGCTTACAGAAAAATCATACATGTCGGGTAATATATTTGATGCACCCACGAAAGCTGTTCCATTGTCCGAATAGATACATGTAGGACAACCGCGTCGGGCTATAAATCGACGAAGAGCCATCAAAGCAGAATCTGAAGACAGTGACTCAACGATTTCGATGTGAATAGCTCTTATGGTTAAACAAGTAAAAAGAGCAATCCAATTTTTCATTTTTCGTCGTCCCACTGTGACATTTAGTGGGCCAAAATAATCAACACCCGTGAAAGTAAATGGGCGAGTATGATGAGCCATTCTAGCTTCTGGTAAGTTTCCAATGGGTGGTGGTAGTGGCTTTGCTTTTAAATTACGACAAAGTTGACATCGCTTCGCTACACTTCTCACAGAAGGTCTCAAACCAACGACGAAGAAACGCTGACGAAGTTCGTTCACTACGAGTTCGTTGTTTCCGTGGGCGAATTTCACGTGATATGAATGGATCAATAAACGGACCATTGGATGTTTCCCATCAAGCAAGATTGGTTTTGAGTCTATTTCAGTTGAAGCTTCAGTGCGGCCTGATAATCGTAGAAGTTTATCGGTTCCTAGCATTAAAGATACATTTTTAAGTCTACTTTCTTTACCAACGGGGCGTGCAGCGTCAATTAATTTGTATTCATTACTAAAGGAATCTAATTGTATGCGCAAAAATGCATGGCGTTCCGCTGATGAAATGAAAGTAACATCCAACATTGCTAGTCTACGATGTGAAAATTTAGAATTTGAATGTGAATGGCGAAATATCATAGCACATTGATGGGCACGTGCAGTAGCACGAATAAAACGCAACCAGTTACTGAATCGTGAATAATCTGCTATAATGGGTGAAGGCAATTCAGATGATTGTATCACTGTGAATCCTACATGATCTCTGTTAGGTTTAACTTCTTCAAGAAATGGTTTGATAACAGCAGTTGGTTCACAGGGCCATTCTGTAGGAGGTTGAAGCAAGAATGATGGTCCGGTAAACCACCGCGATGAAAATGTAAATTCATCGTTGAATCTGGTGGCATCATCCGCAACATTCAAAGATGAAGGTACATACCTCCAGTCAGACACATTAGTAATCTCTGAAATTTCACACACTCTGTGTGCAACAAAAGATTTAAAAGTGCTTGGATCGGATCGTAACCATTTGAGGACTGTTTGAGAGTCTGACCAGAGAAAAACCCTATCTGGTTTGCGTTTGTGAGAGTCAGTTATAAAATTTGCTAACCTAGCAGCGATTAATGCTGCCTGTAGCTCTAATCTTGGTACAGTGATCGGCTTTAAAGGAGCAACACGGGCTTTGCCACTAATTAAAGCGAGTTGCACATATCCATTTTGAAATGTAAAGCGCCAATAGGCTACACAAGCAAATGATTTTTCACTTGCGTCTGCAAAAATATGTAATTGATTCGAAATTATGGGTTCATTTACTTGAACGTAACAACGTGGAACTGAACCATGTAAAATCTTTGATAAATTTCTATACCATTCAGTCCATTTATCAACAAAAGGTTTTGGTAATACTTCATCCCAATTTATAGCTAACTTCCAAGTTTTTTGAAATAACACGCGGCCTTTTATTATTATGGGAGTGAGGAGACCTAGAGGATCATAAACTTTCATCAAGTTTGAAAGGACAAAGCGTTTAGTTACTTTTTCTGGAATATTCTCTAAATGTATACTAGGAAATGACAAAGTGTCACTAGAAACATTCCAAGCTACTCCTAAAACGCGTATCCGAGATTGCAAGATTGGACCTACATTTACTTGTGTCACTCCAGTAGAACAAAGTTTGGGAGGCAACTTAGATAAAGCTTGGGCAGAATTAGAAATCCAAGACGTCATCTCAAATCCAGCTGCAGCATGAACAGTAACGATATCTGCTGCTAGCTGTGCGGCATCTAATTCATTATCACAACTACCTAAGTAATCATCCATATACGTGTCACGAATGATAGCAGTTGCAGCTTTAGGATGAGATCGATGATGTTCAGTGGCGTTTTTATTTTTGAGATATAGAGCTGTAAATGGACTGCATACAGCACCAAACATCATTGACGACATTCTATATTCCTGTATAGGTTGTGTGGGGTCTTCGCGCCAAAGAAAGCGCTGAGCGTCTCGATCACATGGTCTAATTTTAATCTGCGGGAACATTTCCCGAATATCAGCAGAAAGAGCTACTCGCCCTTCTCTGAACCGCATTAATATGGCTAGTAGTGATTGGAGAAGGTCTGGACCAGGCAACAATAAAGAATTTAAGCTTACTCCTTCACATCTAGCTGCAGCATCATGCACAATACGAAGCTTTTCTTTTTGTGGGTGTATGACCCCAAAGTGTGGAAGATACCACAAAATTCCAGGCGACGGAGAAGTTTCTGTGCATAACTCTGCATAACCCTTATCGAGCATGGCTTGAATATTTTGGTGGTATTGTTTGGCATAATCTGGATTTTTAACCATTTTGTTTTCAAGAGTTTTAAAACGTGACAAAGCAAGTTGACGACTATCAGGAATGTGTGTGATATTATCACGCCACAATAACCCTGTTTCGAATCGACCTGATGGTAATCGCCGAGTGGTCTCTTCTAACAATTTTATAGCTCTTTGGTCATTTCCGGAACGGCAGTCTTTAACCTGGATACCTAATGAGTCTAACCTGTAATACTCCTTAATTCGGGCGTCTAAAATATGGCTATCCTCGAGACTATCTTCATCGTGCTCAACAATCACATGATTTACAAAATCGACGGGCTTCGATATGTTTGATGGAAAACCGTATAAGACCCAACCTAAAGGAGTTAAAGAGGCAGCGGGTTGCGATGGGGTTCCACGGCGAATGGTTTTAGAGAAAGTAAGATGCCAATTGTCAATCCCCAGTAAGAGCATAGGTTTTGCGTCGTCATAACATAAGACGTCAACTAAATCATTCAAATAGTCATAGTTTTTAATTTGTTCTGAAGAAATAGACTGCTTTGCAATAGTCAAATTTGGAATAGATCGTACTTCAATATTATGCACATCCTTGCTATGGTGCCCTTTTACCTGTATATTAACGAAACTGACCTCAACATTTTTACTGAGACCACCTATACAGTCAATTCGAAGAGACTTCTGAGGCCCTGATGCGCCTATAAAGTCAGCAACTGATTGGTCAATAAAAGAGGCAGAAGACCCATCATCAAGCATTGCGAATGTATCTATACTGTTTCGAGGACCACTGATGGTGACCGGTATTACCTTTAATAATGTTTTTTGGTGCTTTGTTTGATTAGGAGAAGCACTATGAGAAACAATAGTCGGTATTTCTTCATCTAAACCTTGTCCCTGGGTCTCACACAGTTCGTCGTTGTGTACATCTACATGTGCTGCATTTTCAACAATAGATCTATGTAATAAGGTATTATGACGACGGCTATATTTGCAACCAGTCACTTCGCAATGTTTTTTACAATTAACGTACTTATGTGAACCTTTATTTAAACATCTATAGCAAACCTTATTTTCCGTTACCCATAGCCAGCGATCATCAATAGACAATAAAGCAAACTTTTCGCATTTGTCAACATGGTGAGTTCCAACCTTACAATATTTACAATTTGAACTCTTTACAAGTGTCGAAGAGGTTGCGTGTTGAGTAGCATAGACTCTAGCTGGTTGTTTAGTGACAGTAGGTTTGACATTTTGTTGGTTGCTATGGTTACTAACAACAGGTTTTACTTGCGAAACATTCATATCGTGAAATAGTCCAAATTTAATTTGACGATTTGACTGAGCATCCAAAAAATCTGCCATAAGTTCTAATTTATGTTTACCGGAGTTGGAATGTACACATGCAAAGTCTGCCCACCTATACCGTAAAAGAGGAGTTAACTTACCCAAGACGGCGTTGGCGAGTTCAGGAGAGGCTAGATATTCCGGTTGACGTAGCTCTCGAATCACCTCGACGCTATTTCGTAGTCGACAGGCGAAAATATTGAGATCTCGTGCAGGTTCATGGATTGGTAACCTGGGAAGAGACTTTATGGAAGACAGTTGGTGAAAGATGATAAATTCTGGTTGTCCAAATCTATTCTCCAGAGAGAGCATTACTTGCGCTGGATCCACAGCAGACATCAACAGTGCAGAGACAGTCTCATGGGCGATGCCATGCAAGGCAGCGCTCAGCCTAGCAAGGTTTTCTTCCGGGGTAAAAGTAGCCTCTGACCGCACATAAGCTTTCTTAAAAGAAAGCCAGTCAGAGACACGACCATCATAAGAAGGAAGATTAGTACCAACCTGCTTTCGCCCATTTCCCAAATCCGCGATGACTTTTGCTAAGTGAATTAAAGTTTCTTGTGTATCTACATTTTTAGTTTTATTTGTGTTGTAACAATTACAATTAGGTGTAAAATTATCTTGTTGTGTGCCTAACCGAAATGAGTGTGCAGTGTTTCCCTGTACAGGTTGAGGGCAACAATCGCCACCCTGCGTCGACTTTGCACGTACAAAGGCAGCATCAGCGCAGAACATAGGGGTGGCAGTATGTTGTAAGGCTGGTCCCGTAGCTGCGCCATCAGGTACCAGATCCAGACCTTGTTCGGGATTTACAGTACTGCAAGGAAATGTTCGATTAATGTCATGAGTAGCACAGTCAAGTAACCACCTCTGAGTAGAATTGCTTTTCATTGAAGCAGCAGACTCCATGGCAGCAAGTTCTGCTTGTAGCTCTAATTCGGAAGCCTTCTGCTCTTGCTCTGCAAGTTTCCGTTCTTGCTCTGCAAGTTTCCGTTCTTGCTCTGCAAGTTTCCGTTCTTGCTCTGCAAGTTTTCGAGCGTGTCGGGCAATAGCGGCAAGTTTTTGCGCTTTTAGAGACGCACGTGATGATGTCGAGTGAGTTGTAGCGGCTATTAAAGGCGTTGGAACCGGATCGGGTACTAAAGGGATCGAAGTGCTTTCTTGTAAGAGAGCCTCGTCGTATTGTAGTAGAGCAGGTGCATCACCTGACGACGAAACTGGCACTTCACCACTTACCTCCTCCTGCCTCGCTGTTTGCTTTTTCGTCACTGATCGTGTTATCGGCATTTTTGTTTTTATAATAAGCGTATGTTCTTACTCGTACACTTCTGACACCATGAAACCGATGCGGAAAACTGATCTATAAAATGATAACTAAAGGAAAAAGCACAATATACATTTTATTTTACGGAAAAATACTTTTTTACAACATCACTCAAAATAAAACACTATTACATACTACTCAAAATAAGTTCTTTTTCTTATGTCAAATTATATAAAAACAGCCAGTATCAAAAGAGGTAGAAAATCAGCCAGTACTAAAAGAGGTCGGTCGGCAACAGTCATAATCACCTATATTTGGCCATTCACAACTGACTAGGACTAACAAAAGAAACATCACGCTTCGATAAACATACAAATATCATTGAAATGTATAGTTTTTTCCAAAATATAAATCAATTATCGTAATGATCACAAAATATGTATACAGTAATGACAGTGATTTGACATAAAGTACTCTATCTTGTCTATGAATTTTAGTGATGGGAAGATGGGTATCAAAATAATGAATAGGTGAAGTGAACAACTGAACATATTTCGTTCATCTCGTTATACTAACTGGTTGAATAGATTAAAACAAGTAGATATGTATAATTTAGTTTATTTTTTAGGGTTCAGTACTAGAAAGTGAAACCCTATTATAAAAGGTGCGTTCGTTTTGGCTCGGTTGCGTTTGTAGCAGTTTCAAAAGTGGCATTTGTATCTTAGCGTTCGGAAAGAAGCTTCTGCTATTTTTGATCACCAACGACTGTATGCTATCCGAACGTCTTATACTTATTTTCATATTTTGACAACCGCTGAAACCCAAAATAACATCTCTAAAAAGTATCCAGAAAGTGCACTTTACCTGAGACTTATTCACATCTGTCCAGTACGAAGCAAGATTTTAAATTTGAAATTTCCTACAGTCCAGTAAGTAAGTATGTAATTTAAGTTTTTTTTTTTTTTAATGCTTGATAGGTTAGCCTTTGACCACTATCTCACCTGATGGTAAGTGATGATGTGGTCGAAGATGTTGTTCAGGCTAACCTAGAATTACTGGCTCTCAGGGACAGCTGCCGGAACACACCGCTAGGTGCTTGGCGACAGATTTTCCACTTGAGGGTGGTAGCTAGCCAGGCGGGCATTCGCAAAATGCCCTACCACCATGCTATAACGACTGCCATCCTAAGACAACAACCGGGACCGACGGCTTAACGTGCCCTCCGAAGCACGGAAGCGCTCAGTAGTATTGTCACCAGCGGTCACCCATCCAACTCATGACCGCGGCGGACGTTGCTTAACTTTGCTGATCGGTTCAGAATGGCTAAGCAAACTTCGCTACGAGCGCTTCAAAAGTAAGTATGTAATTCACTTACTGGACGTCATCCTCTTTAGATCAGCTTAGGAAAAAAATACATAGTACCAGAAACAGATTAGAGTTTAGCCATTATAACATGGTTTTAGGAGGGTGGCTCCGAATATATATCTATCTCTCTTTTTGGTATGTCATTTTATGAGATAGATATAGTTTGAGAGCCTTAAACAGCCATTTTATATGTCTGTCACGAGACTGTGACACTTAACGCGACGCAGAAAAAGTAAGTACGTTGTACTTAGTAATGTTGTAGAAGTGTAGTGTGGGGTTTTATGTTTGTATTTAGTAATTTAAGTTAATAAATCATGTTGGATATTATAATCGATCCCAATATCTATCAGTATCCTAATATGAATGTAACCTTCAATATTAATTAAACGAATTTGTTGTTAAACTTTCTTTCATTTTTAAGAAAAGCATTATACAAGCTTCAACCATTAAGAAAGCCATTCTGGCTTCGTACGGCGTCGCCGTCGTCTGAAAGCCTAACGCTCCTCCTCACTTCGCTCGTCGTCGCGTCAATATCGAATAAAACTATATAAACAAGTCTATGACTAAAATATAAATCGAACATCTAATATAACAGCTATATAAACAATTCTATTACAAAGATCGATCATTTCCAAGAAACGATATTAAAAAGAAAATGTGAAATATGAATATAGAGCGAACGAAACTATTTATTTTACTTTTTAATCATATCACTCAGTTTAATAGTATTGTACGGCTCGTCGTTCATTCGATGGGTCCCCATCACTAATCTTGTCTTTGGATGACCAACCGCCATGTTTGTTTACATAATAAGACAGGTAAGAAAAAACAGAGTTTAGGTACCTACGTTTTCAACAATCTAATAAAAATATCAGACTAATAAAATATTAACCATCCTATATATTTTTTTTATTATAAAAACTAACGTGGTTTTCACTCATTTTAGTAAATAATACGGGATAACTCACGTGAATCAGTCAGATAGCTCCGACTATAGTTTCAACCACATTCGGTGGTCTTTTTCAAGGAGAGCTCGGGACGCCCGCGTTGACGTCTCGCTTAGCACTGCGGGCGGCAGCTCGTAGTCCGCGTGACGTCATCGGTTGGTGCGAGGGGTGGGTTGCAGTTAGTCGTGTCGTCGACTGATGCGAATCCTCTTCGTCGCTGATGGTGAAATCCCGGCTGGCATGGGGAACGTCCCAGCAAAAAGAACTCACCACATCTCCACTAGACCCGTCCTTATCATCCAAAACAGTTCCATGAAGACACGGCTTCCAAGTAGGTGACAAGAACCATCCTCCGTCTCTATTGAAGGTTGGACGTCTACTAATTTCAATAGATTCTCGGATCTTGCGAGGCACGAAGAACTTTTCTCTCGACAAGACCCGAGTTTTGTCAAAGCGGATGTAGTGTCCTGAACCAGATAACAGAGAATGTTCTGTCACGGCTGAGCTGTTGATGTCCTGATTCTTCATGGAGCGTATGTGTTCCGTAAGTCTAGTGGAAACGTTCCGGCATGTTTCGCCAACGTAGCATTTACCACAGTCGCAGGGAATTAAGTAGACACCGGGGACTCCCAATGGGTCCCTATCTTTGGGAGAGCGAAGCAGCTGTCTGAGTTGCCTTAGAGGGCGGAATATTGTCTTGATGCTGTACCTTCGGCGTAACAAGTTTCCAATTTTATCCGTGATTCCCTTTATATATGGAAGGTATGCTGTCGCTCTTTCCACTGATGCTGGGCGTGCCTTGGTCGACGCGTTCGCAATACGCCAACTGTGCCTCCACTTGTAACCATTGCTTTGCAGAACACCTATAATATGGTTTAACTCAGTATCCAGGTATTCAGGATCGCATATTCTTAATGCTCTGTTTATAAGCGTCCGTGGTACTGAGGCTAGGTGCGCTGGGTGGTGGTGAGAATCCGCTCTGAGATACCTGTTTGTGTGTGTTGGCTTGCGATATATGGAGTGCGATAAATGTCCGACTGAGTCGCGTTTTACCAACACATCCAGAAAAGGTAGGGCTCCTTCTTTTTCCCGTTCCACCGTAAAAGCAATTTTTGGGTGAACGCTGTTCAGGTGTTCTAACAGTGAATCCACCTCGTTTCTTTGGTCTCCGCTAGCTCCTGTAGTCGCTAGTATATTTATGGAGTGTTTTGAAGTCATGGCAATGATGAACACAACATATAAGCCAAGACACTGGTGGCGCTATGTTGACGACGTGTTTGCCATTTCTCCGCTAGCGGAGACCCAATTGGGTCTCAGCTAGCTCCTGTAGTCGCTAGTATATTTATGGAGTGTTTTGAAGTCATGGCAATGATGAACACAACATATAAGCCAAGACACTGGTGGCGCTATGTTGACGACGTGTTTGCCATTGTGCAAAGAAACGAGGTGGATTCACTGTTAGAACACCTGAACAGCGTTCACCCAAAAATTGCTTTTACGGTGGAACGGGAAAAAGAAGGAGCCCTACCTTTTCTGGATGTGTTGGTAAAACGCGACTCAGTCGGACATTTATCGCACTCCATATATCGCAAGCCAACACACACAAACAGGTATCTCAGAGCGGATTCTCACCACCACCCAGCGCACCTAGCCTCAGTACCACGGACGCTTATAAACAGAGCATTAAGAATATGCGATCCTGAATACCTGGATACTGAGTTAAACCATATTATAGGTGTTCTGCAAAGCAATGGTTACAAGTGGAGGCACAGTTGGCGTATTGCGAACGCGTCGACCAAGGCACGCCCAGCATCAGTGGAAAGAGCGACAGCATTCCTTCCATATATAAAGGGAATCACGGATAAAATTGGAAACTTGTTACGCCGAAGGTACAGCATCAAGACAATATTCCGCCCTCTAAGGCAACTCAGACAGCTGCCTCGCTCTCCCAAAGATAGGGACCCATTGGGAGTCCCCGGTGTCTACTTAATTCCCTGCGACTGTGGTAAATGTTACGTTGGCGAAACATGCCGGAACGTTTCCACTAGACTTACGGAACACATACGCTCCATGAAGAATCAGGACATCAACAGCTCAGCCGTGACAGAACATTCTCTGTTATCTGGTTCAGGACACTACATCCGCTTTGACAAAACTCGGGTCTTGTCGAGAGAAAAGTTCTTCGTGCCTCGCAAGATCCGAGAATCTATTGAAATTAGTAGACGTCCAACCTTCAATAGAGACGGAGGATGGTTCTTGTCACCTACTTGGAAGCCGTGTCTTCATGGAACTGTTTTGGATGATAAGGACGGGTCTAGTGGAGATGTGGTGAGTTCTTTTTGCTGGGACGTTCCCCATGCCAGCCGGGATTTCACCATCAGCGACGAAGAGGATTCGCATCAGTCGACGACACGACCAACTGCAACCCACCCCTCGCACCAACCGATGACGTCACGCGGACTACGAGCTGCCGCCCGCAGTGCTAAGCGAGACGTCAACGCGGGCGTCCCGAGCTCTCCTTGAAAAAGACCACCGAATGTGGTTGAAACTATAGTCGGAGCTATCTGACTGATTCACGTGAGTTATCCCGTATTATTTACTAAAACCATCCTATATTTTAAACAATTTTTACGACTTCACCATTCAAAGGTGTAAAATAACTTGTTGAAGTCGGTACCATGATAGTTCAAAAGTACATATTATCACATTATTGTGCGCATGGTACCGACTTCGACAAGTTATTTCAAACTTTTGGGTGTTGTTTATAGTCATTGACAGTGAATGACAACCGATCCTGTAAGTAACAAGAGTCACTAAATAGGGTGCAAAATTGTATAATTAACAAAAAATGGAACCGAATCCAACACCCAAAAGCATGGCCGTAGCCAGGGGGGGGCATTGTGGGACAATGCCCTACCTTGAAATCCCAATGCCCTACCTACTTTAAAAATACCAAGAACCAAAATAAATTATTAGAATTAAATTCATTGTTCACAGTTTGAGATAAAAAATATTGTATCGATAGGTATCTAAACTTTCCGAAGATACCACAGTTTCTGACATTCATTTCATATTATAATAATCCTTTGTTCTGTGTACAAGTAGATGGAATTTGAAGCGCCATCGCATGAAGCAATGATTCTATTTAATTATAATATCTGTGATGCAGAGGGAACTCCCCATAACCATAGATTTTAAAAAACATAGAGCTTGATTATGATTGTTTATAGCGACCATAGGATATAGCACGTTTGTGATTACTTAAACGACAAAAATGCTTGGACTGGTTCGCCTCTGCCAAGCTAGCGCCTGTCACCTACGTAATGTAAATAAATATTGTAATAATTTTACTATATAGTATGTAACCCATTGTTAAAAAACTTTGAAAAGAATGGCTCCTATTTTCTTGGCCGTTCTTCTCGCAGTGGCTCTATAATTTTTGTTTGCTGAACGTGGCAGTACAATGTAGTATATTTCGATATTAAAATTTTAAATTGACCTTTATAAGAGCGTCGTAGACGCCTAAATTGAATAAATAATTTTGACTTTGACATGGCGAATCGTAGAATTCGGCTGTTTTAAATATTTTATTATTATGTTAATTATTGTCATAAGTTTGCAGAAACAATATGATCTAAACGGCATTTTTGGTCGTTTCTAATTACTAGTTGTCACCCAACCCAACAATTAATTATTACCTCACTCTCACTCAGATGTGGATCTCTACATCCACATCTGGAAGTTCAACCATCTTGTTCACTTGTTCTTTATCATTGAGGATTGAATACTTCTTAGATTCATGCTCATGTTCTGTCACAGAAATTATTTATCTACAGATAGCTACTTAATTCACATCACTGACCTGAGGTCAGTGATATACATGGAGCCCGTGCTACGAGGGCAGATCGAATAAGATATTTTTTTTACTTCCGCCCTACCTCTAACTAATGCTGCCCTACCTCAAATTCGACTCTAGCTACAGCCCTGCCCAAAAGTGTGAAATAACTTGTTGAAGTCGGTATGTATCGACTTCCTACTTACTTACTTTTGAAGCAGTGATGGCTCAGTGGCATTGGCTATGGACTGCCGCGCAGCAGGTCCATGGTTCGAATCCCGCCGCGGGCTTGAGCTTCACCGCATGGTGGAAGGGCATTTTGCGAATGGCCGCCTAGCTAGCGACCACTCTCAAGTTTAAAATCTGTCGCCAAGCACCTGAAGGTGTGTTCCGGCAGCGATGGAGCCGTCCTAGCCTTGTCAGCCTTCTCCTTTCCAAGCATTAGGTCCTTGTGAAGCTTACTGAGAGGCTCTGCCACCACATCCAGGTCCATGACTAAACGAGCCATATCATAACCTGCTTAATCAGCGTGGCGAGCCCATCGTTTGTTCTTTCTGATTGACCTCAACAAGGTCTAGGGCTCGGTCAGTCCGACGCATGGTGTCCTCAAGAGACCTGTGCTGGAAAAGAGCCTACTTACCAATGAATTGAATCTACTTATATTTCTGTTTTTTTTTATAGCAGATAGGCTAGCCTTTAACCACTATCTCACCTGATGGTAAGTGGTGATGTGGTCGAAGATGTTGTTCAGGCTAACCTACAATTACTGGCTGACAAGGACAGCTGCCGGAACACACCGTTAGGTGCTTGACGACAGATTCTCTACTTGAAGGTGGTAGCTAGCCAGGCGGGCATTCGCAAAATGCCCTACCACCATGCAAAAATCATTAAAAATATTTTTGTTCGTATACACAACAAAAATATTTTTAATAAATAGGAAGGTGTTAGACACTAATATTTTTTTCTAATTTCTAAATATATATTTATCGGAGTCCTGGGGAGGTTTAGGTTTTTGTTTTATCGAAATCAGTCTATCCAAAAAGAGTTATGAGATTAAAACATTTTAATTATATGCCTATACAATGATAACGGAATATGGTTGATACTTTATGTTGATGTCATACTACTAATGGGCAAAGGAAATAAAATCAATAAAGCAGTTCAGTTACATATTACTAAAAGAGTTTAATATATATAAATAAATCTATATAAATTAAGTAAATAATTTAGGTATTGAAATTGAAACATAGGCACATTGATATTATCACAAAAACGTTATAATACTTCTTTAGCATTATTATTATATGCACTGTTTTTGTATTATGCTATATTCTATGAAAAACTAGAATCTTTTAAGGATCTTTCTATAAATTGTAATAATAAAATATATTTATTATGTGAGGCAAGCATAAAATCTCATTATTTTATTATTAAACTAAAATAAATATAAACTATTTGTATGTAGTTAGCAATTGTAAAGATATTTTTTTTTTGTTTGGTTTGATTAATAATTGATTTTCATTCATTAATAGTGTTTCATCTATGCACAGTGTTTTCTTCAGTTTTTTCAGATGGAATAAAGAGTTGTTATGTTGTGTTTAAAGTATGTGTATGTCTCCAGCTTACTCAATTGAAATTTCTTAATTCTGAATATGCCAATATTTAGAGCCGATTTAGTGCAATTATGAATACCAACTCAAAATTTAGGTGCCAAATAAACTTCGATGCTACACGTGATTATTAGTGTGTTAGCTGGCGTTATGGTCTCCAGCTGACACATGCTGTATATACGAAACGGCTGAAGATGTGATTATATACTATAGCCAGAGATTTAGCGCATAATTTGTGCCAGTGGCACAAAAAAATTGAAACGCCCTACTTGAAAACTGTAGTAGTAATGACCCGATTACAACGTGTAAGCTGGAGACCACGTGTCTACAGCTGCTCATCTGTATCTTCTGAACGAATGGGCCTACGACTTTGTTTAATATGTCAAAATTTAGCGCCAAATTTGTGCCATCGGCACTAAAATTTTCAAGTCTGTGGCTATTAAGGTTTTGGAGCTACAAGCTCAAATAAACGTGTAAGCTGGAGACACATGTCCCCAGCTAGCACATGCTGCACAGCTCAAACGGGAAAGGCTAGACTACTGTTTAATAGCTAAAAATGTTGGGTAGAATTTGTGCCATCGGCACCAAAATTTTCAAAACAATGGGCCTCATAGTTTTTGCGTAATAACCAAAAACATTTCTTCCCGCCTAAATATTTAAATATTTCGTTGAAAACGTTACTGAACGCGGCGTTGCTGTCCCGTTCGCTGTAACTGCAATCTGTTTTGAACCTTATTTCTATAGCGTTAGAACTTACTTTTTGCTTTCACGTTAAGGATATGTGGAAGAAGTTACAAAGAAACAGTAAATGTATAGACTAGGAGAAGGTGTTGTGTAGTATGACAACCATATAATGCCAATATTTACAAGATATGTAGGTAGGTATTTTTTCTCTAAGAATGTTGACCTATTTACTAGATCTTTATTACATCCTCTTTGTTTGAATGTTGGTAGGTATTTTTTCTCTCAGAATGTTGACCTATTTACTAGATCTTTATTACATCCTCTTTGTTTGAATGTTGGTAGGTATTTTTTCTCTCAGAATGTTGACCTATTTACTAGATCTTTATTACATCCTCTTTGTTTGACCAAGATATTGCATTCTAATCTAATCCTACACTCTACATCTATCAGTGATAACTGGTTACGAATATACTGTAATTTTATAATTGGAAAAAAAAAGATAATTGTTCGTAATTCTGTTATGGAAAACCAACTAAAATTAAGTGATATATAAAAGTTCTTCGTTTGTTTGCAAAAGTCCAAATTGGTATAGCATTTACAAATCATGATCTAGAAAGACAGTAGTTCTGCAATCGCAAAAAAAATAACAGGCCACGTTTGAAATGATTGTATATTTATCACGCACACAACAGTATGCGAAGCTACTATTGTTTTTAGAAGCGGAGTGCATCACTGATGGTAAAGACGTGATACCAGTAATTAAAAGCTTTTTCATAAAAGTAGGTGAAATTTATGTTTTGATTTTGGGGTACCAATGAATTATCTTAAATTGATTTAAACATCTTCTTTACATAGTAGCTTGTGCAATTCTTTTATACCTGATAGGTTAGCCTTTTACCACTATCTCATCTGATCGTAAGTGACGATTTGATCGAAGATGTTGTTCAGGCTTACTCAAAATTACTGGCTCTCAAAGACAGCTGACGGAACACACCATTAGGTGCTTGGCGACAGATTTTCTACTTGAGGGTGTACGCACATTTTTTTTCGCGAGAAACGCACGCGGCGTGCCAATGTATACCGTTTTCAAAACAGCGGCTGTTTTGTGTGTGATTGTGTTCGGTGCGGTCATCGTTATTTTGGGCGTCGCGTCGGACGTTCATTGGGAGTAAGGGAGCAACGGTTTCCTGTCTGCGGGCCTCTACGTTACCATCGGGCTCAAGGGACGATTGATGAAATTAAAATTCCTTAATCTACGACTATTTAACTTCAGTTAACGTAGGTTAGGGTGTTTTGCATTAAGCCCCCTTCGACGGAGCGACTAGCGAACCGTTAAGGGGTAAGTTATATATATCGGCTTGTGTCTTCTTGTGAAATTCTAGGAAACCAGTCGAATACGCCACGACTTCTTGGTAAAGTGTGGGACTACGGGACATTGAAAAAGGGCCCCCCGCCCATACAGTAAGCCCTCGTAGCGAAGTTTGCTTAGCCATTCTGAATCGATCAGCAAAGTAAGCAACGTCCGCCGCGGTCATGAGTTGGATGGGTGACCGCTGGTGACAATACTTCTGTGCGCTTCCGTGCTTCGGAGAGCACGTTAAGCCGTCGGTCCCGGTTGTTGTCTTAGGATGGCAGTCGTTACAGCATGATGGTAGGGTACTTTGCGAGTGCCCGCCTGGCTAGCTACCACCCTCAAGTTGAAAATCTGTCGCCAAGCACCTAACGGTGTTTCGGCAGCTGTCCATGAGAGCCAGTAATTCTAGGTTAGCCTGTACAACATCTTCGACCACATCATCACTTACCATCAGGTGAGATAGTAGTCAAAAGCTAACCTATCAGGCATAAAAAAAAACAGTTAAATTGCTAAGAAAAGTCTCGAAATATATACTTTTTGGATTATATTTTCATTTATTTTTAGTTGCTAATGCTTACGTATGCAATTTTTAATCCAAAGAATAGGGAAACCCATTAAATTTTGGTTCCATCCAGATGTTCACCATAACTGATGCCACCGGACTGACCAAGGCAACGCCATGCACTACTTCCAAGTAGTGTTTGTTACGATAGACGAAATAATTTACAGCCAAACGGTGTCGTAGTAGAACGTTGGAGTTCTCTGGAAGGTGGTTACTAGCTAACTTTACGTTTATAACCTCAAGACACTATTTTACCGGAACATTAGTAAAAATAAACTCACCATAATCTGGTCTGGTTCAAGAGTAAGTTTTTCGATAATTTAGATGATATGGCGAGAATCTTTTACATAAGACGGGGTTTTACGTACGAGCGTTAAGTCCTGTTAAATACTTATAACTATGTGTTCAAGTCGCGAAATTCTAAAGGTTACTTGTTCCATTCGATGTTTTCTTATCCTTCATCAGATCTCAGAATTTCATGTCCAGAATAAAGTGAATGAGCCCAATCAAATACACCTAAACACAGTGTACTTGCTATATGCATGCACAGGTCCCTACGATCTAGTTCTTTTCCGTCATTAGACCTCAGGAGTTTAATTAGGTACAGAATATGCTCACCGAGTCTAATCAAATAAGCTTAAACACGGAGTAAACATATTCAATAACAGATGCCGTTAAAGTGTTAAAGCCGGACAAAATCTTAAAAAACCCGGACATTTGGGTGAAAGTGAGATTTTTTCTCGGACACCCATGAAAACTAAGTTCATATATTTTTTCATTTATACAGCTTTTTTAAAATAAATATGATTACATCAAGCACTTTCGCGTACTGTGCGATTTTATGGTGGCCGAGGTGGTTTAGGCATCCGACGCGATATCGGAGGACGCGGGTTCGATTCCCGCCTTGGGCATAACATTTTGTTTACACAAGACATTATTTATGTCTCCAATAATCTGTTAAAAAGAATAAATTAAAATTTTTGTTTTAATATATAATCTTCACTTTGAAAACTATCGCGAGTTTTTTCCATATTAACTTATTTTTTTAGCCATTTTCAAATAAGTTAATAAATAATCAATAAATTAATACCTAGTCAGAAAGTATAAACTACATAGGTAGTATCAATTTTTTTTATTAATACCTAGTCAGAAAGTATAAACTACATAGGTAGTATCAAAACCGTAATACTTCTTTATTTAAATAAAAATTGGGAATTTGGAAAAGTAAAAGCAACTCATGCCCTTAAATTTATACTTTATTTCGATCAGATAAACCATGTGCTTTTTCTCCTTCGTCCATTGCCGTGAGACTAGCGAACATAATAAACTCACAATGTAACTTGAGTTGCCAGCTAATATCAAGATAATCTTGTTTGTAATGTATGTAAAGTTTTCCGCCAGATTTCACTAGACGTTTTTAGCGTATGGTAATGAGAAAAAAGCGCTAAAGACCTTGAGAGAAATATTCTAGACCTAGCACCAAATGCGCCAAAACGGTAACAAAGTGAGTGAATGACCGGAGTCGGCGGCAGCCCTGAATGGTGGGGGCCGATGCGGACGTTCTGTTGTTGTAGAATTTGCAATTATGATACATATATATAATACAATCTAGTAGGATACCGATTGCGGCATGAAGAGTGCTGCCGGGCTAAGAATTCAGTCAGTCATTGAATCTCATTTCGAGTTTCAAGGTGGATCCACGGTGCAATGTTGATCGAAAGCAATATGGTAAGTTCAGTTCTCTTATATTTACTAATCAAGACCAGGGCACAGATTACCTACTAATATATATAACACCTCCTTTCAAAGAGAAAAAATACATACAAATTTAATCGCTACCACTCTCAGATCAGTAAACGCAAATACGTGTCTAATGCACTAGACTTAGTGTTACTTTCGCTATGTACAGCCCGCGATGATAGCAGCATTCACCATTGACCATCATAAGACTGATGCGCTTTCTTAGGGCTGACTTACCGAATCAAAAATAAAAGATTCATAAAGCAGCCGCAAGCAAGAGACGCGCGGCGTGCAGCGAATTTATGTATCGCTATATCATATAATTTTATAGAACATATAATAATACGTTAAGCATATATTTCTTCTAGTAAAACATTGGTCAACATAGGTGTCATGTTTTCTGTTGCCGCTTGATAGTAAGTGTCTGTCACGTCGCTATTGACAAATGTTTTATTATATGTTTATTTAATATTGTAATCTATAATCTGTTGACTGAATAACTTATTTTATAATTTATGTAATTTATTTTTAGGACCATGTAAATTTGTTTTTTTTTTGATTAATTATTGTAAATGGTATGTCCATAATAATTAATAATAAATAAATAAATAAATAGTTACAACTTTCCGCTTTGATTTCTGGTCTGTGTGTATGGAATGTGTGGTTTCTAATGTGGGTGTGGAACACACTTTTTCTCGTTTGGTAGAAAAACACGAAAAGCGGGTTAACAGGACAACAAAATACCGAATGTGTAAACGAAATAAGAATCGCATTAACAGAAGAAGAGAATACCGATTTATCCAGTAAAACAGGAAACGAGTTAAGAGGAGGACATAATAATGATTAACCAAGCTTAACAGGAGAGTAAAAACTCCGTCTTACCGCCGGAAATAAGATACATGAAATTAAATTATATAAACATAATACTGACCAAAATCCTAGCACTAGTAATGACTGCAAAATATATCTGGAAATTAGTTCAAAGAAGCAATGAAAGAAGACAGTTTGAAGAAACGTTTCAAATTGGCAATTAAAAAAAGATAAAAGCTTTCATAAAAGATACATACAATATCATGACATGCAAACACAAATGCACTGTTAAAATAATTGATGACATTTAATACGTTCCTTTGGGAATATTGGACGACCTTCAGGATATGAATATATAAGAAATTATCAGTCCAGTCGAAGAAAATGTATATATACAACTTTTTTTTTATTGCTTATTGGTATGCCTTTGACCACAATCTCACCTGATGGTAAGTGATGATCTGGTCGAAGGTGTTAACAGGCTTAACCTAGAATTACTGGCTCTCAAGGACAGCTGCCGGAACACACCGTTAGGTGCTTGGCGACAGATTTTATACTTGAGGGTGGTCTCTAGCCCGGCGGGCATTCGCAAAATGCCGTACCATCATGCGGTGAAGCTCAAGCCCGCGGTGGGATTCGAATCATAGACCTGCTGCGCGGCAGTCCATATCTTTTTCTACTACGCTACGCGCAACGGCTGCCTGGTGAAACACCGTAATGCTTATTTTCACAGAATATGTTGACGACACAGAATTGTTGAATATGTTGTTAGTATGGCAGATTGCCATACTAACACATTTACACACATTCTGTGAAAATTTTATCCGGTTACCTATTACCGTTCCAAAGATACAGACCTATAAATGTCAGCCATCCATGCTGCTTTGTAATAGGTTCCTGTTTTCTAGTACGGAACCCTAAAATCTGTTATTTAGCTACTAAAATATATAGGTATTTACACTTATTAAGTAGGTATCTATAAACTAATATTTAACATTTTATTTTTTCACATTAACGAAATACACTACGACCTTCCCTACCTAAATTTAAAAACAGACTGCAAAAACATCGCGCTTTATCAAATAATACAAACAACAGCAAGCTAGTGAGATAGGTACATACCTGCTATACATACGAGTAGGTACGCATGCATGTAGCGACTAGCGAGTTAGCGACCCGACGAAACTCGAGTGTGTTCGGGTACTATGGTACCGAATGTTTCCGAAACCGATGGGAGCTTTTTATACTTATACAGCCGAATGAAATAGGCGCTAACTAGCTACAAACGTGGACTTCCGCGTAATATATCCTTATTCAATACGTCGGATTTTCAAAACTCTAAATAGTTTCATTTCAGAACGAAAACTGAAAAACCGCTATAGCAACGATGGGAAGATAGTTATCGAAACCAGTAACGTTTTAAAACGACCACTCGTAAATAGTGACGGCTTCAATACCTTTGATAATGCATGCCGGAAAGCATGCATAGTATAAAATATTTGTCAGATTATATTTAAACCTTCATGCTCCTAGCCTATGTATCAACGGCGTTTATTTTGTATGAAAGCGATAATAGGTTCCAACCCTATAGAAATAAGGTTCAAGACAGATTGTAGCTACAGTTATCGGAACGGCAACGCCGCGTTCAGTAACGTTTTCAACGAAATATTTAAATATTTAGGCGGGAAGAAATGTTTTTGCTTATTACGCAAAAACTATGAAGCCCATTGTTTTGAAAATTTTGGTGCCGATGGCACAAATTCTACCCAACATATTTAGCTATTAAACAGTAGTCTAGCCTTTCCCGTTTGAGCTGTGCAGCATGTGCTAGCTGGGGACATGTGTCTCCAGCTTACACGTTTATTTGAGCTTGTAGCTCCAAAACCTTAATAGCCACAGACTTGAAAATTTTAGTGCCGATGGCACAAATTTGGCGCTAAATTTTGACATATTAAACAAAGTCGTAGGCCCATTCGTTCAGAAGATACAGATGAGCAGCTGTAGACACGTGGTCTCCAGCTTACACGTTGTAATCGGGTCATTACTACTACAGTTTTCAAGTAGGGCGTTTCAATTTTTTTGTGCCACTGGCACAAATTATGCGCTAAATCTCTGGCTATAGTATATAATCACATCTTCAGCCGTTTCGTATATACAGCATGTGTCAGCTGGAGACCATAACGCCAGCTAACACACTAATAATCACGTGTAGCATCGAAGTTTATTTGGCACCTAAATTTTGAGTTGGTATTCATAATTGCACTAAATCGGCTCTAAATATTGGCATATTCAGAATTAAGAAATTTCAATTGAGTAAGCTGGAGACATACACATTTTAAAGTTTTATATTTTTACTCTAGTGACAAGCAACAAATGGTAGACACCGTGTTTAGTAAAACACAATAACCAGTGGATGTTTCGCCTATCACCATATGCCTATACTATAATGTAAAGCATGGGCTGCAAGCAAACTTATTTGAGTGTAAATATCAATGAAACACGCTTTTAATACACTAATATGTAATCTTTACTAATATTATAAAGAGGAAAGAATAATTTATATTGAAATAATTGATTAATTGTATTCTTGTATGTAACAACTAAACTTAAAAACTACTGGACCTATTAGAAAAAATCTTTCATCAATAGAATCCTAAACTATCCCTGTCGAACATAGTCTATAGAATATTTTCAGCAACTAAGGGTTATGCGAACCTCGGAAATGTAATCCAACATGTGAAAAAAAAATGTATATCACTTACGCTGTAGAAGTTGTTGACAATAGAACAAAGCAATGTATCACTATTTTATAGAGGACATCAATATATACAAAAAAAGGTTTGTCACATAGGAAAACTACTAGACAAAAATCTTTTGACTCTCAACGTTAACAAAACTAAATACCTAACATTCTCAAAAACAATGCCCTCGGACCCCTAGCATAGACAATAATTGCAACTTAATCGACTGTGTTACTAAAACAGAATACTTGGAATAACACTAGACCAAAACCTATCCTATACAGACCACATTCATGATGAGGTCGCGTGAGAAAGCTCATCTTTATTTGAAGAAGCTAAGAGATTGTGCGCCTTTAGAGATCCTGTGACAAGTCTTGCTCGCTTAATGCCAGGCAATCCTACAATACTGTGTTTCTGTATGGGGGTGTGCAGGGATAAGTAATTTTATCATAGTAGAAAGAGCCCAGATAGCTCTCATTAAAGTAACACTTAGAAAACCCATCAGAAACCCAGGCCCGAGACACAGGCTTCGTTTCAACAAGCGATCTCAATGTCAACTTGTGTCCAGACAATTATGTAGCACCATATGTGGACCATGAAATTGTGAACCTTTTTGCAAATAAATAGCATTGTACCTACGAGCCTGGTGTTCAGTCTCCAGGACTATACTAGCTTGTATAGGACAGGCATTCCGTTGGCAGGAGCGCGTTCCGAACCTCGGTTAGAGCGCACTCGGAGTGCACTCGGCTCTAACGTCGTTCACAACCGTCCGCGTCGGGTAGAGCGCAACTTTTTAACTAACAAAAAGTCGTTAAAATGTTGAATCTTTAACTGACATGACCTTGACATTTCTTGATGAGAGAATTATTGGCACTCAAATTTATATTTTGCAGGTAACGGTAGATATTGCTTCTCAAACATCATAAAAAGTCAATAAATTTTGCAAAATTCCCCGCCAAAAACGATATTTGAGGTTGTACTACAACCGGTCGTTCCGAACCTTCGAGTAAGTTGAAGCAACCAAACAACGCACTCCCACTGTACGGCAGGTGTTTCCTTAGTCCGGCAGCACCTCACCTGCAGCAAGGCAGCTGCCCTTACTGTCGGTGCCTGCTGCGGGGGGCAGACCCTACGGCCTCTCGCCGGGTCCACCTCCGGGCACAGCTCCCGAGTGCAGAGTACTACGCGGCCTGACCACCCCCGGATCATCGCGGCGGGTCTCGTCTCCGACGTCTGCTACTGACCACCTCCTCGTCTAGCGGATCTCGCCCTACATAACTCCATACACAAGGAAGCCTACCACAAGATAAACCTCTGCTCTAACCCACGCCACGACCTTGTCTCATTATACACCTATCTGTTTGTTTACCTGTGCGTTTTCGTATGTCTATTGAGGTGACCTCTTTGTGCACATTTATAGTCACACATACTGCATTCATACGGTTTCTCTCCAGTGTGCGTTTTCATATGTTCATTGAGGTTACTTTTTTTAGCACATTTATAGTCACACATACTACATTCATACGGTTTCTCTCCAGTGTGCGTTTTCATATGTTCATTGAGGTTACTTTTTTTAGCACATTTATAGTCACACATACTGCATTCATACGGTTTCTCTCCAGTGTGCGTTTTCATGTGTATATTTAGTTTACCCCTTTGAGCACATTTATAGTCACACATACTGCATTCGTGTGGTTTCTCTCCAGTGTGCGATATTAAATGTATATTTAGGTCACCCCTTCGAGCACATTTATAGTCACACGTACTACATTCATACGGTTTCTCTCCAGTGTGCGTTTTCATATGTTCATTGAGGTGACCTTTTCTGGCACATTTATAGTCACACATACTACATCCATACGATTTCTTTCCAGTGTGCGTTTTCATATGAATATTAAGGCAACCCCTTCGAGCAGATTTATAGTCACACATACTGCATTCGTGCGTTTTCTCTCCAGTGTGCGTTTTTATATGTGTATTAAGTGTATACCTTCGAGCACATTTATAGTCACACATACTGCATTCATACGGTTTCTCTCCAGTGTGCGATTTCATATGATCATTGAGGTTACTTCTATAAGCACATTTATAGTCACACATACTGCATTCATACGGTTTCTCTCCAGTGTGCGTTTTCATATGTTCATTGAGGTTACTTTTTTTAGCACATTTATAGTCACACATACTACATTCATACGGTTTCTCTCCAGTGTGCGTTTTCATATGATTATTGAGTTGATCTTTACGAGCACATGTATAGTCACAAATACTGCATTTATACGGTTTCTCTCCAGTGTGCGTTTTCATGTGTATTTTTAGTTTACCCCTTTGAGCACATTTATAGTCACACATACTGCATTCGTGCGGTTTCTCCCTAGTGTACGATTTCATATGTATATTTAGGTCACCCCTTCGAGCACATTTATAGTCACACATACTGCATTCATACGGTTTCTCTCCAGTGTGCGTTTTCATATGTTCATTGAGGTAACCTTTTCTGGCACATTTATAGTCACACATACTACATTCATACGGTATCTCTCCAGTGTGCGTTTTCATATGATTATTGAGGTGATCTTTTCGAGCACATGTATAGTCACAAATACTGCATTCATACGGTTTCTCTCCAGTGTGCGTTTTGATATGAATATTGAGTCTACCCCTTTGAGCACATTTATAGTCACACATACTGCATTCATACGGTTTCTCTCCAGTGTGAGTTTTCATATGTTCATTGACCTTACCTTTTTTAGCACATTTATAGTCACACATACTACATTCATACGGTTTCTCTCCAGTGTGCGTTTTCATATGATTATTGAGGAGATCTATTCGAGCACATTTATAGTCACACAAACTACATTCACATGATTTCTCTTCAGTTTTCACTTTAATATGTAAATCCATTTTGATCTCAAGTCTGGTTAACTTTGCAACAGAACTTAGTAATATTGTGTACAAATTTCCGGCAAATGTAAATATATAAAAAATGCACCATATCACAACTAAGATTGCAATCAAATGGACATTACCGGAATCACTAATTCAACTGGAACAGCTATGCCAGCGACTGAAAGACATTCCGATTCATGGTGGTGATTCGGCTAAGATAGTTGTCGTGGGAAATCCACTACATGCCCGCACTTAGAATATGATTTCTATTGTTTTTGTGTCCAAATGATGATATGCATATCTCTCACAAATCAAAATGGCACTTTGTGATTGTCAAAAGGCACTTTGTTGTTCTCAGGTACAAATTAGTTACTTAATATTTATTGTCCACTGCCTTCTGCTTCTCTTGAGATTATATCAATGAGCAAGTGGATATGTTAAGTGCTTTTATATTTCCACAGTGTGTGTGTGTGCAGATTTAGGATTGATACTCGCTCCTTTTAAATTTATATCTGAAACAACATGTGTAAGTCAGTATTGTGCTCGGACAAGTTGTCTGAGGGTTGTATGTTCACAAGAAGTTATTAACTAGTGGTATGTCTCTTCAGCAAGACTCTGTCTTGTTGGGAGCCACTGCTGAGTCAGATATTCTGACACTGCACTGTAGTGTGCAAACATTACTGTGTTTAGTTGTGAAGGGCATTGTATCAAGTGAATTCACTGAGGGAAGGAGATATAAGAACTCGGAGTAACAATCACAGTCAAATCAAGTTGTTTGAGTATGGTGACTGCTACTGTAATGGACAGTCATGACGCTTACCATCAGGCGGGCGATTCGTAGTCTCGTCACTTCATTAAAAAAACAAACATTTGAATATCTAATCTGTTTTTATAGAAGCAGGAACTTTACGTTTGTTTGAGGTGCAGACTTGAAAAACCTTTGTAAATTAGGGTTCATGTTGAAATATAAAGATTTGACGAAGGACTAGACTCATACAATAGAATACAAGTAGTATATAATTGGGGATCCTGGATCACCAATGTATATACTTTGAATAGAATATCATTTCAAAATTATCGATAATATATCGATTCACAAAGACCATCATTTCGTTTAATGAGACGAAATAATTCTTACTAATTACAGGTTGAATAGATTATCGTTTCAAAGTTTTGAAACGATGATCTTTTTGATTGATGGTGCTTCAGGATCCGCAATGTAGGTATATACTTTGAATAGAATATCATTTCAAAATTATCGAGGCACAAAGAACATTAATAAGACGAAAGAATTCTTACCAATAACAGGTTGAATAGATTATCACTTCAATGTTTTGAAATGAATATCTCTTAAATCGATGAATGCTACTCCTTTGAAGCTGAATAACTTTCGCTTTGGTGGTACTCACCAAGACAGTATATTGTTCAAGAGACCTACCACCATTTAAGCACCATACTATAAGATAGGATATCGATTAAGAGCACTACCAACTGTTAAAAACATACCTACCCAGTTCCAGTTTTTTATTACATTCTGCAATGCACTTGTCAGTTCGAGACGTAAGTTTTTATGTCTCGCTCGCGCAGTAATTCCACTTGCTACAGCACCCTTTATACCCAAGCACAGAAATGTTTGCATACTACATCTTTAAAACAAAATACCAGTCACTGTGGTGGTACCCACCAAGACAGGCTTCCGAAACCTACCACCTGGTTAATCAATGATTATAGATAAGGGTGAGAAAAAGTTTTCTATTCAACAATTTTTATTTTTGTACGACTTAGGGAGATACCTAGAAACTATATATAATTATATATATATGTGTGTGAGTAAGGCAGCCTAGCAACAAGACTTGCAATTGTGTTTGTACAAGAGATCAAATAGCTAATCCCACAGAACAACGATCGGGCCACATCGCCCCCGCGCGCGCCCCCCCATAGAAGCGAAGTGAATAATAATATGTGGTTCTCGTTTGGACCAGTAAAAAGGCCAACCTACGACAGCGCTTGTCAGTATGTTGTCAGTCTGTTGGAGAACATAGTCCGAGCTAGAGAGAGTTTTCGGTCGTTTTACTCGGTTTTACAGCATGATAAACTATTAAATATGTCTTGGTGTCAAGTTAAAAATTGTAAAAACAATAGTTCCAGTGTTACCGGCGTGAAATACCATCGGTAAGTAGTAAAATTTCGTAATTTAAAAAAAAACTTTCGTCATTTTGAATGCGCATTAACACATTCGTTGTCTTGAGACGCTCGGGAAGGAAGCTCTGTGATTGGTTTTTTGCATCTTACTCTCTCACAGTAGTCACTCCTATGGTCATCGCACTCCCACGACGCTACTTCGTATGACTCGATAGCAAAGTGATGTGTAAATGGAACCTAACAAATTATCGATAATCGATATAATGTATATGATGTTTCTGGATTTGTATGGAAATGTCTCTGGATTACGGATTTTATGTTAAAAAATAATTGGATATTGGCGACCGGTAGATACAACTGGTTTCCTCATAAAAATGCCAGAATATGCTCCAGTCATTTTGAAGATGATTTGATAATTCACAAGAATAAAGTCACGAGATTAGCTGAAGGCGCGATACCAACACTTAATTTACACCCCATATTGGACGAAGTAAGTTATTTTAATGTGTTTCTTTATTTCATTATTTTTAACCCCCGACGCAAATAGAGGGATGTTATAAGTTTAACGTGTCTGTCTCTGTATCTGTCTGTGGTATCGTAGCTCCCAAACGTATGAACCGATTTTCGGTTAGTTTTTTTTGTGTCATAGTTAATTTTATCCCGAGTGTTCTTGGCCATGTTTCATGTAAATTGGTCCAAGATGGCCGCCGCTTCAAAATGGTGGATTACATATTTTTTCACAATTACCTCAATATGGATATCAAATGAATGGGCTTGACTCGTAGAATTCTATATATACACTTTGTTAATATTCAAATCCAAGATGGCCTCCACCACAAAATATAGTGTCGGGGGTTTTCTCGTTAGCTCTTCCGAGACTGAATTATAAAACTTATTGACATTATTATGAAATAAAACAATTAACTGTTTTTCCTGTTTTTACAGTTAGCTCAGAAAACTTCTACCGATGATGATACATTTCTCTCTTTAGTAGTACCACCAAAGCGCATGAAGGTAAATTTCGTAAACTGCTTTTCTTTCTTCTTTTTTGTCAGTGTTATTATTTATCTTATTTACGTAATGTTACAGTTGTCAACGGACGACGGCTCTCAGAGCACTTCAGAATCCGTTTATACACCTGCCCTTACTGACACACCTCGTAGGCGCAAACTAAAGATGACAGTTATTAGAACACAGCAAAATTTACAAAAACGACAAAAAGAAATACGACGCCTCAGACGAGTAAAATTGAGATTGTCAAAAAAAGTAGCTGAGCTAAAAGACATCATAAAGACCCTAAAAGACCGATCATTTATTAGTGAAGAAGACGGAAGGGTCCTGGAGAATGTAAATGTCCACGATGGTGGATTAAAAATCAACCGCAAAAATGTGTATTCCCAAGAAGTAAAAGCTTTCGCAGTAACTCTTCATTATTATTCACCAAAAGGATACAATTATGTACGCAAAAAAATCAATACTTGTCTTCCACATCCTAGAACAATACAAAAATGGTATGAGAATGTAGATGCAAATGCTGGTTTCACGAAAGAATCGTTAACTGCTATAGCTAATAAACAAAAATACACTAACTACGGAATTATTTGCAGTTTATCAATAGACGAAATGGCTATAAGACGAAGAATCGAATGGGATGGTAAAATATTTCACGGCTACGTCGACATTGGCGCCAACATAAACACTGATGACCTAAGAGAGGCTAAAGATGCTTTGGTATTTTTAGTCACAGCAATAAACGCGGATTGGAAAGTGCCTGTTGGGTATTTTTTTGTAGATGGGGTAAATGGAGAGCAAAAACATAATTTAGTTATCCAGTGCTTGAAACTACTGCATGAAACAGGCGTACGAGTAGTATCCCTGACATGCGACGGTTGCCCGGCAAATATCAGCATGCTCAATAAGTTAGGGTGTAATATAAATGCCGAAAATACAAAAACCAGTTTTGAGCATCCAGTTACAAAACAAAATGTTTACGCATTTCTCGACGCCTGCCATATGGTTAAGCTAATAAGAAATTCTCTACAGTATTATGAAACAATTTTAGATGAGACAAATGGTAAAATTCAATGGAGATTCTTTGAAAAACTTCACGAAGTTCAGCTAAAAGAACATTTAAATCTCGCAAACAAACTATCCAACGAACACATAGATTTCGAAAAAAATAAAATGAAGGTTAAGCTGGCAACACAGCTGTTTAGTAACAGTGTAGCAGATGCGATCACATTTTGCGAAATGGAATTACGATTGGATTATTTTACTAATACCACTGCAACAACAAATTTCATAAAAGTAATTAACAACTTGTTTGATATCCTAAACTCTAAAAGCATGCTGCAAACAAAATACAAAAAGCCCCTATGCTCCTATGAAAAAAGTGAAAAGTTTGAATTTATGGAAAACGCAAAAAAATATCTCCGATCATTGATGCTAGAGGACGGTACTAAGGTTATGCGGTCGGGCAGGAAGACTGGATTCGTTGGAATGTTAACTTGCATTGAAAGTTCGCAGCAACTGTATCTAGAGTTGGTAGAGGAAGAAAAAGTCTTGTTTTATATCCCTATGTATAAAACAAGCCAATACCACTTAGAGTTGCTGTTCTGTAACATAAGGTCACACGGTGGGGCAACAACAATCCGACGGCTCGCCAATTTAAAGCGATCTACAAAAAAATACTTGTTCACACAGAACTACAAAACAGCGAAAAAGGAAACTGTGTGCAGCTGGAAGAAATTTCCATACTTCACTGTTCATCTGCTTTAAAATCCATTAATAACACGTCTGAAAAAAAACAACTATGTGTTGAACAGCAAGATGAACTCTTGGAAACAGAGTACATAGCAAATGATATGTTTTTTGACAACACCTTGACAGAATTCACAAAACTCCTGTCACTTAGACTGAAATGCGAAGACTGTTTAAATGAGCTGCATTCAGAAGATTTAAATCCGACTCACAGACTAATAGAAATAAAGAATCAAACTGGCCTTACTACACCATCTAAATATGTGATCCTGATTTGCGAAAAAGTTGAAAAAATCTTTAAAAATATTCTAAGCTGTGGATATATTAAATCAAAACACACCAAGCAGTACTTAGTAAATCAAGCCTTGCATACATGTATTGGATTAGAAATATTTAAAAATTTTGATTCTCACCAGTTTGACCAATCGCCACTTGAAAATCATTCAATAAATTTGATTAAAGCTGTCATGGAAAAATACGCAGACATTAGATTATCATATCTGAGTAAAAAGAAAACTGAGCAAATATCTCTTCGAACTCATTACAACAAAACTATCCTGTTCTCCGGACAATAGCACACAATCTGTAGCAATGGGCTATATCTGCGAATGTGTTCTGTCTTCAAGTTTTGATCTTGTTCTTGAAATTGATAATTTAGAATAGCTTTTTAAATTTTTCGGTTTTCCAATATTAAAGTGTTTACTTTTTAATTTAATATACAAATACAAGTTAGTGCCTGAATATTATTTTATTTCATGATAAATCCATGCTAATCTATACTTCCATACTAATATTATAAATGCGAAAGTATGTCTGTCTGTCATTCTGTCTGTCTGTCTGTTACCTCTTCACGCTTAAACCGCTGAACCGATTTTGATGAAATTTGGTATAGAGATAGTTTCAGTCCCGGGTAAGAACATAGGATAGTTTTTATCCCACGGGATAAAAACGTTTTTTACAGCGGATAACACCGCGGATCATAGCTAGTTAACTATAATTTGTACTTAAATAATATAGTTATACTAAAGACATATATTTCCATCTTCGAAGTAAATGTGTAAATAATCGATAAAAAAATATCGACATTGCACAGCCGATGAAGTTGAAGCGTACTGTGTACATGAACATCTCGTTGAGTTGTAGTGTGCGTGCCGAAAGTGTGTTAGTTTTAGTAAATGGTGACACCTGTTCTGTATCGAATAAAGAAAGAATTCGCCTCTAGTCACAGGGCGACACGCATGGATTTCAAAGCTCTGTGGCTAATCCCGTTACGGTATGATGTAACATTCCAACGCTTGCCACCCGTCAGTAGCCCCTTTTTATACACATACCTAAAACTTTAGGACTGCATCTAATTATAACATTGGATGATCTTATCGTTAAGCGCAATCTCTTTCCAGACACTAAATAGGTAGACATTATGCTTATGCTACCCTATATCTATTTCCATAAAACATTTATGTGTACCTACTTACATTTCAATCAATAATATCAGTATTTTAATAAATTATTTCAAAAATACCTATTTATCTATGAGATGGTGGACTAGAAGGTGTATACCCTAAATCTTCCTGTGTGACTTTTCTTCATCACCATCATCACCTACCATATCAACCTATCAACTCGCGGATAAAATCACAGGGGCACAGCTAGTTTGTGTGTATGTATATATATATATAATATAAATGAAGCAATTTATTTAATGTCCAATAATTTATATTTTCAGTTATAAATAAGTCTTAAACAATAATAATTAAAAAGGTGGGGAATAATTTTTTATACCCATTTCTATTTTAGAAATTAAGTCTTTTGCATTAATATATACATCATCTAGGTAAACATTTTCAACGATGTGTTGGGCGCAAACTTCAGCATCACATTTACATATGGAGTTTCTTTCTGTTTTTTTTTCCACATCATATATTTCAATCTTCACAATTTTTCGTCCGTTGGTCGTCATAGGCCGTTTTATGTATGTAAATAGAGTGGTTTGATCAGGCTCTTTTGATGAATTTGGCTTTAAAATTTTACTATTGTTTTGACATTCATCTTGATTATCCTGAAATGAAGAAAATAAATTTAAATACCTAAATCTATTAATATAACTTTTATGCAATACACAATAAAAAACACTTTTATATAGTATAACTTCTATATAGTAAAAGCTTTCGATTGCCTCGTTGGGCGAGTGTATTGAACAATCGGTTCACAATATCGAGGTCCTGGGTTCGATTCCCAGGTCAGACAGGTAGTTTTGTGACAAAAAAAACAAACCAGTCTGAAGTCACTCCTACTAAACGATAACTAAAACATCTGGTAAAACGCATAGTTGTTGGTATCAATAAGGTACCCATATATATATATATATATATATATATATATATATATATATGGGTACCTATTTACAGAAACAAACTGAATAGATCAAGTATTCAGACAGATAATCGATTATAAACAATAGTAAAATATATATATGTCAAAACTATATATATATATATATACCACTTCAGATGTAACGATGTTTTGTTTTTTAGTTTATATATCTTTGACAAATAGTAAATAACAAAAAGTACTTCAACGATTCTTCCACAAGAGCATATATAGGTATAATAAAAAAAACACTTACAAGAGCCAAGCTTAAACAGCCTCTTTCTTTTGATGATCTTTGAACCCCGCGGATCGGATCCAAGTTTGTAAAATTGAAAAGGTTCTCTTCAGAGTCCTAAAACAAAAATCAAAACGTAACATGAATAAATAACTACGTAAGGAATTAAAATTATTAAAATACTTCGAAGCGCGTTTCACGAATACTTACAGACATTTTTAAAGTTCGATGAAAACGTGGTGTTTCTATGAAAACTGGTAATGTATTGATAATTATTATGTTAATTTTACATCATTACATATTATGGTTGTATGCTTTTAGAGTTCACAATGGCAAACTTTTTCAAACATTCTTTGTTCTATATATGGATGGGTAGCCGAGCCGGCGTCGCTGAACATAAATGCTGACATAGTACAACGGAACACTCACACAGTCTTAATAAAATCAAATATACGGATACTTCGTATTGATTATTTATACACACACACATCAATTTTTATATTTAAACGTAAATGAAAATAATAAAAAATCATTAAGTTCCCGATTTTCTGTGAGACGACAGCTCTTCCAAGTACGTGATAAACAAAGTAAGTACCTAAGTTATACTTCGAAATGGTGGAATATTATATTCAATTCACTAATCTATTCAGCCTTTATTGAATAGAAAATCATTGTGAATAGGTAACACAATAAATACTTTTCACAGGTCTACAAACGCGGTGCTCCAGGGCGTAGTGAATACAAGAGCGCAAGATCATCACTTCAGTTCTGAAGACTCCAAGAACAAATCATATTTTCAATATGTAAGTACTTAATATCTATTATTTGAATTGACTTATTGATTAAATCTAAACGCTGTCCGTTCATATTTAAAGATAAATTGTTTAAATAAAAAACAAATATCACGCTGAAATGTTTAATTCAAATAATCTGGAGATCAAAAGTTTTACAATAAATAATCAGTTGAATTATTGAACTATTCAATAAGCATAACCTTAAATATTTTTGTAAATTGTTGTATATAAACTGCTAAATTCAATCTATCCGATATTTTTTTTGGAATAGTTCTAATATAAATACAGTTTTTTTTAAATAATTTTCAATATAAGTAGTTATTATGTAGTAATTAGTCAGAATATTACTTAATCGACTGAACGTTTATATTTGTTTCAAATGTGCGTACCAACTCATAAAAAAATCAGTAAAGAGATAAGTATAGATCGTGTAAGTATTTAAAAAATATCATCCTGAAATGTTGATCTATTTACAGAAACAAACTGAATAGATCAAGTATTCAGACAGATAATCGATTATAAAAGCACTTTAATGAATGAGTAGTTAAAATATTTTACTGTTCAATTAAAATAATTTTAATCTTTTTTAAGTAGGAGTAAATTTCGGTTTTGAGAAACTAATTATAATCAAATATTTACCTGTTGTATTGTTTTATCTATTAAGTATTGATATGAAGAGTGAAAATTAATCTATTTGAAAAAATATCTTTTAGAAACAAAGGGTATTTTTTATTTAATCTTTATAAAAATATTTTTTAGTTTAGCAATCGCTTGATCCATATTATTTAGTTTTTTAAATTATTTAAAATTATCCACTCAAACATATCAATTGATTTTTATCATCATATTAATTCCTAACGTATGCATCCATCAGAAACGCATACTTGTAGTTAGCAACATGGGCTTTAGTTATAATCATGCTTCTTTTTCAGGTCGACTAATGCTGAAGTGTTTTTCCTTCCGAAGACGAATCCCTCGAGTTAGTAAGCGATCCACCGGCCCCGTCTGTCAAGAAGGTCAAAGCTGTAAAGATCAAGCAACGGTCGACGACGGCAAGTGAAGAACCGGCTTGCAAGAAAATTAAATCCACGGCTCGTGATTTATTTTGCACCAGTGACGAAGAATTGCCCGAAACATCGAGTGGTAAACGTCAACCCCCACTTTTATCACAAATTAGTCGAAGAGTCGCCAATGGCTACTCTAAACAAGTAGATTTTAATAAAAAAGGGGAGTATTATATAGAATTAAAGGTATATAATTGTAAAGAAATTGAAAATACTGCCCCTATGAATAGATGGCGTCAAGCTATTATTTCTATAAAAACAGAAACGGATACCACGATCACATCGTGGCACAAACTATCAAAATATATATCGGAGGTGAAAAGTGAATACAAAAACACTACTCCGTCTTTTATTGGTACTTATTAATTTAGATTTTCTAAGTAATCTATACCTATACCTATTTTATGTGTGTATAATCACCTACATTCAATAATTACTTATGTTATTTCCTATTACATTGATATAATTATACACTAAATGCTTATGAATGTAATAAAAGTTAAAAAATAAACTATATGTTTGCTTTACAGCCTAATCTTCCACTACTACCACCGCCTATAAGAACTCAAGTACAAGACAAGAGATTTTAAAAAACCGGAATGGAATGATAAGAGAAATTGATAATTATTTAGAATGTGATACATGTCAACTTGTATTTAAGAATAGAACTCATTATAACCATCACTTGAGAACCAATTTGCACAAAGCGAACTGTCTAATAAATTCAGAATTTAAGAATATTTTTGTGATAAGTACTGCATTTAAAAATAGAATTCGGTCATATAGAGTAAATCCGACTCAAGCTAACGAGATACTTACACCCGAATTATTCCTATGCGATATTAAGACTGATGTCAATAGTATAATTAAACTGTCTCTTCAGAAACATACCTGTATTAAAGTGAACTTTGAACTGTATGCACATTTCATCTTACCGACGGGTGAGAAGCAGTTGAAATCATTCAATACTAAGTATGACACGTTGTTTCAAAACAGTAACTTATCCGAGATTTATTCAAAACATACTGATAAAATACTTAATAAATGTACAGAATTTGAGCACTGTCAGTCTGGTTGGTCTTTTCTAGGAATAAGTCATTTAGAAATAAATATAAATAAGTATAGTCCTATGAGAGGTGGATCTTACTTAAATTTGCCTGAAGTTATAAGTAATACTAAAAGTTGTTTAAATATAAGAAATAATGATCAACATTGTCTATTATGGTGCATTATGGCTTCGTTATATCCTTGTACTGTAAATGCTAACAGAATCCGCTCGTATCCTCATTATTCCACTGTATTAAAAACAAAGGGTATGAGTTTTCCCCCTACACCTTGCGATTTTAAAGTTTTTGAAAAGAACAATCCTGAAATCAGTATTCATGTATATGGATTAGACAATAAACATAACGTAACTGGACCATTATATAGATCTGCGTTAAGGAAAATTAATCATGTTAATTTACTTTATGTAACAAATAATGGTAAAGAACACTATTGTCTAATAAAAGATTTAGCAAAGTTGACTCGTAAGCAAATGACCCGACATAAGGGAAAAGTTCATTTATGTGAGTCATGTTTACAATTTTTCTCAAGTGATGCAAAGCTTGCTTCTCACAGCTGTAGCAATGTTCGAACAGAGTTACCATCAATTGATTCAGTTATTCAATTTAAACATTATGAAAGACAACAGAAAGTTAATTTTGTACTTTATGCTGATTTTGAGAGTTTGCTTATGAATCACTCTAAGCACATATCTGAAAACACGGAATTATACAAATTACATAAACCATCGTGTTTTGCGTATTACATAATATGTTGTTCACATGCACCTGATTTGAGTAAACTGGTAACTTATAGAGGTGAAGATTGTGTAGAAGTATTTGTAAAGTACCTATTTAGAGATGTTAAAAAAATTCACAAAATTTTGAGTAAAACGCTTCCTATGTTCCATTAACAGCAGATCAAAAAATTTAATATGAAAACTCTACCATATGTCACATATGCAAACAACTACTTTTAGGGGATACAATTTTAGATCACGATCATGTGACTTCTTTTTTTAGAGGCGCCGCGCATTCGATATGTAATTTAATGTACAAAGTTGTTCAGTTTGTACCTGTTATATTGCATAATCTATCTGGATATGATTTTTTCATTGAAGAGTTAGCAAAACATAAAGGTGATTTACGAATCATACCGAAAACCAAGGAAAAGTATATATCAATTACTAAATTGTTACCTATAAATGAACAAAGTAATGAAAAAAGTCAATCTATACAAATAAGATTTATTGACTCCTTTCACTTTCTACCTTCAAGTCTTGAAAATTTGAGTAAAACTTTGGGTAAAACGGATTTTTATAATTTTTTAAAAGAATTTCCCGAGAAGAAACAGTTTGAATTAATAAAAAGTAAAGGAGTTACCAAAAGTGTTTACCACCTAAAGAAAATTTTTATAATACTTTGAAAGGAGAAAACATAACTGATGACGATTTCACAAGGGCTCATAATGTATGGAATGAGTTTAAAACTAAATCTCTCGGCGAGTATACTGATTTATATTTAAAAAGTGATGTCTTGTTGCTATGTGACATATTTGAGAACTTCAGAGACTTAAGTTTGAATTTTTATGGTCTTGATCCTTCATTCTATTATACATCACCCGGACTAAGCTGGGATGCAATGCTACTGCTTACTGGTATAAAATTAGAGTTAATTAATGATCTTGAAATGTATCAGTTTTTAGAAAAAGGTATTAGAGGTGGATTAGCTCAATGCCCCCATCGTTATGCTAAAGCAAATATTATTTACCTGATTATGATGATTCAAAACCGACAACTTTCTTAGCTTATCTTGATTGTAATAATCTTTACGGATATGCAATGACAAAAAAAAATCCGACATCCGAGTTCAGATTTTTAACAGAAAAAGAGGTAGATGAGTTTGATATTTTTCAAACTAGCGATGAAGATGCTTACGGATATATTTTAGCTGTAGACTTGAAGTATCCTGATCACTTGCATAGGCATCATGAAGACTTACCTTTTGCACCAGAAAAATTCAAGCCTCCGGGTAGCAAATCTTGTAAATTAATAGCTTCTTTGTATGATAAGTATGAATACGTAATACATTATGTACATCTACGAGAATGCTTGAGCCAGGGGCTCGTGCTAAGAAAAATTCATCGAATACTAAGCTTTCGGCAAACTAACTTTCTGAAAAGCTATGTAGATTTGAATACAAAATTAAGACAAGAATCTACCTCAACATTCCATAAAGATTTTTTCAAACTTATGAATAACGCAATTTTTGGTTAAACGATTGAAAACAAACGAAAACAAATTAACGTTAAATTAGTGACCAACTGGACAGATTGTGGAAATGTAACGAATAAAACTATTGGTGCAGAAAAACTCATTGCTAAACCTTATTTCAAAAATATAACTGTATTTTCTGAAAATTTTGCTGCAGTGCATTTAAGTCATGAAAAAATAATGTTCGACAAACCTATTTACATAGGTTTTACAGTCTTGGAACATGCTAAAATGCATTTGTACCAATTTCATTACAATGTGATTAAAAAGAAATATGATTGCAATGTAAAACTTTGTTATACAGGCACGGACAGTTTGTTATATTTGATAAAAACTAATAATTTCTATGATGATATAAAAGATATGATTACAGAATTTGATACCAGCAATTTTTCCCTAAGTATCTAAGTAATCCTTATGGGATGCCTATAGTGAATTCAAAAGTTCCTGGTTTATTTAAAGATGAATTAGGTGGTGATGTCATTTCTGAATATGTTGGTTTAAGAGCAAAACTGTATTACATTGAAAGTGTCAAGCTTCAGATAAAAAAAGCGAAAGGATTGTTAAAATCTGTTTCAAAGAAATTAAGTTTGAATGAGTACAAAGAAGTGTTGAATAAAAAAACAAATATAAGATGTAAAATGAATATCATAAAATCAATTAAGCATGTAGTGTATACTCAAATTGTAGATAAATTAGTACTTAATGGAAATGATGATAAGAGGCAAATACTTGCTAATCAAGTAGAAACCTTGCCATGGGGGCATTGTTAGTATATATTATAATTAAATACTATACTAAAATAAATATAATGTGAGCGTTAATTTAAATTTAATATAAATTATACTTATAATAAGCATAGCATAAGATATAGCAGGAATATTTATTTAATTATTAAATATTGGTCGCAAACTATTGAAATATTTGTGTTTTATTTATAACTTGTCGAATCAGAATGCGTTAGACATTTACGATAGTAAGACATCATATAATATGTATATAAATAGCTGCAATTTTTGAATACGACTCAAAACTAAAATGAAATTAGTAAAGCAACCAGTGTCTTTAGAGGTTAAAAATATAAATATTGATAATAAGCCAGACAGAATCCATCACAGTGTTCTATTGCCAAATACTGTTCGTTGTATTATATGTGGTCCTTCAAATTGTGGAAAAACTAATGTTATGATATCCTTGTTGTTGCATGAAAATGGTTTGAAATTCAGGAACGTTTATCTCTATTCAAAGACTACGTTTCAATCTAAATACCATTTTTTAGGCGAAGTTATGCGTAGAGTTCCAGGAGTAAATTTTATGGTTTTTAATGATTCTAAGGATGTAATACACCCTGATAAGGCACTTCCAAATTCAGTTTTTATCTTTGATGATGTAGCTTGTGAAAATCAATCAAACATAAGAAGCTATTTTGCCATGGGGAGACATAAACAAATAGATTGTTTTTATTTATCACAGACGTATTCGAAAATACCTAAACAGTTATTGCGTGATAATGTAAACTTATTGATTGTGTTTAAGCAGGATGATATAAATTTAAAACATATTTATAACGAACATGTTAACTCAGATATGGAATGGTTTCGGTTTAAGAAACTATGCTCATCTCTCTGGAAGGATCTTTATAGTTTTTTAATTATCAATAAAGACTGCATGTTGAACAATGGGAGGTATAGAAAATCTTTTGACACATTCATTGATTTTGAATAAGTGGTATATAAATATATACTTTTAGATTTTCACTACCATTTAAGATATTTCATTTATATAAGACGGTAGTTTAGTAAAACTTTACGATGTCATACAATATTAAGGAACAAATCATTAAGTCAGTAAATGCAATAAAACTTAAAGTGAAACAAATGAAAAATTAAGAACAGAACTTTAACAGTTACTGCAGCCAGTAACAGACCCTTTGAAACAGTTGGTTGCGATAAATAGTGCAGGTAATAAACCGTATCAAGACCATAATTTGAATGCTGATTTAGAACCCAAACTATATAAAAACCCAGCTATTGAACCAGTAAAATCATTATCCTATAACGAATTGTATAATATATCTGATGATAATTTCTCTAAAGACTGTACAAGAACAGAATGTAAAGAAAATATTGATATACCACAGTTTTGTGAGGATAATGATGATGATGATGTTGATGATAACTTTTATGATAGCTTTGATAACAATACTAAGGATACATCACTTCAAAAATACGATATTGTAAACATTTATGAAAATTTAAATATACCATTCGGGATACGCACTGAAAAAAAGAAATTAATGATAGGGAATGCAGAAGTAAAATTTACCATGACAGAAAGCTCCACACAATCTAAAAAAAATATATAATTCATATTGGTAATAAACATTACACACTCACTCCAGGCTTAAAAGAACTCTTGTTACGTAAAACATTTGATATAAAGTTAATATCAGAAAAAGATAAAACGGCTTACAAAGAAATTTTAAATGATACTCATGCACATTATTATTATTAAAGAGATTATATTAGAGTCTAATAATAAAACCTTTATTCAGTGAACTCGATGCGAAAATAGGTGGCTATCTATCAAAAACTAGAAACAAGAGAGTGCAAACCAGATTTAATCATAACATACCCATATTAAAAAAATATAAGCAAAATACTGATTTTATATACTGGGACGATCCAAACGAGTTGGTTGAGAGGTTAAAACTTCTAGTTGCTTCTAAAAATGCTGGTAACAGTAATCACGATGGTGAAATCATATCAATCATTGAAGAGTTAAAAGAAGCGGGCATTATTAAAGAATAAAAGCATGTGTATTGTTGTAAATCTACTCATTAGTGATATGATTTTCAAACATGAACGTTGACAAATTTAGCCACAGTATACTTAAAGCATCACCAAATTATTTGGGTCAGTGTTCTTTAAAATCAATAAACACTGATGAGTTAAGTGCTCAAAATAAAACAATTAAAGATGTAAAAGAACCCATAGATCGGCAAGATGTTGTTAATAAATAATATCTGGACAAATATATAGCAAATTGTTTAAAAAACTTAGGATCATTAAAACATATGTCAGAATTGAACAGTGAAAAAATTTTTAAGTTAGAAAGTATGTTCCGTAGTATAAAATCAAGAAAATGAGTAAAGAAGACATAGTTAATGAAATTCACAAAGCTTTAACTTTCCTCGCAGACATGTTATTTTAAAGGATATAGATGATTTATGGCAAGCTGATTTAATAGATATGCAAAATGTTTCAAACGAGAACTCCAATAATAAATATATTTTAGTTATTATTGATTGTTTCTCAAAGTATGCTTGGACTTTTCCTCTTAAACGAAAGACAAAAGAAGAAGTCACACGAGTTTTTGAAGAGCTACTTAAACAAGGTCGAGTTCCTAAGAACTTACAAACTGACATGGGTAGTGAATTTTATAATGATAACTTCAAACGAGTTATTAAAAACTATCATATAAATCATTATTCTACTTATTCAACCAAGAGAGCTTCAATTGTTGAAAGATTTATAAGAACATCAAAATGTAAGTTAAATAAAAAAATTTACATAAATGGAAACGCAAAATGGAGTAATAACACTCTACAAAATATAACAAATGAATATAATAATACGTTTCATCGAACGATTGGCCTTTCACCTGCAAAAGTAAATCATAAAAATAAGTTCACCATATTAAAAAGACTATTCAAATGTCAGCAATCAAAGAGTACACAAAAATATAGAACTTTTGCTGTTGGTGACTACGTACGAATAAGCAAATACAAAGGGTGTTTTAAAAAAGGATACACCCCGAATTGGTCTACAGAAGTGTTCCGAATAATTAAAGTGCAAAATAATAAACCCATTACCTATTTAATAGAAGATTCTAAAGGAAACCCTATATTAGGAGGATTTTATGCGCAAGAACTTCATAACGCTAAGTATCCTAACATTTATCTTGTAGAAAAAATTATGAAAAAAAACAAAAACAAGATTTTTGTAATGTGGTTAGGATTACCTTCCAGCGAAAACAGTTGGATCAGCAGAACAAACATCCTATGATGTTGAAATATATATGTGGGTAATATTTTTATCGATCATTGATAATCTGGTAATGAAAGGAAGAGGACTTATCGATAGTTTAATTAATAAATTGCCAATTGAATTACATATACCAGGGTACAATTATTGTGGACCTGGAACAAAACTACAACAGAGACTTGCTAGAGGTGATAAAGGTATCAATGAGTTAGACGAACATTGTAAACAACATGACATTGCTTACAATAATTCAGAAAATTTAATTGATAGACATAAAGCTGACAAAGTTTTGATGAAAATGGCTAAGAAACGTGTAAGTTCTCCTAAAACAAGTGCTTTCAAAAAGATTGCTGCTAATTTGGTGAATAAAGCAATGATAGCAAAAATCAGTTGCGGAGCAGGGATGAAGAAAACTTTCAAAAATATTGTATCACATGCTAAAAGGCACATTCGTAAAATTTAACCAAAATGTAAGAAGATGGCGATTAAATTGGCATTTGCCGGAGCTAAAGAATTAGCCTCAGAACTACCAGTTAAAGTGCCTCGAGTAATTCCAGTACCTAAAACTGGGGGATTTTTGCCATTGATACCTCTCTTTGCAGGATTATCTGCTGCCGGAAGCTTAGCAGGAGGCATTGCTGGTATAACAAAAGCTGTTAATGACTATAAAATTTCACAAAAACGTTTAACAGAGTTAGAGAGGCACAATAAACATATAGAAGCAGTTTGTATAGGAAGAGGACTGCACGTCAAACCTTACAAAAAAGGTTTAGGAATATTTGTTTCTCAAAAGAAAAAAAACTAGTATACCAGCTACCCAAAAGAGCTCTGAATAATGTAGATCTATATGAATTCACAAAGCATATACCATATTTCAGAGGAGTATATATGCGAGATACTTTGCCTAGAAAACCATTGTCTAAGGAATGTGGAATTGTTAATCTAGATGTTTCAAAACATTCGGGGACTCATTGGGTAGCTTACGGAAAACGTCATAAATATGTCGAGTATTTTGATAGCTATGGAAATTTAAAACCTCCAAAAGAATTAATCGATTATTTAGGATCCAATATAAAGTACAATTACACAAATGTTCAACAAAGTAATACTTATAACTGTGGTCATCTTTGCATTGCTTTCCTCAATTCATTTTGGCAAGCAAATAAATAGCATGATTTTTTCACTTCATCATTCATTATCCAACAATGTCGATCACGGTAACAATCACAGGCAACAAATCTGTTTTAGAGTCTGATATATTACCAAATATAAGCTTAAGTGAGAATTACGAGTGTGGTCTTGTATTTTTTTCTGCTTTCAATTCTATACCAAATGTGAGTGAAGAAAATAATGTATTTGACTATGGAGATCATGATGAAAGTATTATAATTCCTATTGGTTTATACAATTTACAAGATTTAAATCAATATATAAAAGATTAGAAATAATATGAAAGATTGTGAATTAAAATTAAGAGCTAATAACAATACTTTAAAGTGTTCTTTGTATTGTACTAAAAGAGTGAACTTCACAAATCATAATAATCTAGGAAGTTTATTGGGCTTTCCTAACATTAAATTAGAAGCTAATAAATGGCATGAGTCAATACAACCATTCAGCATTCATCCAGTGTCTGTGATCAGAGTCGAATGTGATTTAGTGCAAGGATCATACTCTAATGGAACATTATCTCACATAATTTACGAATTTGTTCCAAATGTGCCTCCTGGACATCGCTTTGTGGAAGCTCCCAAAAACATTATATACTTCCCTTTTACGAAAAGAACTATATCATCTGTGAGTGTCAAAATCCTTGATATCCACGGTAATATTATTAATTTTAGAAAAAAAAACATAATTGTGCGCCTTCATTTGCGAAAAGTAACATGATTATTTTTAATAAAACTACAAACGAGAAACCAAAAGGCATCATTCCGATAAAAGAAAGACGTGTACATAGACGCGTGCAAATTACAAGTAGTAACAAAAAATTTCTCAGAGCTCTGGGATTTAAAATATGAGTATTCTTAAAATTGATAATCCTCCACTGTTTGATGATTCTATCGAAAGCTACGAATATCATGTATATAATCCTTACAACCAAAGTTTTAAAGAGAATGACGAGATACGAATACCTATCAACCAGCAAGATATCTATGTATTACCAGCTTGTAGCTCTATTTACATCGAAGGATATGCCAAAGTTTATGAAAAAGACCAAACAGGAAAGCTAACACCAAAACCTGTAAATTTTACAAACAATCCGATATTGTTTCTTTTCCAAGATATAAGATATGATAAGAATGGTGTTGAAATCGACCGGATAAAAAACGCAGGTATAACTACAACTATGAAATCATATATTTCAATGAATGATTTTGAGAGTAAATTTGCTGAAGTTTGGGGATGGAATTTAACAGCTAGTGGAAATAAAAATGATAACGCTCACTTTAGTGCAAATATACCGTTACGTCGAGTTTTAGGATTAATGGAAGATTACAACAAAATTATAATAAATTGCAAACATGAGCACATTTTAAATAGAAGCAGTAATAATTTTAATTGTATCTTACATCAAAACAACAATATCAACGTGGAAATAGACTTATATAAAGTTCAGAAGCGAATGCCTCATGTAAAAGTTTCAGATAGAGAAAAACTATCATTACTACGTATTTTAGAGAAAAATTGTCCAATACAAATTCCATTGAGAAATTGGGATCTTTATGAATATCCATTATTACCAAATACTACGAAACATACCTGGTCAGTAAAAACTGCATCACAGCTTGAAAAACATAATATTTGGTTTACAAACTAAAAGAAATAATAATCCGACAAAAGACTGCTCCATATTTGATCACAGTAAGTTAACAAATGTGACTCTCTTTCTAAATTCACAATATTACCCTTACGATGCACTAAATTTAAATTTTTCTGAAAATAAATATAATATATTATACGAAATGTATTCGAAATTTCGCCAGTCGTATTACAACGTTGCTCCAGAGCCACTGCTCGATTTACATTCCTTTAAAACATTAGCGCCACTTTTTGTTATTGACTGCTCCCGTCAAAACGAAAAACTAAAAACAGGCTCTGTCGATGTACGATTAGAAATCGAGAGCTCTGAAGTAATTCCTGATGGGACTAGTGCTTACTGTCTAATTATAAACGATCGGCTTATAGAATATAAACCTTTAAGCAATATAGTAAGAGAGATATCATGAAAGCTATAGTAGATGTTCAAGGATTCAAAAATGATGCAAATGAATTTATTCTAAGAAATTGCGATAGTGTGTGAAAACCGGATGCAAGTGCTTTTAGTAAAACCACCATACCCCTATGATGAATTAACAGAAACAGAAAAAAAACTTGTTGGATAGAGAGAAATCGAAAAATATATTGGAATGAAGGATTTGTACCTTATCATCAACATAAAAACTATATCAAAAACTATTTACAAGGAAAAATCGTATTTACTAAGGGTGTGGAAAAAGTACTATGGTTGAAAAATATTTTGGACAGTAATAATGTATTCAATTTAGAAAATAAAGGTTGTCCAAATTTGTTATCTTTATATAAAATATACTGTACTTCGTTAATGTTTTTAAATGTATACATCATAGTGAAATTTGTGCATTAAAAAATTTTACTTGTATAAATCAGTGGTGTATTGATAATGAAGTATTTTTAGATAATATATAATAATAGTAATTGTTTGTTAAGTCTATTCTAATAAAAACTTTTTAAAACTATTTCTCTCGTTTTATTTTACGCTTCTATGCGTGTGACTAGCTTGAAAAATGTATCAAGATAGCTGATCATTATCAGATCACTATTTTATCACAGCAAAAAAGATCAGTTAGGTAACTGATGTGGATAGGATAATCTGAAATGACGGTTCAGATGTAAACTGCTTCATAATGTGGTAATAATATTAACATTCGTTTGGAATACTGTAACAATTGAAAAACCTAACTGAAACGATTCCCTATTCAAATACAAAACTTTGCACTTTACTCGTAAGTTTTCTTAGTTTTACTCTTTTAAATGTTTCGATAGTACTATATAATGTGTAATCGATATCAAAGTAAATCAGTCCTTCAAAAGGCTTTCAACAGATTAATTGCAAATAATTTTACATAATATTTTTTAAGCATTTAGACTTGAATACGCATTGCTATCCAAGGTTTCAAAACAGAAAAAAATGAGTTATGGAATAATAATATTCAACTTTATTTAATACATGCACCATTCTTCAGTTTTGAATTAACGCAATTGGAAAAGAAGCAAGTAAGCTGGATTGAAAAGAACAGTAAAATCTATTGGAACGGAGGTTTTATACCCTATCACTATTTTGATCATGTTATTAAACCATATATTAGCAAACTGTTAAAAAATAATCAAGTATATGCAAGTGATTACGATAAAGTTATATGGATTCAACAAGTACTTGAAACCAATAATGTTCATAATATGAAACTTAAAGGATGTCCTGATTTATGTACTCTATATGAAGAATATAAGTTATCTGAAGATATCTTTAGCTGCTTGGACCACTCATCAGTGTGCGCTATGAAAAACGTATTGTGTCTTAGAAAGTGGTGTCTCAGTAATAAATTATTTGTTTTATAAATGCACATTTGTTTTTGTCAGAATTACAAAATGGAAATCGGTTGATGTCAGTGGATATTATATATTATAGATATTCATTTCAAGACCTTGAAACGATAATCTATTCAACCTGCAATTAATAAGAATTCTTTTTTCTTATTAATCTATAATGATGTTCTTTGTGAATCGATAATTTTGAAATGATATTCTATTCAAAGTATATAATTGGGGATCCTGGATCGTCATCAATCGAAAAGATCATCGTTTCACGAACGTGAATCGTTTCGATTGATGGTGATCCAGGATCCCCAATTATATAGTACTAATACATTTAACCTCTAAACACTGCGTTTGTGAGGTAGATGCGGATGCATGTGCAACAGATGTGCATATTCGCACAGATGATCTTAAGCAGTTAAATAAAATTATCTCATTACAAAATGTAGCAGAGAAACCTTATATTAGGTAATCTTCATTTTTAGGGTCTCAACATTTTTTTATTGATGGGGTTTTTATTGTTTTTTAGGTAGACTAGCCATTGACCACTAAGCTAACTGACGCGCTCGTAGCGAAGTTTGCTTAGCCATTCTGAATCGATCAGCAAAGTTAAGCAACGTCCGCCGCGGTCATGAGTTGAATCGATGACCGCTGGTGACATTACTACTGAGCGCTTCCGTGCTTCGGAGGGCACGTTAAGCCGTCGGTCCCGTTTGTTGTCTTAGGATGGCAGTCGTTACAGCATGATGGTAGGGCACTTTGCGAATGCCCGCCTGGCTAGCTACCACCCTCAAGTTGAAAATCTGTCGCCAAGCACCTAACGGCGCGTTCCGGCAGCTGTCCTTGAGAGCCAGTAATTCTAGGTTAGCCTGTACAACATCTTCGACCACATCATCACTTAACATCTCAAGGACAGCTGTTTTATGTAACAATGTTTTATACGACATACAATTATGTGTTATTTTGTTTTATTGTTATAGTGATTTATCAAATAAGCATAACATACCTTAGTACTGTAAAAAACTTTTCAACTCTAGCTGTGCCTGCCTGGTTAGTGATTATGTAAAAAATAAGAATGCTCTTAAATTTTTATCAATGCGTCCTTAAGCAGCGTCATCGCAGCTTTTGTCGAAAAATAGATAATTTTTTTTTTGTTTGACAATTATTTATAACATTTTTGCCAGAGTCACATCAGAAGGGAAAATCTTGGACTGAGTTTTAAATTTGGTGTATTATGTACATATCTGAAACAATGAAAAAATATCTTAGACATATATACTAAATAAAGCAAAAACAATGTTGTAATATATTACTTAGGGTCCGTTGCAGAATGTCCTAATAACAATTACAATGACATTATTAAATATAAGTATGTTACAGCTAAAACAAAAAATCTACAAGGATATAACGATAGAGAACTCTATTGTGCGTTAAATATGCAGCAACACCCTACTCACGTCTACACGAGAAATGTTATGTTGGTCATTTGCACAACTCCCATATGAACAACAGGAGGCTGCATGTTCTATACTAGCATCTCACGTGGCTTGAAAGTAAGTAATATTGGCTTGGAAAGAATTTAAACATTCATGTAGACTTGTGTATTCTTTTTGATTGATTGTTGAAAGAGGATGTGATATTTTCGTTAGCCTCTCCCCCCTTGAATGAGATTGGGTGAGATGTTGAACATTATTTTAGTTCACAAATTTAATGGACAAACCCTTAAAAAATTAATTGAAAATTCCACATCAAAATCAACACACTTTCTTTCAAAGTCAAAGTATATTTTTTTTTATTTTGACTTTTGAATATGACTATATAATATCAGTAACAAATAAAGATTAACTATCTAAAGTGCCTCCGCCTTTTCGAAAACATATGGTTTTCGAAAAGGCGGAGATTCAGGAACGAGATTTTTACTTTCAATTAACTGTTAAGGTTGGAGTTATAAGTTAAGGATGTTTTATAAGTTGTTCAAGTATCTTCCTCAATACAGAAGAAATGGCTATTGGATGATAACTATCAGGATTGTCAAGATCTTAACTAGGCTTTAAAATTGGTAAAATTTCGGTTTTCTGTTATAAAATTTTTATCAAAACGCCGTTCAGATGACCCTCCTAGACCAAAGTAGATGTCTTAGTGAATATATATACTTTGGTCTTGCTGAAGAGACATACCGTACTTAGTAAGATAGGGGAAAGCCACGGAAAAGTCTTGCGGTATTTGTCGGGAGGCAACAGGTACAGCAAGGCACTTCTTGGTAGGATGCAAGGTGCTCCTTGATAGGGGTCATTATTCACGTCGTCATGATAGAGTCCTCGAAATCATACGAGAAGCGGCGAGTCTCTCGGTAGCTAGAGCAAAAAAAAGGTTTAACCACGAACAAATCACACGTCGATTTTGTAAAAGAAGGGTCATTATTTACTAGATTTATTTAGATTTGTCCATCTTAGGCGCAGCTCCCGATTGGACTCTTCTGATGGCACGTGTGAAAAACACTACAAAATTCCAGAGGATTTTGATGTTTCGCCTTCCAGACCAGACATATTTCTATACTCAAAAATCTAAAACGCATAGTACTTATAGAACTTACTGTGCCGTGGGAAACAAACATACCTAAAGACCACACGTTAAAAATAAAACAAATATTATGACCTAACAAATGAATTAACCAAAAACGGTTATGTGGCTAATTTATATGCTGTATAAGTTGGAGCAAGGGGTATACCAGCGAAATCCCTATATAACCTATTTAAAGACCTTGGTAACAACCGTAACTTCCATCCTATAACGTGTACCTAGTAGGATCTTACTAAATTTGGTTAGGTAGAGGAGGGGCTCGAGCGGGAAGGGGAGCGTTGATGCATTGTAAAGGGGCCCCTTAACCCTAGTCCTGGATTGCAAGTCCCAGGCCCCTCTAGCCTCTTCCTCTGCAACGCTGGACCCGGCACCCGCACAGTGAATCCATGGAATGCTAAGTAATTCGTCTCTTTACTGATGATGATTTAGTGATGATGTTGTAGGATCAGTTTTTGTACATAGTACAATATAGAGGCCTTTGTCAGAGGATTTGTATGTTTGTCACCCTAAAGGCACATAGGTAGGTATATATATTTTCCGGGGCCATCCACCCCCACCACCAACATCCATTGAAACAAAAGAGCATTAATTTTACTGACAGATGAAAGAGATATACACAACTTACCAATGGGATGGAGAAATATTTCAACTTTTAATTTAATGCCCTCTGCGGCGTTGCCACAATTTCGCCAATGTCACGCAGGTTAAGTAGAAAATAAACGATGGAGATTGGTCGGTGCCCGGAAGGATGATCGGTGTTTTCAGCCAGGATCATTAATTTTGCGTCTGAGTATGTTTATCTGGAAATAACACATAAGACAAATACAGGACAACACATTTTTTTTTTATACATTATACTGGTTATATACTATACATACTCCTTACACACATATATATTCTTATACACATATATATACATGTAACTGTCTACAACTTAATTTTATGAAAAATGTTAATCAAAGGAGAAAAAGCAAGGGATAAAAGGTAACAAATGTTAGTAGGATGGGGGATATCTGAAGGAAGCGTATCGTCCCTTCTATGGTAAAGTTGCAAATTAGCCATTTTCGCGAAAATCTGTTCATTAGCGGAAATCACCCAGTTTATAATCTTCTACACTGTGTTAATTTCACGTATCCAGGGGTCGAAACTGATTGTACAGTCAAATATACTGATTTTACTGACTGTAAGACTAAAAAATACTGACCTATTACTGACCTTTTACGGTCTTAACTTTAATGTCTGATATTTGTAATAAGGGGGTTTCTGACAGAGTAATACTCGCAAAAGATAACTTGAGACTTCGCATGCAAAAGTCAACTTTACAAAGCCTAAAGTTAACTCTTGCGGGTTGTAAATTAGGTAAAAGAATATTATATTTTCTGTTTGGCATCCACCATCCCCGTTGCAAAAAGTTATTCATACAAAAAGGTTATGCGATCAGCTTTATAATGCATTTGAGCTTATCTTATAAGATAACAAAACGTGCACCGAAGGTGCATGACGTTGGAAAAATATATATATCATCACCAGGCGGCAGCGGTGCGGCAGATGATACGGCCAGGCAGTAAGAGTTACTCCGCAATACTAGTGCCACCATTTGAAAAATAAAATGTTATATGAACGAATTTGTTACAAAATAAATGTAAGATAAATTAAGGTTCTACATGTAAAACATTTTATCCAATTCAATAATTAAATATATTAATTTCAAATGGCGGTGCTGGGGTAGCGGAGTAAACTCTCTTAAGAGAAGGGGTGCTATTGTCACAGGAATTAATAGGTTTGTGGCAATAACAGCAATATCCGGGAACAGGTAACCCGTGTCTTAAAATATCAATTACCGGAGAAGCAATTGAATTAAGAGCCCCCTGGATAAAATCACATCACTAGTCTTTAATTCACATTACCTAATTAATATCTCTTTTCGCTACTAGGTACCATGACACAGGCAAAATGTGGCGAAAATAACGTGCATGGCTACAATATTGACATTGTTTTTCATCTTGGCAACAATCGCGGCACTTTTTTTGTCAGGGTCCGGTATCAGGTAGTAAAGCGGTATTCCAAAATACTGACTAAACTGACCATTTTCAGGAAAAACTGACTTTAACTGACCGAAGTTAAAAAAACGGACTTTTACTGACTTTATTGACCATTTTCGACCCCTGTATCAGTATCTCTCTGTACTTATCTCTTATAGTTATGGAAATATTATAGCAGCAAACATGCGAATTGTAGTAAAGGGGGAATAAACACCACGGTAAATATATGAGGTCGAGATAAGATAGTTTCATCGCAAATATGGTACCCTCTCTAAACAGCATTCTGTGGTAAACATGCGAATATTGTTTTTTTTCGTGTTTTTAGATTAATCGTATTGTTCACGTAGCGTCAAATTTACCATAGTACACTAACCTATGTGCCACATTCGCATTGTAGTGTATATGTACCTGCCTACATTGATTTAATATGTTTCTTAGGCTTATAACATATATTGCATATGCATGTAACCACAGTTGCTCCGCAGGCCCGCGGCGCGGCAGCGTCCAATAAACGCTCAACATATTTCGGAACACGCAGTATTATTTGAACGTCACCTTCTGATGGACATGAACTCTATAAAATAATATAGTAAGTGCAATATACCAAAAAGCACAACAGCATGCTGAGACAAACACATTCATTCATTATCTTTGGTTGAACCACAGTTTACTTAACCTGAGGATGAAGAAGAATATTAAGGACATATACCCGCCAGCCAAAGCGTGAACTTTTATATAAACTCAACGTGTTATTAAAAAAAACTCGCCTGTAAATATAGTGTATTATTAGACCTATCGTTTCTGGCTTAAATCCTTTTTCTTTAGGACTAATAATTAAATTTTTATTATATAGCGTTTAGTATATAGCACTCGTTTTTAGGAGTTTGAGCCAGTTATTCGTAGCTCCAGATTTGTTCAAAAGTATAGTACACATGTATAAATAACTTCCCATTATAGAAAGTTCATTATATTCCCCATGTTTGTGGTGCAATACCAATATTAAAAAAATGCTTATTTTTCTTGAATGAGATGCTTAAAGATGGGTCTTTCTTTTATCTTTAGATACGAGTTTTTGTGCTAGTGTAATTTCAAAACTGTATAATGTACTTAATGAAAATCTGATGCACCACAAACATAAATATTAAGGTAGTGATTACGTAGGTAAAAAATCATTGAGTTTTATTCGCTATTATTAAAATGAGATTGGAGCTGCATTTTGTATGGGGGCGTTCGTCTAAAATATACCCTTAAGATTGTGATCATAGTAGCCGATCAACTTCCTATCCTCAGAAAATTCCTTTATAGAATATAATTAATAAATAAAGGATTAATTTACTAAGAATATTTGTTTCCTCTTCTGTATACATTTCAGTAAAAAGTGTTATTGTTTGTTTGATTTAAGTTTTCAAAATTGTATTATGAGAAAAAAAATATTTTACCTAAAAATGGAACAGACTTCAACACCCAAAAGTATGAAATAACTTTTTGAAGTCGGTACTATGATAGTTCAAAAGTACCTATTATCACAATATTGTATGGTATGGTTGGTTCCATGTTTTGGTTAAAAACAATTTTTCACCCACAAGGTCACTAAAAATAGTGACCCTTGCTACTTACGGGATCGATTGTCATTCATTGTTAACCACTATATCATCAAGATAGGTCAATATTTTTCAGTTCTTGGTGTAACTCAACAACAGCTTGACCGATTTTGACGACAAGCATCAGCATTCAAACAAAAAAGAATTTTCAAAATCGGTTCACCAAGTCAAAAGAGGTAATTTTTTTTTTTTAAATAGGACTAATTGAAAACCTCCTCCTCATTTAGGAAGTCAGTTAAAAAGTATTATTGATTTTTAAGACTAATTGTTGAAATATTTATGTTCCTATAGTCAGATATTACCTTAAAAATGGGCGATAATCAAGGACTAAATGAATGGGACCTAATAATGATACTGTGCTTTCCAGTTTAAATGTATGGTTTCAATAACAGTTGTTTACGTTACTTTGATTTACGTTGATGTTAAGCGGACTAACCTCTGCCTATAACAGATGCATTTCGTCACTAGTCACGAATTGCACTGCACCCGTCACCTCGAGACATAGTTGTTTAGTCTCATGTGCCTGTAATTTCACTGGCTCTCATGGACTGCTGCCACCGTTAGGTGCCTGGCAGATTTTCTACTTGAGGGAGGTCGTTAACCAGGCGGGCATTCACAAAATGCCCTTCCATCATGCGGTGAAGCTCAAGCCAGCGGCGGGATTCGAACCATGGACCTGCTGCGCGTCCATAGCCAATGGCTTTAAGCTATCACTGCTTCAAAATTGTTCGACTAATTGTTAATAAAGTATCTAGTTTGTAGAACTATAACTGTACAATAAATAAAACCCTAATGTACTGTTTATTATTTATCTTATACAATACTAAAACATTATGATAATAATTATAATACATAATATTATATTAATTCTTGCCTGATAGCGCAACAGTGTCATAACCTTTGTATCGACTGCTGGAGGCGAAAACGGCATGGAAATGGGCTGAGTATTAGCAAGCAGCTTTTGAAAAAGCAAAGTATTTGCTTTCTTCTGAGTTAACACTGGTTGGATATGATTTGAAGAAGGAGTTAAGGCTTATTTGTGACTCTTCAGCATATGGAGTAGGTGCTACCATAGCCCATGTCATGTAGGATGGCTCAGAGAGACCAATCATGACGGCTTCGCGAACTTTACAGGACCATGAGAGGCGATATGGGCAGATTGACAAGGAAGCTTTGGCCATTATATTTGGACTAAAGAAATTTCATGAATTTCTATTGGGCCGCAGATTTTGTATTGTGACAGATCACAAGCCATTAGTTGGCTTATTCAATCCAAAAAAACCTATTCCAGACCAGATCTCACCAAGGATGTTGTGTTGGTCCTTGAAGTTAGCATGTTATGAATACACAATCATATACAGACCAGGAATAGATGTTGGCAATGCAGATGCTTTAAGTAGGTGAAATGCTCCTTCCTTGGGCACAGTAGCTGAAGAACCACTTAGGGAAGTATTGTTATTAGATGAACAACCAAGTGGCTGGCATATGGATTCAGAAAGGATCGCAGCTGAAACTAAGAAGGATACAGTTCTCCAAAAAGTTTAATTTTCTGTACAACATGGATGTCAAATAAAGTTACAGACCCAGCCTTACAGCCATTTTAGACAAGAAGAGAGGCTCTTTCACTTAATAAAAACTGTTTGTTATGGAGCAACAGAGTCATCATATCTACAATATTACAAGAAGAGGTATTAAAAATTTTGCATGCCCCTCACGTGGGTATAGTCCAAACAAAAGCATATGCAAGAGGCTATGTGTGGTGGGGCCACATGGACAGGCAAATAGAACAAATAGTAGCCAACTGTGAGCAGTGTCAGCTAGTAAGGAACAGCCCCCAAGAGATTCACAGACTTGGATTGTGTCTGAATTCCCTGAGAGCCCTGGAATCGAGTGCACATTGATTTCGCAGGCCCTTTTCAAGGAAAAACATTTTTTGTTTTAATTGATAGCCATAGCAAATGGATCGAAGCTGGGATTAATAACTCTATGAGTAGTTAGCTGTTATTACATTAATGAGAAAAAATTTTGCTGCACAAGGATTGCCAGAAGTTGTAGTATCAGACAATGGTAGAGCATTTACTTCAGAAGAATTTGAGAACTTCCTTAAGAAAAATTACATATGGCATTTGCTTTCTCCACCATACCATCCCACAACAAATGGCCAGGTTGAAAGGGCTATACAAATATTCAAAAATAAAATTAAGAAAATGGATATAAATCTACCACGGAGTGAGGAATTAAGCAAGGTGCTTTATTATATGCGTACAGTACCAAATAGCAGTACAAACAAAACTCCAGCGAGGTACTCAATGGTCGAAAATATCTTCTTCTTCTTCTACCTGCGGCGCTACAACCCTATGTGGGTCTTGGCCTCCTCTACCAGCTTCCACCACTTTGCTCTGTCTTTGGCTGTCCTCCGCCATGCTGTTAGTTTGTCCATTCTACTCAGGTCTTCTTCCACACAGTTAATCCAGCTCTTTCTTGGTCTGCCCCATGGTCGCTGTTGTGGAGTCCAATTTGAGAGAATTTTTATAGCCCTGCTGTTTTCCATTCTCACCAAATGTCCTGCCCATCTCAATCTTTGTGCTTTAATCCACCGGACTATGGTTTCGCTCTTGATTAGCTGATCCAGCTCATGGTTAATTCTCATGCGATATTCACCATCTTCATCCCTCACTGGCCCAAAGATTTTCCGTAGAACTTTTCTTTCAAACACGCTTAGTTTCTGCTCATCCTTTTGGGTTAGTGTCCAGGTTTCACACGCGTAAGTTACCACTGGGCGTATTATTGTTCTGTAGATGGCCATTTTTGATTTGGAAGTGTGAAGCTTGCTACTCAACATTTGCTTGCACGCATAGTTGTTGCCGGCGGTGATTCTGGCTTTTATTTCCTCTTCCACAAAATTCTGTGCATTCTGTGGTCGATAATATAGAACAGCAATATCTAGCCTGCACCCTGAATCTATGCCTACCCATGGTGAACAGCAGTTAGAAGCAGCAGCACAGCGTGTGCCTGCCAGGACCTTTGTGGTAGATCAACCTGTCCTGATCAAAAATGTATGGACCGAGAGAGAAGTGGCAGAGGGCCACTGTAGTGTTGGTAGAGGGGCTTAGTTCCTATAGGGTGAGAACGGAAGATGGAGAGCAACATCGCCGCCATGCCGATCAGATGCTAACTAGAACAATTCAAACTGAGGCAAGGCCAATAAACAATAGAGCTGCTCTGGATGTAGACTCAGAAATACTAGATGAGCCACCCATAGAAATACCACTGGAGACATGGCCGGACATTATAGGCATACCCATATAAATAATATTAGTCTGATATGTAATAGAGTTCTGAGTAGCTTATTATTTTATCCCCTTAGTTATTTTGTATAGAGTAACTATAGCATAATTGAAGCAGTGATAGCTCAGTAGCTTTGGCTATGGACTGCCGCGCAGCAGGTCCATGGTTCGAATCCCGCCGCGGGCTTGAGCTTCACCGCATGGTGGAAGGGCATTTTTGCGAATGCGCGCCTGGCTAGCTTCGACCACATCATCATTTACTATCAGGTGAGATTGTGGTCAAAGGCTTACCTATCAGCAATAAAAAAAAACTCTAATAGGGAGATATGCAATGTATTTAGTATTATGTAGTAGGGTACTTGAATAAAAGTTAGGATTATGCTTTTAATTTCATATGAAAATAAGTTTATTAACCTAAAAGAAGTCATAGAGGCACATTTCAAAAACTTTAATTATGAGATTTTTGCTCTTGCTGTAAAATCCACATTTAGCGGTATTGCAACTTTAGCATAGAGGTGATGATATCATAGAGAGAACTGTGGAAAATCGGACAATGTTATCTGCAGTACCCTCATCGAGGCCACATTCACAGATTGAGTGGTCTCGAATTCCAATTTTTGCCGAAAACACTGAAGTACATGAGTGAACCAATGATGATAATAATATTGGTACAGGATTACTATTTACAGTTTTGCTGAACCACCAGCAATAGTTTTGTCATCTCTTAAACACAGGTAGAATGGAACCTTAAAAAAGGATTCACACTAGGGATGGGACGAATATTCGTTTTATATTCGATAAAAGGGTAGGTACTCAAAGTTAATACGGTATTAAACCGACTGATTATGAGTTGAGTGTTAAATGTGTCATATATTTTGTTTTTATATGGAAAGTAATTTGCAGTATTTTTATGTAGACATTGTAGTTTTATTTCCAATATTAGCAGATAAAAAATATGGTTATTATAAGCAATTTATAAGTATGTAGCTGTTTTGGGGTTAAACTACTGTACGGTGCAACCGCATATTCGCCCGCGGAATGATTTTTGGCATCATTCTAAGTAAATGACCAGTTCGTAATTAGCATCGATTTGATCGTATCTCACGCGGCTCACGGTCATTAAATCACTATATTTATTTTACACATCAAATAAACATTTATATCTACTAGCAAATCAAGGATTTATTTCTCATTTTATCTCATCTTTAGAATACGGTCTCGGACCGTACAACTACTGTGAACTCTTTATAATAAATAACATTATTATAATCAGATCTTAATTGTGAGAAATAAAGTTTTTTTTTATTTATAAATTTTAAATATAAAAATTCCCATAACAAATTTACGCGGTGAAGTTTTACTGTTTACTAGATGATGCAATAATAACATCGGCGGTACAACGGGGGAGCGGGAGGGAGTGTCCGGCGCATTATTTAAGTATGGTAATCAATTGTGCCGAACATTCGGCCGAATATTCGGTTCGGTATGAGTTTTACCGAACATTCGGCCGAATGTTCGTATTTGGTGAAACCCATGTTCGGCCCATCTCTAATTCACAGTAGCTATATTTGAGAGGGCAACTATAATCGGTTGATATTCATTTATCAGATATAAAAGATCATGTTTTATATTATTGATGCTCTGGCAATGCCACTGCAACCTTAGAGGGTGTGGGAATTGGCATCAGGCAATTACATTTGTACTCTATTCCGTTCAATTGTTTGGATACCACAAAACCAACAAATTAAAATTAACCAAAATTGAATGTGCAAAGGTATGAGCTAGGTGATGATGTTGTAGGATCAGTTTTTGTACATGTACAAGATAGGGAACTTAGCCAGAGGGTTTATCTCCCTGATGGCACATAGGTAATTATATATTTTTTCTGGGGGCCATCCAACCCCGCCACCATCGTCCAGTGAAACTTATTTTATGAACAATGAGCATTAATTTTATTGACCGATGAAAGATATATAAGTATACACAACTTACCAATGGGGTAGATAAATATTTGCAAACTAGATTTATGTAGCTACTTTACATGGATTTAAAGCACAAAAATAAATGAAAATACACGGCCGCGGCTATTTACCCGCAGTAATTTTAGCACAGACTAAAAATACCTGTTCGTTCTTCACTGTAATGTTGTAGTGTGTAGATGTAAGCTAAGTAAGTAGATATAGTATAGTAGCTTTAAGTATTGAGTGAAGGCGACGTGTGCCGGCAGTAATAAAGAACATATTTAACTATTCGGACGTTTCACTTATCGTACGCCCTCGAACCACCAACATCACATGGCGACCCTGCCAGTCCCGGTGCAGTGAGAAGGCGGAGTGTGCTGCACCGGGATGGCTTTTCAAGAAAATGAGAGGAGAAAATTCAAGATGAAGAAATTAGCGAATAAAAAAAATAAATAAGGACAGTAAAATGAATAAAGAAAAATGAAGCAAAATGAACATTTGAAGATAATTACGGAAAAAAGAAAATATACAAAGGAAAAGACGGAGAAATTAAAAGAAGGAAATGTCATGGGAAAATGAAGAAATTTTAAATAAAATGAAGAAAAATTATATTAAAATAATATGAAGCTAGAAAATCCTTACATGAAATTTAAGAAATTTAAGATGATTTTTCACTACAAATAAGGAAAAATGAAGAGAAGGAAAATTCATGGAAAAATCAAGAAATTTTTAATAAAATAAAGAAAATTATATTAAGATAATATGAAGATAGAAAATCCTTAAATACGAACGGATTAACCTAGGCGTTTGCGAATACAAGATGTATAACTCCAAAATAGAAAAAGAAGAGGTGTTCCTGAGCCAGAATGCGGCTGGAATCAATGATGCAACCACGACTATTGAGCAAATAAAATCTGATATCAGGAGCATGAATATATTTATCATCATAATTAGAGCGGCTATCGCATTGGCAATTATATACTTTTTGCGAAGAAATACAAAGAAATCCATCAGAGGTGGATAGAAGATGCCACAGCAGCGGGAGCGTTGCGGCGTATCCGCAATTCAATACGTCGGCGGGAGGAAACCAGCGATACCGGCGAATAAAAAGTGTAGTGTTTTTAGTGAAAATATATAGGCAGTGTTTAAATAAAGTGTAAGAAATTGATTTTTTTATGGAAGCCTTAATGGACATATGCCAAATTTTACGAAAAGAGTGCGACACCATTCGTAAACTAGGAAAACGACGTACGGAAAAAAGTGGTGAATTGAAATTGGACAAAGTGAAGGACCTTTACAGTAAATATCAGGTAATAATTAAGAATTTTCCAACAAAACCGTCTAGCAATGTGGTAGAAATATGCAGCGAAATTGAGTTAATTTATAATAAAATACTTAGTTACTACGGTACAGAAACTGATGTAATAATGGAAGCTTTTGATATAAAAACGGCAAATGCTATTATACCTTATATGGACGGTAAAGATGAAACTAGAGAGAGAATAATAGAAGGTATTGAGATGCTGAATGAGTGTTTAAATCTAGATAAACATAAAAAAAACTTTTGATTAGGTACCTTTGTTTTGAAAACAAAATTGTCTAAGTCAGCAAAGTTAAAATTAAAACCAAGTTATCCAACCGTACAAAGTCTTATTGATGATATTAGACAGTATCTGCTTACCAAAAAATCCGCGAACTCTTTGCTGACTCAGATGAATAATGTTACTCAAAATACCATGCCAATTTCCAAATACGGCGAGAAGTTAGAAGATTTGTTTATAAGTCCCACTATATCGCAGGCCGAAGGAAACCCTAAGGCAAGCGAAATATTGAGGCCGATAAACGAGCAAATGGCTATAAAAAGATTTGCAGATGGCCTTCGGAACCGACGCCTTAGCACCATAATATCAGCACGCAACTACACCACCCTCAAGGACGCCGTGAGAGCTGCAGAGGATGAAGAGCTGGCCAGCCCCGGAACTTCCGGCTCGGTATATTCATACACCAGAGGTAATAATTCATATTATTATAGATCAGCACGAGGTCGAGGAAATTACATCAACTACCAGCAAAATGCGAGGTACGTAAGTAACCATAGAGGTAATTATAGAGGGAATCTGCAGGACAACCAGAGCCATCGCGGCTTACCAAGGACAAGCAGAGGTGCTTTTCGAGGTAATACCTACAATAATCAGTATCCGCAAAGGTACGCCAGGTCGAACAGAGGCAGCTACCGAGGTTCTTACAATAACCGTCAAGGTCAATGCTATGCAGTGGGAGAAGGTGACGAGAAAAAGGACGAATATATTAATTTAACACAATTTTTTCGGACCTAACTATGTGTTTCTATGCCAAGGCTTAGATTTTGTGTTCTTAAATTTTGAAAACAAAAGACTCAAATTTCTGTTAGATACCGGTGCTTCAATTTCACTAATTGTAAAAAGTTGCATATACCAAAACAATATTAGGACTTATTACGATAAAACTGTTATAAACGGCATTGGCGGCAAAGTACAAGCAAAAAGCTTCGTTTACATTCCTTTTTGTAGGGAGAACGGTGTAGAATTTCGCCACAAGTTTTATTTATTTGATAGCGTACCGTGTGACGCCGACGGTATTATCGGGTTAGACTTTCTTAGAACTTATAATGCAAACATAGACCTATCAACGAATAGAGTTACATTATATTCGCACGGAATAAGTTGTTCTATTAAAATTCATAAACGTTATGAACACGATAATACAGTCTGAAAGTTGTATTACTATTCCAGCTCCTAGCAAAAGTGTTCACTTTATATACATAAACAAAAATTTATATAAAGATTGCGTTATACACCCTAAACAATTAGCAGAAAATGTTTTCATAGCAAGCAGTATTGTCACTCCGAAGAGAGGTATTATTCCGATTAAAATAATTAACACGGGAGAGACATCAATTACTATACCAAAGTCCCATTTAGTAGGAAGTCAAGATTTCGATTATTTAGAGAAATATGAGGTCTGTTTATTTACCGAACCCGATCGAAATGTGGAAAGTGTTGAAAAATTATTACCAAAACTAAAGTTATCACACTTAAATTCGGAAGATAGAAAGGAAATATAAATGAAGTATGCAAATTATTTGCGCAAAGTATTCCGATATCTTTTTTTAGAAGGCGATAAGTTAGGTACTGCGAACGTTATAGAACAATCTATTACTGTGAAACCGAATACGAAACCTGTGTATGTAAAACCTTATCGGCTACCGGCTTCTATGAAACCAGAGATAAATAAGCAAGTTCAGCAAATGCTCGATGACGGTAGGTAGTATCAAACCAAAAATTCATTTATCTATGTGTATTATGAAGGATCCATTTACCCGATTAATAAAATTATTATTGTTATAAGAAGAAAACGATTGTATAATTGAATACGTAAAAGGTATTTCTTGAATAAGTTCAGATGAATTAAAATGAATGAACGTTAAAATCTCTTTAGTGATGAAGCTCAAAAAGCAAAACAATTAAATAAAAAAAATAATAGTATCGAACACAGAGTTTTCTTATATACCCGTGGAACCGAAGTTAGGCCAACCAAGAGAAACGGAGATATAAGGGAAACCGAGTGATTCTGTAGAATTAAAATTTATTCACGGTCATAAATAAAAAATAAATAAAAACATAACATATTAAAATGTTTTGCGAATGGATAATTTAAAAATGTTATTTATATAAACCTCAATTATATGTCGCATTTTACGCGAGTCGAGCTTGCGAATATATTGAGTAGTTTTTGTAGTAAAATAAACTTTAAAGAGTTTTTTATAATGAATAAATACGAAACAACATATAAAAAAATAATGTTTTACGTATGAAGAACCTAAAAATACTATTTATATAAACCTCAACTATATGTCGCATTTTACGCGAGTCGAGTTTGCGAATATATTGAGTAGTTTTTGTAGTAAAATAAATGTAAAAGAGTTATGTATAATAAAGAATGAAAATAATATAGAATTTATTAGAGTTAGTAAAGGAGATAAAGAGTAGAGAAAAATGGTCCGGACCCAATATAAATATATTGAGAGGAATAAAAAAAAATGTCTCCGATAGTAAAGAAAAGACATACATATTACATGACTATCACTTATTACCTACAAGTGGTCATGCTGGTGTACGACGTATGATAAACAATATAAAAGGTAAGTACTTCTGGCCAGGAATTGAATATGACGTACGACGGTACGTGAGCAAATGTAAAAAGTGTCAAACTAGTAAGTATTCCAAAAATACTACTGAACCCATGACCGTGACAACAACGGCTTCGACAGCGCTAGAAAAGGTATATTTAGATATAATTGGGCCCTTAGATAAGGATTTAGATAATAACGTCTATATTTTAAGTTTACAATGCGAGTTAAGCAAGTACGTAGAGGCTTATCCACTACAGAGAAAAGATACGGTAAGTGTAGCCAAAGCATTCGTAAGTAACTTCATATTAAGGTATGGTGTACCAGTATCCATTACCACCGACCGAGGAACAGAGTTCATGTCCGAGACAATGATGGAAGTATGCAAACTACTGCAAATCGAAAAGGTAAATTCTTCCGCTTACCATCACGAGACAATAGGTGCTTTAGAAAATACGCAAAAACATCTTGCAGCCTTTTTGCGAACTCAATGTGACGGACATCCAGAAACATGGAGCCATTGGCTTCCATTTTGGTGTTTCTCATTCAATAGGTACTACTGTTCATACGGAAACTAAGTACACTCCATACCAACTGGTATTCGGTAAACCATGTAATCTTCCTACAAATTTAACCAGTAACAATGTTAAACCTTTGTATAACCATGATAACTATGCACTTGAACTTAAGTATCGATTACAATTAGCATGTAAAGAAGCAAGGAATAATTTGATTTCCAGTAAGATTAAAAGAAAAGAAATATGGGACAAAAAATGTAACCCAGTTAAATACAAAAAAAAAGGTCCTTTAATTTTGATTAAAACGAAACAGGTAAAAAATTATATATGTTTTATGTCGACGCAAGGCTAATTTCAACGTTGAAAATATTTACATAAGTTTTATATTTAAGTTAAATTTTAATAGTTACACATGATTGAGTAATTACTCAATTTGTTTAGATTCGATTGTCGTAATCAGTTCTTTATATTTCAATGTAAAAAGCCATGTTATGATTTGCGGATATCATAACGACAAACTATAACTAAAGGTTTCTTCTAAATTAGGTTTAAAAACAAGTTATCTATTGTTAAATTCATTTCTTGATTAATAAGCGATATGCGTTAGTATAAATTGATATTTGGTAATGTTTGGTTTTACAAAGACCATTGATTGATTGACTATTTGTCAAGCGGAAAGCGTGTCGCGCAGTTAATAAATGTTTAAATGTTTTAAGCGATAATAAATTCAGTGAATATTAAAATAGGGTGTTAAAATTATAAAACGAATTTACAAATCATTACTTCAATCAATATTACTTTTTATTTGTGATAAATAAGTGTAATGACTTCGCAACGTGCACGCCATCTTGGATTTTAAAAAGGCGGGCCGCTGCGAAGCCACATTGCTACGGAGAATTTTGTGCAGACAAGTGGTTTAATATTTTGTGAGTACCATTTTCAATTATTGATTAAGACTAAGATTATTTTAAATTTAAATTGTGTTGTACTGTAGTGATAATAAAACTTGAGTGGATAAGTTGTGTTTTCATTATTCGCAATGAGTGAGCCTAGCGATGGAGATGGTGACGTCAGCTCTGCTGACGTCACTATTTCTAAAAACACGAATGGTCCCGGTGTTTCGTTATCAGAAGTGGGATTAACCCCCACTTCTGCCCGTCCATCTGACTCGAATAATGAAAATTTAATTGCTTCTGTTAATGGGGTACCGACGGAGTTTTTCACTCAGATGTTGCGAATGATGAACCACATATCCGATCGCATTACTACTCAACCAGATACGCCCAAAGTCAAAATAAATGATGTATTTTTGCCATCATACGATCCAGACGCCAATATTGCGGTTAGAGAGTGGTGTCAACATGTCACTACAGCAATGGAAACTTATGGCCTGAGCGATTATGAAGTAAGAATGAAAGCTGGTAGCTTACTTAAAGGTCGCGCAAGGTTATGGGTTGACAATTGGCTTGTGTCTACCACCACATGGCAAGAATTGCGGGATGTTTTAATAATGACTTTTGAACCGGAAAATAGATATTCTCGGGACATTGTACGCTTTAGGGAACATAATTATGATAATACCAAAGATATCGCGCAATTCTTGTCACAAGCTTGGGTACTTTGGAGACGTATTACTAAAGATAAATTATCAAATGATGACGCAGTTGAGGCGGTTATTGGTTGTATTGGAGATGAGCGGTTGAGAATCGAACTGTTGAATGCCAGGGCCACTTCAGTACCAGAACTTATTTCGGTTGCATCTTCTATACGTAGCGTTAAGCGCCCTCAGCTGGGTACATCAAGTACACATCCGGGTCCCACTAAGCGACCACGGTTTGATAAGCCCTCTCCCTTTTGTCAAATTTGCAAGAAGTCCGGTCATGATGCACGTGACTGCCGTTACCGTGACAAAACTGAAAATCCTCAACCGCGTCAACAAGATAATAAAAATGTAGGTAGACCTATTTGCACGTTCTGTTCAAGGGCTGGTCACACCTATGAAACGTGTTACAGGCGAGAACGCGCAGTAGTTTCTAACATCAACTGTGTAGGAACATCTAAATTGAATTCAATGCCAGTGGTGGTTGGAAACTTGAATATACTCGCGATTTTTGATAGCGGAGCCGAATGCTCAGTAATACGTGAGTCTGTAGCTGCGAAACTACCCGGGAAACGAGTTGATCGAGTAAGCTACTTGAAGGGGTTAGGTCAATTTATAGTGATATCGCTTTCAACATTGACAACGATTTGTGTTATCGATAGTTTACGTGTAGAGCTTGTATTTCACGTGGTGCCGGACTACGAAGTGTGCTCAGACATTCTAATAGGCATGAATCTTGTAAAAGAAAATAACTTAAGTGTGCTAGTGAACTCTCAGGGTGCAACTTTGGTTCATCAACCGGTTATTTACCACGTGCGATCCCAAAGTGAAAAGTTTGACAACCTTAACTGTGACTTGACTAATGACGATCAAATCAACGAATTGAAAATCTTGTTGAACAAGTTCGAACACTTGTTTATTCAGGGCTACCCCCACTCACGCGTCAATACCGGTGAGCTCGAAATACGCTTAAAGGATGATAGTAAGTGTGTCGAACGCAGACCTTACCGATTGAGCCCAATTGAACGCGAAAAGGTTCGGGATATAATCAATGAGTTACTCGAGCATAAAATTATCCGCGAAAGTAAATCACCTTTTTCCAGCCCAATAATATTGGTTAAAAAGAAAAATGGAAAGGACCGCATGTGTGTGGACTATCGCGAACTAAACAGGAACACTCTGAGGGACCACTATCCTTTACCGATAATTTCAGATCAAATAGATCAACTAGCGGGAGGTCATTATTTCTCTACAATAGATATGGCAGCTGGGTTTCATCAGATACCGATTTCGGAGGGTTCTATTGAGCTAACTGCTTTTGTTACGCCGGACGCTCAATATGAATATCTGACTATGCCATTTGGGCTCAGTAACTCAGTGTCAGTTTATCAGCGTTGTATAAATAGGGCCCTAGCTCACCTCCTGAACTCGCCAGACCAGGTTTGTCAGGTGTATGTTGACGATGTTTTATCCAAATGTAGGGTATTCGCTGAGGGCCTATCCCATATCGAACGCATATTGATTGCTCTCCAAGAGGCCGGTTTTTCGATCAATGTTGATAAAACTGCCTTCTTTAAACACTCCATCGAGTATTTGGGCAATATTATTGCTAACGGACAAGTCAGTCCTAGCCCCAGAAAGGTGGAGGCTTTAACGAAGGCTTTAACGAAGGCTCCTATTCCGAAAACAGTCAAACAAGTAAGACAGTTTAACGGATTAGCTGGATATTTCAGACGCTTCATTCCCAATTTCTCGCGTTTGATGGTTCCGCTCTATGAACTTACCAAGAACGACGCGAAGTGGGAATGGAACGAAAGGCATGATGAAGCTCGAAACTGTGTCGTACAATACTTGTCTACTGCGCCTACCCTTATGCTATTTCAGGAAGACGCGCCAATCGAGCTCTACACGGACGCTAGTAGCATCGGTTACGGGGCAGTGCTCGTGCAGACCGTCGGCGACCGCCAGCATCCAGTCGCGTATATGAGTCAGCGCACCACCGACGCCGAGAGCCGCTACCACTCGTACGAGCTCGAGACCTTGGCGGTAGTAAGGGCCGTCAAGCATTTTCGGCATTACTTATACGGGCGAAAATTCAAGGTAATAACTGACTGTAATGCCTTGAAAGCATCCAAAAACAAAAGGGATCTCCTTCCTCGTATCCATAGATGGTGGGCCTTCCTGCAGAATTACGAGTTCGAGGTAGAGTATAGAAAAGGTGAGCGACTACAACACGCGGATTTTTTCAGTAGAAATCCATCCACTGAATTATCTATCAACATCTTGACCAGAGACACCGAGTGGCTGCAGATCGAGCAGCGCCGTGACGATGTGCTTCGCCCACTTATAGACACTATGAGTGGCGACAGTCCGGCTGAAGGCTACGTCTTGGAAGAAGGCGTGCTTAAGAAAACTCTTACGGATTCTATACGAGGTATATATAAACCAATCGTAGTCCCTAGATCATTCCAGTGGAGCCTGATAAACTCTTTCCATGCCGCTCTACAACACCCCGGATGGGAGAAAACTTTACAAAAGCTAAGAGAAACGTACTGGTTTGATAAAATGAACACAATCGTCAGGAGGTTTGTAGACAATTGTGTTGTATGTAAGACCTCCAAAGGGCCGTCGGGTGCTGTCCAAGCTCAACTTCATCCGATTCAGAAGCCCACTGCAGCGTTTCAGGTCGTCCACATGGATATCACTGGCAAGCTGGGTACGAGAAATGCTGAAGGACGAGATGAGTATGTAATAGTAACGATTGACGCATACACCAAGTACATTCTGCTTAACTACTCAAACGACAAAAGCCCAAGCAGCAGCCTTGCAGCTTTGAAACGTGTCGTGCACCTGTTTGGAACCCCCGCGCAAGTCGTGGTGGATGGCGGTCGAGAATTTCTTGGTGAGTTTAAAGTCTATTCGGATCGTTTCGGGATTGACATACATTCTATTGCGCCAGGAATCAGCCGAGCAAACGGACAGGTAGAAAAAGTAATGGGTACTTTGAAAAATGCATTAACCATTATAAAAAACTACAACACTGAAGAATGGCAGACAGCGCTAGAAGCTTTACACAACTCGCATTTAACTGCACTCCACATAGAGTAACGGGGGTTGCACCGCTCACGCTACTCACCCGTCGCCAACACAGTGTACCACCAGAACTATTGAGGTTGGTGAATATCGATAACGAATGTATAGACTTTGACTTGCTTGAGCAGCACGTGCAAGAGAAAATGACAGCTGCGGCACAATATGAGAAGCAGCGATTTGATAGGAGTAAGGCGAAAATGCGTCCGTTTCAGCGAGGAGATTACGTACTCATCAAAAACAATCCCCGTAACCAGACGTCCCTAGACTTGAAATACAGCGAGCCGTACGAGGTGTACAGGATCCTTGACAATGACAGATACATGGTGAAGCGTGTGACCGGCAGAGGGCGTCCACGTAAGGTTGCTCACGATCAGCTCCGTCGAGCTCCACAACCAGGCGAGCAGGAAACCGTGTCGACGTATAATGAAGACGCTGATGACTCCTCAAAGAACTTCGTTGATGTCACACTACAGCAAAATACATCTCAAGACATCAGTACTCCGCAGTCAGAGGAGCCACAACCATCCACCTCCCAAGCTGCCCAGCTGCTGGACTCTTAAACAATGGTTAGTATCTTCTTTGTTACTGCTATCTTGATGATAATAACTGTGAATTTGAATGATTTATAAAACAGTTAGCAATAACAGTAAAGAGATCCTTTATTGGAATTTTGTTGATGAGGTATCAACTACCGTAAACTGCATATTGGTAAGACTGTACAATCCATATTCCCTGCTTCCTTCATACATTCTTTTCAGAGCCTCTGTGGACCACGGTCAAAATAAGGCCTAGTCCACAGCATCGTCCTTCTCAAATCCTTTAGGGCCCCTGTGGACCACGGCGTACGAGACTGCTCAGCACCACAGCATCATTCCCGTGAATTTTTATTTACAAAGTCACAATAAAAGTTTTCAGAGCCTCTGTGGACCACGGTCAAAATAAGGCCTAGGCCACAGCATCGTCCTTCCCAAATCCTTTAGAGCCCCTGTGGACCACGGCGTACGAGACCGCTTAGCACCACAGCATCAACCCCTAACAAACTGTACAAACAGTTATGTAAAAACTATTTATATTTTCTTTTAGAGCCTCTGGGGACCACGGTCATAAATATAAGGCCTAGGCCTCAGCATCACCCTAGTTCCCTTTTCCTTTAGAGCCCCTGTGGACCACGGCGTACAAGACCGCCTAGCACCACAGCATCATCCCTGTCTACGAGAAATCAAATCAACTATTTATATTTTCTTTTAGAGCCTCTGGGGACCACGGTCATAAATATAAGGCCTAGGCCTCAGCATCACCCTAGTTCCCTTTTCCTTTAGAGCCCCTGTGGACCACGGCGTACAGGACCGCCTAGCACCACAGCATCATCCCTGTCTACGAGAAATCAAATCATGCATGTATGCGTGGAGCATTTGCATTGACATAACTAAATAAACGTGTGAGTATGCGTGTAGCATTACAAGCACTTCAATATCTTCACTCACTTTCCTATGTACAGCACATCTTACTTGTTTACTACTTGTATGAACTGAATTGTTTCCATATTTACTTTGATATCTAACAAAATAATGAATGTTCTAGACTAGTAAATGTAATTGCTGATAACTCGAATTGTTGGTATCGTTATCATTAAACACTTACATAATCTTTTTTTAAATCGTGCATCTCAGACCACAAACGAGTTATCAGCTAGTGTACCTGTGAACGGATACCTAGCTCAGAGAAATTAATTTTCATTTTCAGAACCGCGACTGGTGCAGAGCACGCACACTGTCCCGCAGAATGGCCGTGTCGACGCAAGGCTAATTTCAACGTTGAAAATATTTACATAAGTTTTATATTTAAGTTAAATTTTAATAGTTACACATGATTGAGTAATTACTCAATTTGTTTAGATTCGATTGTCGTAATCAGTTCTTTATATTTCAATGTAAAAAGCCATGTTATGATTTGCGGATATCATAACGACAAACTATAACTAAAGGTTTCTTCTAAATTAGGTTTAAAAACAAGTTATCTATTGTTAAATTCATTTCTTGATTAATAAGCGATATGCGTTAGTATAAATTGATATTTGGTAATGTTTGGTTTTACAAAGACCATTGATTGATTGACTATTTGTCAAGCGGAAAGCGTGTCGCGCAGTTAATAAATGTTTTAATGTTTTAAGCGATAATAAATTCAGTGAATATTAAAATAGGGTGTTAAAATTATAAAACGAATTTACAAATCATTACTTCAATCAATATTACTTTTTATTTGTGATAAATAAGTGTAATGACTTCGCAACGTGCACGCCATTTTGGATTTTAAAAAGGCGGGCCGCTGCGAAGCCACATTGCTACGGAGAATTTTGTGCAGACAAGTGGTTTAATATTTTGTGAGTACCATTTTCAATTATTGATTAAGACTAAGATTATTTTAAATTTAAATTGTGTTGTACTGTAGTGATAATAAAACTTGAGTGGATAAGTTGTGTTTTCATTATTCGCAATGAGTGAGCCTAGCGATGGAGATGGTGACGTCAGCTCTGCTGACGTCACTATTTCTAAAAACACGAATGGTCCCGGTGTTTCGTTATATATAATAGACCATATAAAGTTTTAAGCGAAGATGAACCCAATGTAACCATACGTATTGGTAATAAGATTGATACCATCCATAAAAATAGAGCCAACATTTGTGTGACTTAACATCTATTCAAAATTTGCTCTATGTATAAAGTTGAGTTACTGTTGTATAGCACACCTTTACAGAATACATTACAGTTACACCTTACAACAATGTAAATACGATAACTTGATAACTTACCTACCTAAATGATTCATTGTGATGTACTCACGTAATGCTTTGTTTAAGTTTGTTTTATATGAACCTATTCTATAACTGATTTGATTAATTTATTACAGTTAATACTTAAGACAAGAAAGACGTTGTTAAATGAATAGTTTAGTAAAAATATAAAGTTTAAACGTATGTAATAAATTAGATAAATCCTAACAAACAAAAAAAATAAAAAAATTTTTAATTTTTTTTATTTTTTTTTTCAAAATCAACCCGATGATGTAATGTGTAGATGTAAGCTAAGTAAGTAGATATAGTATAGTAGCTTTAAGTATTGAGTGAAGGCGACGTGTGCCGGCAGTAATAAAGAACATATTCAACTATTCGGACGTTTCACTTATCGTACGCCCTCGAACCACCAACATCACAATGTTACCATTAATAGGAGCTTGAAATGATACTCTGTATTGGGCATACAACTGGCTTATAACCATGAATGGGACGATGGGACGATTTATTACCTATGTTAAGATTTTATCTCATTTTAGCCTGTGGTATATTTGGGTCCGTGATACTGATATACATGTTTTTGTTTTATGATTTACTGAAATGATGTATCATAAATTCTGTACTGTTGGCAACATTGCTGATTTTTAAAAAAGAAGTTTGCAGTGCTGCTGTCGATGGGCGATTGCACAGAACAACGATCGGGCCACATCGCCCCCGCGCGCGTCACAGGGCGACACGCATGGATTTCAAAGCTCTGTGGGCGATTGCGAATAAAAAGCACTACCTGGCGGCCTACGCGGACAACTCGAGAAGGCGTTTTGGCGGGAATACAATACTGCCGTCGTACGAGAGAAGGGCACATCTATCATTTTGGTCAAACTGAGATAATTAGGATTAAAGTTTTTACTATATTCTGCTTCATAGTGTGGAAACCTATTACTTAAAAGAAAAAAAAATACTGATGACATATGCGTGAAGGTTAGTACTATTATTTTATCTAGATTTTAGTTTTTATATATAATTATTTATTAAATAAATTCAATTTTTTCCTTTCAACTTAAAAAAAAATATATTTTAAAAATACCACTTACTACAAATAAAAGGCACAGTTAACCAAATGTGACCTTTCTTTTTAATATTTCAAGCAAATTGGTCATTGAGTCTAGAAGAAAGGGCACACTTGTCTAATTGCGCCTTTTTAATGTAAATTGACTTAATGTTTTTAATGAAAAAAAAAAAAACAAATAATCATGTGAAGAAAGTTTAATAAACTATAAAACATATTTATTGTCATGCCAATCAAACCAAAACTTCTTGTAGGACAACAACATTTTAACAAAAAAAAAACGTCTTAATATTCAGTAGTTATTTATTAATTATTAGGGATAAGCATATACTTATGTACGATTTTGGTTAACAAAAAGAACTTATGAATTAAAAACAAAAAGTGCTAATACTTAAACTCAATTACACTTTTTGGTTATTTAGACACCTAAGGGAAGTAAAAATTAAACATTTTTACTAATAGGTTGGACTCCTGACTTAAAAATCTATAAAAAAAATAGTTACTCTATATTAAATAAATCAAAATATTCTTAACTCCTATTAGAGGAGCATACATTATGGTTTTTAACCTTTATTAAATTACTCTATTAGACCTTATTCTAATTATTAATTGTTCATTTACAGCAAATAGCTTACACCCGTAATTATATGAAACTACGAGTGCCTTTAACTCGTAGTTTCATATTTTAAAAATACTATTATTAATATTATTAAAAATAAATATAACTAAAACAAACGTAACATGGCACTTGGTTGAATTATCACAATGCAATATGTTGGTAATAAAAAAAAAGTTTTAAGAAAATTAAGTAATCAGTTTTACTTAAAATATTATTTAAAAAAATAGTCTTTAATTTCAGTCGTCATAAGTTAGTGTGAGATCAGCTGAACAGTCGTTAACTGGTAGGGTTTCCCAAAAACCTCTTCTGTTGTCAGGCATGAGTGGCCAAAGCTTGGAAAGTATAGCTGATTTACTCTCAGATGTTATACCTCGTGGAGAAAGCTTCTGCTTAGGTATTGGAATGCCGATTTTAAGATTTTTAACTCTTAAGAAATCCAATTATATTTGCTCTTCAGTGTCATGGCTGTTCTTGTAGAACATCGAATTGCTCCCTCTCCGAAAAGTGATTTCATACATGTTTCTTAAATAAGCTCGCGGCACAGAATATTGTAATTTATACGCCAAAGAGCAGTCTTCAAAATCGTGAAAAAACTGAACTGTCATTTTTTTCCCACAATATTTGAACCAGTATCAGCGACAGCTTTGCAAAAATTTTCAAAGTTATACACTCGCTTGTTCTTCTTAAGTGATTGCTCCACTCCATGGTGAAATTCATCGGCAGCCATAAAAGTATGACCAACTTCCAGACAACGCAGCACAACACTTTCAATATTTATAACTTTGGAATTGACTATTTTTTGCTACTACCAAGTAGTAAAAAATGCACCAATTTTTATATTTCTTTTTTTTATTTTTTTCTTCATATTAATTCCATTCTTCGCAATTCCTGTGCCTTATTGCTGCGAGATGGTTGTGAATAGAAAAAAATCGCGCAATTCACATTCCTCGTGCCCCGGCAAGCGTGGAGTCACTTCGACATTGCAGGCACAACTGGCGCGTTTCAATAGAACCCTGCCCTCATTTGCTCACCCCTAATTATAAATAATTAAAAAAAAAAGGCACAACTGGTTATTTGTTTCTTTTATACGTAATTTGATTGAGTCATGCATAGATCATTAATTAAGTAGACAGGGCACATCTGGCATTTGGGCCTTTTCTTTATGTTATGTTGTAAGTGTGCCTTTTCTTAGAAGTTTTTAGTAAAAATCTGTATGAATTTATAGTCACATCTACGTAATTTGTGCCTTTTCAATATAATAGTAAATAAATGTGCCTTTTCATTCTATAAAACATGAATATTAGTCTCATTTGTGCCTTTTGAGCCTACAGTATCTCCGAATTCCTTGAAGGTAAAATTCTACAAAAAATTGAGCAGATGCGCCCTTTTTTTCTGATTCTAAATATGTATATAACTCAATTTAAAAAAAAATGTTAGATGTGCCCTTTTTTCTTACGACGGCAGAATAACGGAGATAGATACGAATGTGACGAGCGGAACAACATTCTTTTTAGAGGTGTGTACCGGAGGCAATTTCAGCCTCCGGAGATTTTGCGGTGATTTTATTGAACTACCGGTGTTTCTACGGTTATTCTCCGGATAGTCAGTATATTTTATTACTGATGAACATAAAGCACTTGACATCCAATCGAATTTACTGTGACCAATAATAGTAGTTTATGCAACTGTCATAACATAATATAATAGATTAGGTATTAAAACATGAATGTAGTTTTTTGAAACGAGCCGCAGACGTGTTTCAAAATAAGATTACACGAGTGTTTTAATACCTAATTATATGCAGTTGCATACAGTACTTTATTTAATCTCATGGCTATAAGCTTTTCTTGTTTTTCTAGCAAAAGAAAAAGTATGTTTTTGGTCTATTGGCCCGGAACTAGGGCTTTGCGCGCGCAGCGCGCTCACCACAGATAATGTGTATATAAATTGAATTGAAACTTCCTTGGTCCGGACACATTGTACTTTAATCATTAAAAAAATGTTTTAAAGCATTGTTTTGTTAGGAGAATAAAGCTTTAATTTAATTTTTTAATTTTCTGAAAGAAGTATGTAAATAAAATAAAAGTCTGTATTTCATTTCATAATTAAAATATTATCGAATGAGATTATATAAAATATTTTTGAATGCAATCCAAGGTAAAAATAAGGTTTTGATTGTTATCATAATACCTACCTACCTACCGAGAACAAGTGTTTTTCTTGGGTAGCATAAACGGAGGAGAGCTCAATGAGAATCGAATGAGATGAGATGAAATTAATATTATCAATTATCATTTTATGATATTCATATGAGTAGTATCGTACAAAGATACATCCCTACCCTAATCGCGATTGAATCGCGCGTTCAGAAATGGTTATCCATGAAATAATTGATTAACCAGTAGTTAATAGAAAGACCGATTAGTCTCCGGTACCCATCCCAACCGGTGATTATCCGGTTTTTTGAGAACCGGTACACACCTCTAATTCTTTTCGCATCGATATCTTGAGACGGCAACATCCTTGACTTTTAATTATCGCTTATTAAATATATATGTATATACTAATACTAAAAGATCAGTGCTGTTATTGTTAATATCAGAAGTGACAAAAACCTTCGTACAATGGGTAAATGCAGCAAGTACCTATAGGAAAAGGAAGCGAGCGCGTACGAGCTCCTCCTCTAGCTCTGACAGCTCCAGCAGTACCAGGTCACAATCACCTCCAGCTAAACGGACGAATAAGGTACCGAAAGGAACTAAAAGTGGAACTGTGAGTACATCAAACCAATTCTCTTTGAACAGTATTATACCTGAGTTCGACCCTCTAAGAGACGACGTCTAAACTTGGCTTAGTATCATACATTCCTATTGTCAAACTTTTGCATGGTCTGACGAAATGATACGTTATCAAGCCCTTAATAAATTGAATGGGTCTGTTAATGTGTGGTACGGCTCACTTTTGCGTACAGACAATAAATGGCCTGCGTGGAACTGGTTAGAGTGGAAGCAAAAATTGTCGGATAGTTTTCAAATACGGAGAAATATGTTAGAGTTGTTGAAAGAAGTAATCGATAAAAGCCGAATGAACATCAGTCGCTTTCTGAATTTTACTTTAAGCAAAAATGAAAATTTGATCGTTTGTCTTTGAATTTTACGGTTATGGTTTAACATGTAAACCATAACACGTAACAATTTGCTTAGATTATCCCAATCAGCCGCTAGTTTTCCCAGACGAATTGCTCAATTATGGCAGTAAATACGTCTGCTAATGTGTTAAACCTACTTAATGTGTCTACTAATAGCCAGGAAAGTCAAACTCATGGTTGAAACAGAATAGATACATGGAGCTTCTTAAGCAGTAGTTTAACTACGAAGAAACTACCCGTATTCAGTCACGTGATCAACCGTGCGGCCTACCCTACATCGAGGAGGTACAAAAAGATACAACTAGACTGATATTCACATGCTTTACTGCGATGTTTACTTACAGTTTAGTTTTAATAAGCTGTGAGCAGATTGACACTATACAGGTTTTAATCTTTTCATCATTTTAATAGAAAAAAGAACCCAAGGAGTTTTAAAGGCAAATAATCATACAATAACCTCTTTTCTGGTGGCCTTACTATGTTACCAAAGACAATGGTGTTTTTTAATCAATTATGCGCGCGCTTGTGTTCGATTATCGATATTTAAGGTTATATTTTTACCTGTTCACAACAAAATTTATTTATAAAAAAACAATTATTTAAAAAAAATATTTATAACAAACAACAACACTCAAAATTTCGATAGTGATTTCCCTAGCACTCTGATCGTCATCTTTGTCAGTGAATTCCAGGATACCACGGAGTCGAACTACTGTATATACGTCTATTGTGGTTGAATGGTAATTAAGTGTTATCTTTGTGGTAGAAATCATAAGAAAGTTCGATGTGACAAAAATAAATGTAACTAGTGTGGTAAAAGGGGTCATTTAGAGTATATGTGTTATTTTAAATAAAAGAATACAACCAAAGTAGATAAAGAAGAAACAAGTTTGTGTCTACCTTCGACCCGAGAAGTAAATTTGTAAAATGAATAATCGTTAATGAACTTGAAAATGATGCGTTTATTGATACCGGCAGTAGCTGCTTGCTTATATCATAAACAATAGTAAAGAAGCTTTCTTTGCATTTAACTCCTTTATCCACACTGATTTTGTTACAAGGTTTTTCCAAACAGAATTCGAATTATGTTAGCCTGTATCTCGATGACGTATATTTGGTTATAGAAACTATAAAAGAAAATTTAATATTGCTAGAAACCGTAATAAATATTTTTCGTAATAATGAGTTAACACTTAATTTAAAGGAGTGTCATTTCTTTAAGGCGGAGATCGAGTTTTTGGGATATAAAATAAAGCCAAATTGTGTAATGTCGAATGAATCAAAAGTAGAAGCCATTAATAGCTTCCCAGTGTCTAAAACTGTACACCAACTTCGACAGTTTTTGGGCCTTATTAGCCTTATTTTGACTGATTGTAATGCCGTCAGGTACGCTTTGACAAAGAAAGAGATTATTCCCGAATAGCACGGTGGGTGCTATCGACTCAAGAGTTTCCATATGAGATTGCGCATAGAGAAAGGACGCGTATGCAACACGTCAATGCTCTGAGTCGAAACCCAGTGCCATCCGGAGAAAAGTCTGAATCTGAGTTGATAATGTCCATAATAGAAGCTAACTGGTTGCTCTCAGTGCAAATACAAAACAAATTAGAGTCAGGGGAGGCCGATAGTTCTAATAAAAACGTGTTTGATAACCATCAGCTTCTAGGTGGCAAGGTATACAGGAGTACTCCAAGTGGTACGCGTTGGGTTGTACCAATGAAACGCATTTGGCAAATTATTAAATGCAACCACGATGACCTGGGGCACTTTTCAGTTAACAAAACGACCGAGAGATCAGCTCATTTGTTCTTGACATATTGTGCCTATTATATTATTACCTCGTATTTGATATATTGTGAAAAAGTACATAAAAAAACTGCCTCAATTGTATATATTTCAAAAATAAGGGTGGACCTAAAGAAGGAGTGCTGTTCTCTTTACGCGCTAATACGCGCAACCTTTCCATACTCTTCACATAGACCATTTCTAAAAAAACTCAAAATGAAAATAAATATTACTGGTCATCGTAGACGCGTTTATGAAATTCGTTCTTCCGGACAACTAAATGCTCTGGAGTAATTAAAGAGTTAGAATGCATACCGAAAACATTCGGAAACCCTAGGCGAATCATATGTGATGCAGGTTCATGCTTTAAGGCATTAGAGTTCACGCAATATTGCACTACTAAAAAAATTCGTTTGCACATAGTAGCAACGGGCATGCCCCGCTCAAACGGTCAAGTTGAACACATATTAGAAGCATTAAAGACTAGAGGCGCTAACACAACTGACGATAGCTGGGATCAATGTATAAAAAATTTACAGCAAGGGATAAATAGTACCATACATAAAAGTACTCAAGCCGTTTCCTGTGAGGTTTTTCTTGGGTATAGGATTCGTACAGACAGTGAAATTTTGGCACCAGGGTTTGATGAAAAAGTAGACATGAATATTAAGGCCAATGCATTAACACAAAAAGAGAGGTTTGATAAATCTCGAACCAGGGCACGAACGTACGCTGAAGGGGACTTAATTTTGGTTAAAATACAAAGTCAAAGTAACGACGGCCAGAGTAGAAAACGGCTACCTACCTTTAAGGGTATATTTTAGACGAACGCCCCCATACAAAACGCAGCTCTAATCTTTTTTTTAATACTAGCGAATAAAACCCAATGATTTTTTTACTTACGTAAATACTATCTTAATATCTAGGTTTGTGGTGCATCAGATTTTCATTAAATTATACAGTTTTAAAATTACTTACACTAGCTCAAAAACTCGTAATTTTAGATATAAGAAAGACCCAACTTTAAGCACCTCTTTCAAGAAAAATAAGCATGTTTTTAATATATCTATTTCACCACAAACATGGGGAATATAATGAACTTTCTATAATGGGAAGTTATTTATACATGTGTACTATATTTTTTTAATAAATCTGGAGCTACGAAGAACTCGCTCAAACTTCTAAAAACGAGTGCTATATACTAAACGCTATATAATAACATTTGTAATTATTAGTCCAAAAAAAAGGATTTAAGCCGGAAACGATAGGTCTAATAATACACTATATTTACATGCGAGTTTTTTTTTAAATAACAAGTTGAGTTTATGAATAGGTTTACGCTTTGGCTGGCGGGTATATGTCCTTAAAGGACCATTTAATTTAGAGTTAAAAAAGTTCTCGGAAACGACAGATATGATATTATAGACATAAAAAAGGAAGCCAAAGAAGCACTAAGGCATACAGGTATAACTGCTGCTGAGAACATGAAGCCATGGATAAGGATTGCTGACAGGGATTCTAACTACATAATATACACATAAATTTACGGGTTGGCAATAAAAATTAGTGAGGTATGAAATTTTAAACATATTATTTCTATTTTTACGATACTAAATTGGATATTTTATTTTGTAGTAACGTAAAGAGATTTTGTGGATGACTTATCCTGAATTTATTGTAGCCCGATAAAGGTTGAGTTCATGAGATTTTGGAACAAACTTGGTACATTTAAGTGTGGTGAAACGCTCTTTAAATGAGAGTGGTTCCAACGAATATTTTTAAGCTACTAAATTGGATATTTTATTTTGTAGTAACATTTTAAAGAAATTCTGTGCATGACTTATTCTGAATTTATTTTGCCCGATTAAGGTTGAGTTCATGAGATTTTTAATAAAAAAAAAAAATACTCGTGGTGAAACGCCCTTTAAATGAGAGTGGTTCCAACGAAAAATGCGAATGAATATTTAAGTGTGGCGAAATGCCCTTTAAAACAAATAGTTCCAAGGTGTAGGACTAACCAAGACACTTATGTGCGGTAAACTCCCCTATAAGTGCGGGTTTGTCTAGATCAAAATGAAAATGAACTCAATTATATATGGCTATAATAATTACTACATTTTTTTTTATTTTTGCCTTTACATGATTAACAATGCGTTTTTCTATTTTTAGATATTTAATTAGAATTTGTGAGGTGCCAGGGACCGGCACCGCGCAGAATGGCCGTGTTGGCAACATTGCTGATTTTTAAAAAAGAAGTTTGGAGTGCTCCTGTCGTTGGGCGATTGCGAATAAAAAGCGCTACCTGGCGGCCTACGCGGACAACTCGAGAAGGCGTTTTGGCGGGAATACAATAACGGAGATAGATACGAATGTGACGAGCGGAACAACATTCTTTTCGCATCGATATCTTGAGACGGCAACATCCTTGACTTTTAATTATCGCTTATTATATATATATGTATATACTAATACTAAATGATCAGTGTTGTTATTGTTAATAGTACATAGAAAATCTAATATAATTGATTGTTTTAGAAATCGCCTGTCATGTCCGATGTCATATCAATTGTATGTCCATTCAAATTCAAAACGGTGCGGCGTAAGAAAAATCTACTGTTGCATTGTATATATTAGGTAAGAGTTAAGACTAGCAATTTACCATTATGAAGTGGTACTTGTTTTATTTGATGAAGGTACGCCCCCACAGCTCAAAAAGGTCACTTGAAACAATACTAGTGGTCAATGGTCTCCCATCATAATATAACCTAGATGATCAATGTATATGTACATATATGTATAATTGTGATGAATAGAGGTGTTATATTAGGATCGTATTTTTGTATTCCTATTATCGAATATAACGCCTAGCCAATATCATATTATCTTACCTATTACTGGGTAATAGTCAAATAATAGTCACAACTTATCATATTATTCGTTCATAAAAGACGCGCAATTAAACCGTTATTGGTCAAAATATTATGTGGAATAGTTGACAAGTCGCTCACGTTTTTGATATAAATATACAGTGATTTACTTTGCCTTACTTTACACTTCAACAGATCTAGGACTGTCAAAGAAATTTACAATGAATTATAAGTTGTATTTACAATTATAAATATAGATTACTTTTATGTTCCTTCCGTTTTTAATGTCTTTTATATGTTTATAGAATATTTCAAAAATAATGTGTAATAGGCAGCGCTACAATAATAGGTAAATACTTACCCATAACATTGCATAATTAATAATAATAATGTATCGATGTCCATTGCCTGGTCTGATTATCCACGAAGCTCCTATACAAGAAGCGACATGTATGCAATAACTTCACCGATGACGCGCGCAAGGCCCGAGCCCCGAGGATACATTTCAAATTGGAATGTCGGCGTCGCATTCTCTCGCGACGAGTGAGAATGAGATAGCAAGTCACAGGCAATTGTAAGGAAGAATAGCGTCACTCGGTAACTATTATTTGAAGAATCTATTACGACAAAATTCATATTACCTAATATTAAACTTCTGTCTTGAACCTATTACATATACCTAATACGAATATATTAAGTCACACCTCTATTGTGACCTATATATTAGTACGTTATGGTAATACGATGCATTTCAACACAGAAATAAAAAAATTGTATACTTTTCACTCCCACGCATGTGATTGTATTAATGTAACAAGAGACATCATTACTTTTACAGCTTTCTAAAATTGCAACAATAACATATGACGTCACTTTGGTCATGCTCATCGGCCATCCCGCCATCTTAGTTTCTGGTTGTTGAGTAGAACTAGAGATGGACATTTAAAATATAGATCGATGTTTTTTCCGATGTAATGCATCGATCAGTTGCATCGATGTTATTAAGATGTATTAATACACATCGATGTTTCTAAAACATTATTAAATAAATTTTCTATTAATAATTGACTTTTATTTATTAATCATTTTTTCAATTAATATATGATTTCTTTACTGTTGATTAAATTTGACATTATACTTAAATTTCATAATTTTCCTTTACATTGCCATATTGTTTTCAGTCGATAAATTTTCTCCTTGAGCGATCACCTTGAGATGGTTATGAAAACTGAAACGAACCAATGCAGCGTGTGGTGTTGCCAGCTCGATGTTTGTATAACTTACTTGGAAGATAAATTTGTTAGAGAGATTTAATAACTACGTAAACCGGCTAGAACTCACGGTGTTTAGTCGTTATCTCCGACCGGTGTTCGAGCGGTAAAGAGTTGTTAGAGAGATGATTGTGAAACGCGCTCCATGTATAGATCGACCTTGTAAACCGACATTTATATAATTCAGTTGGTAAGCAACCTGAAACATTATAAGGACATTCTGAAACGGACCCTAAGTAATATATTACAACATTGTTTTTGCTTTATTATATATGTCTAAGATATTTTTTCATTGTTTCAGATATGTACATAATACACCAAATTTAAAACTCCGTACAAGATTTTCCCTTCTGATGTGACTCGGGCAAAAATGTTATAAACAATTGCCAAACACAAAAAAATATCTAGTTTTCGACAAAAGCATCGCTACAACAGCTGCGATGAGAAATGTTTAGGAGAATACCTACTTATTTTTGACACAATCACTAACCAAACCAGGCACTCCAGGCAGGCAGGCACAGCTAGAGTTGAAAAGATTTTTAATAGTACTATGGTATGTAATATAACTTATTTGATAAATCGCTATAAAAATAAAACAAAATAACATATAATTGTACCTATGTTAAGTAAAATATTGTGAATTAAACAGCTGTCCTTGGGAGCCAGTAATTAATTACTAGCTTGAACAAAATCTTCGACCGCATCATCACTTAGCATCAGTTGAGTTAGTGGTCAATGGCTATTGTATCAGAAAATCAAGAAAAACACCATATATAAAAAAAATGTGGAGACCCTAGAAGTGAAGATTACTTACCTAATACAAAGTTTCTCTGCAACATTTTGCAATGAGAAAATGTTATTTAACTGCTTAAGATCATATGTGCGAATATGCATATCTGTTGCACATGCATCCGCATCTACTTCACAAACTCAATGTTTAGAGGTTAAATGTATTCTTTTGTATGAGTCTAGTCCTTGGTCATGCAGATCTTAAATACATATTTATGAAGTTAAACATATGACCCATTTTGGGTATAGCAACATATATAATAGTAGTAGAGCGACCAATCTTTTTCACATCATTTAAATTTGTCACCAAAGAATTCAATTAAGGTACAATAACATTTATTACGTAATAGTTTTTTAAAGCATTGACAAAAGTAGAGTCTTTGTCTTCACTTTTTTAATGAATTTGGAAGCGTGTTAAATATTTTTATTGCCATTACTTTGGGACCAGAGCTGTGCATTGCTAGTTTTGAGCTAGGTAGTGTGAGATTATGCCTGGTCAAAACTTTATATTTCAACATGAACCCTAATTTACATAGGTTTTTAAGTCTGCACCTCAAAAGTAAAATTAGAAGTTAAGTTCCTGCTTCTATAAAAACAGATTGGATATTCAAATTTTTTTTTTGTGAAGTGACAAAACTGAAATTTGTCCACATGATGGTAAGTGTCACGACTGTCCATTACAGTAGCAGTCACCATACTCAATCTACTTTATTTGACTGTGATTGTTACTCCGAGCTCTTATATCTCCTTCCCTCAGTGAATTCACTTGCTACAATGCCCTTCACACCTAAACACAGTAATGTTTGCACACTACAGTGCAGTGTCAGAATATCTGACTCAGCAGTGGCTCCCAACAAGACAGAGTCTTGCTGAAGAGACATACCACTAGTTAATAACTTGTTGTGAACATACAACCCTCAGGCACCAGACTTGCCCAGCTGTTGCAAAAAACTGACTTATATTGTTTTTTCAGATATACATTTAAAAGGAGCGAACATCAATCCTAAATCTGCACACACACACACTGTGGAAATATAAAAGCACTTAACATATCCACTTGCTCATTGATATAATTTCAAGAGAAGCAGAAGGCAGTAGACTAAAAATATTTAGTAACTATTTGTACCTGAGAACAACAAAGTGCCTTTTGACAATCACAAAGTGCCATTTTGATTTGTGAGAGTTATATGCATATCATCCTTTGGCATAAAAACAATAGAAATCATATTCTAAGTGCCAGCATGTAGTGGATTTCCCATGACAACTATCTTAGCCGATTCACCTTCATCATGAATCAGAATGTCTTTCAGTCGCTGGTATAGCTATTTCAGTTGAGGTGGTGGTCCAGTAATGTACATTTGATAGCAGGGTATTAGTTGTTATAATATGCTGCATTTTCTTATATCGTTACATCTCCTAGTAATTCATACAGTGTTTTACTAAGTTCCTCTGAAAAGAAAAAGAGATGAAGGATCAAAACAGATTTACATATTTGAGTAAAGTCTGGAGAGAAACCATTTAAAAGCAGTATTTTTGATCAAAAATGTGGTCGAAGGGATAACCTTAGTACTCATATGAAAATGGATAGTATGTGTGACTATGAATGTGCTAAAAGAGGTCACCTCAATGATCATATCAAATCGCACACTGGAGAGAAACGTTATGAATGCAGAATGTGTGACTTTAAATGTGCTCAAAAAGGTACCCTCAATAATCATATGAAAACGCACACTGGAGATAAACCGTATAAATGCAGTATGTGCGAATATAAATGTGCACAAAAAGGTACCCTCAATAATCATATGAAAACGCACACTGGAGATAAACCGTATAAATGCAGTATGTGCGACTATAAATGTGCTCAAAAAGGTACCCTCAACAATCATATGAAAACGCACACTGGAGATAAACCGTATGAATGCAGTATGTGTGATTACAAATGTGCTCGAAGGAGTGGCCTAAATATTCATATGAAAAAGCACACTGGAGAAAAACTGTATGAATGCAGTATGTGTCACTATAAATGTGCTAAAAGCAGTCACCTCAATGATCATATCAAATCGCACACTGGAGAGAAACCTTATGAATGCAGTATGTGTGACTATAAATGTGCTCGAAAACATCACCTCAATTATCATATGAAAACGCACACTGGAGAGAAACCGTATGAATGCTGTATGTGTGACTTTAAATGTGCTTTAAAACATCACCTCATTTATCATATGAAAACGCACACTGGAGAGAAACCGTATGAATGCTGTATGTGTGACTATAAATGTGCTCAAAAAGGTACCCTCAATAATCATATGAAAACGCACACTGGAGAGAAACCGTATGAATGCTGTATGTGTGACTATAAATGTGCTCTAAAAGGTACCCTCAATATTCATATGAAAACGCATACTGGAGATAAACCGTATGAATGCAGTATGTGTGACTATAAATGTGCTCGAAGTAGTGGCCTAAATATTCATATGAATAAGCACACTGGAGAGAAACCGTTTAAATGCAATATGTGTGACTATAAATGTGCTCAAAGAGGTAACCTCAATGATCATATCAAATCGCACACTGGAGAGAAACCTTATGAATGCAGTATGTGTGACTTCAAATGTGCTCAAAAAGGTACCCTCAATAATCATATGAAAACGCACACTGGAGAGAAACCGTATGAATGCTGTATGTGTGACTATAAATGTGCTTTAAAAGGTACTCTCAATATTCATATGAAAACGCACACTGGAGATAAACCGTATGAATGCAGTATGTGCGACTATAAATGTGCCGTAAGGCGTTACTTGAACCGTCACATAAAAACGCACACTGGAGAGAAACCGTATGAATGCTGTATGTGTGACTATAAATGTGCTCAACGGGGTGGCCTAAATATTCATATGAAAATGCACACTGGAGAGAAACCGTATAAATGCAATATGTGTGACTATAAATGTGCTCAAAGAGGTAACCTCAATGATCATATCAAATCGCACACTGGAGAGAAATCTTATGAATGCAGTATGTGTGACTATAAATGTGCTCATAAAGGTTACTTCAGTATTCACGTGAAAACGCACACTGGAGAAAAACCGTATGATTGCTGTATGTGTGACTATAAATGTACTCGAAAACAATACCTCAATAATCATATGAAAACTCACACAGGAGAGAAACCGTATAAATGCAATATTTGTGACCATACATGTGCTCGAAAACATCACCTCAATAATCATATGAAAACGCACACTGGAGAGAAACCGTATGAATGCAGTATGTGTGACTATAAAAGTGCTCAAAAAGGTCACCTCAATAAACATATGAAAACGCACACTGGAGAGAAACCGTATGAATGCAGTATGTGTGACTATAAAAGTGTTCAAAAACATCATCTCAATAAACATATGAAAACGCACAGGTAAACAAACAGATAGGTGTATAATGAGACAAGGTCGTGGGTTAGAGCAGAGGTTTATCTTGTGGTAGGCTTCCTTGTGTATGGAGTTATGTAGGGCGAGATCCGCTAGACGAGGAGGTGGTCAGTAGCAGACGTCGGAGACGAGACCCGCCGCGATGATCCGGGGGTGGTCAGGCCGCGTAGTACTCTGCACTCGGGAGCTGTGCCCGGAGGTTGACCCGGCGAGAGGCCGTAGGGTCTGCCCCCCGCAGCAGGCACCGACAGTAAGGGCAGCTGCCTTGCTGCAGGTGAGGTGCTGCCGGACTAAGGAAACTCCTGGCGTACAGTGGGCCCCGGGCCGCGTTCCGAGGGTCAGTGCGTTGTTTGGTTGCTTTAACTTACTTGAAGGTTCCGAACAACCAGTTAATTTACTACCTCAAATATCGTTTTTGGCGGGGAATTTTAAAAATGTATTGACTTTTTATGATGTTTGAAAAGCAATTACTACTGTTACCCGCAAAATATAAATTTGACTGCCTATAATTCTCTCATCAAGAAATGTCAAGGTCATGTCAGTTAAAGATTCAACATTTTAACAACCTCTTTTGTTAGTTAAAAAGTTGCGCTCTACCCGACGCGGACGGTTGTGAACGACGTTAGAGCCGAGTGCACTCCGAGTGCGCTCTAACCGAGGTTCGGAACGCGCTCCTGCCAACGGAATGCCTGTCCTATACAAGCTAGTATAGTCCTGGAGACTGAACACCAGGCTCGTAGGTACAATGCTATTTATTTGCAAAAAGGTTCACAATTTCATGGTCCACATAAGTTCATCACTAGGTAAGGTGCTACGTAATTGTCTGGACACAAGTTGACATTGAGATCCAAACGAAGCTGAAGCCTGTGTCTCGGGCCTGGGTTTCTGATGGGTTTTCTAAGTGTTACTTTAATGAGAGCTATCTGGGCTCTTTCTACTATGATAAAATTACTTATCCCTGCACACCCCCATACAGAAACACAGTATTGTAGGATTGCCTGGCATTAAGCGAGCAAGACTTGTCACAGGATATCTAAAGGCGCACAATCTCTTAGCTTCTTCAAATAAAGATGAGCTTTCTCACGCGACCTCATCATGAATGTGGTCTGTATAGGATAAGTTTTGGTCTAGTGTTATTCCTAAGTATTCTGTTTTAGTGACACAGTCGATTAAGTCCAATAATTGTCTGTGCTAGAGGTCCGAGGGCATTGTTTTTGAGAATGTTATGTATTTAGTTTTATTAACGTTGAGAGTCAAAACATTTTTGTCTAGTAGTTTTCCTATGTGACAAACCTTTTTTGTATATATTGATGTCCTCTACAAATAGTTTCGATTTATATTTATTTAAGTTTAATAATAAAATAATGAGATTGTGTCTCTCATAATAAATATATTTTATTTATAATTACAATTTATAGAAAGATCCTAAAGAGTCTGGTTTTTATACAGAACTAGGTATAACACAAAAACAGTGGATATAATAGGTATGCTAAAGAAGTGCCTACTATTATGCATAGTTAGGTACTTTAGTTTACAATAGATTGTTTAAACAATTATTAAACAATTATTGTTAATGTGTAATTGTATGTAATATTTTCTTGACATGCTTGGATGAAGAGGACTGCCCAGTCCTCGCAGTGCATTATCACAGAAACTGTACTTGGACATCCTAACTGCAGACATTGTAATCCATGTCTTAAGTTAGTGGTAGGTTTGTACTGCAGGAGGCTAGTGGTAGCTGTGGAGAGAAATGTCATTTCCATATTAATTGTAAATACATTATCTTTGTGATAATTTTAAATATTTAATTACTTTTACATTTGGGCACAGATGTTGTGGTCTTATTGCTGTTGCTAAGCTGGGATTCACAGCACATTATCACCATTTCCTCTGACGGCCAACCCTAGCTTTTTAGCCCAACTATCTATATCCCTATGTCCATCTATATTTATATCTGTGCGTACCTAAATAATATAGATATTGTATGTCAGAGTAATCATTTAGAGCAGTAGGTAATAAACGGACTCATTCATTCTGCGATGTGTAATGTATCTACTATTCGTAGTCTTTTGTATTATATTGGCTTTTTTTACATTGTGTGGAATAAATGTAAAGCCAATTACGGACGCTATATGCGACGTGAGCCCGCTTTGAACAACCACCCTCTGCCCGCTTAGTGTAGTGATGTGGACTATGACAATACAGTGACTGATAAAGCTATTAAGTGCAACATGAGTGGAATGGTATACCTACTTACCTAGCGTATTGACAATATATTCTAAGGTGCACTATGTCGTAGACAATAAGGTGTGTAAACAAATGAGTTTAGCTAAGTTACGCGTAGGTATGTTAGTTTTAGTTTGTAATCTTTGTTTCATTTATGTAACATTTTATATACCCATGTAGTAATATTAAAAAAATGAAAATAAAGGGGGATGTACTGTGCCTACCTTACTAGTATACATATTGTACGTCAGATTAATCATGTAGAGCAGGAATAAACGGACGTGTCTCGTGAATATTATATACATATATTTAATCGCTCCACCGTATATGACAAGCCCATATACAGACAGTAGCACATAGTACGCACATATCTAAAAATCCTATCGTTATTTATGTAAATAAACTGTTATGATGATTATTAAAAATATGACTATGTAATAACTTGTTTCTTTGCAATCATATAGTGAGTAAACTCAACGAAAACAACATGGAGCAACCGTAAATCAATATTGATAAAAAATAATATAGAATTAAACAATTATAACATTATTACACCTATAAAATTTTTAAAATTATTATTTTATACAAAATACAGTACCTATATTTATGTCAACACAAATTTATACCTATAATGTCAAATTTTAAAATTGTATTTCAATTTAATTTTATAAATATACAGGGTTACTGGTAACTTACGCATAACCTCTTAAGGGTAATTTCAGTACATCACAAGGAACAAGTTTAGCTCAAAATTTTTTCTGAAAACTTAGTAAAAAAAATCATCAAGATTTTCTTGTACTCTCTAACACATTTTGGATCTGTTTCGTAACGTAACAAACGATATAGCAAAAACGGAGCGCGTGCCGCTACGTAACTTAGAGAGCTACGTACGTAGACACGCACACCCGTAGTCAACCAAGCCACAGCGCAGCCTACGCGGTAACTCTACGGTACCTACATACTGTCCACCGGATGTTTCTTATTACGTGTATGTACACTGGGTCCACAATCCCTTTATACTTAAACAGTTCTTTAGTAAATTAAATAGCGACAAACCCATAAAATAAATATGAAGTACCTACGTTGCTGGACAAAGTCACATACATATTCACTAGGACTTGTACACGTGCACATTAGCGATGCAGTGTATGTAGTAGCCAGCAGGTAGATAAGCGCAAGGCGCATGGACAATGACGCGACACGACAACGACGGAAATGAGCGCCTCGTGGCGGGGCAGCGCGGCGGCGCGGCGCGGCACAGCGATCTCCTGCGCACGTAACCCATACAATACCTACTAGAACTCGTGGCACCCAACTTTCATTTGTTATTTGGTTCAGTCACATAAGAAGTCAGTAACTTCAATAAAGTCGGTACACACTACACACACATACGTCTTCTTGATAAGAATCCTAACGCCTAGTGATTGCGTCGCTAAACTCTAAATGGGTTCAGGGCACATAAAATGACCGTGATTTCAAATGGTGTAGTAATGTGTATGTACTGAAGCAATGATGACCGAGTGGTAATAGCCATAGCTTGCAATGTCTCAGGTCCCTGGTTCGATCACCACCACCGCGCCACCGGCTTGAGCAACACCGCACGGTGGAAGGGCACCTTTTTTGCATTAGCCCGCCTAGCTACCAACCTCAAGTAGAAAATCTGTCGCCAAGCACATTAGGTACTTGTGTGTGTTCCTTGAGAGCCAGTAAAAATTACAGGCACATGAGACTATGTCTCACAAGTGTATGTCTCAGGGTTACGGGCGCAGTTCAGTTCGTCACTTGAGACAAATTGCGACTGTTATAGGCAGAGGTGATAGGAATCCCATCGCCTAGTGATATCGTTGTTGACCCTAAACAGATTAAAAACTGCATTATTTTAATCAAGGTGGTTGTACCCACCCAGACGTGTACCTGATGGGAATCCTACCAAGTAAGGGTTGCGTTATTAAACCCTAATTATCAACTCAACTTTTATTTAATATTATAACATCTTAAGAGTACCTACAGTTTCGGCTCGTTTACGTTAACGGTTACAACCTAACTTAAAATAACGTCAATAAAGGCAGTAAGTAGTACCAACCTAGACGTCTGTCTATTAGAAATTCTACCGCATAATGATGGCGTTGTTAAACGACAGATTTCCTCACAATCAGAAAATCTGTTGCTAACGACCGAAACTGTTGTTGCCGAACACGATCTTGGATAAAAGTTGCTATGTTGCCAGTCACTTTTGCCGTGTGACAATGCCAATGCATTGTCATACGGCTTGGTGATGTAGGCATGTTCGGGAATATCCTCAGTATTCTGTCCTCTGTGGCGGCAGGTTTCAGGCACATATCATTACACCACATCTCACTGTCACTCGAACTAATACTCGAAATTAAGCACCTACTGAAATGACATCGTCTTATTATTCGCGAAATCGTGAATAACTATGCCCCGACGCATCTCAATTCGTACCTAACTCGCGAGCGCGACTGACTGATCGATTGCCGCTGTCGCGCCAGGCGCGCGGCTAAGATAAAAAACGGGTGGGATTTCCCGGAACAAAAACCGCGCCGCCGCTATTGTTTTGACTTTGATCTTCCTTTCGCATGGCGCCGCCGCCGCGCCACCAGCACGCGGGTGGCGGCACGGGCGGCGCCTTTTACCACTTGACCGGCGGATTTTATTCAATAAATATCTGTAAAATTCGACTTTACCAGCAGAGTACACTGATAAGACCTTACAACATTGTTTTTTGGAGTTTTTCTTTAAAATACAGTAAATAGTAGCAATAGGTACCGTAGAATTAATTATAATACTAACTTAGTAATACCACGGCGCGGCATGCGGCACGCAGATCAAAGTCAAAAGTTTAGGTGGCAGCCGCCACGCGCCGCCCGACTCTTGACGCCGGCGCCGCCGCGTCTGGCCTTTCTTTTGGTGAAATTAGTTGCATGATTTTGAACTCGTTTAGGGCTTAATTGGTAAAGTCATTTCGCGTTCCCTGCTTGGTAGGATCCTTATCAGGCAGACGTCTGGGTGGGCAAAATAATCATTTAATTGTAGTACCACCGCCTTTACTGACCTTTACTCACTGGAATGGATTCTTATCAGGTATACATCTGTCATCGATAGATGTCTGGCTAGGTCCTACGTAGGGGACCTACTACACCATCTTTAGTGAAAATACTGATATTTAGTCTGTTTTTGGACCCGTTTGAGGTTCAACAACCCGATCACTAGGCGTTAGGATTCTTATCAGGCAGACGTCTTTATCGTCAGGTAGGCACTTAATTTACCTAGGCCTTTATTGAAATAACACCCTTCGATTTATGTAGGTATGTGAAATGATAGTTAGCTAGTTACTTACCTACTTAGGACTTAGGTAGGTACTGTAGAAGTATTTTTAGATTAGAGATAAACAGCGTGAACAATAGGCTGTAAGATTTAAACCAATAATAGGTAGGTAGGTACCTACCTACCTTCGTATAGTTTTGTAAAAACATAAAAGTCAAACATAATATTACGATGGATACCTACCTATGATGTTCATATCATATGTTCTAGCATAAGCAAAGAAGTAATAATTACTTTTTTAATGTAGACATTCCTAAGCCTGGTTTAGTATGAAGTTCTTATAGGTATTAGGTTCACAAGCTTTCTGTATCAGTTACCATTAAAATCTCTTTGTCAGTTACAGACACGTAACACTGGCATAATCTGTGATACCTACCTACCTACGTATAGTTTTGTAAAACCATAAAAGTCAAACATAATATTACGATGGATACCTACCTATGTTGTTCATATCATATGTTCTAGCATAAGCGAGGAGTAATAATTACTTTTTTAATGTAGACATTCCTAAGCCTGGTTTAGTATGAAGTTCTTATAGGGATTAGGTTCACAAGCTTTCTGTATCAGTTACCATTAAAATCTCTTTGTCAGTTACAGACACGTAACACTGGCATAATCTGTGACTACCTCATAGTACCTACGAGGTACGAGAATACGAGGCAGTCACAGTTTAAGACAGAGTTCGGCACGCGGCACGTGTTTGATGTGTCGGTGTCGCTATTTAGAAGAATTAGCAGAGAAAGGGGTGGCGGCTAGGCGAAAGGGGGCGGTCACTTGTCCTTTTTTCTTTGAGCTAGTTAGGCAAGCCGAGCCGACACTCAACAGTCGCGAATTTCGCCGCGCGCGCGCCGGTTGTGACGTATCGCGATCGATGCACATGGCATATCGATATACCTACCTACCAATATTGAATGCACCGAAACGGTGCGTGTTTATGCTAGGTGTAGAGACAATGTGTCTGAAGCTTGCCGTGAGTTTGTGTTTGTTTGTGTGTTAGTGTTACGCTACTCACGACGCAATTCTACATTTCTTCGAGGCTTACCCCGCAGCGAACACAAATGATGCAGCTCAACGCTTCGATGTGTCTCAATGGTTCGCATGGACAGTGAAGGAAAATATCCGTTCCACCTTCATCGCGTCACATTCTGCAACATGCTGCTTGCCGAGAGGCCGACTGTGTTGTGGACCGATGAGGCTACTTTGGGAGAGTGGGACTGTTTAATACTAGAAACGAACATTTGTGGTGTCACGAAAACCCCCATGAACCCGTACTCTCCTGGGTTCAAGAACAATTGTATTTCAGATGTGGACTGTGTGTGGGTTGTACCGGTGATTATTTTGAACAATTTGCACGTGATATACTTCGTCACCCCCGGGACTTGAGTTTGAGGGGTGATAATTTGTAAAATGGTATGTAAATATTTTGTAAATAGTTCAATGATTGTAAATAAGAATGATTCCACTCTTTAAATACGCCTACATAAAAAAATAATCTACTTTTTATTTTTTGCCGGTTTTATTTATAATATTTAAATAATCTACAATTAATTTCTTCGAACTTAGGTTTAAGTTTGAAGCGTTCGTAGCGTAGGTACTAACTTAGCCGTTCTTAACCGATCAACTATGTTAAGCAACGTCCGCTGCGGTCATGAGTTGGATGGGTGACCCCTAGTGGCATTTTTATAGATTAAAAAAAACGTGGGAAGTTTTTGTGTACCCTAAAAGTACGCAATCGTGCCTGAATGCTACTTACGCGACAGGTAGACAATTATACATCACATGTGTAACCGCGCGCCTCCTTTGATGCTATTTGTTGCTGAATTACTTATACCTAATAGATTGTTTGTATTTTTATCAACTTTTATTTTTTTATCAAGCCAGTCAAGTATGAAGGGATTGTGGACTCAGTGTACATGTAATAAGAAACATCCGGTGGACGGTAAATGTAAGTATGGTGTAGGTAGGTAGGCAGAAAGATATCCATACCGCATATGGAGATACCGCGTAGATCGCGCTGTGTTACAGAATAACTAATAGTATCTACGGTGCGTCTTGGTTGACTACGCTTACGTGTGTGGGTGTAGCTACATTCGTAGCTCTCTGAGTAACGTAGCCAGAGCCACACGTGCTCCGTTGTTGCTTCAACATTTGCGACGAAATAGATTTAAAATTTATTAGAGAGTGCAAGAAAATCTTGATGATTTTTTAAATTGAGTTTTCAGAAAAAAAAAATATCAGAACTTGTTCCTTGTGATGTACTGATATTGCTCTTAAGAGGTTTTGCGTAAGTTACCCGTAACCCTGTATTGGTTATGTCATAGGTTAATTGTAATTTATGATGTCATTGTTTATTGAAATGTATCATTTAGAAAGTCATAGATATTATAGTAACATTTATCAACCAATAAATTTTTAATCTTGTTTTGAATACTTTGATATTTAAATCTCTCAACAATTTTGGGATTTTGTTATAAATTCGTGCATGGTGCCATACAGACCGCACCATATATATTCTATTTGATCTATGGACTGCACTCTTTCCCAAAAGAGCAGTGCTGCCTATATTGACATTATTTATTATTTTAATGTCACGCTATAATGTTATATATCCATGTAAATATCTACTTACACTTACGAGTAGATATGTTTCAAAATTTCGTGTAATAGGTGTGAGTCTATTGCCGTCTACTGAGAGCAGTTCATACACAATAAAAACAAATAAACGAACTTACGCTTACTGTATGAAATGTAGTCACATCAGTCAATCATTTATGTAAATCCAATGGTGTTGTGGATAGTTACTTCTAGTATGTACCTACTGTTGGCCAGCATTTTGAGTTATGATTTATTTATATCTTGAATTTGATCCATTCCTGTAAGGCTAGGTTCCCACGGTCCGCGATTCTACGGATCATCACGCACAGCCGACGACCACAGACGGTAACGCACGCAGAGTGCATACAGAGCTCTTCCAATGGTGCGTATCCCTCTGTGTAGATCTTTTGATAGCTTCATTGCAAAATGTAAAGTGAAAGAGAACGTATCGTCGCTGCAGCTGCGGCTGTGATATTTTTTATGCATGATAGGTTAGCCTTTGACCACTATCTCACCTGATGGTAAGGGATGATGTGGTCGAAGATGTTGTACAGGCTAACCTAGAATTAACCTCTTTGGTTTAAGGTAAGTTTACTTGCATATAGGTATAAATATCTAATTTTATTTTGTTTTCTCGCCCATTGTTTAAGTTTGATTGCATTCTTCAAAACTTCTTTCGTGAGTTCTCAGAGGGTCATCTATTAGGTAGTTGCACTTGGTGATAATAATTTATCTAGTATTACTCGCTCAGTCATACCACGGTGAATATTACCGTGGCTATACGATATCCAACAAGAACATTATAAGTCAATCAATATCTGCTCGGTTTATGAAAAATAGGTAAATTCGATCAGCTGACATCGGTATTCATTTTTTTTAAATAATGTATTGCCATTGAAATTACGAAATTTAATATTTCAATTTATTTTAATGATTCTTTTAGATGCATGTAAACAGTTATTTTAATTTAAATAAAAAATATGCGTTTGTAATAGTTTGCTTTAATCTTAAAATACGTGTCTTTATTTCCAGAAATTGATTTCTGAATATACTTACTACTCTCTTTTTATTTTGTGTTATGGCAATATCGTCAAACCAGCTTAGAATTTAGATTCATATTCAAATGGGGTTACCAGACTACCGACTCTAAGCACAATCGACTCGGAATGAATCTATGCTGATTATGAACATGTAATTACTAGACTTGGCCCCCAGTTGGTGATCCTCTAAGTAACATAGGAGCTGATTGTGGAACTACTCGGTCCATTACCTTACAGAGTAGAGACGTGATTGCTATAGGCCTATAGTTGGATAGGTCTGTACGGTCACCTTTCTTGGGAATGCGTGTACGAGAGCATCCTTCCAAGAAGACGGCACGCGTCCTTTGGAGTAGGAGAGCAGGAAAGGGCGCGTCTACACATTTGTGGTCTACACTCTACATAGGTATATAACGTGTTAGATGTATGGACGCCTGCGCAACATTTAATGGCAATGTCCATGATACGCACGTCAGTTGCCTATAAGTTATAGGCTCTCTCTCTTGTCTATGTGCACAGTCATTATCCATTGCAAAATACTTTTATTTAAATATGGAGTTAAATTGTGTATTGATGAGTACAGATAGAGAAATTGTATTTGCACATTGGGTAGTGCCGCAAAAATTCATTTAATAACCGTAGAACGAGCCGGTCTAAGGCCTTGTCCGCACAGCGATATTTCCCCGCACGTATTTTTTCTCGCAATTCTGTAACACACTGAATCTCAAGGGAGTATCCGCATTGGCAGTTTAAAATTCACGCCAGAAAATATTCTGTAATTTGACACAAATTGGACGCGATGCGGTGCGATTTATTTCCGCGCGATTGTTTTGTAACGTATAAAGTAGGTATGGATATGGCCGCACTGCGAAATAAAATTCGCGCGTTTCACTCAAGTCTTGCATCGGCGCTGGCGGCAGGATGTTGTGAAATACTAATTAACCTATAATTCAAATTTCAAATTCATAATAGTTTAGATGATTAGGTATTTATACTTTTTCATATTGCCATGAAATTGACCCTTTCGATGAATCAAAACAACTCTGCTAAATATTGTCTGTTTCAATGTTTGATATTTTAGAACTCTCAGGAGTAGGGCGCAAACTTTATAACTCGGTCTCATAAAATTTGTCCTTAAACTGAATTTCATCATATTTGCGTACATATAATGTAAAATGCAACATGCTTTAATTATTTGGTCACAAGTTATTAGTTTTACATCTAAAGCTAGTAAAATTATCATTTATTAGTAAGTATGCCAATTGTGCATTCTAAATGTAAAAAAAATCATGGGTTCATTTGAAGCAGTGATGGCTCAGTGGCTTTGGCTATGGACTGCCGCGCAGCAGGTCCATGGTTCGAATCCCGCTGCGGGCTTGAGTTTCACCACATGGTGGAAGGGCATTTTTGCGAATGCCCGCCTGGCTAGCGACCACCCTCAAGTTGAAAATCTGTCGCCTAGCACCTAACGGTGTGTTCCGGCAGCTGTCCTTGAGAGCCAGTCATTCTAGGTTAAGCCTGTTAACACCTTCGACCACGTCATCACTTCCCATCACGTGAGATTGTGGTCAAAGGCTTACCTATCAGCAATAAAAAAAAAGGTCTCAAGGCTGTAAATGGTGAATCCGATGGACAGGACATCTTTTGATAGATTTGTCTTTTCTGTTATTTTTTTTTTCTGTTATTACTTAATTCTGTCTGTAGACGTTCGTCTCAAATCAGAACTGTATCGAACTGAGAAAATCGTACGAAATTTAATTCGCAGTGCGTAATAAGTGTAATTCTGATCGCGAAATTTATCACGCTGGATTAAAAATCGTGCGGTGAAATATCGCTGTGCGGACAAGGCCTTATAGACACTCAGCAACTGATGTTTACGAAGAGGCTAATGTCCTAACTGTCAAGAAGCTATGCATTTACGAAGGCCTAAAGCGTTATCACAGAAAAGTTGTTCCAACATTGCCTGAATCTAGAAAGCGAATAGATACTTACTCACATTTTTGCATGGTTGGCATGCCTGGCTAGCTACCTACCTACCTACCCTCCAGTAGAAAATCTGTCGCCAAGCACCTAACGGTGTATTCCGGCAGCTGTCTGTGAGAGTCAGTATTTCTAGGTTAGCCTGATGTCTGAACAACATCTTTGACCACATCGTCACTTACCATCAGGTGAGATAGTGGTCAAAGGCTAACCTATCAAGCATAAAAAAAAAGTAAATGTCCTGCTCTCCGTGTTAAGAGCAAATATGCGCACAAGCAGTTTATCGTCATTGTCCCTCTCCTATGTAACAAGTTTAATAATGAGCATAAAGCTAAAAAGTTAAGTAATAGCGAGATCTAAAAGGTGCTACTTACTTGGCTTTGTCAATATGATTATGGAGGCATCGAAGGGATGCTAAATAGTTTTAGAGATTGATATTTTGAGTGAAAACATTCACACATCTCCACCAACCGTTCTTATGAGAAGGGTGCTTTGGCGGAGATAATATACACTCAAACATATATTCACACACACATATACATACTCAACACTAACATCCCAACACATCTTGACATCACTATAATATGAGCGTGTTTTATCTTCTTTTAAAACATGTTTGCTTCTCAATTATAAATTAAATATGTGTGCTTTATTGTTCCATATACCTATATTATATTTTGAGTTATATAGATTATGTCTTTCTTTTTATATATATGTTATAAATTTACTTTGTAAACATAAAATATTGTAATAATCTATACGCGAGAAGCCACTGGCACCCGAAAGTTTCGGGCCGAAACACAGTATTTGACTAGTTGGGGAGGGTATGGATTCATTAACTATTACGTAACATGCAAAAATAAATTATAATTATTATTGTAAGCCGTGCAAGGACTCAGAGGTTTACAGCTCGGAAAACAACTAGGAGCTACTTTAAGAGGTTTAAATCGCGTATATTTATCATTATCTTTGCCCCGCGTTTCAGTTCAAGTACTGGAGCGCGTTCCGAACCTCGGTGAGAGTGCACTCGGAGTGCAACTTTCATTCTAACGTCGCGTCGTTCACAACCTTCGGGTAGAGCGCAACTTTTTAACTAACAAAGGTCGTTAAAAGGTTGAATCTTTAACTGACACGACCTTGACATTTCTTGATGGGAGTTTTTTTTTTATACCACTAAGGTGGCAATCAAGCGTACGGCCCGCCTGATGGTAAGTAGTAACCGTAGCCTATGGACGCTTGCAACACCAGGGGTATCACTCGCGCGTTGCCGACCCTGAAGAAATCTCTTCACGCCCTTTTTGAAGAACCCCATGCTGTACTCTATCGGGAAAACCACGGCGAGGAGCTCACTCCCCTGAATGAAACCCCTTTGAGCCGCGCACAGTTCAGAAATATAGGCACTCTTTAGTATTTTGCAGGTAACGGCAGTTATTGCTTTTCAAACATCATTAAAAGTCCATACATTTTGCTAGTGAATAAATAAAACTGCAATACTATTAAACTTACACGTTTATTTACTACTTACAGGATCTTTTTAAAATAAAAAGGCGTTTCTACAGCTCACAGAATTTTTTACATTTTTTATTTCTATATTTAAAGTTTATCTTCTAGAAAATTACGTCTAGTTATAAAGATTTCGAATTACGGCCGATTATACACTATCAATCTTAATAAATAATGAATCCATAAAGAGGATTTGAAAAAATAATCTTAGTATTAGCATAGAGAAAAGTACTAATACTTTTCTCTATGGTATTAGGTTGCGCTTAGAAAAAATATACCTCGCTCATTAGTTCCACCTCTGTAACAGAGATGGCGCAATATACAACTGTGTCGTGGCATATTTTTATCTTCGACGCAGTTTCTTTACAAAAATGCTTACATCGGCAGTGTTTGTTAGTAAAACATTTAAAAATTTTAAAATATAATAAAACAAAATTATTTATGTTTATACACAATTACTATAATTAAATACACCATTAAATGAACTAGTGATGTGTAGAAATATTGCTTTAATTTTTTTTACTTAAAATATTATTGCACCTATATGTAAGTTTTTTAATATACATATTTCATTAAAATATAATACAGAAGACAAAATAAAGTATACCCCGACCAAAAACATCGCATGAAACTTAGTAGAACTACCACAAATTTCATTTTGCATGGTGGTATTGCATTTTGCGAATGCCTAGCTGGCTACCACCCTCAAGTAGAAAACCTGTCGCCAAGCACCTAACGGTGTGTTCCAGCAGCAGTCCTAGAGATCCAGTTATTCTAGGTTAGCCTGAACAACATCATCGACCGCATCATCACTTACCATCAGGTGAGATAGTGGTCAAAGCCTAGCCTATCAGGTATAAAAAAACCGAGGTGTTGAGTGTGAGAGTTTGAGTGTCTCTTTGAATTTTAAACTAAATTTAGTCTTTAATCATAGTTTTGGAACCATGATGAATGAAAAAAAAAAAAAAAACATGAACCATTTCTTGATCACGAACAAGTAAGTCGATCGATTTTGGTCGAGATATTACATAGGCCTGTAATACACCATCATATATATGATCATATACTTACATATATGATATATAGATATATGCTATGGTTCGAAGCAGTGATGGCTCAGTGGCTTTGGCTGTGGATTGCCGCACAGCGGGTCCATGGTTCGAATCCCGCCACGCGCTTGAGCTTCACCGAATGGTGGAATGGCATTTTGCGAATGCCCGCCTAGCTAATGACCACGCTCAAGTAGAAAATCTGTCGCCAAGCACCTAACGGTGTGTTCCGGCAGCAGTGCTTGAGAGCCAGTGAAATTACAGACTGAACAACTCAGCGTGACGGGCGCAGTGCAATTCGTGACTTGTGACGAAATGCATCTATTATAGACAGAGGTTAGTCCGCTTAACATCAGGTGGGCCTCGAGCTTGTTCCATCGCAATAACATAAAAAAGGTCGTATGTTTATGTAGATATGACTCAATTTTATCTGTGGTCATAACCGCCAATTATATGATCATATATATGATAATATAATACTGTTGTTATACTTATGGTAGAATTATAATAAATAAATAATATATATAAATATAATAATATGTAACTATATTTATATTTATAATTTCTAAATAGCATCATCACTAACACGATTTATTGCTTAATAATAGTTAATACTACGTATTTAATAATAAATTCATTTTATATGGATGCGACAATTATGTGGAAAAATAAATTAAATATTTTCGAATTGAATAATCGACACAGAAATAAGATATACAGGGTTATCGGTACAATGCTGACAACCTCTAAGGGTTAACTTCTGCTAGTGCTAACGAATATACTCGTATTGAGAAGTTTTTTTTTGTTTAGAAAAAAAATTATGCTTTTTTAATTTTTTTTTGTTTTTTTTTTTTTTTATTTGACGGAATAAGTACAATTACAACCTGATGTTTAAAGTATCTTGCCTGTAATGTATTATTTCATAAGTTTTATTACTTTGCTCGATGTAAATATTCAATACTCTATGCAAAGGGAGCGCGGCGCGGTCCCGTGTTGCCGCGGCGGGCGCTCTTAACTCGGAGTAGGCATTAAAATACAAATTATTATTTTTTAAACAGAAAAAACCTTATTATGTTTGTTAGCACTAGCAGAAGTCAACCCTAAGAGGTTGTTAGCATATTACCAATAACCCTGTATATCGACAAGATGGCAAGCAATATGCTAACCGCGGCAATATGAGTTAAAGAAAAAACATACTGCGATCTCTGACACCGTCCGCCATCTTCCTTATTTGGCCCATAGAATAAGTTAAATAGAAGAACGCGCGCTTAGACCAACGTAAATGGTGCTATTTTTTGCATTTGAATTAAGAACATACTTTGTCTCTTTCTAACATGTGAACTATATATTTGTTAGAAACAAGTATTGCATGGTACTAGGGCATTTTGCGAATAAAAAATTACCGTCAGGTGAGATTGTGGTCAAAGGCTTAACCTATCAGGCATAATGCGGCCATTTTCAAGCTCAACTCATGTCGAGTACAAGATAATGGAGATCAATGTTCCAAGTACAGTGGTGCTCGTTTCTTGATTAGAGGTTTCAGAATGACGCTCGTAGTTACTAATAAACTCACATTAAAATTGTTACTAACATAATCCAGTGAGTATTGTTTCTAACAAAATCACAATGTTTCCATTGGATGATTTGGTTTAAGACATTTTTATGACTGTGTATTCTTGTAAATAAACTATAGATTTCATTATGATTTGCAGTGGTACTAGGTTGCTGATTAGAGGACCCAGAATGACGCATTTGATCAAAAACTGTTACTAACATATCACATGTGTAACGTTTTAAATCTAGCAATTTTTTACTAACAAATTGTAATTGAAAATATAGACAGTGGCGGTTGTTCAATCACGTGTTCAATTTGTTAAACACTAAAGCTGCGGCGAACACGTATCTTCTGTAGCAATGAACTGTTGATTGCAACAATAAAACTGTCAGTTTTGACAGATTTTGTAAGACAGATAGATAACAGACCTTCATGCGCCCAAACGTTAGTCGTCGACCGTTTTTTTTCTTTTATACCTGAGACGATAACTGGCATATGCACTTTGATCGAATTAAAAATTTCGTACTATCCATTCTACTATAGAGTTTGTAATAATATAGTATATATATACAGGTTGTACTCCCATGGTCAGTATTACCTAAACATTATGCTTATAATTAAATTCAAACAGTTAGTCGAAGAACTCTCTGCTCAACAACCGCCTAGCCGATGCAATGCTTGTACAAAATAAGTCAAGGCCAACTCTCTTGTCTATCTCATTGAAATTTCTGCTCACACGTAACAAGTAAGAATTTTGCCTTTATTTGTTTTATTTAGATTTTAGAATAATAATAATATGAAATCAAAGGAAATACTGACCATGGGAGTACAACCTGTATATATACTATCTTATTACAAACTCTTTAGTAGAATGGATATTACGAAATTTTAATTCGATCAATGTATATGCAACTAGCATCGTCTCAGGTATAAAAGAAAAAAAACGGTCGACGACTAACGTTTGGGCACAAGAAGGTCTGTTACCTATCTGTCTTTTTCATTGATACAAGATCTGTCAAAACTGTCATTTTTGATTGTTGCAATCAGCATTTCATTGCTGCAGAAGATACGTGATCGCCCCGCTGTTATTGACAAATGGAATTCAGTACATAAACAGACTAACTTAGTAACACATGTGAATAGTTATCAAGAAATCACCTTTTTTATTGGATTTCAATCAGATTTTGGTAGTAACAAACTGGTATGAATAAGATATTGTTAGTAACAAAATGACCTTAACCAGTTTATATAAGCAATAAAAATCAATATAATCAGATTGTGTTAGTAACAAATTACATAATAAGTCTGACTATGCAGTCCGGTGTAAAGACGCTTTCAATGATTATTAGCGATGATTTTAACTAAAAATTTACTGGTTAGTTTAGTCCCGAACTAATTAGGTTAGTGATATTGTAACTATTTTGGGAGTAGGCCTTAAGTTTTAGTATCTATATATATATATATATATATGTATCATGAATCTGTAGTATGGACGTTATATACAAAGAATACTTAATAGTGTGAGTTGAGCCGATGCCGATTCAGAGCCGATTGGAGAAGTGCGCGACGATATACGCTGTGCCGATCTCATATAATGTGACGTAATATATGTCTGGGGCAGTGTTACTTTGTGTTATTGATAATTTGTAAGTTAATATGAATCGATTAAAAAAAGAGTTACTTTTAAAAATAAATAAGTTATTAAGATTAATAAATTGTGCGTCAAACAAAAATACATCCTATAAAATAACATTTCAATGTTGCTATATAAAGCGCGTTCAAAAAAGTTACACATTTTGAAATTATTATTCCTGTATGACATTATCAGGTACCAAGTGTCACCAACTGACTGAGTGAAGCAAAGGTCTTAGTGGCAAGCTGGAATGCACGCATTTGTAAGATAAAGATTGTCTCTATCTCAGCAGCAGCTCCCCACAGCAATATACCGTAAGACAGAACTAGGTCTTCCGAATAGATCATGAAGCAGTGATGGCTCAGTGGCGTTGGTTATAGACTGCCTGAAGGATTGAATTAAAGAGATTATTATTAGCGGCGAACCATTTACAGATTATAGATAATTATTTATGAATGAGTTCTCTATCCACTTTAAAAATTAGGAGGTATCATTTTTTAATGTTATTAATAAGCACGATGACTTAGTTTTGCTGTAAGAATCTAGCACACAATTACAAAACATGATAGATTCATTAAATACAACTAGTAAAGAAGTAGGGCTTGAAATGAATCTCTCAAAAACTATGGTCATGACAAATAGTATACAGAGAAGAATATCAGTGGACACTGAAACTCTGAAATATACAGAAAAGTACATCTACCTGGGAAAACAAATTGGCTTCAACAGAAAACAACACGAACTAGAAGTAGATCGAAGAGTACAAACTACTTGGAACAAGTACTGGTCCTTAAAAGAGATATTCAAAAGCAACATGCCAATAAATATCAAAACAAAAGTAATGACGTCATGTCTCCTACCTTGTCTAACCTACGCATGTCAAACTTGGAAATACACATCCAAAATAAATAGAAAAATCATTAGCTGCCAGCGCGGAATAGAACGAAGTATGCTCAATATTAAAAAGACGCAAAAAATACGTCATAAAAAAATTAGTGAAGCCACCAAAGCGACGGATGCTCTAACCTACGCTAAAAAACTAAAATGGAAGTGGGCTGGGCATGTAGCGAGGCTACAGGACGGGAGATGGACCAACAGGGTTACAACGTGGAAGGGTCCAATCGGCAAACGGCCCCAAGGCAGACCACACACGAGGTGGGCAGACGAGTTGGAAAAAATAGCTGGTCCCTGTTGGCCGCAAATAGCTCAAGAGAGAGACACATGGTTTTCTTTAGAGGAGGCCTTCACCTTCACCTGAAGAGGGGTTCATGCAATCAAACTTCTATTTAAATAAACATTAATATGTATGCAAGTGTATTTTTGCATGAAATAAAAGGTTTATTATTATTATTATTATTATAATAAGCACGAAGAACACCTGATATTAAGCGGTAACCTCTGTCTATAACAAATACATTTCGTCACAAGTGGCGAACTGCACTGCGCACGTCACCCTGAGACATACAGTTGTTGAGTCAAAATAATAAATCAGCGTTTTCAGTATTTTTCGGTTTAATATTGAGTATATTGAAATATATCAAACAAATTATTGGAGTACAAAGTTTTATGCCTACGGCGGGAATCAAACCCGAGATGGTATTAGGCGACCGACGCAATATCGGAGGACGCGGGTTCGATTCTCGCCTTGGGCATTAAATTTTGTACTCCAAAAAATTGTTTGATATGATTTTCGCTTTTCTAAATATAATTATTTTGAAATATACTGAAATATATTATGTACCATATACTCTATTTAACCAACACATAGTTAAAACGGTGATTTGTATAATGTACTTTAGAATATGTAGGTATTCAAAGTTAACTCACATATTTTTGTTTTACGAGCGATTGCGATGGATTTTACAACCTCAAAGGGCCCGACTTTCTCTATTCCAGTATTTTATGTAATATTGCCATATCAAAAGACAACAGTGAAATTGGTGACACTGTAAAACTGAGTTGCCAGTACACAGAAAAACTCCCAAATCTAAAAAATACTACACAAACAGGTTACTTTACATAGAAAATATTCTAAACGCAGTCACAACACTTTCAAAAGCTTACAATTTCTAATTAAAAATTAAAAAAATATAAAATATCTTTGGTGTCACATCGAAATCGTCATACGATTTAGTAAAAAATAGTAGAAAAGGAAATTGAGAAGTGGTAACGTTGGGTTCGAGCGGCGCGCTCTCATTGGTCGATCGGACGCGCGAGAACCGTATATAAGGCGAGGAGGGGGAACAGCCGCGCCAGTCGCGCGCCGCCCGCCGCCGAGAGCAGCGGGGTGAGCTCGTCCGCGTGCGCACTGTGCGCGCCGCCCAGAGTGTGGAACTGGAAGATGTCGCTCACCTGTAATAAGCCATCATGTAAAAATTAATAATTGGTAAAAGCTATTGCCTATAATAATAATTATAAAAGCTAAAGCCGAGTGGTAAAGGCTATGGACTGCAGTGTCTTAGGTCCACGGTTCGATTCCCACCGCCGGGTCGAGCTTCACCGCATGGTGTAATGTTCATTTTACGAATCCTCAGCTAGCTACCACTCTCAAGTAGTAAATCGGTCGCCAAGCACGTAATAGTGTGTTTCCAGTAGCAGTCTTTGAGAGCCAGTAAAATTACAGGCACGTGAGGCTTAACAACTGTATGTCTCAGTGTGACGGGCGCAGTGCAATTTCGTATGAAATGCATCTGTTTTAAGCAGATGAAAGTCCAATTAACATTAGGTGGGCCTCATGCTTGTTCCGTCACAATGACATAAGAAAAATAGACCAGCATATTATTCACTTAAGCGACAAAACTGATAAAATAAATGAAAAAACAGGTCTAAATATTCATTTTGTGCAAATATACTTTTAAGAAATATTATTAATGTTTATAATTCAGAAATATATCTTTGGTAATAATATATCTTTAGTATATTACATCTGGTTATAGGAGTCTTAACAGTAATTTATCGTACACCACCTATTCCCTTATTTGCCTGTCACCTACGTAATGTAAATTAAGTATTGTAATAATTTTACTATATAGTATGTACTTAACACATTTTTAAAAGACGTTTAAAAGAATGGCCCCGAGTTTCTTGCCCGTTCTTCTCGCAGTGGCTCTATAATTTTTGTTTGCTGAACGTGGCAGTACAATGTAGTATATTTCAATATTAAAATTTGTAATTGACCTTCATAAGAGCGTCGTAGACGCCTAAATTGAATAAATGATTTTGACTTTGACTTTGATTTCTGTCCATCCAAAGGTTCTCTGGTAGAAATCACTACTTAGCGATAAGACCGCCCATTGTAATACCATAGAAAAATAGTCTTATTTACTTTTACTTAAAAGTGTTATTTACTTTTACTTGGTAAGCAATAAAGAATTTTTATATTGTATTGTAAGAGGCGACTAAAGATAAAATAAAGTAAGGTGGGCAGCAGCGCTTTCTGAGGAATTGATATTGAGGATCCTCAAGACGCCTGCCAACGTATTGAAACGTAAAATATTTCTAGAAATGTAAATATAATATATATAATGCTGGCATTTATTTCGCTCAACTGGGCTCAACGAATAAGCATTGCAACCCAACGAGGCAATGCTGCCAACTAGTAGTGAGCTGGATGGAACATTTGAACTGCCTGTAGGCCTGCAATTGGTTGCCTAAATGCTTCAATGTAGTATTGTTAGAAATTCGTAGTACTTTGTTAAATAAAAGCATACTGCCAGTTAAAAAGATGTGTGATGGTAAATTACCTAATACAATGAATAGATTCAGGCGTTACTTTGCGGAAATCCATATTTAATAATAGCAAATACTTTTAAAAGTATCCTAAAAAATATTAAATAAAACACTTAAAAAGCATAAAATTATATATCTAGTGACAATTCCGCCTAATTTTCCTGTCATCTACGTGACGTCACAAACATCACGCAGCCTAACCGGAAGAATACCCGACTAGTTTCGCTTCTAAACGAAGCATCTTCAGGAGGTCTTGACTTACCGAGCGCACGATCGACGATCGATCGATAGTAAAATAAATCTGTAGTTGTTGAATTACTCACATATTCCGATTTATTAAATCTTTACATATGAAATGTTGATTATGTTTTGTGTTACCTCGTTCCAGCCATATCTGTTCTTGGCCTGCACGATGGCCTCGTAGACTGCGCCGGGCTGCAGCTGCGTGAGGTCGTGGGTGACGTCATGCGAGAGGGCAGCCGAAGGCGAGGGTGCCGGTAACACTACGTCGTGCCAGCGGCCCGGCTGTTGGAACGACTCGTTTATCTGCAACGGGAATAATTCACACGGTTATGGTAAAATGCTAGCAAACTCTTCGAATTGACTTCTGGTAGTCCTATGAGACATTTTGAGATGTTTTTTTTGTGTTTGGTATAAAGGTCTTAATTTGTAATAAGATTGTTAGAACAATCTTATTACAAATTAAGACCTTTATTGTACCATATTTCTTGCAAATAAATTATCATTATCAAACACAAAAAAAACATCTCAAAATGTCTCATAGGTCATCAATGTCCATACTTCATCAATCTGACATGCAAATATTTTTTGTTCTCATTTCTTATAATAAATACAAATTTAAACAATTTCATTAACATCATAATAAATAGCAAATCAATAACATAATTTGTAAATTTCAATATATGTCATTCTAGTATTATAATCGCAAAAAAAAAAAATACAATTTTGTTATATTTAATTGTTAGTAATAATAATACAACATTTATAGAAAATACAAAAATTCCTAAATTTTGATATCTATGTCAATAAAACTATAAAATAAAAAAATATAATGTTACATAATATTCAAATAGTTTACAACAAAAAATATTATTAATATTAAAATTTGGCATCAAAATATTTAGTCAGATTATAAAAACAGCCACAGAGTAACAATTTACGTAACTCGCGTTTGAAGGAGGGTAGGGAGAGAATCGTTATTCTTAAGGGCAATTTGTTATAATTTTTCACACACATTGGGAAACAACTATTTTTCTATGATTGTGTCCTGATTTGTATTGGGATTCTCATTCGATCGGGATACCGTGTATTAAAATTGGAATATGTGCAAGACTCAAATAAATATGGGCGTGTTTTGACAAACAGACACACATTCCAAATATACATACTGGGAACAGTGAGCAACTGTAGATCCTTAAAAAGGGGTCTGCATGATATCCAAAAAGGTACATTACAAATAGAACGCAGGCATTGCTTCTGAGAAATTAGAACTCTCTCGATGTGGCACGAATTACCCCATAGCAAAATGCCACAATTGAGAATTGACGACACATAACCGAGGTAAGCCTGTAAGGCAACTGCTTTGCTTACTGTCTGCCTCTTTGTTTGTGTTTGTTGTAGTATATAAGTATGTAGTGTAGTATAGTGACCGCCAGTTGCCTGTAGAGCAGCCGGAGCTCCGTGAGCGGCGGGTAGCTGTCGACGGTGAAGCTGAGCGCGTAGTGCGTGCGGTGCGCGGCGAGGGGGCGCGACGTGAAGCGCGCGGGCCCCGGCCGCCCGGAGACCTCCACGTGCTGCCGCGACCGGCCCAGGCTGTTGTCCGCCACGCAACTGTACACAACGTCATACATTACAGTACAGGATGCCCATTCCACTCGGCCATCGGAACATGCTCGGCTGAGTCAAAATTTTGTGCTCCAAGTGTATAACTTTAACAGTCTTAAAAGATGGTGTGGTTAAGTCTCATGTGCCAGTTATTTCACTGGCTCTCAGGGCCTGCTGCCGGAGTACACCATTGGGTGCTTGGCGACAGATTTTCTACTTGAAGGTGGTCGCTAGCCAGGCGGCCATTCGCAAAATTCCCTTTAACCATGTGGTGAAGCCCGTATAACTTTTAATTTTAATATTTAATTTACACAAGGTGCCTTAAAATTACAGTTTTACACAAGGTGGTCTCATTAGCAAAAGTCCGTCTTGTTGGGTACCACCACACTGTTATATATTATGTAGACGGCGAAACCCAGTTACGAAACTAGTTATGTACACGGTCAAGGAGATTGAACTGGCGTAAGTCGGCACGAGAATGATACCGCTTCATAGTTAGATAGTTAGATTTAACAAATTATTGGAGCACAAAATGTTACGCCCCGGGCGGGAATCAAACCCGCGTCCTGCGATTTCGCGTCGGATGCCTAAACCTCCTCAGCTACCTGGGCACGCCATATCTAGGCGAACTTTCTTGCTCCAATTGTATTACTTTAACCGTAATAGGGTTGGGTGCGCGGCCATCAACCACACTACTAGACTTCATCTGATCGAAAGAAGTGCTTTATCAAACATTTAACTCTTGGAATGATGTCGCTACCCTTCTATGTTAGAAGGAGATAGTGTTTGTAATGATATTTAGAGTGACAGTGATAGTGAGAGTAAAGGCTGACCTGTAGTTGCCGAAGTCCTCGGGCTGCACGTTGGCGATAAGTAACGTGTGGTTGTTGCCGCGGACCGACGTCGTCACGCGCTCCGTGCCGCTCAGGGGGAACGAGTTCTGGTACCATGACACCTGTCATAATATACAATACATGCGTTATACTAAAAATATATAAAAAAAACTTTTTTTTTTAATATTTTTAAGTTTGCAATAACGCTTGCTAGGCGAATTACATTACAAAATTACAAATTTACGAGAGAAAAAAATTATAGTCATGTGCGGGATTCGAACCCGCGTCCATACACCCCTTTAGTTGGGGTATGCTCTAACCAATTGAGCTAACATGACACAATGACTCATAACTGTAATTCTTGCTTTGGTCTTGTTTGTAGTATAACACAAGTTGAACTATAGGTGTCGCTCCATCCCGATACGATGGTTGCATGAAGAACGAGAGCAAGAATTAAAGTTATGAGTCATTGTGTCATGTTAGCTCAATTGGTTAGAGCATACCCCGGCTGAAGGGTTGGATGGACGTGGGTTCGAATCCTGCACATGACTATAATTTTTTCTTTCGTAAATTTTTAATTTTATTAATTTTATTTAAATCAAATCAAATCATTTATTGCAAAACTATGTGTTTTTACACGCAGATCTTAAATAAACACAACTTATAGGTATCACATAATTACCCTGTTTGTGTGTAGCAATGTTGGTAAGGAGTGTGCCGCGCGGTCTGTTTGTAATAACTAATATATATATATTATTGTTGAAGGAATTCCTCAAGAGAATAATAGGAATTTTCTATTAATAGGTTTTTTAAAGTTTTTTCAAACTATATATCATTTTCTTTATCTTTTAATCGTACTGGTAATTTATTAAATATTTTAATGGCGATTACATTTGGGCTGGAACTGTGCATTTTTATTCTAGATTTCGTAATTACTAGATTGTGTTTAAATCTTGTTTAATTAATACAATGTTTATATGTGGAATTATATACAGTTTTTGCTCTTATTACAACGATATTTGTCAGGAGCTAGATATCTTCAATGCATCGGTTAATAGTCTTAAGTCTTTCTTCTATCGTAACGTTTCTTAAATTTGTTACCTAATCAATTTTTATACTATATTTATTTTTATATCATATATTTTTCTTGTTTTTGTTATACGTTAATATACAATAACGTTACCTAAAACTATGTATAATTCTCAAATTTGTAATTTCTATATTTTTTCTTTTATTACCAGAAACGTAGGTAACTTACAATTAAGTTTGAGTATTTTACCGAATGTAAACAAAAAATGATTTGTGTGCATGTTGTGTTCGCACCTAGAAGGGCGTTCAACAAAGTATGGATCCTATTGTTACAATTTAATTTAGTATGTAAAAAATGTATTGTCCCGTATGCGAACCATTAAAGAAAAAAAAAAAAAAAAAAAAGACAACATCTTTGTGAGTTGAGTTGCCCCAAAAAATGAAGCCGTACCGTAAGATTGATGCTACTAGGCCATGGTATGCCGTAAGAAGTGCATCTCTCTTTACAACGGGTGCAAGTCTGTGAAGAGCATATGCTGAGCTACCCATCCTTTTACAGAGATCGTGAGTGTGTGCTTTCCAATCTAGTTTCTTATCTATTATAAGACCGACAAATTTGGCAGCATCAACTTTCTTCACTTTTTCATATTGATAATGTACATTTATGTCAGTTACATAATTAAGTTTTTGAGTAAATTGAATTAAATTAGTTTCATTTACATTGATTTTTAAGCTATTTATATCTAAACATTTATTAATTGATCCTAAAGTGTTTTTAATGTCAAATTCATAATTATATCTGTTATGACGATGGCGATTGGCACTGTGCTGTCATCAGCAAAAAGTGCCTTTTGGTGGTTAGTTATTTTTGGCAAATCATTTCTGTAGACGTTAAAAAGGAGTGGACCCAGAACACTACCCTGAGGTACACCAGAATTCACTATAAGTTCGTTTGAGGTGTATGTTTCTTCTCTTTTGGTGTTATAGTTAAGTCTTGTTATTTTGGTGACTTGTGTTCTATTTGAGAGGTATGATGTAATCAGCTTGAAGCTTACTAATCAGAATATTATGGTTTACGAAGTCAAAAGCTTGGGTCATGTCACAGTGAATAGCACAGACAGCGTTATTATTATCCACATTTAGCATCACTTTATCGAGAAATTCATAGACTGCTATATCTATAGTTTTGTTTTGTGTGAAACCCTTTTGTTCATTGCATATAATATTAAACTTTTCAAAGTAGTTATTTAGTTGTTGATAAAAATATCTTTCAAATATCTTTGAGATAACGGAACACACCGTTAGGTGCTTGGTGACAGATTTTCTACTTGAGTGTGGTAGTCACCAAGGCGAGCTATCGCTGGCATCTTTATCATGCGGTGTAGATGCAGAGAGTGATATATAGATAGATAAGTAGTGAGTGAGTCACCTCAGCGGGCGGGTCGGCCAGCACGGTGCAGAGCAGTTCCGCGCGGAACCCTTCCCCCGAGTGCACCCACGAACGTTCCACCGTGATCTCAGGGGGATCTGCAAACGTTATACATACATACATTTGTCAACATTATTCATAGATTCAGGCGGTTCTTAGCGGAAATACACAATTAATATTAATTAAAATTATAAAACTTTTTTTTTTAATGCTTGATAGGTTAGCTTTTGACCACTATCTCACCTGATGGTACGTGATGTGGTCGAAGATGTTGTTCAGGCTAACCTAGAGTTACTGGCTCTCAAGGACAGCTGCCGGAACACACCGTTAGGTGCTTGGCGACAGATTTTCAACTTGGGGGTGGTAGCTAGCCAGGCGGACATTCGCAAAATGTCCTACCACCATGCTATAACGACTGCCATCCTAAAACAACAACCAACACGCGTCGGCTTAAGGGGATCACCGTAGTGAAATGCGCACTTTTGGAATCTTCTTGTACTGAAACTATGAGTTCAAAATGTGCGAAAAAAATATATCATATTCTTTAATTCTTTATTGAGTGAATTATTTGATTAGTTTTTATTGAAACCAATTAGTTCTTCTGTAATAAATTGTAATCGACGACCCTTTTTAGATTGTTTTTTATTAATTTAAGAGGCATAGTTGAATTAAATGCAATGATTCTTTTTTTTAAAAATAGCTTATACTATACTCTAATGAACTACTTACTTACTTGTGTTGAAAACATTTTTATGAATTTTTGCCACAAAATTCTTTGATCGCGAGAAGAAATCGCAACGAAAATCAGTCTGCCCGCAGCGCTCGGGCCGTTTGGACGTGGGATCTGTGCCGTTCGTTACGCCATCATTTTTGTGTATTTATTTTACGAAATATTACAATATTTTTTTACCATACGTTTATTTGGAACTCATTAATTATTGAAACGCAAGTAAAACATTTATTGGGGAAGTACTTTTGTTTATATTGATTTATAAAATCTTTATAATAACTTTTTTGGGCGAGTTGATTAAAGTTCAGACAAGGCATTGTTAATTCCTATTTTAGTAGGTATCTAGATTTTTAACCCTTGGTAAAATATTTCATTTTGTTATTATTAGGTTACTGTACAATTAAATGAGAACCTATTCCCAATGCCCTTAACACACTTTTCGAGACGACCAACTACTTTCTAGGTATTTATATATCCAATCATTCAAATAAAGGGAACTTACGTATATTTCTTTTATCTCTTTGACTTTAACAGTTAAATACTTAGTAGTGACTCCGCTGTTCTTTCGTACTACCTCTAAAAGCATGTACCCGTAACGTTTGAACCGTTACTTCTGTAGATAGTTTCATTTTCATAGCAAAAGTGATAATGTGTACTATTATTATAATTTTATTTTATATATTTTAATAAGTGGGGTTCCTTAGGCAAAGTGACCCGGTACAATTCTTCTCGTACAACTTTCAATGGCAGCAGTGGAATGAGACTTGACAAAAACCAAAGTGACATATTCAAGATGGCAGGTAAAATTCAAGTTGCTCCGATCCGTCTGAAAATCAATATCTGGGTGGTTTTAGGCGTCGTTATTCTGAATTTAGAATTTATTTTTCCATGACATCATTTTTTAATAAGGCCGCCATACATAGATGTTTTGAAACCATTGACTTAAATTGTTCTATGGGAAGGAGTCATGGGGAAAGAAAGTATTCTAAACTGAAAATAACAAAGTGCTTTTCGTGATTTGATAATAATGGGAAATCTGAAGTAAAGCTGAGCTTCAGTGTGATCGGAGTACTTTGTATGGGGTCTATCTTGAATTCCAACATTCTGGATTTGCCCTACGAACTTTTCTTATTCATTTTAACTTTTCTACATTTAGAGCACGGATAGTGCGTGAGTTCAAAGGGCGAGTGCAAGGCGAGGCTGCAGTCCGATTCGTGTGAGTGACTTGCGAGGCCGAAGGCTGAGGTCTGACTTGGGAGTATTTTCCATATTTTCAACTGGTCTCCATGATGAATGGCCGCGATAACCGAAGCACCTACGAGTGGGGTTCTTTAACCATTGTGACTCAGAAACTTGGTACGATTCTGCCTGTACCACTTTTAGTAGCGGTAGGGTGAATTGGCGGTTCCATTACAGTTATCTTTTGTATTGGAATTATACTTCTATTAAAATTTTGAACTTTTATTTTATTATTATTTGTATTTATTATGTTATCTCATAAATAAACTCTAAAATTGCAAAATAACTTTCTATAACTGAAATTATACCTATGCATAATATTTATTTATCTATAGATATATAGAAATATGATCAAGAGTAAAATTGCAAGTTTCTGTTTTAGAGTTGGTAAGTATATGACAGTAACCCAGTGGTTGGTGCGGATAACGTCCTATAAGTTCAAGTACATATTTAATATGACGAGTAGGATATATTGTGCTGTGTTTGGTTGCATGTATTCGTCCAAACCAAACATATTAATTGTAAAATAGCTGCAGGTATCTATAACTAAGTAAAACATATTCCCTGTTCTCCACCTTGTCCATGTTTGCAAAAACAATTTTTGATTAAGCTTTATACTTTAAAATTCAATAATAAAGCATATCGTACGTTTCAGTCGAGGTGCAAATATTTTTTACTACCAATCCAAAACAACACGCATTTTTACACACTTTTTATTCAATTTACAAAGTATTTTATCTAACCTAATATAGGCAATAAAGCGGAAAGATTTGATTGTGCATTTGTTTGTTTGCATTGAATAGGCTGAAACTAATGGACCGATTTGAAAAATTCTTTCACCATGAGGATTCAACATTATCCTTGATGAACATGGGCTATAGAAGATTTTCAAAAAAGTTAGGTCGTATGTAAACTTCGATAACGTAACATAAAGTGCAAAAAAAATACCAAAATAAATCGTTAGGTATATCGCATACGCTGCGGAAATTATTGAAAATAGAGCCAAGTGATATACTACAATTTTATAGAAGACATCTATAAAAAAGTCCGCAATACTATAAGTCTAACTATTACAGTTATGTCACAATAATTGTTTTTTTATATGTTTAATTTATAAGTTATGATTTTTTTGTTAAATAGCCGTGTGAAACCGGGGCGAATCACTAGTTTGCTTTTATAAAAAAAGTATATTTTCAATCACAAAACAAAATGGAAACACAAAGTAGGCAAATGTAATTCAAATGCTAAAGGCGGGCAGCCCTATCGCATGTTTACGTACCGCGCGGCTGTAGGTAGTTATTTCGAGGACAGGGCCGAGTTAAAATACTGTATAGATAATATTACCGTGGTTTCGTACCGCTTCATGAAGTCAAGTACTTTTTTGAGCACAATATTGAGATAATACTTTTGAATTTTAAATTACAACTTCGTTTTATGGACCCTATAATCTCAGCAAACCACAAACCAATTATGCTCTTACAGGTTCTTGCTTGCAAATTCTGTTGATATGCAAGATAGACACCTTTCTACCAAATTTCATGAAGATCGATTCAGGAAATCGAGATTTATTGACGGGGAAATATACACTGCTCAGACCTCCACCGAGACCTCGCTTCGCTTAGTCTATTAAAAATATATCATTACCTACAAGTGATAATATTTTTTTACCTTAGAGGTTCGCAGTAACTACAGATAAAAATGTTGTTATCTACACTTCTGTTCTGCCGCTTCTAATAGCGCACGAAACTCTACAATTTTAGCGACGCTATCCGTGGTACGGCGTCTAGTGCCGCCGTGCGACTGAATATTTTTATGAGTTAAAAGTAAACGCCCATTTCTATTAGCTCCGCCCGAATTAGAAATTATTTTGACTACGGTCTTGCCCTTAACGTGCCCTCCGAAGCACGTGCACGTTCAGTAGGAATGTCACCAGCGGTCACCCATCCAACTCATGACCGAGGCGGATGTTGCTTAATTTTGCTGATCGGTTCAGAATGGCTTAGCAAACTTCGCTACGAGCGCTTAGAAAAACTATGTTAAGAAAATATTAAATTAACATTACAAATTTAGAAACGGAATGAGCATGAGCTATAGTAAAAAATAAAAACTGCTGAACATGTTCTTAACTATTAATTATATATGAATGTATTGTATAACTAAGTAGAGTATAGCGCCATCTCTCGGCACGGTACGGCACGAGTACAGACACGACGTGTAGTTGTAGTGAGTGAGTGAGTGAGTGAGTGAGTGAGTATACTGACATAAGACTTGCAGCGTGAACTCAGTGACGAGCGGCGCCCCGACGCCGTTGTCGACGGTGCAGGCGTAGCGCCCCCCGTGCGCGCGCTCCAGCCGCGCCAGCTGCAGCTGCGGGCCCTCGCCCAGCCGGGACGTGCTGTCGTTGCCGAACGGGGGCGCCTACATACAAACACATTCTCTCTTACATACAATACAAACAACATCTTAGCCCTAACGCATATAACTCAGTACATATCATAAAGCTGTGCTACACACTCGAGAACCAGCCTCCCACCATGGTTGCCAACCTTGGATTACAACTGTGTAGACGATGGTTTGCCACCAAATTGTGTTTGACCTTCCAACGCCCTTGGATTGCGAGCATGCGTTGTCAACCGTAGAACCACTATTTCCCACTGTGCGGACGCCGGTGGCAAACGGTGGCCACGCGAGGGCAGAGAGGACTAGGTAATCTGTGGAGGGCAGTATGCCGCTGCAGCCGGCGAGAGCGCACGCATTGCGCGTTTCCCTCTTTGAGATACGTAGGTATAAAAGCCAGAACCAAATGTAATGCATTAATTATGACATAATTTCTTCCAAATTTCATACAAAGGTAGTAATTTTAAAACGTAAGGAGCGATATCGTGTTTAGTTTGGATTTCGTACGATGCGTGACATCGACGCGGGCATTCGAAACACACTGTGGTGAGCAACTGTGTAGTAGCAAATTCCGACGGTGGTGAGCAACAAGCCGCCCGCCAAGGCCAAGAAGCGGAGCCTGTGGTTGCAAACTGTGTGGCACAGCTCTTAATGAAAATAGTACCTAAATTTAGTTTTGACATATAAAATGATTTGGCAAATTATTATTTAATATTGCGTCCTTCTCTTTTCTAATGTTGCTGTGCCTGACAGGGTCCACTGGCTATGTACATATACGACTATTTTACATCTTGTACTGTATGGAAACAATAAAGAATCTTGAATCATACCTCTCTATTGTTGCTGGCTACTGGAGCCATCAAAAGCAAGTAGAAGAATTACATATCATATTTAAAAAGAAGAATTTTGTGCGCGTATTCATATTTAAAAAATAGGGCCGCGACATCATTGTAAGGTTAAGTGTTTGAAAAAGCACTTCTTTCAATCCGATGAAGTCAAGTAGTCTGGTTGATGACCGCATACCGTACCCTGTGACATTTAGAGTAATACAGTTTGTGCACGAAATTTCGACTAGAAATAGTGTCCAGGTGGCCGAGTGGTTAAGGCATTTGGCGCAAAATCGCGGATTCGATTCCCACCCGGGGCACACCATTTTGTGGTCCAATAACAATCGCGACTCTCTCGCACGCAGCGCTATCCTGAAGGAGGGTGTGGGCGGCAGGTACTGACCAGTTTGTGCCAGACGACGGTGGGCACCGGGTTCCCGGCGGCGCGACACTCGAGCACGGCCTGCCCGCCGCGGCGCGCGGCCGTGTGGCGCGCCTCGGGCGCCGCGCGGACCGACGGCGGCACGAGCACCTCGACCGTGTGCACCTGGTCGCGCGACACGCGGTCCGAGATCTGACACACGTAGTCCCCCGCGTCCTAAACAACACAGCACAACACGTTTATTTATTGTAAATTCATATACACATTATAATTACATTCATATTATGAATATATATAAAAAAATCGGCCAAGTGCGAGTCGGACAAGCGCACGATGGTTTCCGTACCATTAGCATAATCTATACAACATTAGACTTCATATTTTAACCTTTTCTTGTTTTAAGGTGCGCGAGTCCGACTCGCACTTGGATAACTTTTTAGTATTTGTTGTTATAGCGGCAACAGAAATACATCATCTGTGAAAGTTTCAACGTTCTTGAGAAACAGCCTGGTGACAGACGGACGGCCGATAAACATAAGCCTGAAGACCAAAGTCCAGTATCAGCCTTTCATTAATCAACCGCCTCTAAGACATCTTTTTATATTACAAAATTACAAATTTACTAGAGGAAAAATTTTAAGTCATGTGCGGGCTTCGTTCCCTTCGTCCATCCACCTCTTTAGCCGGGGTATGCTCTAATCCAATTGAGCTAACATGACAATGAGTCCGTAACTCAAATTTTTTCTATCGTTCTTTTTAACCATCGAATTGGAATGGAGCGACATCTATAATGTAATCCGCAGAGCATGCGTTACTGCAAACATACAAATATTAAAATTATAGGGTTGCGTCATCATTAACAAATTTAAAGCTAATTGCAAAACTAGTCTTGTTTGTAGTACAACGTAAGTTGAACTATAGATGTCGCTCTATGTCAATACGATGGTTAAACAGAACGATCGGAAAAAATAGAGTTTCTTATGGTACTCATTGTCATGTTAGCTCAATTGGATTAAAGCTTACCCCGGCTAACGGCCCGTGGATGGACGCGGGTTCGAATCCCGCACATGACTTAAATTTTTCCTCTCATAAATTTGTAATTTTGCAATGTAATCCGCAGAGCATGCGTTATTGGAAACATAAAAATATTAAAACCTCAGAGTCACTCAACGAGCCATGGAGAGAGCTATGCTCGGAGTTTTTTTGCGCGATAAAATCTGGAACGTGAATATTCGCCAAAGAACCAAAGTCACCGACATAGCTCTCAGAATTAGCAAGTTGAAGTGGCAATGGGCGGGCCACATTGCTCGACGAATTGATAACCAATGGGGAAGAACGGTACACGAGTGGCTACTACATTACACCGAAAGACGTTTGGCAGGTCCCCCACTAGGTGGACTGATGACATCGTAAAAGTCACGGGTAGCTAATGGCTACAAGTGGCTAATAGCCGTTCATTGTGGCGTTCTATGGGGGAGGCATTTGTTCAACAGTGGACGTCTTCCGGTTGATGATGACGATGATGAATAATCAATACATCAATATACAGGCTAGTCGTAAGGACTAGCAGAAGTCAACCCTAAGAGGTTGTTAGCATTTTACCAATAACCCTGTATACTTTAAAATTGAGAAAATAGTTTGTGAATTTAAGACGAATTTATAATAAGAAACACGATATAATGAAAATAGTAACATAAAAGGAAGCAAAATAAAACATCCACACCAAACGCCCACCATACTATAGTCTATTTTTTTAGCAAACGAGTACCGAAAAATTTACTGCGTTGCTATTGGCCCGCGTAATCAACATAAAGTCCATTCCACACGAACTCTGTAGTTACATGTCAGTTGAGACTTCAACTACCTGCGCGTCAAAAAATATTGCTTGTAACGAATCTATACTAAAGTTGCAATTTTTGAATTAGGTAATCAAAAAAAAAGATCGTTTCGGAAAAAATGTTGTTGCTAAGACAACAAATCGTCTCGTTATACGTTTGCCGACGTATCACTGTGAGCTCAACCCAATTGAACTCGTTTGGTTTCAAGTGAAGGGCTATGGCAAAATATAACAAAAGTTATAAAATTTATGAAGTCTGAACTCTTTTGTTACCAGAAGTAGCTAAAGTGAATAAATAACAATGGTGGTCATGTCTCAATCATGTGATAACCAAGATAGAAACGAAAATGTACGGAGTCGACAATCATGTACTAAATATGTTAGAGCAATCTATTATTGATGTATCTGCAGAAAGTTCATCACAAGGATGACGAACATTTTTAAGATTACAAGAATTGTAGTAGAATTATTTGATTTATATGTTTTACTGCATAATATATATACTATTACAATATTGTTTTATATCATGAACGCGAACAGAAAATTTTGTTAAGAATGTACTTATCATGCAAAATTTAAATCATAAAATAATAACGTAATTTTTTCTACAGTAAATTTTAGAAGTATTCAATATGAACGGGCCTTGATAATTTCAAAACAAGAACAAAGACATTGACCAATGACGCCAATCTCACCCATCTCACTCTGTCAATATCGGATATGTGCGAGAGACATACTCAGTATTCGTTTGTTAAAAAAAACAGACTATAGGGCGGCCATGACACAGAACAGAGGCGCGCGAGATGCGTTGTGTGAGTTGAACGGCGCAGTGCAATTCGTGATTTGTGACGAAATGCCTCCGTTATAGGCAGAGGTTAGTCTGCTTAACATAAAGTGGGCCTAGAGCTTGTTACGTCACAATAACATTAAAAAAAAATGGTATCACTATGCCATAAGTACTTATCTATAAAATTAGGGTAATCTGTTATTGGCCTTTCTTTTTAGTAATTAATTATACACATTTGTTAACGCTGTTGGTTTATTGACTAAATAAATAAAATAGGCGTTCCCCTGCTATTGCAATCCACATTCAAAGTCAACTACCCCCAATTTGAGCTAATATTTACTCAGCACATTTTCCTGGACGGCATCTACTCGCGGAATGAAGTTTCCGCTTCATTACGTCAGATCTAACTAAGATAGCGCGGCGCGGGGGTATGACGTCACATCCTTTAGAGTCCCACTCCGCGGAGGTTTTAATTAGTTTTAAATGTAAAGACATTTGGGCTGACGTTTGTGACGTAATCTTAATATTGAATCAATGATTCAACTATATTATTTAGGGGTGACCTGGCCGGTCACGTTTCCATACAAATTCGAAGGGTACCTTATTATTTTTTTATTTTTTTATGCTTTATAGGTTAGCCTTTGACCACTTTCTCACCTAATGGTAAGTTATGATGTGGTCGAAGATGTTGTTCAGGCCAACCTAGAATTACTGGCTCTCACGGACAGCTACCGGAACACACCGTTAGGTGCTTGGCGACAGATTTTCTACTTGAGGGTGGTAGCTAGCCAGGCGGGCATTCGCAAAATGCCCTACCACCATGCTATAACGACTGCCATCCTAAGACAACAACCGACACGCGACGGCTTAACGTGCCCTCCGAAGCACGTGCACGCTCAGTAGTAAGCCACCAGCGGTCACCCATCCAACTCATGACCGCGGCGGACGTTGCTTAACTTTGCTGATCGGTTCAGAATGTCTAAGCAAACTCCGCTACGAGCGCTTCAAAATTTATTTTAGGTAAGTACAGAAATAGGTATGGTATCGATTGATCTCTTCATTAACTAGGCTTGTATAGTTATGTTAGTATAGTTAGGTACGTATATGTATAAGCAAACCGGCCGGCTGCGAGTGGCACACGGTACCGATGAGCTTCAGTCGAATACACTAAACGGGAAACGTACGTCTGTTATTTCTGCACTAGCCCCTGCGCCCTTGCCCATCTAACATATATTTACGAATTTTTAAAAATATAATTCAGTTCAAAAAATATGGTCAGTGTGCGCGCGCGCGTATTAACTCACATATATACTCACAAATTTAATATTAAAAAAAAATTGCCATAAAAGTTCTGTTAAGTTATACCCTAATGGAGTGAACTAGCTCTCACAAACACAGGGAATCCTACCGTGAGAGCTAGAGTTATAAAATGTTATCTTGCTGAAAGCTATAAATTGCAAACAATGTTTTAGTTTTAGAATAGTTTTTAAGATAATTAAGGCCAACATTTTTTGTAACAAAGAAATATTTTTTTTTGTTTTTTTTTTTTTTTAAACTCTTAAGTAAATTATTTTTATAAAGATGTGTTACGATACAAGCCTAGATATAGTAGAGATCAATCGATATCATACTTAGTTCTGGATCTAACACCTCAAATAAGGGAGTAAATAAGGATGTTTGTGGGCGACGGTGATCACTTACCATCAGGTGAGCCGCCTGCTCGTTTGCCGTCTATCCCATAAAAAAAAAACACCCTTCGACGTTTGTACGGAAACGTGACCGACGACGTTAAAAAAAAGGAAGAGATTCTCAATTCAACTGTTTATTGTGTTACCTCCTAACTCTTTACAGGGTGTACCGATTTTGAACCGACTCCCAAATAAGAATAAGGTTCTCAATTCGTCTGTTTTTTTTTTGTTTGTTACCTCAGAATTCTGGCCTGGGTGTTTTGTTTGAAAGGTGTTGTTTACCTATCTTGATGATATAGTTGTTGAACATGAATGATAATCGATTCCGTAAGTAGCAAGGGTCACTAAAAAGTGTGAAAAAAAAAAATTGCATAAAATGGAACTGACTTCAATACCCAAAAGTGTGAAATAACTTGTCGAAGTCGGTACCATGCGCACAATATTGTGATAATAGGTACTTTTTAACTATCATGGTACCGACTTCAACAAGTTATTTCACACTTTTGGGTGTTGAAGTCGGTTCCATTTTTTGCTAAATAATTTTTTTATGTATAATGTAAGTACTACTCTATCCAACAAAGTAAGAATCATCAAAATTAGTTTATAATTGGTGGAGTAATCGTATTCGCGTAACACATATAGAATCCCGCCGCGGGCTCGAGCTTCACCGCATGGTGGAAGGGCATTGTGTGAATGATCGCCTAGCTAGCGACCATCCCCAAGTAAAAAAAAATTTTTTTACAAAAAATGGCACCGACTTCAACATCCAAGTACCATGATGGTTCAAAATTACCTATTATCACAATATTGTGCGCATGGTACCGACTTCGACAAGTTATTTCACACTTTTGGGTGTTGCAGTCGGTTCCATTATTGGTTAAAAAAATTTTTTTACTCTTTTAATGACCCTTGCTACTTACGGGATCGATTGTCATTCATTGTCAACAACTACATCATCAAGATAGGTACATATTATCAGTTATTGGAGTGTAACTCTAAAACGGCTTGACCGATTTTGATGAAATTTAAAATGGGACCAAACGACCAGCACCAGCTTTCAAACAAAAAAAGAATTAGTAATTAAACAACTTTAAACGGTTTAAATCGCGTATATTTGTCATTATTTTTGTCCCGACGTTTCAAACACTTTGCAGTGATCGTGATCACGGGGTGACTAATTGGTTTTATTTGTCATGACATTTAAAGTTGTTTAATTACTATGTGTAACAATCGCGAAAACCTAAGACCACAAAAAAGAATTTTCAAAATCGATTCACCCAGTCAAGAGATCTGAGGTAACAAATATAAAAAAAATAAAAAAATACAGACGAATTGAGAACCTACTCCTTTTTTGGAAGTCGGTTAAAAATATGTCGTCAAGCACCTAACAGTGTTTACATACAAATAAATCCATACGTTCCTAAAGCGTAACCTTTACAGGGATAAAAAACCTTCCGTAATTATGTAAGCTTAGGCATTAAGGCTGCCTTTCTGAAGTACTGACAACTCTACTGCGACCCCTAAGGGATTATGGCAAATCCCCCAATAGTGGAGACCTTGTTCAACGTGCACGTGTGATGATGGAGATTTTGAAGCGCTCGTAGAGAAGTTTGCTTAACCATTCTGAACCGATCAGCAAAGTTAATCAACGCCCGCCGCGGTCATGAGTTGGATGGGTGACCGCCGGTGACATTACTACTGAGCGTGCACGTGCTTCGGAGGGCACGTTAAGCCGACGCGTGTCGGTTGTGGTCTTAGGATGGCAGTCGTTACAGCATGGTTGTAAGGCAATTTGCGAATGCCTGCCTGGCTAGCTACCACCCTCAAGTAGAAAATCTGTCGCCAAGCACCTAACGGTGTGTTCCGGCAGCTGTCCTTGAGAGCCAGTAATTCTCTAGGCTAGCCTGAACAACATCTTCGACCACATCATCACTTACCATCAGGTGAGATAGTGGTCAAAGACTAACCTATCATGCATAAAAAAAAAAATTAAGGGGTCCATCAATCAGACTACAAGACTTCATCTGAGCGGAATAAGTGCTCCTTCAAAACACTTTACCAAAAATATATCATATATAAAAATATATGGCAACTTTAAAGTCCATAAATAAAACATATTACAACCTTATTCGATGGAGACCTAAAACGAAGGTATTCACACATAAGTCTACCCCGTAACTACATATTTCTAAAATGTAAAATCCCTATCGCGAAAACCCTAAATCAAAAACCACTACGGACATAAAGACGTCGAGCCGTTGCCAAACAACCGCTATTAAAAAAAAAGAAAAAACAACATGGCGGACGAAAATTGCGCGCGAAACCGTACCTCAATGTTGCCATACATAAAAAATAACGAGCGGGTACTACCACAAAGGTTTTATGTTGCAATTATCATATTTTTACAGGCCAATTACCGTTTTGGGTGCTTTTTAGCGTTTTTCGACGCGGAAAAAAAGAATGTTTTGCTATTTTGAGTGTTATTAAACGAATTGGCGGGATAAATGTTTATATTCTTCGTTGTTAGGGTATGAAATGTTGCTGATATTTTGGATAGGTCAATTGGGGAGACGGTAGCTGTCCTCAGGGACCGTTTCAACTATCCTTATAAACTGTGTATCGGAAACGGAAGTAAGGTATTTGCTTTTTATTTTCTAGTGCACACAGGTTCGTATTAATAATTGTATCTTAAGAAAGATGGTAAGATGCAGATTTTCACAGATGTTCTATAATAAAACGTCAAAACTGCATCATGTCTTAAGAACCTCTTCTTTTATTGGAAAGAAATAATGGCTCAAGGACATGCAAGCAAAATGTCACCAAATCCAAAACATGGGATTTAAAATACGACGAAACTTTTTAACGACGCTGTCAAAAAATTTTGTGTCGGAGAGAGTTGGAGTGAAAGAGAGGCAGCGATTGTAAAATTGCGATCAATTTAGGTAAAATCCGAAAGTGAGCTTAATAACACGAAACTAGTAATGTAAATCGAAAATGTAACTTTCTTGACTCTCTTGATAAGGTTTTCCTATTTTATTAATATATTTTCATACACATTCATATGTAAATAATCAAGATATTTTCGTTAAAAGCTCAATTTAGAAAGAGAAAATTTTAAGGAAAATGTTTCGGACTTTTCTTGACCTTAGATAATGTGATCAAGATTAACATATAATTTTCTTACTGCTACAAACTAAATACGTTTTGCTAAAAATATGTTCAAGTAAAGCTATTTAGCGCATGTCAGCGTCTTAAGACCGTACTCAACTTTTTAAGATGCATTTAATATACCTACGTGCTAACCGTTATAGTTTTTTGGCGGGAAATGCGGCATGTGACATCTTTGATAGTGATTTATTTTTATTTTAGAGAAACAATGGAGAATAATAAATTAAAATACACATAGAATCATAGATTGGATATTTCTAAATATGATAACAAGCACTATCGCGTGCTAAGTGAAAATCATATTTTTACAAAATATGATTTTTCCAAAATATGATTTTTTACAATATGAAAATAATATTTTTACAAAAATATGATTTTTACTTAGCGATTTCAATCAGATGAAGTCTAGTAGTCTGGGTGATGGTCGCGCACCGTCCCCTAAGACGGTTAAAGTAATACAATTGGAACACAAAATTTCGGCTCGAAATGCCAAATCCCAGGTGGCCGAGGAAGTTTAGGCATCCGACACGATATCGGACGACGCGGGTTCGATTCCCGCCTTGGGCATACAATTTTGTACTCCAATAATTTGTAAAAATTGATTGGATAGTCCAGTAAAGATAAGTTATTTTACGTGATTGTGACAGTTCAAGCACGAGGTCCACCTGGTGTTAAGCGGTAACCTCTGCCTATAGCAAGTAGTAGTAGCAAGTACTGATTTTGTGTACGTGAAAATTAATCATAGGTGGAACACATTCAGTTACTTCTGTCACCAACATGTTTTGAACGCCATTTTTGTGATCCCATCATATTTTGTTTACAGCAATTTCTAGCTGAGAAACTTTGTCGTAATTTTTGTTGGTGTAGACATATAGCTTTATCTACGATAATATATACAAATATGATATTAATATATCAAGAATAATGCGGGGGATGCTTTTTTTTATGCCTGATAGGTTAGCCTTTGACCACTATCTCACCTGATGGTAAGTGACGATGTGGTCGAGGATGTTGTTCAGGCTAACATAGAGTTACTGGCTCTTAAGGACAGCTGCCGGAACACACCGTTAGGTGCTTAGCGACAGATTTTCAACTTGAGGGTGGTAGCTAGCCAGGCGGGCATTCGCAAAGTGCCGTACCACCATGCAAACCCCCACAGTGGTGTGGAGTAGATAACAGTATGTGTTCCATTCATGTTTAATTTTCACGTTGCTTTGCTACGTATAGGATCGAATGGCAATCAAGTAAAGCATTCTTCAGACTAGCTAGATTCGCTGGTAACCTGATACAATCTAGCCGCGCGCCGTCCGTCAGAATAGGTACGCGAAGCAGCTGTTTTGACCTAGTGATAGCGATTTATTGTCTTCGGGTAGCGTTTGTATCAGTTACGTTTGTGAATGGAGTAAATTGCGGTACCCGTCGCTATCATGCTCAAAGACTGCGCACCGCTGCCTATATTATATAGTTCGTACCGTGGATGGAACAATACAAAATTACAATGAGAGAAACAAATTATGGTCATGTGCGGGATACGAAACTGCGTGGTCCACCCCTATAGCCAGGGCATGCTGTGACCGCTAAGCCAACATGATATAAACTGACTCATGACTAAGTTTTCCTTACGTTTTTAGTCATCGTGTGGGGATGGAGACTATAATTTTTCCTCTCATTGTAATTTTGTAATAATAAAATAAGTAGAACACGAAAATTAGGCGGAATTGTCACGAGATATATATTTTAATACCTTTTTAAGTGTTTTATCAAGGTATTAATTTAATGTTTTCTTAAACTATTTTTAAATTTATTTGTTATTATTAAGTAGAACACATTCAGTTATCGACTCCACACCACCCCCCGCAGTTTTATTGATATAATAATATCCACCTTATATATATAAGATAGTGTAATGGGGCCTTCGTTCGGGCACAACTATTTATCCTACCGTCACGTACTAAACTACCCATAACGTTCTCCGTTTTGTCAGGACACGGCATATAAAACTTATGAAGTGCCTGCCTCGACCCTTTCTGAACCATTTCTCACGGAGCACGTACACGAGTCCCTTTGTTTGTCCCGTTGTTTATGGTGTAGTAAATACGAGATATTGCGAGCAATGACGGAAATATGGTGTTTTTTTGACGTACGACTCCTTACATCGATACCCGTGACCTTATAATGTGGACTAAACGCGTAAGATTGTTTATTTTATTCCATATCTATTTAGATGTACATAAGTAATTGCAAAAGATTTTATTTTTTATTTTCCTATGTTTGTTACCTCAGAAATTTTGACTGTGTGAACCGATTTTGATGTTTTTCTATTTGATAGCTGATGCTCGTCGTGAGGTCCCATTTAAATTTCATCAAAATCGGTCAAGTTACACTCTGATAACTGAAAAATAAATCCTTTCTTGATGATAAAGAAATTGACTGTGAAAGACAACCTGCAATTATAGGTTAGCCTGAACAACATCTTCGACCACATCATCACTTACCATCAGGTGAGTGGTCAAAGGGTAACTTATCATGCATAAAAAAAAAGCCAATCGATCCCGGAAGTAGCAAGGTAGTAGTGACCCTTACTACTTACCTACAAAAAGGGTGAAAAAATTTTTTGGTTAAAAATATTTGTATTTTATTTTCTTTATACTATTTTATTGTGATTAAATTTAAATTTATTGTTGTCTTATTATTAATAAAAATAATTTTGTGCAATCATAAAATTACTGATATGATTATGTATAATCTATTCAAAGTAATAATTTTTGGTTTTGTGTTTAAACTTCATGTTTTATGGTTTTTTCATAAATCATTTGCTCTGCGGATTACATTACAACATTACATATTTAGGAGAAGAAAAATTTAAGTCATGTGTGGGATTCGAACCCGCGTCCATTCACCCCATTAGCCGGACGAAGGGCATGCTCTAATCCAATTGAGCTAACATGACAATGAGGCATAACTAATTTTTTTCTATCGTTCTTTCTTTAAGCATCGTATTGACATGGAGCTACATCTATAGTTCAACTTACGTTGTACTACAAACGAGACTAATTAATTGCGTTTAGCTTTAAACTTGTTAATGATGATGCAACCCTATAATTTTAATATATTTATGTTTGCAATAACGCATGCAAAATAATATATATTAATGTCATAACTTTAATAAAATTATTTTACATTTTTATCAATAAGAAATTAATTAACAGTACAATTAAATTTTTCTATCTATGATATTTTCTACACATTTGAAAGTCTTAATATCATTTTCAGCACGTATAGTTTTCGGCCCCCTGGGGTGCTGGTTTAGATTTGCTCCTCCCCATATCATCCCGTGGGTGTCGTAAGAGGCGACTAAAGGAAAATACTGGAAGGTGGGCAGCAGCGCCTTTTAAAGAACTGCCAACTTACACTGCGATCCCCAAGACGCCTGCTAAGCGTGGGGATTATGGCAAATACCCCTTATTATTGGAAATGATCGGAGTCATACAAAACAAACTACGACGCAACAAAAAGGATTTGTATTTAATTGGCAGATTTTGGACATTATTTTATGTAAGGCATATTGTTTTTTTTAACATATACAGGGTTATTAGTAAAATGCTATCAACCTCTCAGGGTTACCTTCTGCTAGTCCTAACAAACATTTTGAGATTTTTTTTTTTTTTTTTTTTTTTTTTTTTTTTTTTTTTTGTATTTTTTAATATATTTTCGACGCAATAACTACGAGTAGACCATCTGATGTTTAAAGTCTTTTGTGCCTGTAATGTATTATTTCATATATTTTTACTTTGCTCGATGTAAATATTCTAAACTCTATTCGGCGGGAGCACGGCGCGGTTCAGTGTTGCCGCGGCGGACGGTTCTTGCTCGGAGTAGGCATTAAAACACAAAAAAATATATCCAAAAAATTCAAAAATAAAAATTATTCAATATGTTTGTTAGGACTTGCAGAAGTCAACCCTCAGAGGTTGTTAGCATTTTACCAATAACCCTGTATATAAAACAATAACTAGACAACAACTGGCATAGTGCGAGTACAGTTGAAGCACTGGTTCCATTGGTTAATCATTGTTTGTGAATTAAGGTATACAGACCTGTGGACCGACGTCAGTGATCTGCAGGTTGTATCCGTCGACGAGCCGGAACCTCTCGTCGCGAGTTACCATCAGGCTGGCGGCCGTCAGCACGGCCGGCCCGCGTCGCCATAGCAACACTAATGAACCTGCAATTTTTACAAAGTTTCATTTTAATTAACTTAAAATTAATATTTCTAAAGATGCACAAGCATTGTCGCGTGCTGAACAAAAATCATATATACGAATTGTTGAAGTGCAGTTTTTATTTATTTTTATTTTGTGTTGTTTTACAGTAGGACCTCGTTAATCCGGAAAGGAAAAAACTAGACCCTTTCTGGATTATCGAGGCGTGCGGATTATATATGTCATATTTAATGGTAATAAAAAAACAAATGTTTAACCTTTATTAATCAATTTTTAAATTAAACCATAAAAACAAAAATGTATAGTTCAAAATTACAACCATGTAAAAAAAACAGTAAGTAAAAATAAAACATTAGTTAATTCTTCTTGAAAAACTCTGTAATACTCTTCTTTTTAACGGAGAAACATAAGTTCGTGGCTATCAAATTCATAATTTTCTTCGTCTTACGTTTTAATATTCTTCTTCTTCTTTCTCTCTTCTCTCCATCTTCTTTTTCTTTATATTTAAACGTTTGTATTGAGAGCGCTACGTAGGAACTTATAGAGCCATTTGAATCAGCGATGGCTCAGTGGCATTGGCTATGGACTGCCGCGCAACAGGTGCAAGGTTTGAATCCCGCCGCGGGCTTTTTGCGAGAAGGGCATTTTGCGAATGCCCGCCTTGCTAGCGATCACTTTCAAGGAAAAATCTTTCGCCAAGTACCTAACAGTGTGTTCCGGCCGGAGGACGCCGAGAGGACACCAAGTCACAGACTGATGTGACTTGACACTTATGACGATTTATGTAACTACTAGCTTTCCGGGCGCGGCTCCGCCCGCGCGTATGTCGGTTATCGCGCAAAAACATTAACCTCTTTTTGCGCAGTCGGATAAAAACTATCCTATGTTTTTTCCCGGGTCTCAAACTATCTCCATACCAAATTTCATTCAAATCGGTCCAGTAGTTTTGGCGTGAAAGCGTAACAGACAGACAGACAGAGTTACTTTCGCATTTATAATATTAGTACTGATAACGATATCATGTAATTTCATCAATTTAAAGTAACTGTTTTTCTAAATTTGTTTTAAACTGCTTTATATATGTAGTCATGCTGTGTACACATAGTTTAGGGACATTGTCCTGTCCAAAACCTAATACATATTGTAAATTGTTGTAATTTAATTGACACTGTCCTGTTTTGTGTGCCTAAGAAATAAATAAATAAAGCTGTCCTTGAGAGCCAGTCATTCTAGGTTAGCATGTTAACACCTTCGACCACATCATCACTTACCATCAAGTGAGATTGTGGCTTACCTATCAGTCAATAAAAACGAAATAAAGAGCTGTAACTCACCCAAGTTCTGGACCTGGCAGGGCAGCAGCAGCGTGTCCCCCACCACCGTGCGGAACGAGTGTCCACGGGAAAGGAACCGGGGACCGTCGTCTGAAACAACAACATTATACAGGGTTATTGGTAATATGCTAATAACCTATAAAAACGTATAATATAAGGGTTGACTTCTGGTAGTCCCAACAAACATTTTGAAATAATTATTTTAGTTTCGTAATTTTTTTTTTTTGTGTTTGAATCCTTCTCCGAGCCAAGAGCGCCCACCGTGGCAACACTAGACCGCGCCGCGCTCCCTTTGAATAGAGTTTTTAATATTTACATCGATCAAAGTAATAATAAAAATCGGCTACGTGCGAGTCGGACTCGCGCACGAAGTGTTCCGTACCATTAGCTACATTAGACTTCATATATTAACCTTTTTTTTTGTTTTAGCGTGCGCGTGTCCAACTCGCACTTGGTAAATTTTTAGTATTTGTTGTTATAGCGGCAGTAGAAATACATAATCTGTGAAAATGTCAACTGTCTAGCTATCACCGTTCTTGAGATACAGCCTGGTGACAGACGGACAGCGAAGTCTCAGTAATAGGGTTCCGTTTTTACCCTTTGGGTAGGGAAGCCTAAAAATATGAAATAATACATCACAGGCACAAGAGACTTTTAACATCAGGTGGACCTCGTGCTTATTCCGTCAAAAACATATTAAAAAAATGATATTTATTTGTAATATTCGTTATTATTACGTAATTGTTGTTGATAAGAGCGTCGTAGACGTCAAAATAAATTAATGATTTTGACTTTGACATACAAAAGAATAGACCGAAAGCAAAGTGACATAAACAGGTCTACGTTTTGTGCTTTTGATACTACAAATATACGACAAAAATATTTTCCAAAGAGCAACATTTCACATGGCAACATTAATCGCGATTGCCAATGTTGCCATATCACCGGACGCCATAAATACGGGAATTCTACCGGACGCGGCGTTTCCGGTCGTTTCGGTACTTCCGGTTGGCGTGCCTTACGGCTAATTGTTTAATCTTGTATGCGTTGATTTGTAGCTTATAAACAGGGTATGGTTTTTCCCGTAACTATTGAAGTGATGGCTTGGTGGTTGTGAGTGCTTGGATTGCAAAGAGGTATTCCTAGATTCAAGTACCAGTACAGACTTGACCGTCACCGAATGCTGGTAGGGCATTTTTAGGATGTTTGCCTGACTAGCTACCATCCACAAATAGAAAATCTGTCGCCAAGCACGAGACGGTGTGTTCCAGCAGCTATCCTTAAGAGTCCAATCTTTCTATGTAAGCCTGTATACAATTACTGACTATATAATCTATAACCAAAAGATGAGGCAATTGCCTATAGGTATATTGAAAACATAGGGGACGAGCCCATAACGACTGTTACAGATCCTAAATATATCTATTACTTATTATGGGATATTTACGTGTACTTGATTGTTTTTAACTGACTTACAAAAAAGGAAGAGGTTCTCAGTTCGACTGTAGTGTTTTTTTGTATTTTAGTTACGCGATTACTCCGTATATATATAGCCCGCGTCCTACACACCTGGTTCTACCCACATAGTGTGAGTTCCACAAACCACAGGTACTCTCCACAGAACGGCACTACGCACGAAGAGTTGGTAAGAGAAGCCATTGAAATCACAGAATATTGAAACTTTAATAGGGAAGATGGGTTCTACTGTCAAGAGCTAGGAATCCAGTGATTACGACCTACGCAGGAGCCGAAAAAGTGTCACAATAAATAGTTAACTCTCAGATTTCGTCTTTTATTTTTCGAAATTTAGATAGTATTGTGATTGACGTGTTTGTAATAGCATCGCCTCGTCGAAGAAACGCGAAAGAAACAGGGTTGACTGGTTTGTCTGATCTAAAAGAAATTAAGAATTCAAAACACTATCGTCACTTTTTTTTGTGCCACAATATGCTCAACCTAACCATTTTGTGGCACACTTTACTGAAAAACTATCACGCTTATAGATTTGTGCTTTAACAGTACTTTAACTTCATATGTGTTTTCTGTAATAACCATTAAAAATTGAACATTAACAATTTTGTTTTCATTGGATAGAATGTTATTGTACTACTAACGCCATCTGTTAGGAAACCAAAGAGTTAACACTGCTGCAACAGAACTAAACTTAATACTCAAATATATCTTAGTTAATCTACTTAATACTAGATGACACCACTAGAATCAGGTTGTTATATAAACGCGAGCCCTCACAAAGCTCAGCTTTTTCTTTTTGCGAATTCCTTTGATTGAGATTCAGAGACAAGTTTAAGTTTAATGCTTTCATCTGTCAAAATGTAGTCCTAAGCCTTTGTATTCAGAGATGTATGGAGCAGCGCTTAAACTTAAGACGTCTTAGGCTAAGCCAAATAGTGGATTTCGAGTCTACCCTGTCTGAAAACAGTGGCGCAACCAAGAGAGCAAAGTTGTAGTTTTTACATTGAACTTAACTTTATACGTTTTTATTTTTAATTTATAAAAACTAAGAACGTTATCTACATCTATTTAAAACACCTATTCCTTACGAAATTCACGATTACTCAAAGATTACTCCAGCAACTTTCTCCAATGACAGATTTCAAAGCATCACAATATCTCAACTCAAAAATAATGTAGTATACGTCATATATCGTTTGACAGTGACATTTCAAAGCATACTAAACCATTAAGATTTCTTTATTTCTCTGAATACCAAGTGAAAGATCCGAAGGAACAATTTTGAATTATAAACCCTTTAAAGAACTATTCGTTCAAAAGATATTAATAGTCGAAGTTGAGCACACGGCCATGTTTAAAGGCAATTTATTGCGAAACTCGACGCAGATGTTTTATATGAACGGCGGATAGGATATTAATGCTATTTTAAAAAAGGAATCGTGGCAAAGTAATGGAGAAGGCGCGAAGAGCGTTGTGCTTTTTGTGGAAGTTTCGAGACGGAATTATTTTATTTTTTAATGGTTTCTGTTTACTTTTCTTATCACATTCAAAACCGATGGAATTTACTAATGCAAAAAAACATATTGAATCACTTAATATTCTTAATCATTGCTACCTGTGGTTGTAGTAAGGACAAATAAGTCGACAATTAAAGGTAATACGAAGGTGGGCAGTAGCGCCTTCTAAAGAACTGACATCTTAGACTGCGATCTCCAAGACGCCTGCCAAGCGTGGGGATTATGCCAAACTGCCACCATTGTGGGGGAGGCTGTGTTAAGCAGTGGACGATCCGGCTGATGTAAGATTTACAAATAAGAAAAAGTATGATTGAATGCCAACTCTGCGAAACTCAGACAGGGTGAATGTACTTATTTTACTAACCTATATGTATATTATATTTAAAATACCTTTCGATCACAGTATATATGAGCAGAATAAATGAATATGAATATTATTTCGATTCACCATTTCAAATTAAGAACTTGACGAGCCTTTGATTTTCTATCTTACTATTGAAGCGTGGAGTATTGACTCGATTTTTGAACCATAAAGATTACATTTCTTATCCAATCTCTTTGCTCGCTACATTTGTCGTAACTTTTTTCCTTATTACAGGCACGTAAAGAGTTACCTACTTTTTAACCGACTTCAAAAAGAAGGAGGTCCTCATTTCGTCTGCACATTTTTTTTAACGTTTGTTACCTCAGAACTTTTTACCGGGTGAATGATGTTTCTTTTTTATTTGAAAGCTGATGCTTGTGGTGCATTAAAATTTCATCAAAATGGGTTAAGCCGTTTCTGAGTTACACTTCAATAATTGAAAAATATTTTCCTATCTTGATGATATAATCATTGACAGTGAATGACAATCGATCCCGTAAGTAGCAAAGGACACTAAAAAGGGTGAAATAACTTGTCGAAGTCGGTACTATGCGGACAATATTTTGAAAATAGGTACTTTTGAACTATCAAGGTATCGACTTCAACAAGTTAATTCACACTCTTAAGTGTTGAAGTCGGTTCCATATTTCGGTATTTTTTTTGTATCAGTTATACGCGAAAGTTGAGCACGACGAATGGGCACTGATTTTGCTAAGTACACGACAGTCGTGACAGTACAAGCAGTATACTAGTCTCTACCAACTGCCCTACCACCATCCTGTAACAACTGCCATCCTAAATCAAAAACCGTAACCGACGGCTTAACGAGCCCTCCGAAGCACGTGCACGCTTAGTAATATGCAATGCATTATCACTCAATGTATAACGAGTTGCCTAAGGATATGAAGGAAAACACCCCTAAATTAATTCAAAAAATTACTCAAAGCCTACGTTTTTAAACGATACTTTAATTCAAAGAATTTAACTGCACGTTTCATATAGTTATAATACCATAACGAAATGTTTGCAGCACTGACTGAGTACGTACCGGGGTATTGCTGATAGATTATTTGAAAATTGACTTACTATGTAATGAAATATTTGTTCATCTTCACTTGATTAGCTTTAAGCTTAAGATTAAACAACTGGCTTAATGTGACATTCTCATTTCGTTTTAATTATACTCTGTGGTTTTTAAGAGGAAAATAAGTATTGGTTTAATTATCCATGTGTATACCTACTTTATCTGTGATGTGAATTTAATACTGTACCTAATTGTGTTTGTTGTTAGACTGTGATTAAGCATAATATATTGATTATCATGATCACTTGAATCATTATTTGATGATAATATTACTAGAAGTATATTTTATAAGTAGCGAAATTGATCACGTGACAATGTAAAGTACTTACTAAAAATAGTTTATAATTAAATTATTAAATTATTATTTATTGAGATAAAAACGAAATCAATCAGTTACATTTACCTCACAAAAATTAATTAGAAAAATTTCATACATGGTCAATATAAACGTTACGTCACAAAGCACGAACAGATAACAAATACAGAACAAAAACACAGAAAAATCATTACTTAGTCAAAATTATGAAAATTCCAGCTCCAGTGAGCTATCTCCATTTGTACATCGGTCCCATTGGTCGGGTAAATTCTCACAATATTTGGCAAATATTTCACAGACATTTTTCAATGAGTCAATCATGATGTCACATTCAGTGTTGGTCGCAAGAACTGCATTGAGGTGGCGGCGAGTCCTAACTAACGGGGACATACAGCGCGCAACAGTACGACCAGCGTCCACATGGAAAAGGTCATGTGCCTTACCACGCCTATTTGCCGGAGTCCATGGGTCGTGCGGCACGAATAGCGTGCACATAAGGTCATGAAGCTGTACGGAATCTAGTAACCCTCTCAGCACCTTGTAACCAACAATGAGCTGACCTAGCGTCCTTCTCAACTCAAGTGAGTTGTAACCGAGCTGGGATAATATGTTCTTTATTTATGATGTGTAAAACATTGAAGATTTTATTATACTTATTGCCATACGTGAGCTTGAGATCACACAATTGTCAATTATAAAGAGTAATGTGTTTGTGACGGTAGTCGCTTTGTCACCTTCTTTGTTCACTCACTGCGAGTAGTTTCAGTGTCTGTCGGACCGCCGTGCGGAGCGGACCTCTAGTGGTATCGAAATAGTCTTTAATGACGAAGTGCTGCCCGATTCAGTGTCTGTCGGACCCGCGCCGTGCCGAGCAGACCTCCAGTGGTGTAGAAATAGTCTTTAACGACGAAGTGCTGCCGAATCAAGATGTTGTGAAGTTAAGTAATTTATTATACTCTTTTTTTGGTATTATATAACGACGAATATGTCAATCAATAGTTGATAAGTGTAAATGAAGTGTATATAGTAAGTAAGTATCACATTGTTAAAAGAATGGCCTCGAGTTTCTTGCCCGTTCTTCTCGAAGTGGCTCTATACAACTTTATTTACTGAACGAGGCAGTAATGTTAGAATATTTCTATGTTAAAATTTCATTAGAGTGTCGTAGACGCCTAAATTGAATAAATGGTTTTGACTTTCACTTTGACTTTCATTATTCTAACTAACACATGCATCAACAGCAATCGCACAGTAGACAATTTACAACTACCTTCTATCTTACTAATACACATTATTGTTTACTTAATGCCATGTATTTTTGAAGCGCTCGTAGCGAAGTTTGCTTAGCCATTCTGAATCGATCAGCAAAGTTAAGCAACGTCCGCCGCAGTCATGAGTTGGATGGGTGACCGCTGGTGACATTACTACTGAGCGTGCACGTGCTTCGGAGGGCACGTTAAGCCGTCGGTCCCGGTTGCAGTCGTTACAGCATGGTGGTAGGGCATTTTGCGAATGCCCGCCTGGCTAGCTACCACCCTCAAGTTGAAAATCTGTCGTCAAGCACCTAACGGTGTGTTCCGGCAGCTGTCCTTGAGAGCCAGTAATTCTAGGTTAGCCTGAACAACATCTTCGACCACATCATCACTTACCATCAGGTGAGATAGTGGTCAAAGGCTAACCTATCAAGCATAAAAAAAAATATATATGTTTACCATGTATATTATACAGGGTTATTGGTAAAATGCTAACAATCTCTCAGGGTTGACTTATGCTAAGTCCTAAGACACATTTAAAAAAAAATGTTATATTTTTTTTGTTTTATTGCCTTCTCTGAGCCAAGAGCGACCGCCGCGGCCACGCTATACCGCGCCGCGCTCCTTTTGAATAGTTTTGAATATATACATCGAGCAAAGTAATATAATATATGAAATAATACATTACAGGCACAAAAGACTTTTAACATCAGGTGGTCCTCGGTACTTATTCAGTCAAAAAACATAAAAAAAATGTTTTTTTCTAAACAAAAAAATCGCTATATGTTTGTTAGTACTAGCAGAAGTCAACCCTAACAGATTGTTAGCATTTTACCAATAACCCTGTATAATATGTATTTCTCTGTAAGTGAATTTTAAACTCTTTAAGTTAAATAAATAAAAGTTAAGTAAAGTAAAATAAATGATTTAAGCGGTAGACCGTATTCGTATTTTAATCAATGTGGTATCAAGCAATTCAATTTACTAAAGTTTTCTCCATTAATCCGACAAACAGTCGATAATCGCAACACCGCAATGTGGCAACACAACACCGGAAGTTGACGTGTTGGCGCGCGCGCCATTTCCCCACGGACGCCATTTTTATTTTTCGTTTACTTCAATTTTGCTGTGTTGACTTGGTGGCGGATTTACTTGATTTACGATTTGTTTTCTTACATGTTGTAATGCTCGTAAAATGGAATGATATAGTTTGCCAATGATATTAAAGGAGAAGAAAGTCTACTAGACGTCGCCTACTCCGAGCTAAGAGCGCCCATCGCACAAAGTAATAAAAAATATGAAATAATACCTACATTATAGGCACAAGAGACTTTTAACATCAGGTGGTCCTCGTGCTTATTCCGTTAAAAACACATAAAAAAAACAAATTTTTAACCAAAAATTGGAACCGACTTCAGCACTCAATAGTGTGAAATAAATTGTTGCGATTCAGACAAGTGATTTCAAACTTTGAATGATGAAGAAGGTTCCATTTTTTGGTAAAAAAAAAACCAGTCATTTTAGTGACCCTTGCTATTTGCGAGATCGATTGTCATTCACTGTCAACGACTACGCCAAGATAGGAAGGAAAATATTTTTCAGATATTGGAATTCAAAAACGGCTTGACTGAATTTGATGAAATTTAAATGGGACCAAGCGACAAGCATAAAAAAGAATTATCAAAGTCGGTTCCACCCAGTTAAAAGTCTGAGGTAACAAACATAAAAAATAAATATACCTATACAGACGAATTAAAAATATCAATAAAAACATTCTGCTTAAATGTTTGTTAGGACTAACTTCCAATAACACTGTATAATTATATATAACTAGCTTTCCGGGCGCGGCTCCGCCCGCGCGTATGTCGGTTATCGCGCGAAAACATTAACCTCTTTTTGCGCAGTCGGATAAAAACTGTCCTATGTTTTTTCCCGGGTCTCAAACTATCTCCATACCAAATTTCATTCAAATCGGTCCAGTAGTTTTGGCGTGAAAGCGTAACAGACAGACATAGTTACTTTCGCATTTATAATATTAGTACTGATAGCAAATATTCGAAAATACTTTGACCTAGAATGCTGTTTCTCTAATACAGCTAATGGAATAGACCATTTCTTGCTTGGCTACATATTTTCAAGTTGAGGTTGGTCCGTTAAGTGGGAGGGAGGGGGTTGCCATAATCCCCACGCTTGGCAGACGTCTTGTGGATCACAGTGTCTGTATTTTTCCTATCGTTGCCTCTTACTAGACCCACGGGAAGAGATGAAGGAAGTTAGTGCAAAATGCCCTAACACAATACTATAACAACTTCCTTTATAGCTAATAGGTTAGCCTTTGACCAACAGATGTCTCATCTGATGGTAAGTGATGATGTATTCAGGCAAACCTAGTATTACTGGCTATCAATGATAGCTGCCGAAACACACCGTTATGTGCTTGGTGACAGATTTTCTACTTGAGGGTCCTAGTGAGTGTGGTTGGCATTCGTAAAATGGCCCTGACACTAGCCAAAGCTAATGCCATTCTAAAACAACAACCGGCACCGAAGGCTTAACGTGCCGTCTAAATCAAGTGCACGTTCAGTAGGTAGAAATGCCACTAGCAGTCACCGATCCAAGTCGTGACCGCTGAGATCGTTCCTTATCCAAATTGATCGGCTAGGCAAGCTCAGCGACTTGCATATACATTTCAAAAATATTGACTATATAGATGTCGCTCCGTTCTCTTATTAATAAGTAAACGAAGTGATATATTTGAACTATGATTTATGCAGTTTCAGCACAGTAGTTAAATAGCAGTGCCTGTGTCAGCACCAGGGATGGTCGCGGCTTTGAATACTACTGCTGCTCAAGAAAAATTTGATCTCGTTACAATTTTGTTTACTTATTAACGAAGTCTAAGCTGAAACGTAGAAGTTCAAGTAGAAAATCTGTCACCATGCACCTAATAGAGTTTTCCGGCAGCAGTCCTTGAGAGCCATACAAATTCCAGGCACATGAGATTTAACAACTGTATGTGTTAGGGCGACGGGCGCAGTGTGTTCGTCTCTTTCTCGAAACGCATCTGTTAGAGAGAGGTTACGGCATCACAATAACATAAAAAATGTTCGAAGCTGGTCGAAGTAATTAATACTCAATACTTTATTGTTTTCTGTAGTGTAGACAAAGATGGTCAAAATAAGTAAAAGTTCATAACAGACCCTGTTGGGCACACAATTAGGAGAGAGGGGGATTATTCATACTATTATTCCAATTGGTTCAAATATTACATCGATGTTTATGTCCAAATGTAATCATTGTTAAATTGTTAATTAGTATTTCATGATACAGCTGAACAAAAAATAATATTACGTTTAGTTAAAGGTGCATTTTCCATCACTTTTCAAATTAAAATAAATAAATAACGATATAATAAATAATGAAAAAACTAACATGCAATAATTAAAAGTTACATAAAAATTTATAATTTTATGTATTGTCAAGAATGTCAAGTTAAATGGTAAAAGTATTTATACCTACACATTTATTATTTAAATATTTTTATCGTTGAAATAGTCCTCTACTGTGTAATAAAATAAGTATTCTTAATTATTAATTGTTTTAACTTTTGTATGAAATGTTTCTCGTCAATATTAAGCGAGTCCAAGTCAGTTACTAAATAATAGTAATAACTCAAGGCGAAGATTATAACTCCAAAATTCAGTTCTAACAAGAATAATCAAGGCCAATGTCGATCATGCCATGGAGGTCGGAAATGAGCGAACACAAAGGCGGGAACAAATCCGTCGGCCGCCATCTTAATCGCATCAACGAGCGCGGCGTCTGGCGGAAAATGACACGCGCCAGAACGCACTTCCGGTGTTGCCAGACGTTGTGTGCTATTTTCCGGTGAGTCACAAATAGGGTAGTTTTATTTCGAAAAAGAAACTATTTCGTTTTGTAATATTTGGCTTGATCATAATTATTCTTATAAGCTAATATTATTTTAAGAGTATTAATGTATGTTAAGCGAAAACAGAAGTTAATAACTTCCAGCGACACATTTTTTTTAATATGTTTGTGACGGAACAAACTCGAGACCCTTCCAGACGGTATTATTGTACGTGCGTGCCGCTACAGAGCTATGTGTGCACATGCGATAGAAAGAGATGCCTTGTACATGAATATAATGATTAGGTACTCCGTGCTCTGCAAGCTAAAATACACTTTATTGCTTCGTAGCTAGTGTCGCTTATTTATTGGAAAAGATTTGCAGAGTGATCCTTCTGGACCTCTTTATTGAGTGCTGTAAGCGGAGTTTGATTAGTTGTTCTTAAACTGTCAATAAGGTTGAGCGGCCGTCCTGACTCCTGATTGTTGTTTGTGAAAAAACCACCAATGGGATCGCGTTACTAGGTGACGCTAGGAAAAGGAAGCGTTCCTATTGGTGCATATTTGCACACACACTGTTTATATTCCTTCCATTTGCCTTAGGCTTTGTCGGAGGGTTTCAGGTGGTCTGAACAATTTCAAACTAGGGTTGGCAACAAATCTAATCCGCTAAGCCACATTGGACTCGCGTCGTGAACAGGGGCCTATATTTATTTCTACTAAGAATCTCTATTAGTGGTTATTACGGATACATAAGTAGGCAGCATTGCAATAAAGAAAACTTCCGCATACAGTAGGTATTATACAGACGAGTGATTTGTTTTAATACAACCTACATACGGTCAGGCAGCGACAGCATTGCACAATAGATCACAATTTTGTAATCTATAATGCGAGGGTTGCCGTCTCTTAAAACTAGATGGCAGCACCATACACATAAATTCTTGATACTCTTTTCTTATTATACATATTACTTACTTCTATTATTCTGTGCCCGGGCCGCGTGGGCTAGCAGCACGACGAGCAGCCACCAGGCGGACATCGCGCTCAGCTCGGCGCACGCGCTTCTATACACAAGCATTTAGTCATCTGTAACAAAGGAAAACTTATTGAGGGACTGGTGCGCGACAGGGATAGCTATATACTTCCACGTGCAGAGGAAAATGGATGGATATAGTCTTAATACACACAATGTACCTACGTCACTTTTTTACACTTTCGCGAACTAAACTCATATTTCGCACGAATTAACATCAAAATAATATTTTGACTAAACTCGACGTTTCAATCAAGTTGCATTGACCGTGGTCATGATTAGACTCATTAAACAATAATAGTCTAGTCGTGACCACGGTCAATGCAGCTTGATTGAAGTTGAACTTGTCGAGAAGGCATAAAGATAACATTTACTGTTACGCGAGGCAAAAATATGATAAAAGTATATCTAAGGCAAAAATGGTTTCTCATTTATTTTGTATGTGATTTCGAAGCGGAAGTTTGCTGCCGTTCTGAACCGGTCAGCATAGCTACGCAACGTCCGCCGCGCTCATGAGTTGGATGGGTGACCGCGCTGGTGACATTACTACTGAGCGTGCACGTGCTTCGGAGGGCACGTTAAGCCGTCGCGTCGTGTGTCGGTTGTTGTCTTAGGATGGCAGTCGTCACAGCATGGTGGTAGGGCATTTTGTGTATGCCCGCCTGCCCACCGCTGCCACCCTCAAGTAGAAATTCTGTCGCCAAGCACCTTACAGTGTTTTTCGGCAGCTGTCCTTGAGAGCCAGTAATTCTAGGTCAAGTCTGTTGACATCTTCGACCACATCATCACTTATCATCAGGTGAGATATTGGTCAAAGGCTAAGCTATCAAAAAAAATCGACTAAGTGCGAGTCAAACCCGCGCACGTAGGGTTCCGTACCATTAGTTATACAACATTAGATTTCATATTTTAACCTTTTTTTGTTTAAACGCGCGCGAGTCCGACTCGCACTTGGTCAACTTTTTGTATTTGTTATAGCGGCAACAGAAATACATCATCTGTGAAAATTTCAACTGTCTAGCTATCACCGTTCTTGAGATACAAACGGACGGACGGACAGCGAAGTCTCAGTAATAGGGTCCCGTTTCACCCTTTTGGTATGGAACGCTAAAAAGTACTTTAATTACCAACAAAAATAATATATATGTCAAAAAAATATATTATATTAAAGAGTTGTGCTATTTATAATAATGAATATATTTTTTTACCTGACATTTGTACCAAATTGATTTACTTATTATTATTATTTGAATGCTTATGGGTATAATTTTGCCTGAAATAAAAGAATTTTGAATTTTAATTGGAATTATAATGTGCTTATATATTTTTCAAATAGAGGATTGAAAAGTAGAGTGTATCACACGGCAAAATGTTTTTTTCCAGTGGCGACGTGTACAAAACACTCGCTGCGCTTAGAATTCTAGTTTAGAATCCCTCACGAAGCTCGGTATTGTAGTCTTCTTGAATCCTTCGCTACTTTTTGGATTCAAAATAGCGCCTGCACCATAAAACATATTATTTTGTTCCATTGTGGTATAATAAGAAAATAGAATAAGTTGAATGTAATAATAATATATCAATTTAATTGTAGTTATTGGTTGTAAGTTACGTTCATAGCGTAGCTAACATTCTTAACCAATCAACAAAGTTAACGAATAGTTAAACCTCGGTCATGACTTGGATGGGTGACCGCCGAGTGGCATTTCTACAGAGCATGCACGTGCTTCGGAGGGCAAGTTATCCAATTCAAATTCAAAATATATATATATAGAAGGGCATAAGTGGTCCTACCATCATTAGCATGATGGTAGGGCATTTTGCGAATGCCCGCCTAGCTAGCTACCACCTTCAAATAGAAATTGGTTATAAGCCAAGCACCTAATGATGTGTTCCGAAAGCAGTTTTTAAGAGCCAGTACTTCGTTTGCCTGAACAACATCTTCGACCGTTACATGAGGTAGTACATGGTCATAGGTTAGCCTATCAGCTATAAAAACGACTCAAGTTGTGTGGATTACATTTTGTAGAATATATATATCTAAAAGTTGACTGAAACTGAGTCAAAGTCAAATCATTTATTCAATTTAGACGTCTATAACGCTTTTATGAAGGTCAATTACAAGATTTAATATTGAAATATTCTACATTGTACTGCCATGTTCAGCAAAAAAATGTATAAAGCCACTGCGAGAAGAATGAGCAAGAAACTCGTGGACATTCTTTTAAACGTCTTTTAACAATGTATTACATACTATATAGTAAAGTTATTACAATATTTATTTACATTACGTAGGTGACAGGCGCTAGCTTGGCAGAGGCGAACCAGTCCAAGCATTTTTGTGGTTTAAGTAATCACAAACTCTGTAGTAATATTACTTTATCAAAATATTTTTCACGTGCAACTAGAATATTCCTTCTGTGAGCGTTATAATATGTTTGGGAACTCTATTATAAAACAGTACACAATAACCTAAGGATCTTTTATTTGTCTTTGCTAATCTAAAAAATGACACTGCTGGGCTTTTTAAACTTAAGGTTTTTTTTATGCCTGATAGGTTAAATTTTAACCACTATCTCACCTGATGGTAAGTGACGATGTGGTTGAAGATGTTGTTCAGGCTAACCTAGGGTTAGATTATTACTTATGTTACACTAGCGACCCGCCCCGACTTCTCACAGGTGCAATGCTGATACTAAATATAATACAGAATATCTTTAGGTATATACAACGTTCAAATTCATCTTTATTAAATGCAGAATGTATTAAAGGTACTTAATTAGATAAGGTTCTTTTATTTTTTTAATTTTAAATCTACACTCCACAGACTCCAGGGTCTGTGACTTTTTTTAACTATGACATAATTTAAAATCGCTTCGCAAATAAGCCATTATTTCTCGTTTAAAATGTAATTAATAAAAAAAGGTTATTGTGGATTATTCTTAACAAAAAGACATATACCATCGTGGATTTTTTTTGTAGACCGTCTTAAGGTTTACAATACTGTAGTACATTATTTTGATCTATCTCATAGGGTTCAGCCAGTGTTTGCAATGTAAGCACAAAAACTTGTGTTTATTTACGACATCATATTAGAAACATTTAAAATTATCAGTGTTTCTCTACTATATTATGCATGTATCACGCATATAAAACTTCCTCTTGAATTATTATATCTATTAAAAAAACTGCATAAAAATCCGTTGCTTCGTTTTATAGATCTAAGCTTACATAGGGACATACAGCAGCGTGAAGCGTTTTTGTTTTATACAATGTAGTAATGATCTGTTATTCTCCAACACAACAAAAACCTTCTACGCTATACGGTGCCTATTTCCTGTTGACCTAGTGCCATGGAACTTGACAAAAAGCAAGGTTTTACAGCACAAGTGAAAAAATTAGAAATGTGTTGATTACACTTACCATATTATACTCGTAATAAATAGTACATTGTGTACTAAGGGCGGTAAGTATCTCTAGTAGAAGCCCGAAGTCGAAGATCGAGGGCTTTCTGAGTCGATGTTCGTAATTCCCATGTCGCCCGTGAAACATACAATGCTTTTTAACACATTTGCAAGTAAATAATTATTAAATATAGCTTTAATACACAAGTCAGCACAACTGTTATTACGAAATACGTGAACTTTTTTAAAGCGGTTGGCACTTGGCGGGCTTTTCGCCCTCACCAAAGATTATACAAATGTTTCGTTCAGAAACGTTAAGGGCAAATACTTACGTTGGTATACAGCCATGACGAAGTGTAAAACAATAAAATAATTTCGACGTTGGTACAAAGCACTATTAAAATCGATTATTAAGAACATTAGTGTAACATGTAGCGAGATTGCAATGATATTCCTGTTTAGATAACATTTTAAGACAATTTTTCGATTGCGTGTAAACTCCTTGCTTGAACATGCATGAACTGTGTGCAGTGCTGTAAATTAAAAAAAATATAGTTACCGACCTTGAATTTCATGATAAAAAGAAAGCTCGCGGGTTTTATATGGGGCATTACGGCCAAGTTAACCTGTATGTTTAGATACTGCATACGTGCAAGTGTGATGGAAATTAAATAACCTCGCATGAGTCACACGCTTAGAAAGGTTGGTTGGGAAAATCAGAACAATGGGAAGGCTACCCCTGGTTCGAAACTCGCCCCGCGTGCTGGTTGTAATGCGACGCGCCTGCAAAAGTTCTTTCCTCCTTCTCCACGAGGATGATTTTTAACCGACTTCAAAAAAAGGAGGGAGTTCTCAATCGTCTGTTTTTTTCTTTTTATATTTGTTACCTCAGAATAATTTGAGTGGTTGCATCTATTTTGAAAACTCTTTTTTTACTTGAAAGCTGATGCTTGTCGTTTGGTCCTATTTAAATTTCATCAAAATCGGTCATGCCATTTTTATTTACACTCTAATAAGTGAATAATATTTTCCTATCTTGATGATATATTCGTTGACATTGAATGACAATCGATACCATAAATAGCAAGGGTACTAAAACCTGCCAAAAATTTGTTTTTACTTAAATAGGGAATCAACTTCTACACTCAAAAATGCGTAATAACTTCGAAGTCGGTACCATGCGCACAATATTGTCATAATAGGTACTTTTTAACTATCATGGTACCGACTTCAACAAGTTATTTCACACTTTTGAGTGTTGAAGTTGGTTTCAGTTTTTAGTCAAAAAAAATCTTGAGCTTATGATTTGGGTGCTTTCTGTGCGCGAGGATCGCGGCTGGTTGTCGAAACTTCGGATTTTACAATACCTTACGATGAGTTATACGGAGCTCGACTCGTTCTTACGCGCCCTAGACGTCAACAGGGAGATTTTTCAGGATTTTTCAGGGAGGTTAGCCTTTGACCACTATCTTACCAGATAGTAAGTGACGATGTGGTCGAAGATGTTGTTCAGGCTAACCTAGAATTACTGGCTCTCAAGGACAGCTGCCGGAACACAGATTTTCTACTTGAGAACAAACTTCTACTTGGGTGGTCAAAAACTGTCAAAATTTGAATTTGATAGCAATGTTTTTAGGTGCCCACGGTTACCTTCCACTATCGCACTCTCGCCATCGATGGGAAGTCCAACCTCACACATTAAAATCAGTACAGTTTCGTACTGTGCGGGCTCAAAGGAGCTTCCTGCCGCGGACGCTCCGATTGTGGAATGAGCTCCACGCCGTGGTTTTCTCGACAGAGTACAGCATGGGGTTCTTCAAAAAGGGCGTGAAGAGATTTCTTCAGGGTCGGCAACGCGCGAGTGATACCCCTGGTGTTGCAAGCGTCCATAGGCTACGGTAACTGCTTACCATCAGGCGGGCCGTACGCTTGTTTGCCACCTTAGTAGTATAAAAAAAAGGTGGTAAATATATTCTGCATCACTACGTAGTTAAACAATTTAGACATCACTAATCTATGGCTTAGCTTGTACAAAATTTATTGTTCATCGTAAAACCTGTCACATTTGACAGCCAGTCATGATTTCGATTTCAATTCAAAAGGTAGTTAACTTTTCCCCAGGCAGAGTATTATAAGCTGTGACAGTTCGCCCGGAACGGGTATGATCAAATCTTGTCAGGATCAAATTAAGCGCGATTGGAGTGCTGGAACGCGCGGGGTGTGGAGCGCGTTTAGAGCGAAATTTTCCTTGGCCGAAGGAATGCTGGAATGTAGCCCCAGTTTAAAAGGCAAACAAATTTAAAATGGCGTCGAAAATCATCATCTCTTCTTGCAGACAATAGACAAGATACATACATTATTTTGTAACTCGTACTAATTGCCACAAAGTGCAATAAGCCCTGTGGTTCAAGTCACGCAAATATGCGCTATTTACACTTTGTGCATGCAAACAGTTGGTTCATAACTTGCTAAACAGACACCGCGATAGCATTATGACGTCATCTTTGACGTAATTTCCGGCTGCAAACAACGCTCACAGAAAAGTGGTAGTGCAATGTATGCACAAACGTCAAACTCAAATCTTGACAGATAGATGAGGAGATTTTTATTGTTGTGGTTAGAATGTTGATTGTACAAACATCGGTTCCCAAAACAATGCCTTGAAATGCAATACTTCTATTATCAATTATTGACGTAAAGGTTATTTTGGGTCAATTGCCAAAAAGCAAATTGACAGTCAGCAGATGTTATAAGCGCGGCTACATAACTGTTCACATCGTTTGCGCGCAAACAGTGCATATTCTCTTATTTCGGTTATGAACCAAGCTTTTGTAATGTATGCAATGACAGCAGTGTTTGCGTGATTTAAACCGTAGTGAAGGTGTTAGTGTCTTACAGCGCTATTTTAGATTAGTTTCTTTATATCGGGTTATAGGTACCTACTACGCGCGCATTTAATTAATGTTATCAATATTCTTAATGTAAAGATATCAAATATTTTTCTCCTTTTGAACCCTATTTTTGTAGCAATTACCAAAAATCACTTGGCGAGCACTCTCACTCGATCGAAGCACACACATTGATGAGTACACAGTATTGACAGTCACAGATGTAGAAGCACCCTTATGTCTGATTATCACAAATGTAACACAGTAGATAATAGAATATCTAGAGCTCATGTGTACTGCACAGATAAAAAATACAGGATTAATAGTCTTTGATGTACAATGTGATGTGATGTATGTATCGATATGTCGTTTTTTCTAGTTTGTAATTGGACTCGTATGATTTGTACACTTGTCATTCTTGAAGGTACACGCTGACTATGGCGATAAATTTACAATTAATCATAATACAATAGAATAAATCTTTGTTGTTAACCAATGTACAAATAATACACATCTACACTAATATTATAAAGAGGAAAGATTTGTAATTTGTATGCAACGAATAAACTTAAAAACTACCGGACCGATCTAGATGAAATTAGTTATGGAAATAGTTTGAGTCCCGAGGAAGGACATAGGATAATTTTTATCCAACTGCGCAAAAAGAGGTTAATGGTTTTGCGCGATAACCGTCACACGCACGGGCGGAGCCGCAACGGGAAAGCTAGTATTAAATAAAAACAATAAATAAACCCTTACAAAATTGTGTTACAACGGACGTTCTATCGCTATAAAAGCGGTTTCTTCCAGTCAACCTTTGGATGGACAGAGTAAAAAATTGGGAAATAATAACTTTCTTGGTTTTGCTGATAGTTCGAGTAATTATTATACTTGGTCACGTAATACGTCAGAACATTTTTAACGATTTAGAACACAACTTATAAAACTTCCCTATTAAGGGAGAGTTTTTTTATTGCTGATAGGTTAGCCTTTGACCACTATCTCAGCTGATGGTAAGTAATGATGTGGTCGAAGATGTTGTTCAGGCTAACCTAGAATGACTGGTTCTCAAGGGGAGCTGCCGGAACACACCGTTAGGTGCTTGGTGACAGATTTACTACTTGAGGGTGGTAGCTAGCCAGGCGGGCATTCGCAAAACACCCTACCACCACGCTATAACGACTGCCACCCTAAGACCGACACGCGACGGCTTAACGTGCCCTTCGAAGCGCTCGTAGCCAAGTTTGCTTAGCCATTCTGAATCGATCAGCAAAGTTAAGCAACGTCCGCCGCGGTCATGACTTGGATGGGTGACCGCTGGTTGGGCATTACTACTGAGCGCTTCCGTGCTTCGGAGGGCACGTTAAGCCGTCGGTCCCGGTTGTTGTCTTAGGATAGCAGTCGTTATAGCATGGTGGTAGGGCACTTTGCAAATGCCCGCCTGGCTAGCTACCACCCTCAAGTTGAAAATCTGTCGCCAAGCACCTAACGGTGTGTTCCGGCAGCTGTCCTTGAGAGCCAGTTACTCTAGGTTAGTCTGAACTACATCCTCGACCACATCATCCCTTACCATCAGGTGAGATAGTGGTCAAAGGCTAACCTAACAGGCATAAAAAAAAAAAAAAAAAACGTGCACGCTCAGTAGTAATAGATAGACCAGAATACCATAAAAAAACAAATTTGTACCATGACCAAAAAAATCGAAAAACTCGAATCAGAAAATATAAAACTCAAAGAAGAAATAAGACAGTTAAATCCGAATTCCACGGATATTACTCAAAAACATTATTTAGATAATTCAAAAAAACTCGTACTATATGGACTCACTGAATACGACTATGAATCAGAAATGCAACTTCAACAACGAATTATATACATCTTTCAAGATTTACTAAATGTTAACCTGACCGGCTACATCGAAGAAATAATCAGAATCGGTAGAAAATCTTCCGATCGTCGACCTATAGTAATAGAGTTATTGAGCAAAAAGATGACTAAATACTTACTACAAAATGGACGTGTCTTTAAAAATACGGGACTATCTATTAATGAATACCTGGACGAAAAAGCCTTACAACATAGAAGAGAACTTCAAAATCAACTTCGCGCTGCACGTCTCGATGGCCATTATGCTGTCATAAGAAACAATAAACTTATCATAAATGGAAACGCAAGTACATACCCTCATACATTGAATAGATTGACCCGGCAGAGCGAGTCATTGCCTGCGCCGCATACCTCCACTCTCACCGAGTCACAATTGTCACAAATATCACAACAACCACTGAATATAACACCACCATATAACCATAATTTTCGCTAACACAGGTGACTTTCAGTTTGTATTGCAGAACATGCAAAGCATCTTTGGCAAACGAGACACTATCCGAGCCTACCTACAAGAAAAGTATGCACATACACATGCATTATGCGTGACAGAGACTTGGCTCTCGGAAGCCAAACTAAAACTAATTACCTGCAACGGATTTAACATCGCCGCTTCGTTTTGTAGACAGGATCATCGAGGAGGGGGAACCTTAATATTACTTCGCGACGACTTTGAATATACTGAGTGTAAAGATATAGCAGAACTATCTGTCGAATATTCTATTGAAATGTGCGCCGTACTCATTCATAAAATAAACGTTCTTTTAATTATAATCTATTGGAACGGCAAACGGAATGATTTATTTATTAAACAATTAAATTCGTTGCTACTAATAATAAAAAATAAATATAGTAGGCTTGACGTTGTCATTGGCGGTGATTTTAATTTAAATATATTAGAAATAACAACAAAATCTACTGAATTTATGAACTTAATGCTTGAGAATAATTTTCACCAATATGTTAATAAACCAACTCGTACAACGAGTACAACAGCTACTTGTTTGGACCTCGTCTTTGCCAACTGTAATACAAATAAGTTAAGTGTATATGTAAAAAATCTTGGTTTTTCTGACCATTCAGGAATAATAATAACTATGAAGAACGTACTAAATAGTATAAATAAACCAATAATATGGAAAATAAAAAAAAGGTTATTTAATAAAAAAAATATAGATTATTTCAAAAAAGAATTAAAAAATATAAATTGGACAGAAATTCTTAATATGGATTCAAGTAAAACTATTAATGAAAACTACACTATATTTCATGCTACACTTTTAGAAATTTTAAACCGATGCATTCCCAGGAAATTAATAAAACTTAAAAATAATAAAAAATATACGTGGTTAACAAAAGGTATTAAAATTTCTTGTAAAAATAAACGTCTGCTAAAACCTTTTGTGAACCACTATAAAAACACAACCCTTCAAAAATTCTATAAATTGTACACAAAAATATTAAAAAAAACTATCAATAAATCGAAAAAATACCAATCTATACGCGAAATGTCAAACTCAGAAAATAAAAGTAAATCGACGTGGAAAATAATAAACGAACGTACAAATAAGTATTTAAAAAAATCTAAAACTAACATTGCGCTAAAAATAAACAATAGTATCATATCTGATCCTTGCCGTGTTGCTAATACTTTTAATACATACTTCGCATCAGTCGGGGCATGCGACGACGGGGAGGGCGAGCCAGCGTGTTGCCGGCCGCCGCCGCCATCGCTCAACCGTAATAGTAACACACTATTCCTAAGCCCGGCTAGTCCACAGGAAATAAATCGAATATTGAAAAATATGAAAAGTAAATATAGCTACGGCGTTGACGAAATACCCCCAATATTAGTGAAAAAGTGTGCAGAAGAATTAACTTTACCCTACTACCTACTTGTTAACCAATCTTTTATTGAAGGCACATTTCCAGATTTGTTAAAAACATCGGTAATAAAACCAATTCACAAAAAGTCGTCCAAACTTGACCCTGAAAATTATAGACCGATAGCACTCCTGCCTACTTCCTCAAAAATATTTGAGAAGGTCATGCAAAGGCGATTAAATTCATATTGTGAAAAATTCAAATTATTTGATGACACTCAATATGGGTTTCGTAAAAATCGATCAACTGTCTTGGCTGTCTATAAATATGTCCAACAAGCTTTAGATATATGTAATAATAAAAAATACGCAGTAGGTATTTTACTGGATATGAAAAAAGCCTACGATAAAGTTCAATATAACATATTACTACAGAAATTATACGACATTGGAATACGTGGAAAATCTCACGATTGGTTTAAATCATATTTAACAAATCGAAATAAGTATGTTGAAATAGAATATTTTGACCATGACGAAAAAACTATAAAACAAATAAAATCTACGATTACAGAAATGAACCACGCGATACCCCAAGGTAGTGTCATTGGGTGTACCATTTTTTTAATTTATATTAATGACCTTCCAAAAGTAATTGACGATTCCTGTATACTTTTTGCGGATGATATTTCGATACTGACATCATTTAAAAATAATTTGAATTTAAATAATCAATTAACTGACATTTTAAACAATGTAATAAATTGGATGACTAACCATTATCTCGACTTAAATTTATCAAAAACAAAAATAATACAATTTAGACCATATCAAAAACCCCCCCTTGACATTAATTTTACTTACAACAATAATAAATTAGCGTGTGTTGATGCAGCGACTCTTCTAGGCCTAGAACTTGATACACACTTTAACTGGAAAAAACATATAAATAAAATTAAAAACAAAATTTCTAGTTTCTCATATGCATTGAGGGAACTAAGGCGAGCCACTGACCTTAATACAGCTTTATCTGCTTACTACGGATTCGCGTTTTCGTGGCTTAGTTATGGCATCATAATGTGGGGCAATAGTGTAGACGCCAGTGACCTCTTTGTCGCTCAAAAAAAATGCATTCGGATACTTGCCAATATAAAAGCACCTAATATACATATACCAAATTTTCATAAACAATATTTTATCAAATTTAAAATTCTGTCCTTAATATCTATTTATATATTAGAAATTTGCAAATTTGTAAAAAAGTACCCATCTCTATTCCAAAAATATGCCGATCAATCACGTGATATTAGATCACAGTATAGACATAAACTTATAAAACCAAAGTCAAATCTAGAGATGTACAGATCCGGCCCTAACTCAATGGCTATAGATATATATAATAAGCTGCCAAATACGCTAAAAGATATAGAAAAGTTAGAATGCTTTATCAAAAATCTTAAATCCTTACTTGAATCTAAATGTTATTATACCATAGATGAATTTTTCAACGATAAATTTGATGACTTAGAAATAGATCGTTCCGTTCCGCCCATTGCCATACCCTTATAGGGTCATATGTAAACAAACATGTAAAATACATACATGTACAAACAAATATGTTATATAAGACCTGCATGTAACTACATATGTTGCAATAAATAATTGAGTATTGAGTATTGAGTATTAATGTCACCAGCGGTCACCCATCCAACTACTGACCTCGGTGGACGGTGCTTAACTTAGCTTATCGATTAAGAACGGCTAAGCAAATTCACTCAGAGCGTTTCAAAGTCAGAGCGCTCAGGTTTGTCATAATCCTCACGCTTGGCAGGCGTCTTGGGGATCGCATTTCAAGATACAGTTCCTCAGAAGGCGCTGCTGCCCAACTTTCGGTATTTTAAATGTTTTATTTCTGAAATAGACATTCTGTCGTGAAACACCTTAAAGTGTGTCCCGGAACACACTTTTAGGTGTTTCACGACGAAAAGCACCCAAAGGTGTGTTCCGGCAGCAGTCCTTGAAAAACAGTAAAGTTACAGGCACATGAGACTTCACAACTGTATATCTCAGGGATACGAGCGCAGTGCAATTCGTCGACGGAATGCACCAGTTATAGGAAGTTTGCGTTGGCCTCTTTGTTTGCTGTGGTTATTTCACATTTTTTAGTGTTGGAGTCGGTTCGTTCTATTTTTGGTAATATAAAAAAATTAAATTGTTTTAGTTAATTTAAATACACTCTTTTTAGTGACCCTGTCTACTTATAGGATCGATTGTCATTCACTGTCAACGACTTTATTATCAAGATAGAAAAATATTTTTCAGTTATTGGAGTGCAACTCAAAAACGGCTTGACCGATTTTAATGAAATTTAAATGGGACCAAACGACATACAACAGCTTTATCAGAATTATCAAAATTGCTTCACCCAGTCAAAAAATCTAAGGTAACAACCATAAAAAATAACATACGAATCTATGGTTTTTTTAAGTTGGTTAAAAAAATAAAAAATAGGACATTTTGCTAATACCCCCTAGCAAGCTACTAAATCAAGTAAAAAATAAGTCGCCAAGCACCTACCAGTGTGACTGCAAGGCATAAGGTAATTCTAGGGTAGCCTATACGCCATCTTTGATCATATCATCACTTACTTTCTGAAGAGTAAGTGGCTAGAATATCTCCAATACATGGGTTATTGGAAAAATGCTAACAACCTAACTACTAACAACTTCTACTAAAATTATTATTTAAAAAAAACATGTTAAAATGGGACTTAGGATTAATTAAAAATCATTTTAAGATAATTTTGTTTCCATATATTTTTTTAAATATTATAATGTCGGAATAAGCACGAAAAGCACCTGTTTAAAGCCTCTTGTGGCTGTAATGTATTATTTCATATATTTTTACTTTGCTCGATGTAAATATTCAAAACTCTATCCAAAGGTAGCGCGGCGCGGTCCCGTGTTGCCGCGGCGGGCGCTCTTAACTCGGAGTAGGCATTGTATTTTACAAAAGCGTGCAATTCGAGCCATATATGAAATGGATCCTAGGGAATCCCTGAGAGATCTTTTTAAAGAAATTGATATTTTAACTTTACCAAGTACGTATATATTTGAAAATATTATGTATGTTCGTAAAAATCTGAGCAAATTTAAATCAAACAGTGACAATCACGATTATAACACTAGGAATAAAGATAAAATAGCGGTGCCAGGTTTTAGATTAGCAAAGACAGATAAAAGGTCCTTCTTAGGAAATTGTGTGCGGTTTTATAATAAATTGCCCAAACATATTACAACGCTCACAGAAAGAAAATTCAAGTTGCATGTGAAGAATATTTTGTAAAAGAAATCTTACTACACAGTTTGTGATTACTTAAACGACAAAATGCTTGGACTGGTTCGCCTCTGCCAAGCTAGCGCCTAACACCTACGTAATGTAAATTAAGTATTGTAATAATTTTACTATATAGTATGTACTTAACACATTGTTAAAAAACGTTTAAAAGAATGGCCCCGAGTTTCTTGCCCGTTCTTCTCGCAGTGGCTCTATAATTTTTGTTTGCTGAACGTGGCAGTACAATGCAGTATATTTCAATATTAAAATTTGTAATTGACCTTCATAAGAGGTTGTTAGTATTTTTTGCAATAACCCTGTATAATATTTTTATAACCTGATTCATTAGCAAAACAAAAAAAATTAGTTTAGGTATGTATATAAATAATCCTATAATTAAATTTTCCGCTCGTGTGCAATGTGCAACAGTTGTGCAAATTCAAGTTAAGAACACTCCAACATCTGCTGTCAATACTGTGTGGGGCTCGACAATTTGTCTCTTTTTTATGTTATTGCGACGGAACAAGCTCGAGGCCCACCCGATGTTAAGCGGACTAACCTCTGCTTATAACAGATGCATTTCGTCACAAGTCACGAATTGCACTGCGCCTGTCTCATGTGCCTGTAATTTGGTGCTGGCTCTCAAGGACTGCTGCCAGAACACACGGTTAGGTGTTTGGCGACAGATTTTCTACTTGAGGGTGGTCACTAGCCAAGCGAGTTTCGCAAAATGCCCTACCACCATGCTGTAACGACTGCCATCCTAAGACAATAACCGGGAGCGACGACGGCTTAAAATGTTAGCTTAGCGGATCGGTAAGAACGGCTAACATACGAACGCTTCAATTCAAAACGGCTAAGCAAACTATACCTTACACTATAAAAATTACGCATAATATACTCGTATAAAAAAAAGTTTCGGCTCTTAACTCTGATTAAAGAAATATCTGGTTTGAACCGGTATCAAGGGCAAACCACCTGAAATAGTTCGTCATACAATAAAATGCAAGTTAAAAACTGTCCTTTTTGTAAGTCGGTTAATATATTAAAATTATGGGGTTGCGTCAATAAATTCACAAGTTTAAAGCTAATTGTAAAAATATGAGTCTTGTTTGTAGTACAACGTAAGTTGAACTATAGATGTCGCTCCATCCCAATACGATGGTAAGAGAACGATAGGAAACATTTTTGTTATGGACTGATTGTCATGTTGGCTTAGCTGTTAGAGCATACCCCGGCTATAGAGGTAGATGGCGCGGGTTTGAATCGGTAAAATAGTTTAATACAACATTCCAAAACTATTTGTTGATTTGCGCGACCCCTTTTGACATTCCTGTGACGAGGGGATCGATTGGAATGATGAGCTTAAGGTGAAGTCAGTCTCGAGAAGGCAAATTTTGTTTTTTTTTAGAGAGAGTGTACAACATATGATATGAATAAAATATACAATACGCTTTCCAGCCCCGGCTCCCCTCACACGTTTGTCGGTTATCGTGCTTAACCATTATCCTCTTTTTTTTGCAGTCGACTAAAAACTATCCTTTGTCCTTCCCCTGTTCTCAAACTATTTCCATATCAAATTTCATCCAAATCAGTCCAGTAGTTTTTAAGTTTATTCGTTGCATACAAAATTACAAATCTTTACTCATATTTTAGAGTACATTCTTATGGTATATAAGTGATGATACCAGTGAGCTAAGTTGCTCATTATACACGAGGCTGTGGATTGCAGCGCGTAAATCAGCCGAGTGTACTAACTTAACTTTGTAGGGATAAATTACCCGGTTAAAATGAAAATGCTCTGTTTACTCGCATATAATTTGCAGTTAGGTACTAACTTAACTTTGTAGAGATAATTCTATTACGCACTAGTGTATAATATTATTATGCACGAGGGTGTTATAGTTCGGTTTATTGCCCTAAGGACGATTTAATAAAGCTCACTTTACGAGCAAGGATTAACCTCCATTACACATTTTTAGAGTACGACATTTCTCACCTAGAGCGGGAATCGAGCCCACGTCCTTTGGTTTTACGCAACGGGTGCCTTAACTACAGGGACCCTGGGGTCGTTCTTAGGGCCATAAACCGAACTATAACACCCTCGTGCCTAATAATATTATACACTAGTGCGTAATAGAATTATCCCTTCAAAGTTAAGTGAGTACACTCGGCTGATTTACAAGCTAAAATTGTATTACATTAACTGTCATGAGGGACGGTGCGCGGTCATCAACCAGACTACTAGACTTCAGCTGATCGAAAGAAGTGCTTTTCAGGTAGTATTTTCCATTATATATTTTTTATTTTTATTTTCTCTTTTAATTTGGCATCCAGGGCGAAATAACGGACGCGTGTTTGGTTCCCGCCTGGAACAAAAACTGTTGTGTTCCAATGATTTGTTAATTTGAAATTTCTGTTCAATCGTGGGTACGTTTTTCGCAGGTTTAGTCGTTATATAACTTATGTAATAATACGCACAATTTTAACATTAATCCTATTTTTAGATTTATAATTATAAGTTTACATGAATGTGGGTTTAAATGGAACAGAATAGGAACTATAATAGTTTATAGCGTATATCTGTCATTATGTTTGTCCCGAGAAGCTTCAAACACTTTGCAGTGATCGTGGTCGTCAGAAACAGAAGTACAAAAAGTAGGTAGGTTCAAAAAATCAAGTTTGTTGTATGGAAGCCCCCCTTAAATATTTATTTTATTGTATTTTTAATATTTGATGTTATAGCGGCAATAGAAATACATCATCTGTGAAAATTTCAACTATCTAGCTATCACCGTTCTTGAGATACAGCCTGGTGACAGACGGACGGACGAACGGACAGCAAAGTCTCAGTAATAGAGTCCCGTTTTATCCTTTGGGTATGGAGCCCTAATGAAAATGAATATACGCGATTTAAACCATTGAATGTTGTTTAACTACCATGTATTATTATAATAAGTTATAAATAAGCCCCGTGGGGTGCCGGGTTAGAATGTCACCCCCCCTCCCCCCTATCGCTACCTGCGGGTGTCGTAAGAAGCGATTAAAGGTAAAATACCGGAAGGTAGTCAGCAGCGCCTTCTGAGGAACTGATATCTTAAACTGCGATCCCCAAGACGCTTGCCAAACGTGGGGATTATGGCAAACCCCCCATAAACAGTTCAGCAGTGGACAATCCGGCTGATACAGTTAGTTATAAGTTATAATCGCGAAAACCAACAAAAATTTTACTAATTTAAAATTTAAAGGTCAACTGCTTCAATTTTGCAAATTAAATGTACCCAATTTATTTGTGAATAATTTTTCCTCACCCAGCAAAACTCGACCAGCTTTCTAACACCAAATCGGCCATTTTCTTGCTGGAAAGAAATGTACGCATATTACCAAAAAGAAATGCCAAAACAACAAACCATTAGCACACCCTCCCCTTAACTCCCCCAACTTAAGGGGAATCAATCACTCGGAACAAGACGTCAGGCGGTCCCGTTATTGCTGCGATTTATTATTTATTTATTGAAAACACGATCGTTTTAGTTTACGCTTTAAAATAACGCAATTTTGCGGAGAATTCTTTAGAGTTACTTTTCCAAGGGGCAAAACGTAAAAAAAGGTCAGTGCTTGGCTATTAGCAATAAGAAAATCAAAATAAAAACAGAACTAAATTAATGAGATCCGCTGTTCGTTCGAAATTTTTAGGGATGACCATTGGAAGCCACATATAGAAGCTCAGCAGAAAAATAAGTAGTTCGGCATATGCTCTTTTTAAATTAGCTCCAACAGTCGATGAAATTGCTTTGCTCACAGCTTATCACGGTTTAGCGGGCTCTGTGCTGAGGTATGGTACTATCTTTTGGGGCAACTCAACTGATAATGAGTTAGTATTTAAGAAACAGAAGCGTTGGGTACGATCCATGTTCGGCTTAAAGACTATTGATACCTGTCAACAAAATAAAAAAACTGACACTTCCTTCACTCTACATTTTTGAAGTAGCAATGTTTGTAAGAACCAATCCTGATTTCCGTCCAGATGCCGTCACGCGTAATAGACGCGATAATTTAAAACTGTCTATACATCTAGGCAAAAGCAAGATGTTGCGCAAAGGGATATTAGGAATGGCACCTAATATTTATAATAAAGTACCAAAATATATTAAAGATATGAATCATAATTTATTTAAAAGGACATTGAAAAATAAACTGACTGCAAAATGCTACTACACAATAAATGACTTTTAAATGATAATTTTTGACATATTATTATTTTCTATTTTTATTTCACTGACATAATATCAATATCATTTTATTTAATTTAATTATTGTAATTTACATAGAATTGTTAATATTGCATAATCTAATTTGCTATTATCAAAATATGATATTTTAATGGTATATACCACAGCGCTCACCCAATTTATAAGACCATTTTTGTATTTTGTGTTAATGCAAAAAAATAATTTGAATTTGAAAAAAAAATATGAATTTCGTCTGTTTTTGAATTTCTCTAGCTCTTATACAGAATAAATTATAAAACTGAAGCTGAAATGTTTTGTTCATATTTTCTGTAGTGTTGACCCAAAACTAAATATTGTAGAAATGATCAAATTTGAAGCAGTGATGGCTCAGTGGCATTGTCTATAAAATGCCGCGCAGTAGATCCATGGTTTGAATCCTGCCGCGAACTTAAGCTTCACCGCATGGTGGAAGAATCTGTCACCGAGCACCTAACGGTGTATTCCGGCGGTAGTCCTTGAGAACCAGTAATTCTAGGTTAGCCTGAACAACATCTTCGACCACATCATCACTTACCATCAGGTGAGATAGTGGTCAAAGGCTAACCTATCAGTTTTACTAATACCACATTGTAACCGACTTCCAAAAAAGGAGGAGGTTCTCAATTCGTCTGTCTTTTTATGTTTGTTACCTCAGGGCTTTTGACTGGGTGAACCGATATTGAAAATATTTTTTTTTATTGGTTGCTTGTCGTTTGGTCCAATTTAAATGTTATCAAAATCGGTCAAGCCGTTTTAAGTTACACTCCAATAACTGAAAAATATTTTCCTATCTTGATGATATAGTCGTTGACAATGAATGACAATCGATCCCGTAAGTAGCAAGGGTCACTAAAAAGAGTGACTAAAATGTTAACCAAAAATGGAACCAACTTCAACACTAAAAAATGTGAAATAACTTGTCGAAGTCGGTACCATGCGCACATTATTGTGATAATAGGTATACTTTTGAACTATCATGGAACCGACTTCAACAAGTTATTTCACATTTTTGAGTGTTGAAGTCGGTTTAATTTTTGAATTTTTTTATGGAAGTACCTTTATCTGTTATTGAGGCGAGTAGTACGTAACACACGCACACACACTCACACACACACACCCTCCCCTAACGCAAGGGGAATCAATCACTCGTAATAACAAGACGTCCGCTAGGCGGTCGTGTTATTGCACATGAATTATTATTTATTTATTGAAAAACATGATCCCATTATATTATAGGATCGATTTGTGGGTACCTCTTAAGCCGCCTGCGTAACTTAAGATGAAGTGGTCTTTAAAAATGTCAGACTGAGGGGGAAGATCGGAGAGACCTCGTTTTGAATGCGAGTGAGCGAAATAGAACTACGCAATATTTAAATAGAGTGGGCGAGTTTTATTTAAATTTATAAAAAAAATACCTTTTTTATGTTATTGTGACGGAACAAGCTCGAGGCCCCCCTGATGTTAAGTGGACTAACCTCTGCCTATATTATGCATTGCGTTACAAGTCACGAATTGCATTGCGACCGTCACCTTGAGACATAGTTGTTAAGTCTCATGTGCCTCTGATTTCACTGGCTCTGAAGAACTGCCGGAACACACCGTTAGGTGCTTGGCGACAGATTTTCTATTTGAGGTTGGTCGCTATCGCTAGCCAGGCGGGCATTCGCAAAATGCCCTTCAACCATGCGGTGAAGCTGAAGCCCGCGGCGGGTTTTGAACCATGGACCTCCTGCGCGGCAGTCCATAGCTAATGCCACTGAGCCACCACTCCTTCAAAAATGATGAAATCTTACTGAAGAGACCTAGTAATACTATGATTAAGCAACGTCCGCCGCGGTCATGAGTTGGATGGGTGACCGCTAGTGACATTACTACTGAGCGTGCACGTGCTTCATGGGCATGGGGCATGTTAAGCTGCTACCGCTGGGCATGGAGTAAGCACTCAGCCACTCATAAAAAAAAACAATCCAATTTTAAGTTACCTACATAAACTAATTTCAAATCAATAACTCCCTAATTGCACACTCCGAACGCCCCCTGTTGTTTTTCACTCAGTTTTTCTATGCATTTACAAGTATTTACCCTGTAGGGGTGATAAACGACTTATGGGGTGGGAACACTACGGTCTGTGCTGTGGCGTGGGGTACGTTTCTACTATAAAATGCGTTTATATAATTTTAAACAGCAGTAAGGACTTCTTAGTTTTTGCAATGACGCATGTTTCACGGATTACATTACAAAATCACTACAAGAGTAAACAATAAATTCATGTGTGGGATTCGAATTCGCACCATCTACCCTTATAGCCGGGGTGTGCTCTAACCGCTAAGCTAACATGACTTATGACTCTTATTTGTCCTCCCGTTCTTAACAATCGTATGGGGATGGAGACATCTATAGTTCAACTTATGTTATATTAATTAATTTAATGTTTATAATAAGTAATTTGTATATAACACAAATTACATACAAAATGCTGCGTTTACTATACCGATGACAGCTCGGACGCCATTGGAGGCTTCGTCAGGCGGGCAACAGAGGCAAACTATAAAAACATAGTCGATCACAACCTAAAAATGGCAATACGAAACAGAAACGAAGAGATCGTGGAGGCTCTTATCAAAACATCAAGGGCATCGGCGGAATCTGTGGCCGGACCCTCAACGACATACTACTATACAAACGAGATATAAGGAGAAAATATACATATAAGCATGGACTCACTTTAGCTTTATGATATATATATATATATATATATATAAATATAATTTATAACTAACATTAGGCTAACTTCCCTTCAGGAGGAATATTGATAAGCTGGAGAATGATGTAAAATTAAGAAATGTATTTAAGTAAAACAAAATCAAACAAGTGTACGGACCACGAGTCTGTAGTGTATAGAATGTGTTAATAATAAAAAAAAAAAAAAAAAAAAAAAATAAGTAATTTGTAATAGCTTAAATAATCCTGCCAGCATGCTGGGTACGCTGCCAACTGGTAGTGGGCTGTAGCATTTGGATTTGCCTGTGAGTCTGCAATGACTTATAGGTTGTCTAAATTATTTTATTATAGTAGCTGTTGCGTTGTATATAGTTCGTAGTATTTTTTTTAACAGCATACCGCCGGTAAAACATACATTTATAACATGTTATGCTTACAAGTTCTTAGAGCACACATTTTTTAATAAATAATTTAATTAGTTATTATTTTTAATACGTTATTTCAGAGTTAGAAGTGGGTTTCGTTTACTTAATTATTTTTTGTTAGCTAAAAATTAAAAAAATTCTTCCAATATTATATTTTTCGTTTATATCGCGTGCTCAGCGTAAATCACATTACAAATTATCGGAGCACAAAATTTGCGAATCAAAGCCACGACCGGAATAAAAAATATGTTATGCTCCAATAATTTGTAAATGCTCATACTGTTTATATGTAAGTAGTACATTAGCAATGGAACGAAACGAAGAATAGTGCTAAGGACCGGTTTGTATGTTTGCTTGTCGCTGGCGATTATTGTTCTGTATTAGGGGTGTTTTTGTCTGTGTGGAGTCAAATAGGGGTGAGTATCGAGTGAGGGAAGCACTGAGGTAATAATAATCTTTAGACCTGTGCCTACTCTTTTAGGGATATATATACAGGTGTAAAGATGTTTTTATCATTCCGCATATTCAATAAACACTGGCCCAGTGCGAGTCGAGCCGCCTTCGTGGGTTCTTCTTTCCGATCAGCTAAGTTAAACGACGTCCGCCGCGATCATGGCTTGGATGGCCGACCGCTGGTGACATTACTACTGTGCGTGCACGTGCTTCGGAGGGCACGTTAAGCCGACGCGTGTCGGTTGTTGTCTTACGATGGCAGTCGTTATAGCATGGCGGTAGGGCATTTTGCGAATGCCCGCCTGGCTAGTTACCACTCTTAAGTTGAAAATCTGTGCCAAGCACCTAACGGTGTGTTCCGGCAGTAGTCCTTGAGAGGCAGTAATTCTAGGTTAGCCTGAACAACATCTTCAACCACATCATCACTTACCATCAGGTAAGATAGTGGTCAAAGGTTAGCCTATCAGCAATAAAAAAAAATTACTTAAATCAATCGAGAAATTCGCGACCGTGCGCTCGCAGTGAAGACCTCCTTCGTGTAGAAGCGAAATGAAAGATAAAGGTTTTTCAAAGCCGCTGATAGAATAGAAAAGCGACCAGAGGTCTGGCGCTTACCTCGGCCAGAGAATTAGTATTGACATTCAATGGGGTAATGCTGCCTTTTGGGTACCCTACCCGTGGACCAGGGGCCCGATTCTACGTATTGAACGGCGTTAACGCAACTTAATTGCATGAAAATGGTGTTTTTGACAGTATCCGAGGTTCCATCGCAAGTCAGTGGCTTGATATCAATAGTTTTTGACATATTTGGTATGCTGTACGCTATTTTTTTGCGATTGCGTTGCTATAGTGGCATACAATTAAAAACTCAATTTCAGTGATATTTTGGAGGATTTTAGATAGAAAAATAGCTAAATGATTAAATAATATTTATTGTATTGTTTGCCAGACAACCACTGTATTCATGTTTTGACTGATGCTTGATTGATTGAAGTTTTTTTGTAAGCCATAGCTCAGCCATACTATAGTGACGCGATTGCTATACAACTGTGATTAGGAGCTAGAATTAACCCGTATTTCCACCCATACTCCCTTTTATACGCCTTCAACCCAAGTTAAAAAAGGATCATGTAAACTGAAAAATGAATATTTTTATTATATATGTTCTTTTTTTTTATTAATATTAATAATGAATAATGAATGATTAATTGTCAAACACTGTTTGACAATTATATATGTCGTAAATCTTATTATCTTAATTGCACAGCACACGATATGCCCGATTAAAATCTCAGTATTTTCCGGCCTGCGGTCACAATGTATGCAAATTAAAATCTGATTTTATAAAAGACAAATTAATCTGTCAGAGTTAACTGTCAGATGCGAGTCGCGTGCTTTTGACATTAGGTTGACAGTGAGAAACGGGGAGTGTTTTTTTTTAATCTTTCCCACGGAGGTTGGGATTAAAGAGATAAGCCTGGTGGACGAGGGACGGCGCCCTTTGCCTAATACGAGGGTGTTCTTTATTTGTTTTGGGTTTTAAATTATTTATTTTATATTTTACAAATGATTGGAGTACAAAATGTTTTTGCCCCGGGCGAGAATTGAACCCGCGTCCTTCCGATTTCGCAATTCGGGAATTGTCCCCCGGTCGATTCCCGCCCGGGGCAAGACATTTAGTTCTCCAATAATTTGTAAAATATGATTTTCACTCAGCACGCGGTAGTGCTTGTAATCATATTTAGAAATGTTGTCAAATGCTGAAATTATGTCACTATCGGACTGCATAGGAGTAAATGAGACAACGATGTTGAAATGACGATAAGTTTGGGTGAAAAACTAAATAATGTTAAAAAAGGCGCTTAGCACGCGGTAAGTAGTGCTTGTAATCAATAATATTTAGAAATTATTTATTTTATTACCTATATACAGAAGTTTTGGTAATTTTATCCTCGATATATTTAGGTAGAATATATCATAATTATGTATATATTATATATATATACAGTATAGATAAAAGTCTGAAATATATATATTGCCAGTTTTTATCTACTTCAAAAAAGGAGGAGGTTCTCAATTCGTCTTCGACTATCGATCCCGTAAATAGCAAGGGTCACTAAAATGAGTGATTTTTTTTTACCAAATATGGAACCGACTTCAACGCTCAAAAGTGTGAAATAACTTGTCAAAGTCGGTACCATGCGCACATGTTGTGATAATAGGTACTTTTTGTATGAAACACGCTACGAAGACATCACCGTTTTTTACGTGTTTGCTTATATTTAATTGATATGTTAGCCTTTGATCACTATCTCACCTGATGGTAAGTGATTATGTTGTCGAAGATGTTCTTCACGCTAGACTTTAGACTCTTAAGAACAGCTGCCGTTAGGTTAACACTTAGGTTAACCATTAGGTGCTTGGTGACAGATTTTCTACATAAGGCGAGCATTCGCAAAAAGCCCGCCTCATGTTAATAAAAAAAAAAAAATATCAATAAAAATTAAAAAAAAATAAATATGTAATTTAATTTTTTTTTATAAATTTTTCATCTAAAATCCAAAATGTTAATTTAAACATGTATTCGTATACATAATATTGCACCCCTTTTTATCTTCAATAGTATATTCATAAACAACCCGCTTTGACATATTGGCTTACCAGTCGCATTAGCGCATACGGCACCCCCTCCCTTGGTCTTTGATCTTCGGGAATTAGCGAGATTCCCACGCGGGGGGTCATTTGTACAGGGCTCGTAAAGGGTTAGGGGGTCATTGATTTAGGGGTCATTTTGTACGGTTCTCATTGATTTAAGGGTCATGATTGCGTTGTGAGAACAAGAGGCATATTTAAAAATTATTTTAAGAACAATTAAAAAAAAAAAAATTAATATTTTTGAAAAATACATAAAATATATCTAGTGACAATTCGAGAATTTCTCTATCGGGCGCTTGAAGAGTCAAAACCTACTGAGGATGATTCGTGTAGAAGTGAATTGCGTCGAAAATTCTTCTAGTTTCGCTGGGGGCGTTTGTGACATCACGTCGATATAAGTATACTTAAGTATTTTTTTATTGAGTATTGCCAGTGATAACATATGGCACCGAGACGTGGTCCTTAGCTGAGGCCCTTATGGACAAGCTCGCAGAGTCGCTCAACGAGCTATGGAGAGTGCTATGCTCGGAATTTCTTTGCGCGATAAAATCCGGAACGTGGATATTCCCCAAAGAACCAAAGTCACCGACATAGCTCTCGGAATTAGCAAGTTGAAGTGGCAATTGATAACCATAAAGATAAAGATTCTTTATTTGCGTAAAAGATGGTATAAAGTTGTTATCATAAAATTTAAAGTGCTCAAGTTTTGCTAGTATTGTCGTAGCATGCAAATTAGTACTATTTGAACTAAATATATTATTAAATTATTTCAGAAAGTCTCTCACATTGTAATTTTTTGTATCCTGCAACCATGCACAAGTTTTCTTTTTAAATTGTATTATATCTTCATCTTTAAATTCATTTGGTAATTTATTGAATATTTTAACACACATAGCTAAGCAGTTTTTAGAATGTTTAGCTGATTTTGGTATTAAATTATAATATAATCTAGTATGTACGGGTTGCGTTGTACTCTATTATTTACACCAAATGCATTTAAAAATAAATACTTATGCTGCATTACAAAGTTTCATATATATAAAGGGCAGGTAGCGGTAACAAGCCAAGAATCCCAAACAGTGTTTTACAAGATTCGTCTGGTGGGATTCTACATATTGCTCTAACGCACTTTTTCTGTGCAATGAATGCTCTATTAGTGTTGGTACTATTCCCCACATTACGACTCCATATCGCAGTATCGATTCTACGTAGGCACGGTAAGATGTAATGGCTGTCTTTCTATTTGTTACGTTTTTTATTCGACTGAGAGCATATTACAAATCTATTGACCTTGTTACTCAGATTTTCTAGGTGCCCTTTCCAATTTAAATCTTGGCGGGCCACATTGCTCGACGAGCTGATAACCGATGGAGAAGAAAGGTTCTCTTAGCACATTACACCGGAAGACGTAGAGTTGGTAGGCCCCCTAGGTGGACTGACGACATGGTAAAAGTCGCGGGTAGCCAATGTTCACAAGCGGCTAGTAGCCGTTCTTTGTTGATATATAGGGGAGGCCTTAGTCCAACTGTGGACGTCTTCCAGCTGCTAATAATGATGATATTTTTTATATTCTTAAGTGTACCGTAACAACTCAGTTGTTAACTTTCCAAAATAGATACAAGTCACAGACTATAACACAGTTGCCTATTTAATCTCAGTACACTGAGAAAAAAATGAAATGTAGCGAAGTCTTTTCACAATGTATGTGTAGTTTTATCTAAAATACGTAATCTACAGCCGTAAAAATGTTGGATAATACAAAATAATGTTGAAGCGTATCAACACGTCACTAAGTTACAACATGTTGTGTACTGATATTGCCGTTAAATACGTACCCGTCTGTCGGGTCCGTCAACAAGACTCAACATACGTAACTGATATAGGCAGATACATGCTAGGAAGTAGTCCATGGATATGACGTCACAGATAGAACATTACATTATGCTGTCGCATCTTTATAAATGTACTCCAACATTAACAGGATGACACAAACGTCTTGACTAAAAAAAATAATGTTTCAAGTAGTTTGCGTCGTGACTATAAGTAGATCGTCTATTTATTGTAAGTATTAGTCTAGTTATTTGGAAACAGACTCCTACTGTGAGTAGGCAACAACAAGGTATAAGTAGACAATCTCCTATGTGTACGTAGCTTGATGCATGATGTAGGTACGTAGAAAACATTATTAGTTACATTTAAGTAGACTGCGCTAAGACTCCTTACTGTACGTAGGCCGATGCACGATATAAGTAAGCGAATTATGCAAGCTCCTTCCAGTACGTAGGCTGATGCATGATTTGGTAAGAAAGATCTTTACCACAAGTGAGCAGCTTCAAGGTTGACGTAGAAAAACTATTTACCGTACGTGAATTTATGCGCAATAAATTTACGTAAAATTCATTTAAGTAACCTACTTACTGCGCGTAGGCCTATGCGTGATGAACGTAGGGAACATCATTATACGTTTTTAGACATACTGCATTTGTACATTATTTAAATGTTGCGGGCGCAATAATATACTGTTCCCTCGACATTTTAAAGATTGTTTTACGACAGAAGATTAGTGTTGCCAGATGCCGAATAAAAAAATACGAAAGCAGTGTTTCATAAACGCTGATTTTCGACCATTGCTTATTTCAATATTTCTTCATTTACAATCAATTTTGCGCTCGTACTCATGTTCGTATAAATTACAAACAAATCAATTGTTATACGCGTGCAAATAAATAAAAACTAGTTACTCTGCACTGAAACCCCATATTTCGATTTGGTACTTCTTTAGTTATGTCTATTATGTGCATTTGTACTTTGAGTTTGTGCCTCATTTTTTACATCAAATACAACATATATATAACGTTGCTTGTATCGGTATCGTTACGTGGTGTTTTCATCATAATAGTTCAATAAGGACAGAAATAATAAAAAGTAATACATTGATGAGATGATTTATAGTATACTATTGACTATATAGAATAAAAAATTGATATAAGGTTTTTTTTCTGTTATTTTTAAAAATATATTTGGTATATACCTACTGCATCCCGCAGTATCATTCACGTAGGCAATAATGAAAAGTGATGATGGTCATGATGATTATGATAGTAAGAAGTTTGCGTTGTGTTTATCTAAGACCTAAACTATCTATATTTCTATTTATATTTCAGTTTCATCCAAAGTGGTCCAGCAATTTCAGCGTATATATATATATACAAATATAACTAATATACATTCTCGTCCTTACTTACAAACCTTAGTATTTCTAATGAATCGATTCAGGCGTTACCTTGCGGAAATATAATAATATCAAATATTTTGAAAATATTAAAAAAAACATTAAATTAATATTTTAACAAAACTTTTAAAAACTATTAAAATATAACTAGTGACGATTTCGCCTAATTTTCGACACAAACGACGTGACGTCACAAACACGTGAGTCGAGAAGGTGCGATCGTGCACTCGTATAGTCAAGACTTCCTGAGGATGCTTCGTGTAGAAGCGACACATGTCAAACGGTTTGACTGCGTGTTGTTTGTGACGTTACGTCGGCTTAGCAAGAAAATTAGGCGGAATCGTCATTGGATATATTTTTATATTTTTAAGTGTTTTATTAAAACTTAGCATTACTAATGTTACTGTTCTTGACCAGGAAAAATAACATATTTTTTTATTTATAACAGCATTTAGCCACATTCTCACCTGATGATTTTGGTATTTCCTAATCTAACCATACTAATTGTAAAACAGAGCTTTTGAGGCTGTAAGCAAGTGTTCGGTTTTTTTTTATAAATATTTAATCGAATACTACTAAACATGGATTGTTTTGTCTACATGGATAAAACCGCGGGGAGCAATTGTTATTATAATAGTTTTTGAAAAGTCTAAACAATGCATCAATGATATCAAAGTTAATATCTAATTTTATTAATATTAAAATATTTTTATGTGAATACTCGGCTGATTTTGATTTACACGCTGGCAATACTGGCTGGAGCGTAATGCAACAGCTATAATATTAGTTTTCTGCGAGACCGTGGCAATCGCGTCACGCGCGCATGTAAATGTTTTCAACAGTGATTATTTATAAAAAATCTTTTATTACAAAGTTTCCAAAATCAATTTATCACCAATCAAATTTGAATTAACGAAAAAAGGGGTTCAGTCGCCCCAAAGTGGGTCTGTGTGTATAAAGAAAGGCCAAAGACACAGCCTGGCTATCCGGCAACCAGTGAATTCAAATGCTAAACGGCAAGATTCACAGGTAAGCGACTTTGTTGTTTTTTTAAAGTCTTAGTTATAAATGATTTAGTCAAACGTTGAACAAATGCCTCCCTCTATTAAGAAAGGGGGCTATAATTGCAATAATTTTATTTCATTTCATTTGCCATAATGTCCATGCTTGGCAAGCAACTTTGGGAGCTCGTTTGTAAGATGACAGTTCTTCGGAAAAGGCAGCTGTCTAAGTTGTGATATTTTCCCCTTTGTCGCCACTTGCAACTCCCACAGAAAGATATGGATGGTGCAATTTTATCCGGGCATCCCAAGGCCGGTTGAAAACAAATATATTTATGTAAATGAAGTCTACACAATTGTTACAGATGCTACTTTATTAGAAGACAAATTGACTTGGCTAAAAATAATATTGATACCTGACACTGAGTACAAAAATCCTCGAGAAAGACTGCTGATACTGGTGTTAAAGAAATATTATGAGAATAAAGAACACATCCGACTACCTATGACAATCCAACTCTCCGATAACCCCAAGGTATATTTTGGTATGTTAAATTTTCAAACCTACATGATATTTTACTTTCATAATTCATATTTATGTTTCATATTACTTTCAAAGTGGAATTATTCGAATGATCTGTTATTGATTGCAGATTTTACAAGATCTCAACCATATATATCCAAAAAATAATGAGGGGCTTTTCTTATAACTCCAGGGACTAGTGCTAGTGGTAAGTACTTTAAATACCCTTAGAACATACCCGACGACTACAAATAAGCTGGAAACGTAACGCTACAAGTGCAGCACAATTAACTACTGTGGTATAGCGAGTGTAGTCTGACATTAATAAGCTATTGTTTCCTAACTTATTGGTAATACTTTTTAGGGAGTGTCATTTTTATTTAACAAATTTCGTAAAATATTTATTTATTCCAGATGGTGAATCTGAAACTGTAACTGTGCGCCGCACTGCTTTGATCCTCGCATACATTGTTGATTCCGCATAGAAAAATAAAATGTATATGGAGACCATGTCGAAGATAAATTTTTCAAACTCCGTGAAATGTTGTACGCATGTCTTTTAAGCCTGATATCTGATGTTTGACAGTTTTCCACCACGTCCTTAATAATGTCATATACCACCTTAGTCTGGCTACGCTCACATGTCTTTCAACTTAAATTGATAATTGATAATGGACCTAAATATTTATTTTTATTTCAGAACAATTTTGTATATTGTTTTCAATAAATAGATCACAAATTGATGATAATAAATTTTTATTAACCTTATGTATTTATTTATTTAATATGCTTATTTACTGTCTTATTACAGGTGCAGCCTGCATATAGAATAATTACTTAAATCGTGCATCAGCCTCTGTACAGCTAGGTTGTATACGTAAACCTTAGTGCAGTTTACTAATGGTTTGGATCTTTTCTTCGTATAGAATGCATCAATCTATGTAGAGTAGGGTGCACAAATTGTAATCCAATGCGCATAAATAAACCAGGAGCAACCTTCATATAGTAAAGAGGTTTACCTTTGTATACTACAAATGGTGCTCTTAATAACATCTTAAGCGTAATAATGGTCCAGGTTTATGTACATATGTAATATCCATACTCTACATAGGCGAATGCATGATAAATATATAAAAAATCCTTACTATTAGTAGGTTGTGCCAAAATTGACGTAGGCAACCTCCTTACTATAATACAGCCGATGCATGATACATATGAGGATCATCCCTACAGTAAATGGGCTGCACCACGATTGACGTACGCAACCTCTTTACTGTACGTAGGACGATGCATTATAAATATAAGGAACATCCTTACTATAAGTAGGCTGCATCAAGATTAACGTACGCAATCTCCTTACTGTATGTAGGCCACTACATGACAAACGTATGGAAAATACTTACCATAAGTAGCCTGCATCAAGATTGGTGTACGTAACCTCCTTCCTGTAAGTAGGCTGATACATGAGATACGTAGGGATCATCTTTACTATAAGTAGGCTGCATCAAATTTGACTTACGGTACCTCCTTACTGTACATAGGCCGATACATGACTAACGCAGGGAACATCTTTGCCATAAGTAGGCTGCAACAATATTGACGTAGGCCACCACCTTACTGTACGTAGTTCAATACATGGTAAACGTAGGGAACATCTTTACCATAAATAGGCTGTACCAAAGCTGATGTAGGCAACCTCCTTACAGTACGTAAGCTGACGCATGTTAAACGTCAGAATCACCTTTACCATTAATAGGCTGTAGCAAGTTTGACGTAGACTACCTCCTTATAGTAAACATAATAAACGTAGGAAACATACTTATCGTAAGTAGGCTGCACCAGGATCTACGTAAGTAACATCCTTACTTTGTCAAGATGTTACATACTTATTTGCATGACAGTACATCATTGAATGAATGAATGAACGAATGATTTTCGTACATTATTGTAATGTACAATGCTCTTTACAGCAAGGCCATTATACGTCATGTTGTCTCATCTTTATGTACGCTAGTCACGTTTTAAACAAGAAATACGTATGTTGAGGCTAAAATTACGTATGTCAAAACATGAAATTTTTCTCAGTGTACGCATGGCGGTACAATACTTACTCTACCCCCCCTTAGTCCCCCCCCAATCCCCCTCAGCACAACCCGCACACCTCAATAAATACGTCACTGGAAGAGGACAGGTGCGTGCGACGAGAATCGTAATTATAAACCTTTCAAAACTTACGGGTGGTTACTGTGGACGTTTCTCTGAAAAGCTCTCTTGACGGATATCTTTTAATTTTTATAGCTATATAGGCTAGCCTTTGACTACTATCTCACCTGATGGTAAGTGATGATGTGGTGAAATAGTGACTCTCAAGGACAGCTGCTAGAACACACCGTTAGGTGCTTGGGGACAGACTTTCTACTTGAGGGTGGCAGCTAGACAGGCTGGCCCTATTACCATGCTATAATGACTGCCATCCTAAGACAACTGGGTCCGTCTCGGCATTATGTGCCCTCTGAGGCACGTGCACGCTCAGTAGTAATGTCACTAGCGGTCACCCATCCAAGCCATGATCGCGGCGGACGTTGTTTAACTTAGCTGATCAGCAAACTTCGCTACGAGCGCTTCTATATCTGTCATAAAACATCCTGTCGCTATTGTACTACACCTATCGCATGTAATTCGAGTTATGTATTTTTTATGACATGTAAAAACCATGTCCAACAAACAAAACTAAAAAGCCTCTTTTTCAAGTTTCATCCAAATTGGTGCATTCATTTCAAGGTGAAGGGATAACAAACTAAATACACTCACATCCTCACTCACACATAAACTTACTTACACATAATTCGTGGGCTTTTAAGTTACTTCTCCTTATGTAATATTTTGTAATGATAGCTAGTAGGCAATAAAAAACAAAAAAAACAAACAAAAATAACCATTTCAAAATGTTTGTTAGCATTAACAGAAGTCAACCCTAAGAGGTTGTTAACATTTTACCAATAACCCTGCATATTTACTTGTACATTTTGGCAGTTGTTTAAAAACGCTGTATTTCCAAACAGAACACAATCCCGTATGTCAACTAAGGTATAATTTGTGACTAGATAGGAAAGTGGTTTTCCCGTCACATAATTCACGTGATATATGCGTCTAAACCACGGTTTATAATTTATACGGCGAGTACAGGGAGGTAGCAAGGACGAAGCGAAATGGGCGAAAGTTATAAACTTAGACGACGAAATTTATTGATAAAAATTTATAATCACAGGGCAAATGAGGCAACGTAGGGTTGGTCTATTTAGTTCTGTGATAGATTTCCTGAGAAATATTTATTTATTTAAAGAAGACCAACAGCACTTATATCTATAAATATCAGGATATTCATCGACATTATGAACGAAATTCGAAACTTCATTCGTTTTGACATACGTCATTCTACTTGAAGCATATCAGAGTAGGATAGCATATGCAAAAACACAGTACAATCATGTCACATAGTGACGTTCGATTACGTTTTTAGTGTTATTATACATATTTAGAGGTTAGGACCTGTTTCTTTTAATTTTCTCGCAAACACCACCTTGCCTTGTTTTGTGTCTTACGCTATTGTTCTAAGAGTCAGAAGGTAATTATTTATAAAATAAAAGGCTGCAAGGAAACATTCTATCAGGTTGGTGTTAAGCTGAAACCAGCGCCCATCGACAAATGCAACATCAGTGGTGTTGGTGTCCTTAAAAAAACATGTTTTGTCGTGAGCTCATTAACTCATAGATCCAATTTAACAGTTTAATTTCATGACATCGCCCTAGCCGCAGCGTATACTACTACCGTTCGATGATTTTGAGAAAAGACAGCGCCCTAATGTGAGTTGCATTGTTATTGACCACGAACCACATTCCTATCAAATAAAACGTCTTAAGTCTATCAATTTGTAAGAATATCAATCATAAGACAAAAAAATGTCCTAATTCATTAATCCCTGTGTTTGGCAGGCATCTTGGAGATCGCAGTGTAAGCCGGTAGTTCTTTCGAAGGCGCTGCTGCCGTCCTTCTAGTATTTTTTCCTTCGTCGCTTCTTATGATTCTCACAATAAGATATGGGGGCTGCAATCCTAGCCCGGCCCCCACGGCATCATCCTTAGTACGCTCACCAAATTTACTTAACACCTAACGTGATTTGGTTTACTTAAATTACTTGACTTATTTACTTAAGTTTGTTGCGTGCGCGTAACAAACTTATCTTTACTTTATCATCCTGTAGGATTTTGTGACTCAGGGGACAATTCTCACAATTTTTGAAGCGTAGCTGGCTTAGTTAATTTATTGGAATAGCTTTGTGAAGTGATCTTACAGGTCATTCTATAATTATTTATTAGAAGTTCATGAAGATAGGAATATTCCAGATAAGCAGGAAAAAGTTCTACCTTACAATCTGCGTAATAATGAAAATCGAATGATAAAAAATAATGAAAGTCTGGCTGTACCATAGAGATATAAAATGGTTGTACCTTTCTCTTTTCTGTGGGTTGTACCAAAAATCAGATTAGCTAAAGTTCAGAAACAAGGTCGTTATTCGACAATACTTATGTATAATAAATTACCAAAAAGCTTGACCACCTTAAAATACAGTTTGTTCAAAATAAAATTTAAACACTTTTTTGAAAACAATCCCTTCTACACATTAAAAGAATATATGTCAATGCAACTTTTAGAATCTTTGTTCTAGGACAAGTGCAAACGGGATAACTGCAAATTGTATAAATTTAACTGTATTAAGTATAAAATATTATGATTATTAAATTTTAATCAATTATTTACATATACGTAATTAGAATTTAATTTAATATATTTAAATTGTATGAAATACCTTGGAATTGCCTGTAAAAAAATTACAAAAGGGGTAATAAAACCTCTTTATATCTTTTTGATTCTGTGGCATTTGTAAATCCTTTAACGTTTCCCTAATAAAATTACTTATACCTCTGAAAAAAAGTAAAACGTCTGAAACTAGTAGTCTGATTGCTGCGCACCGTCCCCAATGTCGGTTAAAGAAATACAATTGGAGCAAAAAATTTCGTCAGAAATTGCTGTGCCCAGGTGGCCGGGCGGTTTAGGCATCCTGTGCGAAATCGGTGGACGAGGGCTCAATTCATAGGACATTTTGCGAATGCCCGCCTGGCTAGCTACCACTCTGAAGTAGAAAATCTGCACCTAACAGTGTGTTCCGCCCTTGAGAGCCACTAACTCTAGTTAAGCCTGAAAAATATATCCGACCACGTCATCACTTACTGTCAGGTGAGATAGTTGTTGACGGCTAGTTTAGCATAAAAAAAGGGCTTTCCATTCCGACATAGTTTTGCCAGATTTTAAATTAGAAGCGTTCGAAGAAATTGTGAAACCACCGAGTCGAATTATTTTTAAAGTCCATCAACGCATCTTCGAGTTTTCTGGTGTTGCGTATGTTTGTGGATCACTTACCACCAGGTGAGCCACCTGATCGTAGGCCCTCCTATCCCATAAAAAAATTATGTACTCTCTCTAATAGATTATATGGAAGAGATCGCTTTGAACAATAAGACTGCTCATTTCTCCACAGACTCCAGGGTCCGTGCCTTTTTTAGATTTAATTTATTTTTATTTGATTACATTTTTTTTTAAATATCCTACTCCATTCATCACATTTAGACTTACGTTGTGACTTATGTTATTTATTGTATCTTAAAAACTAAAGTGAATCCATTTTTTTTTTTTTCGCCATATTTTATTATTAATATAATATATTATATTAACATGCTTACTTAATAAAAGTTTTCTTTTCACTACTTACTACGCTATTCCTATATACAATTACACTAACATTTACATTACTGTGTTTCATTATGTCAAGTCCCCGATGGACCCGCCACTGACCCCGGGGTCCGTTTTAGCATTTCCTCCACGTCATTTGTATTGAGACTGCCCATTGTAACACTTAGGTTCCGTTTCAGAATGTCCTAATAAAGTTTCGGGTTGCTAACCAACACATAAAATAACTGAATGATAAAAATGACAGTTAACATGCAGCGCGTTCCAAGCTTTAACCGATGGATAGATTAAATCGATGACTATGAATGAAACAAATCCATGATTTATAACTTGAAAATTTGACTATTAATATTATTTGCAATTATTCGTTGACATTTATTTATTCACTGACATTTCTTTCTATTTTATATTGCTGGTTTAATGAATTTTATTTCTTATAAGATGACATAATTCTGTGTATTTTTATTTTAAAATTTTGTATAATGTATAATTTGCATGCTAATTATGGCAAGGATGTATATGGAACTTTTTATATTATACATCCTACAACATGTACCTATTACCTACATCTTGCAAATAAAATCTTTGACTTTGACTTTGAAACGCAAAGATAGTGTTTTTTTATTAAATATGATCTGGGTAGTATAACCGGAACTTACTCGAACATTCTGAAACAGGCAGGTTTGTTATTGTTGTCTAAATTATGATTTTTCAATATATATCCCTCGAAGTCAAAATCAAAGTACATTTGCTTATTAATTACCTAAAGATTATTAAGTTAGTTATCACACGACAAGCTCGCGAGCGTAACTTGCTTAGTTAAACTTAGAAAGTCGGCCATTAAACAAGCGAGTTTATAAGCGGTAGCGGGTAAAACTTTCTGATAGATTTTTTTTTAGATTTACATGGATATTTTCAGTATTTTTTGGTTAAGGAAGGGACTTCAAAGCGTTTTAACCGACTTCAATAAAAGGAGGTTCTCAATCGACTATTTTTTTTGTGTGTGTTATGTCATAGTTCAATACAGGCTGCACGTTTTTGATGATTTTTTTTATATTTGAAAGCTGGTGCTTGTCATGTTTGAATGGAACCTCAAATTTGAGTAGTATTTGAGTTATCCCCAATAATGCGTGTTTTTGAAGTGTTTTTTATTATTATATGTAAATTATTCTATGTATATTATTATATATATAATCATATTAAATTATTATAATATAATCTACATAGAAAATCTGTCGTCAAGCACCGAGCAGTGTGTTCCGGCAGCTGTCCTTGAGAGCCAGAAAAATTACAGACATAAGAAATAACAACTGTTTAAATCAGTGTGACGGGCGCAGTGCAATTCGTTCGGACGAAATGCATATCTATAGGCAGAGGTTAGTCCTCTTAACATCAAGTGGGCTTAGTGCTTTTTTTATGTTATAAATTTTGACGTCGAAATATCGCATATTCTCTGGCCTCGAATCAAGGAAGCCGAACTTGCTTATCGATTCACGATAATTAACTGTTCCTCAGGCATAACGTTGACGCCTATATGTATATCCTCAAAGGAGAAGGAATTCAAGTTACTTTCACATTTCGAAAAGTGTTTTTAGATTACAAAATTACAAATTTACGAGAGGGATTCGAACCCGTGTCCATCCACCCGTTTAGCCGGGGTATGCTCTAACCAATTGAGCTAACATGACACAATGACTCATAACTTTAATTCTTATAATATATTAACTTATAATAACTTCAACCATCGTATCGGGATGGAGCGACACCTATAGTTCAACTGGCGTTATACTACATACAAGACCAATTTTGCAATTGGTTTTAAACTTGTAAATGATGACGCTACCTTATAATTTTAAATTTGTTAAATTTGCAATAACGCCTGCTAGGCGAATTACATTACAAAATTCCAAATTAACAAGAGATAAAATTATAGTCATGTGCGGGATTCGAACCCGCGTCCATCCACCCCTTTAGCCCGGGTATGTTTTAACCAATTGAGCTAACATGACATAATGACTCATAACTTTAATTCTTGCTCTCGTTCTTCAGTCAGTGTTTTTAGATCCTACGATCACATTAGCGATCCTATAGCATGGTATGTGCGTAGTACAGTGCAATGACTATGTAAGATATACCCATACAAACACTCCTTAAATTCAGTTTGTGATTACATTTACTTTTTAGGGTTCCATACCCAAAGGGTAAATACGGGACCCTATATTACTGAGAGTTCGCTGTCCGTCCGTCCGTCTGTCACCAGGCTGTATCTCAAGAACGGTGATAGCTAGACAGGTTGAAATTTTCACAGATGATGTATTTATGTTGCCGCTATAACAAATACAAAAAAATTACCAAGTGCGAGTCGGACTCGCGCACGTTGGAACAAAAAAGGTTAAAATATGAAGTCTAACGTTGTATAGCTAATGGTATGGAACCCTTCGTGCGCGAGTCCGACTCGCACTTGGCCGATTTTTTTTACTTTTGAAGCGCTCATAACGTAGCTTGCCCATTACCGATCAGCTAAGTTAAGCGGCGTCCGCCGCGGTCATGAGTTGGATGGGTGACCGCTGGTGACATTACTACTGAGCGTGCACGTGCTTCGGAGGGCACGTTAAGCCGTCGGTCCCGGTTGTTGTCTTAGGATAGTAGTCGAATTTATACATTATCTTATATATCATTACTTTGATCACTGAATTTTCATCCCCTTCTTAATGCTACACCTTATATATTAGTAACAATTCCCTACAGTGAAATGTTCACCCCAAGCACATCCCTATATAAGTAAAAAAAATCGGCATATCCTTCCTGTCATGTCCGCCGAGCCACACGACCTCACTAGTGATGTACTTCACTCACAATTAAAGAATAGTTGTTTCTTATGTTGTTATTTTTATTGAAACCTGACGATGCGAAGGATTTTAAGATTGTACCGTGAGCGGTGGTTCAAAATATAGAGCGTAGCGAAGGTTTTAAAGGTTCAGGACTCAAAATGACATGGCTTCCGAGCGTAACAAAACTCACTACGCAGCTTCAGGAAAATGTAGTAAAGTTGCCTTCCCCGCATCTGTTTAAACCGGGATCCCGGTCGGCGGTCGATAGTCATATTTACAGAATTATCTTGTACTTACGTAAGACCAGTTTTCATAATCCAAACAGATTTCAAAACGATGCATCTTGGATATACCTACGAGAAAAAATACATTTGTTTGATGTAAGAAAATTTTTTTTTTCTGAGACGACGGAAAATAAGTATTTCTCACAATATGGCGGCTGAAATCCGCCGGGTTATATAACAAACACCTATGTTATATTGTTGTACAAACATGTTTTAAATATTTCAATATTGTTAAGTTTGCAATGACGCCTGCTAGGCGAATTACATTACAAAATTACATATTGTATAATACCAGGAAAGTAATAATAATATAATTTTAATATTCAAAATGAATTCGATTGGACTGTGAGAAATTATTTCACTTAAGAGTAAGCTTTTTTTTAAAGATGGACTATTTTTTTGCATTAAACTAAAAAAATGTATTATGATTAGTTTTGACTATTGCTATTTCAACATTGCGTAGTTTTGTTTCGCTCACTCACCTGCCTGATCTCTCTGTCCTAGTCTGACATAGTTCAAAGACCACTTCGTGATAAGCTAGTAACTGCACCTCGGACTACAGCCCTACATAAACTTTCTTAGATATTATGACTTTGGGAACATTCGGCTCGTGTCCATCACTAGTGCACGCGGCGTCACACGAGTGTCGCGGCGGCGCGTGCACATCATTTGTCTTGTCGCTTTGTGTTGTAGGGTGGCAATAGTCTAGTCTCTTTGTGGGACAAATAGACCTGAATCGAATTACGTAAGCGTTACGTGCACTCTAGCCTTAATACATTAAGGCTAGAGTGCACGTAACGCTTTCCACATAAACGTGGTTTCGCCATATTTTTAATACCAATTGTTCAAATTAAGTAAAATTTTGCATGCATATGCATGACCCTAAGATAAGATTTGTAAAATAATAATGTGTTGATTTGCTTACAACATGGTATAACAATGTAATAGTACCCCTTAATAATAAATTTTATACATTGTACAGTAAGACAGAAAGATAGGTAGATAATTCTTTATTTTAAAATAACATTTAAAGTTTATTTTATTACAAGAAAAGCTTACAATAAAGTGTCACAATGGGCAGCCTTATCACGAATAGTGATCTCTTCTAGGCACCACAAATTGAGTTGTTGTTTGAGAGGGTTGTTAGTGCATGTTTTTACCTCAACAGCATGCAAATTTTTAAATTATCGCAACTTCAGTACCATAATACTAACGTCATGAGAAAAAAGAGAATTATATTATTTATTTAACAATATATGAAACAAGATTAACTGATGTGAATATAAATAAATGCCAATGATATTTTATCGAGATTACGCTGCAATATATTTATAACTAAGTAAATATTTCTTTGAACGAATTCTTTAATAAGTTAGTATATGTAGTATAAGCTACGTGTCGGTTCTGACTTCACGTCGGCTAGCAGAAAAATTAGGCAAAACTGGCACTAGACATTGCAGTGTTAATCGCCAATATTCAATTAAAATATTTGTTATTATTTAGATCTAAGCCAATGAATTGCTATTCAGATAATAAAGGTTTTAAAAATTAAGAACAGTGCTGATAAATCGATATCTATCAATTGCAAATTTATTGGTCACCCTACTGTTGAAGCAGAACAGGGCGTCTCAGTAACAATGTGCACGCGATCGGCACGCGACTGCAGATAGCACGTACATTGATACTGTACATGTTTGACTTTTAGATTGGCTCTAATGTGCCGTGCTGGTGCCTATATTTTTGAACGACGACTTCCAAAAATAAGATACTTGGTGACGATAGTCACCAAGTATCCTACTTATACTTTTGGGTCAAGATTCTAATAAAAAATTTTTTTGAAATGAAATGAAATTTTATTGGCTTGTGGTCCTAGTGTACGATTCAACGTACATTTCTTACCAGAATATTGACTGTGATGCAATCTGTGTTGCATTTATATACAGCGCACATTTAATTTATAAGTCAATCGGTAAATACTACGAGGAGTGCTCAATAGAAAGCCAAACTACACACGCGCGCACCCATTGTGAATTGCCTGTATATTATTTTATTGTAGGAGTAATTTCTGATAGGTATATTATTTTATTGTAGTCCCAAATTATTTTTGTAATTGTAATCGTTGGCACGGGTATCCGGAGCGGTCATGCTCACAGAAAGGTGTTGTCTAGCGGCGGTGTTGTGTGTCAGGTCGCCATCTTCCCTCATAAATGGTTGAGGAAGGCGATGGCTGGCACATGCGTCAACTCGTGAACGGGTGCTACTAGAGGATACTGGTCTGCCCTGGATGCTGGTGCTAATGGCATTAACGGAAAAAAAATCTTTTAACACTGTTCCCCCTTGGAATGTTGCATGTTTCCTATTTCTTATTTTCAATAAAAAATGTCATAATTGAAAAAAGTCACGTACCCCGGAGTCTGTGGAGTGTAGATTTATAAAAATAAAAATTAAAAACGTGAATTGCCTACTTACTTTTAATGTAATTCTACTTACTTAATAACTATTAATTAAAAACCACGGTGAACGCAGTGTTTTGACTCCAACTACCTAAAGACCTCAACTCCACCACCAGCACTCAGCAACTACTCTACTCTAACTTTACATGTAAAGAACTTACGGAATTGTACATGTTGGTCCTCAAAAGTAGGGTTTGGCAGTTTGTTTGTTAGTTTGTTAAGTACCAGAGCTTGGGTATTGATTTTGTAGTCAGAATGTATTTATTTGCAGGTAAGTTCCATCAGGGGGCCAACTCCCACCTTTTACGAATCCATCATAAAAAAAGTAGCGTTTTGTTTCATGCTTAAAATCATCATTAGCAGACACGAACTATCACCGACCCACAATCGCGTCCAGCAATATTGGTTTGATCCCACTTAAAGAAAGAATGAAATATGTATCACGAATGTGCAAGCGAGAGACAATATGTTTATAATATAGCGTTATCCCTCTCGAAGTGTTCCGAACTATGATGTTATAGAACGGTTTTACCATAGATTTACGATTTTTTTTTGTGAGCTTCACAAAAACTGTCTGTAACTTTTTAGTTTCACTCATCGAATAAGTTTGCTGCATTTATTTTAAAGAAAAACAATGTACGTAATTTACAAATAAATTAAACCCATTTATATCGTAAAATAATCGAAATCAAGTTTAAATCCGCTGCTAGAAAGTAACTTTTTTAAGATTGATAAACATGACGGATTTGTCGTTGGAACAGTATGTAAGGGTTAGTGGCATACGCACCCAATGTCAACTCCCCCCGTGTCAGTTGCCCACGATTTCAGTTCCCCCCGATAAATTTGATTGAAAGAAATAATTACCATATATTAAATATACCGTTAGCAAAAAAGAGTTTCTCTTGATAAATACTTCGTATTAAATGTCACGTCAGAGTTCGCGAAATGAGTGAACTATTTGATGTGACGTCATCAAAGCGCCGAGCGATTCCTTTACCGCTTGTAAGCCTGCCTAATTGACGTGGAGGTATAAAATTTAGCAGTAAGATCAACTTATAATTACTATAAGAGGTGAGAGTTCGCCCCCAGTCCCTTGCAGGTTCCTGATTGCAGTTAGAGGTAGTTGAAATGTAAAAAGAAGTAGGTATCACTAGGTTCCGCTACAAAGCATACAAGCGTGAGAGTAAAGAATTATAATATCATAATAAAGACACATCAATAGGTCCATATCTAAGTATCAAATAGAAAAAAAAATTAATACTTTAATGCATATTATATGTTTTTCTTTTTTATAATTCTGAAAGGTAAGTCTTTGACCACAATCTCACCTGATGGTAAGTGATGATGTGGTCGAAGGTGTTAACAGGCTTAACCTAGACTTACTGGCTCTTAAGGACAACTGTCGGAATACACCACTTGGTGCTTGGCGACAGATTTCTACTTTAGGGTGGTCGCTAGCCAGGCGAACATTCCCAAAATGCCCTACCACCATGTAGTGAAGCTCAAGCCCGCGGCGGGATTCGAACCGTGGATCTGCTGCGCAGCATTACATGGCTAATGCCACTGAGCAGTCATTGCTTCAAAATTGCTTTTCTAAAATATTAATTTAATGTTACATATTTTAAAATATTTGTGTTTATTAAATATGGATTTCTGTACACGCCTGATACTACTCATTAATAATAATGATAGAAATTTATTTAGTTCAATCAAAAATATTACATATCATTTTAAGTGAACAAAAACAATACCAAACTATTAGCGGAAATAACAAATTCTAAGTCTAAAACTAGGAAGGTCGTTAGTAGCTGTGCTAGGATTCCCCGTGTTACAGCTACTACGATTCCTTCTGGATTACCTCTGGACCTGGCCCAGTACTTAAGACGACGAATTGAAAATAATGGCGTCAGAGATCTCAATTTTTCACAGCAATAACTAAACATTCGGAAATTATTTTTACGTATTTCGTTTACCATGTTATTGGCATCATTTTGATAATAGCTTTACATGATTGGTTAACTTTCATAACAGAGAAAAAGCTATCAAAATGTGGGGCGGTACCCGATTTGAGATTAATTGTTTATCACTGCGTCGTCTGAAATATTTTGTAGGTGATGAGCATTAAACAGCGTATAAATAAAATAAAACAAAGAAGTATTATTGAATTAATATGATTGACACCATAAAACACTTGGGACCTCTTTCATGACCTTCAAGTAAAGTATCAACATATAAGTACTTTCTGGTTAAAGTTACTCGGCTAGTAAAAGTTACAATCATGGTTTTTCAGTTTCACAATCGAAAAGAGACTTCTCATTAACAACTTAATAGTTATATTGTCTTAAAAACTAACGTGAGTTGTCATGATTATTAACTAAATATACCGGCTAACACTCACGGTGTTTAGTCGAAATCTCCGACCGGTGTTCGAGCAGTAAAGATGCTCATTCTCAAGGAATGCGGCTTCGAGGACTGCTTTGACGCGCACAGTGCACACGCGCAAACTTCCTTGAGAATGGTCGCATCCACTATACCCTACTTCTTTTTACTGATCCCCCATCAATATACCTATAAGTTGAAACACTTGTGATTCGAGTTGTATCGACGTAAATTTTTTTTTTTTTTATGCCTGATAGGTTAGCCTTTGACCACTATCTCACCTGATCGTAAGTGATGATGTGGTCGAAGATGTTGTTCAGGCTAACCTAGAATTACTGGCTCTCAAGGACAGCTGCCGGAACACACCGTTAGGTGCTTGGCGACAGATTTTCAACTTGAGGGTGGTAGCTAGCCAGGCGGGCATTCGCAAAGTGCCCTACCACCATGCTGTAACGACTGCCATCCTAAGACAACAACCGGGACCGACGGCTTAACGTGCCCTCCGAAGCACGGAAGCGCTCAGTAGTAATGTCACCAGCGGTCACCCATCCAACTCCTGACCGCGGCCGACGTTGCTTAACTTTGCTGATCGATTCAGAATGGCCAAGCAAACTTCGCTACGAGCGCTTCAATATTATAATAATGTGGGAAAGAAGCACATAAAATGATAAATTAATAGCTCGGAAACTAATGAACCTCATATAACTACAATCAATAAGAATCCAGAGGCGCATAAAATCTTATTATGTAAATCTATCACGACAACAGCATCAGGGTATGGAACTCATTATTCACCAGTAGTAGTACTAGTCGTGGTAGATATGGGGATCAATATTATACAGCTTTCAATTGACAACATCTCTACAACATTTTTGTGATCTCTAGATCATTGATGTGGCATCCTAGCCACTTTAAAACGCCGGTCGGAGATTTCGACTAAACACCGTGAGTACAAATACAAATATTTATTACATAAAAATCACATAGTACATTTACAAACTATACGTTCAATACAATATTGTTATTTTTATGGTGAACTAATTAATATTGCAGTACAGTTATTTAGGTACATTGACGAACTGTGCTTGGTCGTACCTGTGCTGTGTTACAGCTGCCAATGTCTTCCTCCTGTGCAGTAACAGTCTAAGCAGTTTTAAAATTTGCACATTCAAACATGTTTTTGAATAAACACAACATCCATCACGTCATAAGTTTTGTCACTGTAGTAATCAAAAAAATATTTGTTATACAAGAGTGCAAAGTTGCTTTTTAACCGCGTATTCAATTTTGATGACCGAGCAAGCGAAGGATTCTAAAATTCAAAATTAGAATCCTGAGCGTTAGCGAGGGAATCAAAAGAGCACGAGGTGAAAAATCTTTGCACTCGAGTGCAACACGTAACTTTTCATTCCACCTCAGCGAGGAAATGACTAAATGCAAAAAAAAAAACATTTACAATCACAAGATAGGTACACTTTTATTTTAGTTTAGGTATTAATTACTACATTATGACAGGTAAGTATTACAGAATTATGTGTATTAATAATTATTAATTAAGTACAAGAAAGACCCGCGTACAAAGCAAATTGAAAAAAGAACACAAAGAAGGTTCCAAGTCTGAGTTTTTAACAAATTAAAAAAAAGTTGTATGATATATTCGGCACCATAGAGGTAGCAGTAAATAGGTTTAATGTTTTTTTTAATTCACAAACTTAGTGCACACGATGTTCTAAATTGAATTTACTTTATCCTCTAGAGAATAAAAACGGCTTTTCCACTCAGATATTGAAGATTAAAAATACTCTTTCCGAGATGGTGGGGTGAAAATAAAATTATTATACATGTAGGATAGACAAGTTAACTACCGCTGCTGTGCAGTAAACTGCAAAAGCTTATCAATGCTCCGATCGTCCCACTATGACAGATAAACATTTGCAGAAACAATCTCGTCTTTATTGTAGTCATATTAAAGTACGATGTGTTTAGGACATTACCGTGGTTTAGGCCTAGCCACGGATTTAGGAAGGGAGCCCTCCCTTCCTAAATCCGTGGGCCTAGCGGACATACGTGTCGTAAACAATGAACGTAACCAGTTTCTAGTATCGCCGCTGCCTCCACGCGCCGCACAGCAGTCAGTTTGTTATTATCCGGTACAAGAAAAGTGGAACCTGAGAATTATTTGCTGATTTTTTTGACGAAATTTTTAGTTTTATTTTTAGTTAATTAAAATTATATTTATGAGTGTTTATACAAAGTAATGGATGCTGATAAAGTGTTTACATCATATCATAGTTTTATATAACAATATAACATACGAGTAGATTTATATATTAAATATTTGATGGATGATTGAAAAAAATACTTCTGGTATATGCAAATTTGTGTATTTACGATGAAGTGATTGTTTGTAGGGGTGAAGTAATTATACCTACATGTATTTAATTTTATTTTCCAGAAACTTAAAAAGTAAATATATGTATATATATATATATATATATATTCGAAGCGCTCGTAGCCAAGTTTGCTTTGCCATTCTGATTCGATCAGCAAAGTTAAGCAACGTCCGCCGCGGTCATGACTTGGATGGGTGACCGCTGGTGACATTACTACTGAGCGCTTCCGTGCTTCGGAGGGCACGTTAAGCCGTCGGTCCCGGTTGTTGTCTTAGGATAGCAGTCGTTACAGCATGGTGGTAGGGCACTTTGCAAATGCCCGCCTGGCTAGCTACCACCCTCAAGTTGAAAATCTGTCGCCAAGCACCTAACCGTGTGTTCCGGCAGCTGTCCTTGAGAGCCAGTAACTCTAGGTTAGTCTGAACAACATCCTCGACCACATCATCACTTACCATCAGGTGAGATAGTGGTCTAAAGCTAACCTATCAAACATAAAAAAAAAAAAAAAAATATATATTGTAAAACTATATTTGGTACACTTAAAAGATAACTGACGCTTGAGAAAAATGTGTGCGTGTACTTTTGTAAATAAAATTACAAATAAAATTAAAATTTTATAATCGCTGCGAAAAGGTGAGTAAGCGTTTCAGTGTGTATGTGTGCGTTTGTGTTTATAAGGTGAGATAGTATCGAAACATATTATTTAAATGCGTGGGTATTGGTGTTGTTATTTATTTAGTGAGTGCTAGCCGGTATATTTGGTTCCTCGGAGTAAATTCAATTATGCATTCAAAGTCTGTCAACAACGTCACTCATTCATAGGTCGTAAATAATTATAATCAAAAAGTTTTTACTCAATATGGAGTAGGCAATAACTACCTTTTTAGAAACCTATGAAAATGATATACAGATGAACCAAGAAGTAAGTTAATGGCCACTAATTAGACTACTCGATACTTTACTTGAAGGTCGTGAAAGAGGCCCTGAGGTACCTACATAATAACCTGAGCAAAAAATATTATACAAAGGCGTACTTCCAAAGACAGAAGTAAGAAGGGTCATTATTTTTAGGTTTATCCATGACATTGATTGTCATAAATGAATATTTAATCATTTTGGAACGTATCAAATTCCCAATTTCTCCATCAAACTATCATAAATCATAGGTAGTCGATGGATCAACGCAAAGCAATCTACGCGGTCGGCTCCTACACTATGTTACAATTTCGCAATCAAAACAGGAATGTGACAGTATCGACAGTTATTCTATCGATAAAATAAAATAAAAACGTCTCGTACTTTGACTATAAATTGTTAGTCTAATCAAAAATATATAAAGTTGGGGTCGATTTGAAGGCCAGTTTTATTGAAAACCAACGTTATCAATAATAATAAGAAAAAGAAGCGGACACCGTATCCACAAGGTTATTCGGGGGATTGTAACGGAACAAGAACATGGTCCCCCTGATGTTAAGCGGTAACCTAGTTAATAACGTGTTTTGTGAAATTACATCCCTAAAAGAATAATGAATGAATTAAAGATGCAAGTTTGTGGGCCAAAAAACTATTGTTACACGTTACTATGATACATTTCCGTACACATACATACAATTAAAGGGGAAAATAGACGTTTTCATATATTTTCGATGACAAACGACCAACATATTGTTACGGCGCAAGGGCTTGAATAATCTAGAATAATCCAACGTCAATAAACAAGTATAAGAAATCAAGAATGTACCTACTCTTCACACAAAAATCTTATCAAAAAGGGTCGACTTTGTTCTCAGGCAACTAGTAAACAACCACAGTATAAGAAGTAGTTAGTTGTCGTGGGTTTCCATACAAAAGTTGTTTACGTTAATAGGATGATATATATCCCGAACCCCCAGCTCGTAACAATTTCATAGAAAAAAATCTTGTAGGTATAAAAATGTAGTACGAATTCCCGCGTGGAAGGTGATATCACACTCCCTCGACAGCTTATTGAACACCTATATATTTGTAACTAATTCGAAACAATAAAATCTATTGATATCCTGTAAAAATTCTCACAGCCAATCCTTGGCAGCCGGGAGTGCTTGCAAAGCGCTAGTTAATTATTTTTTAGCTCGATTATTCATACTTGCGGTACCTTTACATATATTTTTACAGACAATATTGCAAGTTAAAGAAAGTTTTTTTTAAATAAGGCCAATCTTGTACGTCGAAATAATGCTGTGTTGAATATCTTCGAAGCTGATGTCGATATCAAGAATGTCGACACTGGCTCATCCCTAGTCACTTAATTGAAAATACCTCAAAGGCATAATTGAAAATGACGTGGCTTTTGATACCAGACTAGTTATAACTAGCTAGTGCATGCGGCGTCGCTTATAATGATTGAATATTTTTGTGACAGAAATTTCTTATGTTTACAAGATTAATACAACATAAAAATTAAAATTTATTCAATGAAATCGCGTATATACCTATATTTATTTTATCTAAGCTAGTTTTAGGACCAATTTCATATGTTGGCAAGTGATGATGCGGTTGAAGATAGGCTTAACCTATAATGTCATTTCAAGTTCTTAAGAACAAGTGCCGGAACACAACGATACGTTCTTGTCGGCAGATTTTCTAATCGGGAGTGATAGCTAGGAATGCGGTCATTCTTAAAAATACTGAACATACGCCTGTATAAGTTTGTAATTTTTTTTTAACGATTGTTTGCTCTTATTTGACCTCTGTCTGAACTGATGGTAAGTGATGATGTGGTCGAAGATGTTGTTTAGGCTAACCTAGAATTACTGGCTCTATAGGACACCAACACGTCAGGTACTTGGTAAACTGTCACCAAGTTCTGCTTGAGGGTGGAAGCTAGCCAGGCTGGAATTAGCGCATTGCCCTACAACCATGCTATAACGACTGCAATCCTAAGCCCACAAACGACGGCTTAACGTGTCCTTTCTGAAGCACGTGCACGCTCAGTAGTAATGTCACTAGCGGTCACCCATCCAATTCTGACTGCAGCGGACGTTGCTTGACCTGTGATCATATATGAATGACTAGGCAAGGCTCGCTAGGAAAGTTTCATATAATTTCCACCCAGGCTTCCTTTTCTAAAGTCACAAACGCTATGCACTGGCATAGCGTTGATTACGATCTAAATAGCTAAATTTGTCTAGTCAAGTCAAAATCATTTATGAAATTAAGGTATCTACGACGCTCATAAGAACGGCGGTTGTTAGAAATTTTGATATTGAAATATTCTACATTATACAGCCACGTTCAGCAAAATAATGTATAGAGCCACTGCGAGAACAACGGGCAAAACACTCGCGGCTATTCTTTTAAACGTCTTTTAACAATGTGTTACAAAGTATATTAAAAAAATATTACAATATTTTTTAAAATAACAGGCGATAGCTTGGCGAGGCGGAATTGTTAAGCATTTTTGTCGTTCAGGTAGTCACAAACTGTGTGGTAGGATTTCTTAATCAAAATGTTTTGCAAGTGCAACTTGAATTTTAATCTGTAAGCGTTGTAATATGTTTGAGAACGAATAACTAACATAGTATATATATAAATATATATATGTAATGTAAACGTGTATTTTTTTATTTTATATCTGTTCTGTGACAAATCTTTGACCACAATCTCACCTGATGGTAAGGGGTGATGTGGTCGAAGGTGTTAACAGGCTTAGCGTAGAATTACTGCCTCTCAATGACTGCTGCCGGAACACACCGTTAGGTGCTTGGCGACAGATTATCTACTTAATGACAGGTAAAATGATAAACACGAAAGTTTTTGGTTCTGTGTTACATAATTTATGTTAGTCAATTGAGTGTAAAGCGTTATAAATGTAATATTGTCTAAAGAAATTAAGAAATTTTGGTAATATATCAATATTTTCTTGTTAATGTTCACTAGTAATGTCTATAGAAGTTATCGGTCAAATGGTAGATGGCGCTTTGCGATAAAGTGACCCTGATGCATCGTCGGCGTTAACATTTGCATACCTTGTTACGCGGGTCTTTTTATTGATGCACATTGCACAAGGGTCAGTCTGTTTAGTATTATTTAATGTATAATTTTTATAATTACAACGTTATCTATGCATTAACACCTGCGAAGCTAAAGAACTGTATTCTTTCGTAGTTCTACTTACTGTCTACTTTAATCTTATAGTTAGATAGATTTTCTGACTAATAATTAATTAAAAAGCATTTTGTACTCCATAGTTTGTAAAATATGATTGTTGCTTAGCACGCGGTAGTGCTTTTAATCATATCTAGAAATGTTGTCAAAGCTGGAATTATATCATTATCGGACTGCATAGGAGTAAAAGAGAGACAGCAATGTTGAAATGACAATAAGTTTGGGTGAAAAACTAAATAATGTTAAAAAATAACTTATTAATACAAATCTAGTAACTTAAATCGATTATGTATCTTAACTTGTCCATCATGATAAGGTTTTGTAATTTTTTTGTTATATTTCTAGCAGTATACATACATGAATAATTAAAATACTTATTTATGTTACAAATATAATTTAATAATCAAATTTTGAAATTTTATGGGTTAGTGTTCCGGAATTAACTTGGCCCAAAATTAATATATATATATATATATATTTTTTTTTTATGCTTGATTGCGTAATCTTAGACCACTATCTCACCTAATGGTAAGTGATGATGAGGTCGAAGATGTTGTTCAGGGTATCATAGAATTACTGGCTCTCAAGGACAGCTGCCAAATCACACCTTTAGGTACTTGGCGACAGATTTTCTACTAGAGGGTGGTAGCTTACCAGCCAGGCGGGCTTTCGCAAAATGCCCTACCACCATGCAAAACATTACTACTGCAAACTATATACATTTTGCAAATAATTATGTTCAAGTGAAGTACCTATCATACAGCGCGTATTCTAAAATATATTCTAAAATCTCTGCACTTATTAAGGCCAAAACTAATGCTCAATTTCAAACTGAATTCATCACAAGTTCACAGCACATGGTACGATAAAGAAATCTTCAAGTTGCAAAATAGAGGTTGCACGTTGGTAATATAATAACTTATGGTTAGTAGGTCATTGCTCTAGCGGTAGATGGCGCTAATAGATAGTGTGACGTTGATGCATCGTCGACACAAGCGCTCCGGACGTGTAATTAATTGGTACTGGTCATTCTAAGGTAACGGAGGGTTGAAAACGTAACTGGTTCACGCTATTTGCCTGACAGTTGAAGTTGAAGAAATTGTTATAATTAACTTTTATAAATGAAAAAACTTGGTTATGTGCAAATCGTGCCTCGCTTTTTAGGGTTCCGTACCCAAAGGGTAAAAACGGGACCCTACTACTGAGACTTCGCTGTCCGTCCGTCCGTCTGTCACCAGGCTGTATCTCAAGAACGGTGATAGCTAGACAGTTGTCACGAACGGTGATAGCTAGACAGTTGATTTTTTTTAATTGTTGATGTATTTCTATTGCCGCTATAACAACAAATACAAAGAGTTGGCCAAGTGCGAGTCGGAACAAAAAAAGGTTAAAATATTAAGTCTTATGTTGTGTAGCTAATGGTACGGAATCCTTCAAGCGTGAGTTCGACTCGCACTTGGCCGAATTTTTTGTGTCCGTATTGCAAGAGCCCGTAAAACACGTTTTTCAGGTTTGACCATATCTCCAAAACCCTTTATACTTGGAGAAAGAAACATTTTGTATATGTATTTTTTGTTATAAATTCTCATATTCTTACACCTAAACACTGTAATTGTAGTAATTAACTCATGTTATTACATTTCGCTTCGATAAAATATACCCTAGATTCTGCGCGAACGCTCCAAAGTTAACCAAACAAAACTGTGCTTATAATGATCTGAAGCACAGTTTTGTCGTCAGTGACGCGCTGATCGTCGAGTGAAACAATGCCGAAGTGCTCTGTGAATAGTTGCAAAAATAATACACTTACAAAGCGAAAAATACATGGGATTTCGTATTTTCGATAAGTTCTATACATTTTTATAGTATTTTAAGTGATACACATTCATAATTAATTAATTATCACCTCCAAATTAATACATCAACAAATTAAATTCCGTTACTCCTGTCACGCAGTTGTCTCTTTCGCACGCATAATAACATCCCATGCAAGACAAGAATAAGTGAGCCCTAATTCAGAACAAGTCTATTGGAGTCGACATAATAATCTTTTATTTTCTCAGACTGTACACAGGCATTTATTTTACATTTTCCAACTTCTAAAAAGGAGGTTATCAATTTGACATGTACGTATGAAATATTATTAGAACTGCAATATATTCACATAAACTATGGATTAGTGCTTACAAACATATATACAATATGTTTGTAAGCACTATAACACATAATGTATGTATGTTTTATACACTAATACGTGTAAGAGTGACTTGGCTTACTGATTGGAAAAACACCACAAAACCTTTTTCAAGTTCTAGTGTTCGTCAAGAAAGAAGGAATTTCTGTGTTTTTAATGTATCTAGACTGATTTCTATGTCAATTGTCAATTTTTTTACCGTTTCTTGCTCGATACTAAAAAAGGTGACAGGTAGACGCTTTAACTATTCACAGAATTTATGTTCTCTTTAAATATAATTAATTAAAATAAAATAAATAATTAAGGAGGCTCCCATACAATAAAAGAGGTTTTCGCCGTTTATTTGCTAAAAATAACAATAATGAGAACAGGTATAAACTTGAAATATTCACCGAATATTTAGTTGTATATTTACTTTAAAAATAAACAATTAAAATAAATTAAATGGTACGTAATCCTTCGTGTGCGAGTTCCACTCGCACTTGGCCAGTTTTTAATCGATGTTGTATGTTAATAATTTAATATCGAAATGTCCGAGCCACCTGCACAATCCTGAATGCACGAGTTTTAGCGTGCACTCTTATTATTACAGATGATTTTCAGAATGTATGATATGAATATAGTATGTAAAGATAGTTTATAAATATTAAATATTGTATTACATATGTAATGTTAATGAAAATTTAAGCCTAATAATTAATATTCTGATTTCATTATAACAGATTCCTTTTCTATCTCCCAACATCCGCATATAATCTACTACATACCTTTTCCACCCGGGCAAAACCAGGGTATATAAGCTAGTTGACTAATACGGATAGTTAAAATTCCAATTATAAATGTCAACAAAAAAACTAATTACTATATAATATTTTTAGTACGAGATAAGGAGTAAGCGACTCCGTTGTATTTTATGTTCTATCACAGCAAAGGGTAATAAAATTTTACGAGCTCTCTTCAATGGCGCAGCGTAAAAGTGCTAGAAGTTTATTACGAAGTAATTGAAAATTAAACCTTATGCAACTGGAACAAGGTTGAATATTGTTAAATAACTTAAATAGATTTACTACGTTTTTGTGTAATTTTAAGGTTTTTATGTGTATCTCAATAGACAGAAAGGTATAGGATAACTCGAGCCGTTTATATGCGTTCTGTCAATATGAAAAGTTGCATCTAGGGTATATTTTATCGAAGACATTTCGGGACAGTCTTTTGTCACAATGTGATTAATTTTCAATCAGCACGATCCGATCGCATAGTTCATCAAACTATCATCGATGCCAGAATTATCGATAAACTATGCAAAGGCGTCGCTCGCGGCGCATCACTAGCTATTTTCGTATCTTTATTTACCTCTATTTTATCGTCGGGCGTTTCGGCGGGAAAATATAAAATGTGACTTGTAATCGTGTAGTTTTTTTAGTTATGTGGAGATATTTTTTAACCGACTTTCAAAAAAGGAGGAGAATCTCAATTGGTCTGTTTTTTTAATGTTTCTTACCTCAGAACTTTGGACTGGGTGAACCGATTTTGAAAATTCTTTTTATGTTTGAAAGGTGATGCTTGTCGGTTGGTCCCATTTTAAGTTTAGCCATAGTTCTATTACGTTTCTGACTTCCGACTAGGAGGAAGTTCTTCAAATTGCCCAAACATATTACAACGCTTACAGAAAGAAAAGTCAAATTGCAAGTGAAGAATATTTTGATAAAGAAATCTTACTACACAGTTTGTGATTACTTAAACGACAAAAATGCTTGGACTGGTTCGCCTCTGCCAAGCTAGCGCCTGTCACCTACGTAATGTAAATAAATATTGTAATAATTATACTATATATTATGTAACACATTGTTAAAAAACGTATAAAAGAATGGCCCCGAGTTTCTTGCCCGTTCTTCTCGCAGTGGCTCTATACAATTTTGTTTGCTGAACGTGGCAGTACAATGTAGAATATTTCAATATTAAAACTTGTAATTGACCTTCCTAAGAGCGTCGTAGACGCCTAAATTGAATATATGATTTTGACTTTTGACTTTTTTGACTTTTTCTCATTCGACTGTATTTTTTTTTTATTGTTGATAGGTAAGCCTTTGACCACAATCTCACCTGATGGTAAGTGAGGATGTGGTCGAAGGTGTTAACAGGCTTAACCTAGAATGACAGCTGCCGGAACACACCGTTAGGTGCTTGGCGACAGATTTTCTACTTGAGGGTGGTCGCTAGCCAGGCGGGCATTCGCGAAATTGCCCTTCCACCATGCGGTGATGCTCAAGCCGCGGCGGGATTCGAACCATGGACCTGCTGGGCGGCAGTCCATACCCAAAGCCACTGAGCTATCACTGCTTCACTTTCACTTGTTTTTGTTGTATTGTAAAGCGATTACTACCAATTATGAATTGATGGTATTTAAGCCGAGTGAATGATCTCGTAAGCATTTAATTATTAAGCTTTACGCTTGTTCCGTCGTAATTATATAAAAAAAACTTACCAGCCAGTAGGAACCTACGCGTCATTGTCCAAAATTAAAGGTCAGCAAACTTCGTCGCATCTCATACAAAATTTAGTGCAAACTCCGAAATGTCTAATTTAAATGGGAAAGTTGGAAAGTTCCCGACGCCGTGACGGCCGCCGGATTCTTTGCCGAAGTTAGATTTATGTTGGAATACTTCAGCGCGAGGAATTTAATATTAGATCGGACTTCGGGGGGGTCGGTACATCGATTATTTCTGATTCATAACGTTTATGTACCTATCGGATATTCAGGTCGCGACAGCCCTGGCTCACTCGCACTCTAAGTACAACCCTATATCGACGTACCCGTCCGAACGGGCTTATTGTACGTGCGTGCCGCGTCAGAAGGGAACAGAGCTATGCGTGCACATGCGATAGAAAGAGAGTCGCCTTGTAGATCAATATAAATATTAGGTACTCCGTGCTCTACAAGCTGAAGTGCACTTTATTGCTTCGTAGCTAAAGTCGCTTATTTATTGGAATGTCTTTGCTGAGTCCTTTAGTTCCTTTTTATTCTGTGGTATGACCTTTTTTACGATAGAACAGAAACAAATAATGTTAAATAAAATCGGCAAAGTTCGAGTCGGACTCGCGCACGAAGGGTTCCGTACCATTAATTATACAACATTAGATTTCATATTTTAACCTTTTTTTGTTTAAACGCGCGCGAGTCCGACTCGCACTTGGCCAATTTTTTGTATTTGTTGTTATAGCGGCAACAGAAATACACCATCTGTGAAAATTTCAACTGTCTAGCTATCACCGTTCTTGAGATACAGCCTGGTGACAGACGGACGGACAGCGAAGTCTCAGTAATAGGGTCCCGTTTTTACCCTTTCGATACGGAACCCTAAAAAGCACGTTTTGTGTATGGTATCTCTTTTTTACAAGCTTTTACTCAGTTTCACCTGTCCCGATGTTTGTCATAAAATCTTGCAAATTAAATTTGATCCACTTCCCGGTTACCGATTGAGCTGGAACTTTGCATACATGCGTAAATCACGTGACAATGCAATATGATGACATGGTGCTGATCTGATGATGGAGCTGGAATGTAGCCAAAGGAACTTCGCAATGAAACGACACAACCTCATCGAGTTTGGGCTCATTAAAATTGTTTGACGAGTATATTCCTATATTTTTAGTTCAAGAAACTAACAAAAGCTTGTTTATAAAATAAAAAAAAATATAAATAAATGATTGTTATTTTGTGCTAACCTTTTTTACGATAGAAACGAAACATATGACGTAAGAAGAGCTCGTCTTATTTATATGGGATCTGCTTATATTTTTATTTTTTTATATTATTATTATTTGTTAGGCAATGCGCTATACACGGGCATACTCAAGTGAAAATTTCAACCGGCTACCTATTACTGTTCCAAAGATACAAAAGTTTAAGAAGTGGTCTTTGAAAAATGTTAAGGCTGCGGGCGTTGGATGGAGTGACCTCATCTCGCATGCGAATGAGCGAAACAGAACTAGGTACGGAATATTTCAATTTTTTTTTTTATTAATTGTAAAAAGTTCATAGCTATAAAATTTTTGCGTTTTAAAAACGGATAAAATTATTCATTTCATCGACTGTAACCATGGTTACTACATAACAGTTAGAAATTCTGAAGCAACGATGGCCGAGCGGTAATAGGCTATGGACTGTCGTGCTGGAGGCCCACGGTTCGATTCCCACCGCCGGTTTTATTTGTATTTTTCGATTTAACATTTTTTTCACTGTTTTAATGACCCTTAAAACTTACGGGAACGGTTGTCATTCATTGCCAAAGATTACATCATCAAGGTAGGAAAATATTTTTCAATTATTGGAGTATTACTCAAAAACGGCTAAACAAATTTTTGTTAAATTTAAATGGGACCAAACGACAATCATTAGCTTTCGAATATAAAAAGAATTATCAAAATCGGTTCACCCAGTCAAAAGTTCTGAGGAAACAAATATAAAAATAGACTGATTGAGAAACTCCTCCTTTTTTTGAAGTTGGTTAAACGTCAGGGCTAACTTGTATCGAAATTAATTGAAAATAACTTACCGATGAATCCTTGAAGGTTGAGTCACTTTAACCACTTAAAAAAAAATTCAACATACACACTGAATTAATTAGATTTTTATAATGTGTAACTTTTTTATACACAATCTCTTTTCGAACGACAAAATATTCGAGAACGGCACGATGTATTGAAAACTTTTTCAACATTAGCAAATTTTAGACAAATAACGGCATACTCACTTATTTTCCTATGAAAGGTACCTACATATCTTTTATTTCACATAAGACACAATAATATTTTAAAAATAACACTTTTTGTAACAATAGAAAGGTAACTAAGGTATTAGGTATTTAATTGAAATAGTTAAAACAAAAAACAGTCACTAATTGTTCATTTCACATAATATAGGCAATTATTTTTACAACTTTTACCGCCAAAAATTCACATTCACAAAACCCACAAAGTATTTATTGTCTATGGCAGCTCACAGATGTTTTTTTTACTGTCACTAAATTACGTTTAAAAATTTACCAAAATGGAGTTCCCGCGCTAATAATCACTTGATGACTATCAAAAAGTTTTTACTCAACGAAATACCTTGTCTATTTAACTGAAAATATATGTTATTTTATGACAACCGCTTTTATAATTATGTTAAACTCTTTTTGACACGCGAAAAAACTAACAAAAGCAGTACACGACCGGTGTAAGCCACGTTCGTTCTCAAACTACCCCTCACTGAATTTTTTTAATCTATGCCCTCGCAAATTAAGGGTGCATTTGACGAAGGGTGCGCTTTGTAACATAATCTAATTATATCTGAACCATTACGACCCCGCCCTGATTTTTATGAGTTTTAAATTGATTTTTAATTCTTTTTTTATATTGACGACAAAGCATCATGCCTGTATATTCATGCAAGGATAGGTAAGTTGCCAAAGCAGGTTCTATGCACCTAAATTTAAACAGATATAATAAAAGGCATTTTTCTGAATAATATATAATTTATTATGTAAGTGATATGGATTTTATCTGAATTAAAACGATTATTAAATTAAAATCACCATTCACTAAGCCTTCACTAATCATATTAGCTATTAAACAAAGTTTGTAGCATATTGGTTTTATATTATGTTTGGTTTAGGTAGGTAGGCATAAGTTTTTTTTATTTAAACGGTGGTATGCTTTTATTAACTAAACTCTACAAAGTATAAATATACATTTTCTCAAACATGCTTGGAAATGTGAGCATTATTTAGACAACCTTCTTCGAGATAAATCGAAATTGTTGTACTGACCAAATACATGCGCGCAGCGGCTGGCAAAAAATGTATGAATATCTTTATCTGGCGTGTCTAGCGGCCAAATAAATTGCATAGTAAACTCATATCTGTCGTGTAATTTAAAAATGGAATGATCTTTTACTTCGAAGCATGGCAACCAAGGAGGTAACATATGAAAAGTTATATTTAAATTTCGATCTGGCTTGCAAATAAACGTTGTTTATTGAAAAAAAAAACAAATGAACACCTTAACGCGGGCAATTTTATTGTTGTTTGTTGATAGTCATTGATTTTGAAAAGTAATTGTTTCGACAAAATGAGTTCAAGTGAAGACAATGAGTGTGATGAACTTAATTCAACGCCACCTGAAATTCTTCACCTCTTTTTTCACCTCTTTAGAATTATCGCATACCAACACAATCCCCGGAAAGTCCACTTTAAAATTCACAAATTGTACATTTAACAACTGTATCTTCAAATAAAAAATTCTGCCTAGGTACTACTTTGTTTTAATTTCCGCGCATTATTTGAGAAAAGCACTATACAAGCCTTGGCCACAACTAGGCATTGATGGACTTACGTATGTGTGCTTCGGCTTCGCCTCGGCCCACATTTATACGTTCGTCCATCAATGCCTCCTTTGCTGGCCGCTGCAGTAATGTACTAATAACTCAAAACATACATATATAATAAACCATTAAAACATAATACTCCTTTTTTTGGGCATACGTGTAATACAAATACAATAACTATTAGAAGGTCAGCAGCACCGCCTTCTTAAGGGGATGACCGTAGTGAAACGCGCACTTTTGGAATCTTCTTGTACTGAAACTATGAGTTCAAATTGTGCGAAAAAAATATATCATATTCTTTAATTCTGTATTAAGTGAATTAGTTGATTACTTTTTATTAAAACTAATTAGTTCAAATGTAATAAATTGTAATCGGCGACCCTTTTTAGATTGTTTTTTATTAATTTAAGAGGCATAGTTGAAGTAAATGCAATGATTCTCTTTTTAAAAAATAGCTAATACTATACTCTAATGAACTACTTACTAACTTGTGTTGAAAACATTTTTATAAATTTTTGGCACAAAATTCTGTGATCGCGAGAAGAAATCGCAACGAAAATCAGTCTGCCCGCAGCGCTCGGGCCGTTTGGACGTGGGATCTATGCCGTTTGTTTCGCCATCATTTTTGTGCATTTATTTTACGAAATATTACAATATTTTTTTACCATACGTTAATTTGGAAGTCATAAATTATTGAAACTCAAGTTAAACATTTATTGGGGAAGTACTTTTGTTTATATTGATTTATGAAATCTGTATAATAACTTTTTTGAGCGAGTTGATTAAAGTTCAGACACGGCATTGTTAATTCCTATTTTAGTAGGTATCTAGATTTTTAACCCTTGGTAAAATATTTCATTTTGTTATATTTAGGCTACTGTACAATTAAATGAGAACTTATTCCCAAAGCCCTTAACACACTTTCCGAGACGACCAACTTCTTTCTAGGTATTTAGATATCCAATCATTCAAATAAAGGGAACTTACCTATATCTCTTTTATCTCATTGATACTTAGTATGTAGTTAGTCGGATTGAAATGTGTGTTACATCTGTATGACTCCGCTGTTCTTTCGTACTACCTCTAAAAGCATGTACCCGTAACTTTGGAACCGTTACTTCTGTAGATATATTCAGGTCCATGGTTCGAATCCCGCCGCGGGCTTGAGCTTCACCGCATGGTGGAAGGGCTTTTTGCGAATGCCCCCCTGGCTAGCGACCACCCTCAAGTTGAAAATCTGTCGCCAAGCACCTAACGGTGTGTTCCGGCAGCAGTCCTTGAGAGCCAGTGAAATTACAGGCACATGAGACTTAACAACTATGTCTCAAGGTGACGGGCGCAGTGCAATTCGTCACTTGTGATGAAATACATCTGTTATAGGCAGAGGTAACCGCTTAACATCAGGTGGGCCTCGAGCTTGTTCCGTCACAATAACATAAAAAAAAAAAAAAAAAAAGATAGTTTCAATTTTCATAGCAAAAGTGATAATGTGTACTATTATTATAATTTTATTTTATATATTGTAATAAGTGGGGTTCCTTAGGAAAAGTGACCCGGTACAATTCTTTTCATACAACTTTTAATGGCAGCAGTCGAATGAGACTTGACAAAAACCAAAATGACATATTCAAGATGGCAGGTAAAATTCAAGTTGCTCCGATCCGTCTGAAAATCAATATCTGGGTGGTTTTTGGGCGTCCTTATTCCTAATTTAGAAATTATTTTTCGATGATTTTTTTTTTTAAGATGGCCGCCATACATAGATATTTTGAAACCATTGACTTAAATTGTTCTATGGGAAGGAGTCATGGGGAAAGAAAGTATTCTAAACTGAAAATAACAAAGTGGTTTTCGTGATAAGATAATAATGGGAAATATAAATTACGCCTCATAAAAATGACGCCTGCCAAGTGAAGATATATGACGTATCTGGTAAATGGTTACAGATAAGTAAAGGAGTTTTGAACAAATGACATAGGGAATCGAGAAAGCAGTCAAATGACATGCAAAATAATCCAAAATAGCAGAATTCAAGATGGCTTCCATACAAAGTGCTGAAGTGTGACCCTCCTGAAGTAAAGCTGAGCTTCAGTGTGATCGGAGTACTTTGTATGGTGGCTATCTTGAATTCCGTCATTCTGGATTTGCCCTACGAGCTCTTCTTATTCATCATACTACATTTAGAGCACGGATAGTGCGTGAGTTCAAAGGGCGAGTACAAGGCGAGGCTGCAGTCCGATTCGAGTGAGTAACTTGCGAGGCCGAAGGCTGGGGTCCGACTTGGGAATATTTTCCATATCTTCAAATGGTCTCCATGATGAATCGCCGCGATAACCGAAGCACCTACGAGTGGGGTTCTTTAACCAATGTGACACAGAAACTTGGTACGATTCTGCCTGTACCACTTTAAGAAGCGGTAGTGTGAATCTTATATGGCGGTTTCATTACAGTTATCTTTTGTATTGAGCATTGCATTGGGATTATACTTCTATTAAAATTTTGAACTTTTATTATATTATTATTTGCGTGTTATCTCATAAATACACTCTAAAATTGCAAACTGACTTTCTATAACTGAAATTATACCTATGCATAGTGTTTATTTACCTATAGATATATAGAAATATGGTCAAGAGTTAAATTGCAAGTTTCTGTTTTAGAGTTGGTAAATGGTAGGTATATGACAGTAAGCCCAAACACAAATTGTTTGACAGTTTTTTTTAAACAAGGTTCATTTTAAAATTAAATACATATTCTCACCATTTTTCTTTCGGCTTGCCAAAATACTGACACACTTTTTTCACTTTTTCTACATAAGCGTTATCACACATAATAGTAATAATTTAATTTCAAAAAACGTTTCACATGTTGTTGCAGTAAGGAATGCATAATGTACACATAGAACTATGAATAAGAACAACAAAAAACATGTGTACTTACATTGTATGCAGGGCACAAATATGCTCCAGGACGTTATCCGCACCAACCCAGTGGTTGGTGCGGATAACGTCCTATAAGTTCAAGTACATATTTAATATGACGAGTAGGATATATTGTGCTGTTTTTGGTTGCATGAATTCGTCCAAACCAAATATATTAATTGTAAAATAGCTGAAGGTATCTATAACCAAGTAACAGATATTCCCTGTTCTCCACCCTGTCCATGTTTGCCAAAACAATTTTTGATTAAGCTTTATACTTTAAAATTCAATAATAAAGCATTTCGTACGTTTCAGTCGAGGTGCAAATATTTTTTACTACCAATCTAAAACAACATGCATTTGTACACACTTCCTATTCAATTTACAAAGTATTTTATCTTAAGTAATATAGGTAATAAAGAGGAAAGATTTGATTGTGCATTTGTTTGTTTGCATTGAATAGGCTCTGAAACTAATGGACCGATTTGAAAAATTCTTTCACCATGAGAATCCAACATTATCCCTGACGAACATAGGCTATAGAAGATTTTCAAAAAAGTTAGGTCGTATGTAAACTTCGATACCGTAACATAAAGTGCGAAAAAAATACCAAAAAAAATCGTTTGGTATATCGCACAATACTATAAGTCTAACTATTACAGTTATGTCACAATAACTGCTTTTTATATGTTTAATTTATAAGTTAAGATTTTTTTGTTAAATAACCGCGTGAAGCCGGGGCGAATCAGTAGTTTGCTTATATAAAAAAGTATATTTACAATCACAAAACAAAATGGAAACACAAAGTAGGCAAATGCAATTAAAATGCTGGATGCGGGCAGCCCTATCGCATGTTTACGTACCGCGCGGCTGTAGGTAGTTTTTTCAAGGACAGGGCCGAGTTAAAATACTGTATAGATAATATTACCGTGGTTTCGTACCGCTTCATGAAGTCAAAATACTTTTTTGAGCACAATATTGAGATAATACTTTTGAATTTTAAATTATAACCTCGTTTTATGGACCCTTTAATCTCAGCAAACCACAAACCAATTAAGCTCCTACTGGCTCTTCCTACTTGCAAATTCTGTTGATATGCAAGATGGGCATCTTTCTACCAAATTTTAAGAAGATCGATTCAGGCAATCGAGATTTATTAACGGGGAAATATACACTGCTCAGACCTCCACAGAGACCTCGCTTCGCTTAGTCTATTAAAAAAATATCATTACCTACAAGTGATAATTTTTTTTTTTAGCTTAGAGGTTCTCAGTATCTGCAGATAAAAATGTTGTTATCTACACTTCTGTTCTGCCGCTTCTAATAGCGCACGAAACTCTACAATTTTAGCTACGCTATCCGTGGTACGGCGACTAGTGCCGCCGTGCGACTGAATATTTTTATGAGTTAAAAGTTGACGCCCATTTCTTTTAGCCCCGCCCGAATTAGAAATTATTTTGACTACGGTCTTGTCCTTAAGAACTATGTCATCTTGCACAGCGATCCCCAAGCCGCCTGCCAAGCGTGGGGCTTATGGCAAATACGTCTCAGATACCCACGGTCTCATTTCCCCCGATAAATTTTGAGCTAATGTTTTTTGTAATTTGTACTGTCAGCAGTGAAGGTGTATTTAAAGTTATTTAAAAAAAATAGGGCACACCCGTGAGGTTGGTTGGAAGAGATTTCTGTTAGAGATAAGCGTACTTTATAAACATCTATAGTAAGAACTTACTGTATAGTTTTTGCAATGAGCTCTACGAAGCGTATAAATATGTTTGAATAGCTTTGGGCAACAAATAAACGTACGTACCACCGCAGAGGTAATGGTTTATAAGTACTTAATATTATAAATGCGAAAGTAACTCTGTCTGTCTGTCTGTTACGCTTTCACGCCAAAACTACTGGACCGATTTGAATGAAATTTGGTATGGAAATAGTATGAGACCCGGGAAAAAACATAGGATAGTTTTTATCCAACTGCGCAAAAAGTGGTTTATGTTTTTGCGTGATAACCGACATACGCGCGGGCGGAGCCGCGCCCGGAAAGCTAGTATTTTTTATTTCTCTTACAGACTTCGGTGAGGATAATGCGATAATTCTGTTTTCATCTTTGATGTAATCAAACAAAACAAGCGGCTTAAATTTTTCAGGACTTAATACATGAAGTGGTTTCTTGAAATTTGTTTTAAGAACTTTAAAATCTTTGTTCCGCTTTCTATATATATTATGTTTTTCACACTTATGAATTCTAGAATGTCCACTTTACGACAATTATCGTTTTATTTTGAGACGTGTCTTTGAAAAATGTTTGGCGCTGATATATAGTTTTTGCAAACTTCTTTTTTTACATCGTCTATCACTGTACTTTCGAAGCAATGATAGCTCAGTGGCATTGGCTATGGATTGCCGCGCAGCAGGTCCATGGTTCGAATCCCGCCGCGGGCTTGAGCTTCACCGCATGGTGGAAGGGCATTTTTGCGAATGCCCGCCTGGCTAGCGACCACCCTCAAGTAGAAAATCTGTCGCCAAGCACCTAACGGTGTGTTCCGGCAGCTGTCCTTGAGAGCCAGTCATTATAGGATAAACCTGTTAACACCTTCGACCACATCATCACTTACCATCAGGTGAGATTGTGGTTAAAGGCTTACCTATCAGCAATAAAAAAAAAAAAACTTATTTTGTTTTTGGAAAAGACTACGACAGTAAAATATCAAAGAAAAGAGAACCATCGGCAATAATCTAATAAATTCCTATTACAACCCCAAATTAAAATAGAAAAAAATACCACAAAATGTAACACGCGACCCCCGCCCTCATAAGATCAAATAAAAATGTAATTTGTCAGGAAAGAATACCTTTTCCAACCCCTGAGGAATCCCACACCCCTAAACTGTAGGTTTTAGGGTAGTTTTTGCTACCCTTAAATCCTAAGGGAGTATTATTCAATGTTGGATTGAAACCGAATGAAAAACTTTATTTTTCCGACTGCAAAAAAAAGGTGGGTCTCAAGTAAGCGCGTTTTTGTTTTCTTTAGCATATCTTCTGCCTATACTTCAAACAAAACTTACTTTTCAATTACGCCATGAACTTCGTACTTGTATGACTTTAGGTAGTGAAAATGAAAACTTTCATAATAACAATTAAAAAGTAAAAAAAAAGGCCAAGTGCGAGTTGGACTCGCGCACGAAGGGTTCCGTACCATTAGCTATACATTAGACTTCATATTTTAATATGTTTTTGTATTAACGTGCGCGAGTCCGACTCGCACTTGGCTAACTTTAAGTATTTGTTGTTATAGCGTTAACAGAAATACATCATCTGTGAAAATGTCAACTGTCTAGCTATCGCCGTTCTTGAGATACAGCCTGCTGACAAACTGACGGATTTTAAAACATCAATCGATGGGTTTTTTAAGAGAAAAACATTTATCTCGCATTATGGTGTCTAAAATCCGCCAGTTTTTTTAATTTTTTATGTATCAAGTGTCACATATCAAATGTCAAGACGAATCTAACGATATCTTACATCATAATCGGTTAAGCCGTTTAGAAGTTACGTTGGAATATAGAAACTCACAAACATACAAACATGAACCCTGATAACATAACTCTCTTTTAATCGGGCAGTCGTGTAAAAAAACACTTACCTTAACTCTTAACTTAAACTTACCTCTTAATAGAATCCAGTTTTGATTTTTATGTACAATTCGGAATCTGAAACAAAAAATATATATGTAAGTCAAGCCACTTTCGTATATAATACTAAACCACTCGTGCACTCAACATCAGATGGGCCTCGAGCTTGTTCCGTCACAATGAAAATAAGTATATAATGGAAATAATTATAAACCATAACCAAAAGACACAGGATTGGCAATCCCGCAATAAGTTTAGTAGCAGGCGGGAATCAACTGCAAATTGGTATTTAGGTGTTTAAGTGCATTTTGATATTTGCTTTTATTCATTATTTATTTCATTTTAGCTTATTATTACCACAGAAAACTTAATTAAATTTAAACATACACTTTATACATACTTATTATTGTCATTTTTTTTTTTTTTTTATGCATGATAGGTTAGCCTTTGACCACTATCTCAACTGATGGTAAGTGATGATGTGGTCGAAGATGTTGTTCAGGCTAACCTAGAATTACTGGGTCTCAAGGACAGATGCCGGAACACACCGTTAGGTGCTTGGCGACAGATTTTCAACTTGAGGGTGGTAGCTAGCCAGGCGGGCATTCGCAAAGTGCCCTACCACCATGCAAAAGCATCTCTTTTGATATCCTATTTGATAGGTTTGGTTGATTTTTTCACTAACGTACTGTGTACTGTTTTCCGCGCAAAACCCGACATTTTTAAACACATATAAATATTTATTTCGTCAACTCATTTATATTACTTAATTATGGGTTTAGGATCCATTTTTATGTCAGTAAATACGAAAGTACTTTAGAAGTACTGGTTACATAGATTAAATAGGTACAAACATGTCTTAGTGAAAAGTATTACATATTAAACAAATTTAACAAGATACCAAAAATTTTTTTAAGATAAAAAAATAATACAATCAATAATATTAACCCACATGATAGATAACAGTTTACTGGCAGTAAAAAAATTAAGAAACTTATAACTTGAAACAAAATAACTAAGAGTATGTGTGACAATGAGCGGTCTTATCGCTGAAAGCGATCTCTTCCAGACAACCCCATACAAAGGTATATTTTTAATCAGATATGGACGGAGATCTATCTATAACAGTACTATAGTATATGTATGTATTTTTGTATGTATATGTATATATTATGTAAGAATACATTAATTATCTATATTGTATATTATATTGTAGATATTTATAAATATCAATACTATTAAGGATATTGTACACCGCCATCCCTTGTCAAAACTTGCTCCTCTCCAAAGGTTGTCTGGAAGAGATCGCTTTGAGCAATAAGGCCGCCTATTGTTCACTATTATAAGCTAAATATTTTGGTATAGTTTAAGGTGTTCAATAAAGAGTTTATCTATCTATCTACTAATATAAATTAAATAATAAACATTTATTTCCGACACAAGAAAGAATCGGACATATAATAAATTAAAATGTACATTACCTACATCGTAAAAGTAATCATACCAACCAACCAAAGTGCACCTTTATATTAATAAATATAAATATATTAAACATACACATATTATTGATTGTATTATATTTGGATATTAAATAAAAATTATCTATGGACACTTTTGTTTTTAACATGAATATATCGATACATTAACTGTCAAAATCCATTGCTTTCAATGCGAATTAATTCACAAAGAAACATAGTCCCAACTTAATATTATTTTTATTTTATTTTATTTCACTTGGAAAACAAACAGCTTACTAATCAGTACTAATATTATAAATGAGAAAGTAACTCTGTTTGTCTGCCTGTTTCGCTTTCACGCCAAAACTATTGGACCGATTTAAATGAAATTTGGTATGGAAATAGTTTGAGACCCGGGAAAAAAACATAGGATAGTTTTTATCCAACTGCGCAAAAAGACGTTTATGTTTTTGCGCGATAACCGACATACGCGCGGGCGGAGTAGCGCCCGGAAAGCAAGTAGATAATAAGTACAAAAGATAATAAATTTACATAAGCCTTAAAAAGTTTTCACTCATAGAATTGAGACTGTATCAGTGTCTCTAACAACATTACCAGAATCATTACAGCAGGGAGTGCGATTCTGACCGAAACAAGGTGTGGACGCGTTTTACTGTTCGAAAATACGGCTCCTTACTCCATAGAATAATCGTTCACATCTTCTTAGTAAGAAAAGTCATTGTGGTGTGCTGTAATTAGCGTACGAAGAATAAAAACGCACGTCGCATCGAGCTGAGGTAAGCTCTTCCTCACCCCCGCCAGAACGAGACGGCCTGCTAATTTCAAATAATTCATCTTCGTCTAGCAGCGGCTGATAAGCAAGTGACTCGAGGTGTGCATGATTTTTGTGACAGATTTTGCAATATTTGTAGCTACCTGCTACGGCATACCTACGTTTGAGGACGCACAATATTGGCTGGCTTGAAGCTATTAACGACTGTTTCTGTACAACTATTATAATCATTACAAAATGGTAAGCTACTGTGTGGCTTGTTCTAAATCAATAAGGAACAGCCAGTTTATAAAATGCGTAAAATGCGCTAATGCTTTTCATCTAATGTGTGTAAGCCTCAGCGATACTAAGAAGGTTACTGAGGAAACCAGGTCTAGCTGGTATTGCCAAATGTGTCTAAGTAAACAGACTAAAGCGGATAACTCGAACATGCCGATGAAAGTGTGCGCTGCAACCGCGTCTGGTGCAGTCATGGGCGAGACTGCGAGTGCATTGCGGCTAGACATAGGTCTCAGCGGTGGCACCGCCGGCGCCGCCGCCACTGACAGCCGCGTGGTTACGCCACTAGGTAGCCCATCAATCACACCAACAAATATAGACTCGCTGGTAGCTCTTACTACACAGATAAAACTTCTTCGGGAAGACGTGGGCGACATGAAGTCGCACATGAAATCATTTACAGAACACATTTCGCAGGCCTTCTCTCGACTCGATGTTTGTGAATCGAACGTTAGTTGCATTGAGACGAAAATCACTCAGTTGATTGAGCACCAAATAGAAATAACTTCTTATCAAAGCACCATTGCGCAACTGCGAGAACAGCTGCAGTCACAAACGCTAACAAATTTGAGAAATGAACTAGAGATCGCGGGTGTCACCGAATATCCTGAAGAAAATCCTATTCATTTAGTTTTGGTAGTTGCACAAAAAATCGGCGTTAACTTGGACGATAACGATTTGGACTACGTTACACGAGTCGGACCCCGCCGCAGAGAAGAAACTAACGGCTCAGTGCCTACAGTCAGCAAACTACCGCGCCCCCTCGTGGCACGCTTCGTGCGACGACACAAGCGTGACGAATTTTTGCGCGCGTCAAAAAGTAGACGTAACGTCACCAGCGTGGACTTGGGACTATCAGGCCCGTCTAGGAATATATTTTTTAATGAGCGGCTAACACAAGAAAATAGAAATTTATTTCGAACTGCCCGACAGCGGACAAAAGACGCCGGGTTCAAGTACTGTTGGATTAAAAATGGATTGGTCCACATCCGGAAACAGGAAGGGAATCCTGCTATCCCCATACGAAGCATGGAAGATCTGCAAAAGAAACTTGACTCCGTGTCAACCCTGTCATCAGTTTAACTATGGAAGTCCAGCATCCTCTATCTTCTTGCAATTTCCGTATTTTTTTATGTATTTAATATTTATCATAAAGAAATTAAGTTTTCATTGCAGAACTTATATGTACTACAAACATAAAAACAAAACAACAAGAAAGCCGCAACACACACATAACTCACTTACAACAGTTAAAACACACACTCACATTTATCTCATAATTTATATCTCACTTTTCGAAACTCAGCTTATCCATGCACCTCTACCTAAATCAAAATTGTACAACAACAAAGCTTATGCACATTATCTTGATACAAGCTCGACTAGTATGACACACTGGTTCCAGAATTTATCTTCATTACTTTTCTTTTTTTATAAAGATGGATTTAGTTGATATTGCAAAAGATATTGACGAAACCGTAGCTATAGAATGTCATACACTAGATTCAGTAGACTTATGCAAGAGCTTTTTAAAAATATCCATTTTTAATTTCACTGTTCTTTCCTTAAATAACAGAAGTATAAATTGTAACTTTGACGATTTTGCGGTTGCTTTGCAACGCCTTAATTTGGCTATTGATATAATTATTCTGAGCGAGTGTTGGTTGTCAGAGGGATCTGTAATTGATTCTCTTCCAGGTTTTAATGCTTTTCGTTCATCGTCACAAATGAATAAAAATGGTGGCGTAGTAATCTACACCAAATCATCTCATAGCACTGAAATTCGGGAAGCTAAACTCAAAGACGCTGACTGCCTCCTGGTTACTATAAACAATAGACAAGCTGTCCTCGGGGTATACAGGTCACCATCAATACCAGTTAATAAACTCGATCCTTTTCTAAATTCTCTTGACGAAATACTTAAAAATCTAAGTAAATACCCGCAAATTATAGTAGCTGGTGACATGAACATAGATATTTGTAGCACGTCTGATGGCAATGTCAGTGAATATATGTGTTAAATGGCATCTCATGCCCTTTTGCCAGCCATAACTAAGACAACAAGAAATCAAGCATGTTTGGATCATATTTACATTAAATCAAACACAAAATCTGTTGGACTTGTTTGTCAATCATCCATCACGGATCATCAAATAGTTTTAGCAGGACTTGACATTTCCAAGCAACGTGCACCCAAAAAACCAAAATGGGGACTTAAAACTGATACTGATGCAGTTGCTGTAAATATTAGCAAAACCGACTGGACGTCCGTAACCACATCTACTTGCGTTAATTCTATCTTGCTATTGACTCATTTAACCACATACTTACTAGAGTAATCGAGAAAAATACGCACAAGGTACATTGGGCGTAAATATATAGCAATGAAACCATGGATTACTCCTGGACTGGTAAAGTGCATGCGCCATCGGGACAAGTTGCATAGTGAAATAAAGGCTTTCCCAAATGATCTCATACGTCGCAAAATCTATACTAGGTACAGAAATTTCTGTAATAAATTACTACGCAAATTGAAAAATGACTATAACAGCCAACAAGTAGAGGAAAATAAAAATGACCCCAAAAAACTTTGGCGTACCATTAAAAACATCTGCCAAACTAGTAACAAAAAAAGTTCAACAGAGCTCCTAAATATAAATCATAATATAACAACTGCATTAAATATAATAAATCGGCACTTTGTTTCTGTGGGACAAAATTTATCAAACAGTATACTACAAAGCATTAATAAAACTCACGACACATTAATAAAAGATTATAAGCCCAAAGTTATGATGGAAAACTCGCTATTCCTCTTCCCTACCGATACATTAGAAGTAGCCAAAATAATCTATCAGTTCAGAAGTGATACAGCACCTGGACCAGACCAGATCACTGTTTTCTTGGTAAAAAATATACTTAATTTTATTGTAGTCCCTCTGACATATATATTCAATTTAAGCCTAGAAACCGGGGTTTTTCCTGATCGCTGGAAGTTCTCTACAGTGTCACCTATTTACAAAAGTGGGCCTAAAAACCAGCCAGATAACTACAGACCCATAGCTTTATTGAGTGTTTTATCAAAAACTCTTGAAAAAATAGTAAATTTTCGGTTAATTAGCTATTTAGAAAAAAACAAACTTCTCTCAGACAGGCAATTCGGCTTTCGCAGAGGTAGGTCGACCGAAGACGCTACAACTCTGTTCACCAATCTAGTAGGTTCACATATAGAAAACAATAAGAAATGCATTGGAGTGTTTCTAGACCTGGCGAAGGCATTCGACACGGTCTCGGTCGGCCTACTTTTGAGAAAAATTGAATGTATAGGGGTAAGAGGAACGCCGTTTAAGTGGTTTCATAGCTACTTAACAAATCGGTCTCAGTCCATTAAGATAGATTCCCATTGCAGTGATGCCAGTTATGTTAGTTTTGGTGTCCCACAGGGCAGTATTCTTGGACCTACCCTCTTCAACCTTTATATTAATGACATTGTAAACATCTCTTTAGAAAATGCCGATATTATCACCTATGCGGACGACACTGCTGCAATATTTTACGGGAATACATGGTCAGAAGTTTTCTGCCATGCAGAAAAAGGTCTCTCTTTAATCACCGAGTCCTTAGACAATAACTTATTAACTTTAAATATTAAAAAAACTAAATTCTTGACATTTTCTAAAACAACCGTTAGCAGCCCCACGATCCGCGAGCTCAAAGTCCACCTTTGTCACAGATCACGTATTTACACAAATACACGTCCTGAATGTAACTGTGGAACAATCGAACGCATGAAAGCCGTAAAATACCTGGGAGTAACTATAGATGAAAACTTAAACTACATCAACCACATATCTGAACTCTCAGGACGTGTTAGAAGGCTAATTTTTATTATGAAAAGGCTTCGAGATTGCACAAGTATAGATACTATTCGACAAATTTATTTGGCACTTTGTCAACCTTTAATTCAATACTGTATATCAGTCTGGGGATGTGCAGGCAAAACCAGTTTATTAACTTTAGAGAGGGCGCAACGGGCAATTATTAAAGTCATTCTGAAAAAGCCTTTCCGATATTCCACAGACTCATTGTATCATCATTTTAAAGTGCTACGGGTAAGGCAGCTGTTTATATTAACTGCAACTGTAAAAATCCATAGAAGTATACCGAGCAGGCCAGATTTCAGTTTAATAATGTCCAAACGTGTGTACAAAATTCCTATTCCCGTAGCAACTTCCTTGCTTGCGAAACGTTGTCCTAGCTTTTCTTGGATTCACACTTATAATAACGTTTGTGGTTTCTGTAATATCAAGGATTGCAAAATCTTCCAATGCAAAAATCTTTTATTTCTTTATTTATTTCATTTCACAAAATCCACAGATCTTAATTATTATATACAATAACATAATATTAAATCTTACATCCAATTACGGATTTACATTTTCTAGTGTTAATTTTAAAGAGAGCAACAACTTAAAAGTTAATAATAAAAAGTAATGTTGATTATACAAACAACTTGTTATAGTGTATGGAGGTGAGGGGTTTGGGGGGAAGTGATAGGGAGTGAAAATGAATATATATATACATATATTAAATTTGCAAAGTAGGAAGAAATACACTCACTTTATTACATCACAAGAGTTTTATATACTTCGTGTTTGAAACTTTGTTTTGAACTATTGAAAAGGTCTATTGAACTAAATCTATCATTATATGTCTTCTTTGTTCTAATTATTACTGAATTAGAAGAGTACTTAGTGTATGAGTGCGGTATTTGGAATAAACTCAAATTCAAATTCAAATTCAAATTCAAAATCATTTATTCAATTTAGGCGTCTACGACGCTCTTATGAAGGTCAATTACAAATTTTAATATTGAAATATTCTACATTGTACTGCCACGTTCAGCAAAAAAAGTTTATAGAGCCACTGCGAGAAGAACGGGCAAGAAACTCGGGGCCATTCTTTTAAACGTCTTTTTACAATGTGTTATAAACAATATTATACAATTATTACAATATTTGTTTAAATTACGTAGGAGACATGTGATGGCTTGGCAGAGGTGGAATTTTCCAAGCATTTTTGTCGTTTAAGTAATCACAAACTGTGTAGTAGGATTTCTTCATCAAAATATTTTTCACGTGCAATTTGAATTTTCCTTCTGTGAGCATTGTAATATGTTCGGGAATTTTATTATAAAACCGCACACAATTACCTAAAAAGGACCTTTTATTTGTCTTTGCTAATCTAAAACATGGTACCGTTAATTTATATTTGTTCCTAGTGTTGTAATGATGGTTGTCACTGTTTAATTTAAATTTACTCAAATTTTTCCGAACATACATAATATTTTCAAATATATACAGACTCGGTAAAGTTAATATATCAATTTCTTTAAAAAGATCCCTTAGAGATTCCCTAGGATCCATTTCATATATGGCTCGAATTGCACGCTTTTGTAAGATAAAGATTGTCTCTATCTCAGCAGCAGCTCCCCACAGCAATACACCATACGACATAATACTGTGGAAGTATGCGAAATAAACTAGCCGTGCAGTAGCTACATCTGTTAACTGTCTTATCTTACAAACTGCATATGCAGCAGAACTAAGTCTTCCGGCTAGATCATGTATATGTAGATCCCACTGTAAAGTTGAATCCATTTTGATTCCCAGAAAGACTGTCGCTTTGTCAATAGAGAGTTTATCTAGGCCAAGCTTAATGTTTGGTTCAACATAAGGAACATTTGGTAATGAAAACTTTAAACATTTGGTCTTTTTTGAATTTAACAGAAGATTATTAGCGGCGAACCATCCAGAGATCATAGATAACACATTATTTACATGAATGAGTTCACTATCTTTCCTATCTACTTTAAAAATCAGAGAGGTATCATCGGCGAATAAAACAATATTGCAGAAATCTTTGACCATGCAAGGCAGATCATTAATATACGCTAGGAACAGAAAAGGTCCCAAAATTGATCCCTGCGGTACACCTATTTTTACGAAAGACCCGGAAGAAGTATTGCCATTTATTCCAACCATCTGTAGCCTGTCAGACAGATATGACTCTATTAGATTCAAAGCTTTTCCACGAACACCATAGTGTGAAAGCTTACGAATCAGAGTGCAGTGTTCTACACAGTCGAATGCCTTGGAAAGATCACAAAATACGCCAATAGCATCATGTGAACTCTCCCAGGCTTCAAGTATATGTGACATCAATTGAACACCTGCATCTGTTGTCGATCTGCTCTTAGTGAAACCAAACTGATTCTCATTCAATATATTATGCTCATTAAAATGAGATAAAAGTTGTTTGAGCATAATTTTTTCGAATACTTTACTCAGAACGGGTAAGATGGAAATAGGTCTATAATTGCAAGGGTCAGATGCAGCCCCCGACTTCAAAATTGGAGTGATTTTACTTAGTTTCATTAAGTCGGGGAAACTTCCTCTATCAACACAAAGATTGAATATTGTTACTAAGTATGGTGCAATAATGCAAATAATGGACTCTGCCACTTTAACTGACATACCCCACAAGTCTTCAGTACTCTTTATGTTTAAACTTTTGAATGTCTTTATAATTTCAAAGTTTGACGTGTATCTGAAAGAGAAGTCCGGTGTTTTGCAGGGAAAATTATGTTTTAATAGGGCTTCTGCTACATTGGGACAAGAATCCAATGATTTAGTGGCTTCTAGGGGTAAGTTAGAAAAAAAATTTTCAAATATATTCGCCACTTGTATTGGATCAGAGATTTGATGTTTATTAATAGTTAAGACATATGTTGAATCTCTAGGTTTATTCTTACCAGTCTCAGTATTTATAGTCTTCCAAATGGTTTTTATTTTATTTTTAGACTTGCTAATTTTGTCTCTAATAACTAGTATGTCTGGTGCGGCGCGCAGGAGCTGCTAGCTGTAGGAACAGTTCTGTGAGGTCTGTACTGTCTATGTCGCCATGGCAGACTTTATGGAGAAAAAGCATATCCAGTAATGTGCGCCTATCTTTGAGAGTCAATAAATTGTGAAATTGATTTGATTCTTCGTAGTCAATGTAACTGTGACGCGTCCGATAGTTTAGATGTTTAATAAATTTGCATTGGATTTGTTCAAGATCTTGTGTATAGGTAATATATTGTGGGCACCAAATATTGCTGCAGTATTCAAGGATGCTTCTGACGTACGAAAAATAAAGTATTTTTAAACATTTGATGTCTGAGAATGGTCTGCTTGTTCTTAAGATAAAACCTAGGTTTTTATACGATCTACTAATTATATCGGAAATATGCTCATTAAAGGACAATTTGTGATCTAATAGAACTCCCAAGTCTCTAATGAGCTGTGTTTTTTGAATCACAGTATTTTTGAACTTGTATTTAAATAAAAGTGGTGTTGTCTTTCTTGTAAACGACATGAACATACATTTATTAATGTTAATAAAGATTTTATTGTCTTCGTAGTAATTATGAAGTCTATCCAAATCTTGCTGGAGTTTTATGCAGTCGGTTTGGTTTTTGATGTTATAGTAAATTTTAGTATCATCTGCGTACATAAGATAATTACTAAATTTGAAACATTTTCCGATATCATATAAGTAGGCCGCGTAGAGTAACAGAGAGAGAATGGATCCTTGGGGGACGCCCGATGGAACGTTAATAACATCAGACCGATGTCCACCGACGATCACAGCTTGACAGCGGTTGCGTAAGTACGATTCCAGCCATCTTAAGAGATCACCACATATTCCTAACTCTTGCAATTTGCGTAGCAAGATGATGTGATCAACGCGATCAAATGCCTTTTCGAAGTCCGTATAGATCACATCAACCTGCTTGCCACCATCCATACCTCGAAGAACAGCGTTCGTAAATATGGCTAGATTCGTATTCGTAGAACGGCCCTTTATGAAGCCATGTTGTTGAGCGGGTATATTTTTGTATATAAATGAATATAGGTGGTGATGAACCGTTTTTTCCATTAATTTGCTCAGTGTGTTCAGTATTGAGATTGGTCGGTAATTTTCAATCAATGTCTTTGTGCCTTTCTTGTGAATCGGGATTGTTCGATGCGAAATGGTTCCAATATTGGTAGGATAGCTTCATACCCACTGAGTCATAAAAGTTCCTTCAATTGTACATAGATGGCGACTCAGGTAAAATTAACAATCGCAAGCGATTTATTCACTGCACCTCGGCACGTAAAAAGATTTTTGTTGTTAGTTTGAGTTTAAGTTGGGAAATAAACCTTAAGTTCTCGGTGATTCGGTGTTTTTTAAGGCTTGTTGGAAAGGGAGTTTTTTAAGGCTTGTTGGATCACGCGCGCCGTCTACATTGGTCCATTCGAGTCGGGTTAGGGTAGTAGTCGCGTTCGGGAGTGTTCGGAAAGTGTGACGCGTGTGTTCGACAAGACAGTCAGTGTAGTGACGTAGTGATAAAGGATGCCAGTGATTAAAAAGGACTAAGTGCTTGGTAACCGTGAGTAGTAAAATAGACAATTTGAACTTTATTTGTTTGTGATTCTGAACTTAGAAAATTCATTCAAGTTAGTAAAAGATAGATTCATTTATGATAAAATTGAACTTGTAAAATTTCGGTTACCTTGCTAGACTTATAATAATTTGTGCTAAATTTGAACTTACAATATTTATGTGAATTTGTGCACAGGACTTAGAAAAATTTGAAGTGTCAAAGACTTAGAAAAATTTAAAGTGTAAAAGACTTAGAATATTTATGCAACAAATAGAACATAGTAAAAGTGATCATAAAAAGACTTGTAAAAAAAATTGTTTTTTGAATAAGAACTGAATATATCGAACTAAATAAATATAAGTGAAATTGTGTATCATACATAGAAGACAGATAGTGGCTAAAATAACATATAAATTTGCGATAACTACTTTTTGTCATATACAATCAACAACATGGAAGCGTTGTTGAGTCAGCAAGATGAACTTCATCGACAGCTTAAAGTAGCTTTATCAAATTTCAAGAAGACACCAAAAGTTCGTTTAATCAAAACCTATGTAGAAATAAAATTAAATTTATTGGATGAGATATGGAAAAAGTTTACTCATAATCACATGATGTTAATGAAAGAAAACCTTAAGGGTAAAGAATATATTGTAGACGATGTGTACACACAAGCAGAAGATGCATATACAATAGCTAAATGTGAGATGCTGGAAGTAATGGAGAAATTAGTACCATCGATATCACAAACATCACCGGTGCCTACAACACAAACATATGCACCTGAAATTAAACTACCACGTATCCATATCACACCATTCTCTGGAAATTACTCTGAATGGATTTCTTTCCATGATTTGTTTGTGTCATTAATTCACGATAACAAGTCACTTACTAATGTACAAAAGTTGCATTATTTGAAAAGCAGTATAAGTGGACAAGCAGAGGCTTTGTTGCGCAATGTGCCGATAACTGACGCTAATTATGAGTAAGCATGGTTAACATTAAAGAAAAGATTTAGCAACAAGCGATTGGTAGTAAATGCTTTGCTAAAGAGGATGATGACGCAGAAAACAATCACAACAGAATCATCACAGGCTGTCAAGTCGTTACTAGATACCACTAATGAATGTTTGAGTGCCCTAAAAAACTTTGGCATAACCGCACACGACTGGGACCCTTTGTTGGTATTCATAACCACTTCCAAATTAGATGTAGAATCCGTTAAACTTTGGGAACAACACATAAGTTGTAATGAAGATAGCAGCCAAGAACTACCTACATATAAACAATTATGCGTTTTTCTAGAATCACGATTTAGAACGCTGGAAGTTTTAGAATCGTCAAAACTACCATCCAGATCTAATACAAGACAAACTGCTTGTCACGCTGCACTAAATACTTGCTGCCGATACTGCAACGGAAACCACTTAATATATCACTGCAAAGAATATATAGGATTAAGCTACACTGAAAAGAAGAGAATTATAGAAAAGAATGGCTTGTGCTACAACTGTTTGCTACCTAATCACACTGTTTATAACTGCAAACAAAAATCATCCTGTCGTAGATGTGGCAAAAGACACCATTCTTTAATACACCCTGAGAATAACACCACAGAACAAATTTCAGAGCGAGCTGGAATTTCACATAACCGAGAAGCACAAACCAAAGTAGCTCATCCACCAGTCAATAACGATGTAATAGCCCATTATGCAGAAAAAGAACTTTCTTCCAATGTGCTGTTGGCCACAGCAATGGTAAAAGTTATAACACACGATGGAAGTACATATTTTTTGCGAGCATTGATAGATCCAGGCTCCCAAGGTTCATTTATTACAGAGCACGCAACGCAGCTCCTTGGGTTGAAGAAAATTCGAATGAATTGTACTGTCAATGGACTGGGCGGAGAAGGGAGAAGCCTCCACTCCAAACATATGGTTTCCTTTCAAGCACATTCGAGAGTCGAACCAAGCTTTACAACATCAGTGAAAGCGTTTGTGCTTAATTCACTGACTAGAATGTTACCAACTAAAGAAGTACTACACGACAGAGACTGGCCACACTTGCACCAACTTCAACTTGCAGATCCAGAATATGCAATACCAGGAAAGGTGGATCTATTGTTAGGTGCAGATGTCTATGGTGAGATTGTCACCAATGGGATTAAAAAGGGCCCCCGAGGAACACCGTTAGCACAAAATACTCACCTCGGGTGGATTTTGACAGGCCAGATTACAAGTACTGAGGCTACACAAAGCTACACAACTACACTTGCGATGCACATAAGCATTGAAGATGATACTCTTCAAAGGTTCTGGGAACTAGAGGAAGTTGCATGCAAGAAACCTTTAACAGAAGAAGAAACGCAATGTGAACAACACTTTGCTAATACATATAAGAGGGAGATAGATGGGCGATACACAGTCGCTCTGCCATTCAAAGAAGCAGACCCATCTTGTCAATATGGGGCATCCAGAGAAGTGGCAACCACCAGATTGTTACAACTAGAACGAAGACTTGAGAAAGATCCTTGGTTAAAGAAGGAATACAGTGACGTCTTACGAGAATATGTAGATCTTGGACACATGGAAGAAATTAAAGACGAAGAAGATAGATACAGAGAAACTGCAGTTTACCTGCCTCACCACGCCGTTATCAGAACTGACAAAACTACAAGCAAAGTACGAGTTGTATTTGACGCAAGCTGCAAGTACAAAAACAAAACTTCATTGAATGACAACCTCATGGTCGGACCGCGTCTTCAACAAGAATTGAGACACATAATTATGCGATGGCGACAACACAAAGTAGGTTTGGTGGCTGATATTGTTAAAATGTATCGCCAAATCTACGTAAGTCAACCTGATTTTCACCGTATATTTTGGCGTGAGGATCTAAAAGAAGAAGTAAGAGATTATCGAATAAAAAGGGTGACTTTTGGTACAGCATGTGCGCCCTACTTGGCTACTAAAGTTCTTCAACAGTTAGCTCTAGACGAAAAGAATCTACACCCACTAGCAGCAAATATAACTATGAAGGATTTTTATATGGATGATCTATTGACCGGGGGCAGTACCTATGAAGAAGGAATAGCTATTTACAATGATATGACTAAATTACTAGAATCTGGAGGATTTATGCTCCAGAAATGGAACAGCAATGATACAAACCTGATGAGAGCCATGCACTTAAAAGAAGAAGAGAGTATAGATAAGGAATTGAACCTAGACACGACTGTAAAAACTCTAGGAATAGTATGGAGTAATAAAACAGATGAGTTTTTATATTCTATTGACTTACCCATACAAGAGAAGATCACGAAGAGGACCATAGCAAGTGACGTCTCCAAGCTATTCGATCCTATGGGGTGGCTAGCACCTACTATTATTATTGGAAAGATTTTTTTGCAGCGACTGTGGCTTTCAGGCGTGAGTTGGGATGAAGAAGTTCCTGAAAAGATAAAAGAGGACTGGCAGGAATTTCGAGCTGATCTGCCATGTTTGGCTGGAATCAGAGTTAAGAGATGGTTATGCACTTACCCAGATATCACCAAACTGGAGCTTCACGGCTACGCTGACGCATCTACTATGGCTTATGCTGCAACAGTGTACTCACGTATAACAGGTCCTGAAGGTGACGTTCACATACAGCTGATTTCCGCCAAAACAAAAGTGGCTCCCGTGAAAACCGTATCAGTGCCTCGGCTGGAGCTGTGTGGAGCGGTTTTGCTTGCTAAATTGCTAAATGAGATTGCAGAACAATTAAACGTATCTAGAGAGAATCTTGCTTGGCTGCAAGGGCATCCAAGTCAATGGAAGACTTTCGTAGCAAACCGCACATCAGAAATTATATCCATGTTACCTGCTCATCACTGGAGCCACGTTGTGTCAAAGGAAAACCCGGCAGATGTAGCGTCTAGAGGTATGCTTGGCTCACTGCTGAAACAAGAAGATTTATGGTGGAAAGGACCTAAGTGGTTACAAGATGGAGAGACGAGACATAAGATACCTACCAACTTACCTGAAAACCTGGAGCTGGAAAGAAAAGTGGTACACTTTATAGAGACAAGGGAGAATATTGAAGATGGGAAAGATTTTGCTCAACGCCTTTTTGAGAGATATTCGGATTTTGATAAATTGTTAAGGGTTGTTGCATGGTTAAGAAGATGGAGATATATAAAAAAACAAATTTACCCAGTATACATAACGGTTGAAGAAATATCAGATGCATTAACGGTTTGCATTCTCATTTGCCAGGGAGAAGAATTTGCAGATGACATACGCTGCTTAAGGGAGAGTAAAACCCTTCAGAAAAGGAGTAAACTTTTGTCACTTAACCCCTTTCTTGATGAAAAGGAAGTCTTGAGAGTCGGAGGCCGTTTACGTTTTGCCAAAATACCGGAAGATGCCAAACACCAAATAATTTTACCACACAATAATTTACTTTCGAAATTGATAATAGCCAAAGCACACCAAAAAACTCTCCATGGAGGACCAACACTTATGTTAAACTACATTCGACAGAAATTTTGGATTCTAAATGGAAAGAATATGATCAACCAAGAAGTTCACAGATGCGTAATTTGTGTACGTTACAGAGCTGATACCAGAACTCAGTTAATGGCAGACCTACCTAAGCAAAGAGTTACACCAACACGGCCATTTTTACACGCTGGCGTTGATTTTGCGGGGCCAATAGATCTCAGGATGTCGAAAGGACGAGGTTGTAAGACTTATAAGGGCTACCTATGCATCTACATCTGCATGGCAACTCGCGCTATCCATATTGAGATTGTCAGTAGCTTAGAGAGTGAGAGTTTCGTGGCAGCATTTAAGAGATTCACGGCCAGACGGGGGCACTGCAATCACATTTGGAGTGACAATGCCACGAACTTCATTGCTGGCAATAAACAATTGCGAGAAATGTTTGAAGGACAGCTTGAGACTGTGAAGACGGAAATTTACGACCAGTTAGCTCGAGATGGGACTAGTTGGCATAATATTCCTGCGGGAGCCCCCCATTTCGGAGGGCTGTGGGAAGCTGGAGTTCGTTCCATAAAGTTCCACCTAAAGCGTATACTACACAACTCTACACTAACTTACGAGGAAATGTCGACCGTCACGAGTCAAATTGAAGCCTGCTTGAATTCGAGACCCATTTCCCCAATCAGCAACAATGTTGACGACTTGTTGCCCTTGACGCCTGGTCATTTTCTGATCGGAGAACCACCAATCGTAGTGCCAGAACAATCTTACTTAGATTCCAATATTACTCGATTAAAGAGGTGGCATCTAGTACAAAAATTAGTCCAAGACTTCTGGAAGAGATGGTCATCTGAATATTTAGGTAGACTTCAACAAAGACCTAAGTGGTTAAAACAGATGGATAATAACATAAAGACTGGCATGTTAGTGTTATTAAAAGATGATAATTTACCACCTGGTAAATGGGCTCTTGCGAGGATAATTAATGTACATCCAGGCATTGATGGTCTTATAAGAGTAGTATCACTTAAATGTAAAAATTCAGTTATCAAGCGCCCTATAACGAAAATTTGCATGTTGCCAATAGATACTTAAGAATAAAATAAAAATTATATAAAATTATTGTTCTCATGATGGGTGGCAGTGAATATTGTTTATTATTGTATTAAAATTTCAAATTACTATCGCTATGATGGGTGGTAATTAATTAGTAATTAGTATTGTATTGATTCATAAAAAAAGCGTTAGTATGAAGAACATTATGCATAATGTCCTTGATGGGTGGAATGTTCGATGCGAAATGGTTCCAATATTGGTAGGATAGCTTCATACCCACTGAGTCATAAAAGTTCCTTCAATTGTACATAGATGGCGACTCAGGTAAAATTAACAATCGCAAGCGATTTATTCACTGCACCTCGGCACGTAAAAAGATTTTTGTTGTTAGTTTGAGTTTAAGTTGGGAAATAAACCTTAAGTTCTCGGCGATTCGGTGTTTTATTTAAAGGGAGTTTTTTAAGGCTTGTTGGATCACGCGCGCCGTCTACAGGGATAATATGTGCAATCTTAAAAGTAGTCGGGCAATAACCTTCTTGAAAACAGCGATTAAATAAACACGCGATGGGTGCTGCCAGAGATTCAGCGCAATTAATGTAGAAAAAAGAAGGAATTTTGTCACTACCGGCACCCTTAGTAGGATCAGTTTTTTTTAAGAAGTTTTTTTTATAAAGTCCACAGTAACATTAATACTGTGTAAAGAATCTGTATTTGTTGCGCTGGTGGGTGAGATACTATTGTAATTTGGAGATGGCTGACTAAAGTTCTTACAGAAAAAATCATTAAAAGCCAGGCAAATTTCCTTTTCGTCAGTTAGCTCTTTGTCATCATAGTACATTAGTTTAGGGAAATCAGATCTATTTTTCCTTTTTGATTTAACATACGACCAGAAAAGCTTAGGGCATGCTTTTATTTTTTCTTGCGATAATTCTAAAAATGATTTGTAACACGTATCTTGTAAAGTTTTCACTTTTGATCGCAAAAAGGAAAACGAGTTATACTCTAATCTGTTGTCATATTTTTTCCAGTTTTGGTGAGCTTTATCTTTTTCTTTTATTAACTTTATCAACTCCTTGCTATACCAAACTGGGTATGTATATTTACAAGATTTCGTTACATGGGGTACAAATAGATTAATAGCTTCGTTTAATACGGCATAAAAATTGTTTACAGCTTTTTCCACATCACAACCTAACAGTTTTTCAGACCAATTTGTGCTAAAAAAGTAATCATTTACAGCTGAGTAATTTGTTTTCCTGAATAATAAAATAGATTGTGGAGCTCTTTTTAGAGGAGGTATTAAAATATCACTGGCATTTATGTCAACTGTCGGGTGGAATGTGTCTTCTTTGACTAAGGGGCTATCTGATTTGCTTAATCCCAATGAGAAGTTAGCAAAAATTAGGTCAAGTGTGTTCTGATGCGAGTTTACAAAATTGTTAAACTGTTTTAGTCCTAAATAAGAAGTATTATTTATTAAATGTGAGGCACTAGCCTGAATATCAATTGAACCTTTTTTCAAAATTACCGCGTCACCTGTTGACCATTGAATACATGGCAGATTAAAATCTCCCGCTAAAAGAATATAGTCATTTGGGTGCATATTTGTAATAACCGACAATACGTCCAGCAAGATATCTATTCGCTTGGGTATCAATTTATCTGGAGGTAAATAAACAACACCAACGTGTAGATCATGACGCGAAGACGTGGAACGAAAACCGGTCGAAGCGAGATCTGCCGTGGCGCGGTCGAGTGCAAGCGCGTGCCGGGGAACAGTCACCCATATACCTTCAAGGTGTTCGCGTTGAAACTCGGGACGCGCACGCGCAGCAAGCCGCGGCGAGCACATTATGGCTTGTCACAATATGGCTCCACCACCGAGCGAGGGACGGTCTGCTCGGAATACCTCATATTTATCGCTGGTCAGTTCGGAGTCAAGAATGCCATCGCATAGCCAAGTCTCTGTCAAAAGGATCATGTCGGCTTCACATATCAGTGTGTTATTGTAGAAATTACTGACTTTTGTTCTGAGCCCGCGTACGTTTTGGTACAGAAACTGTAATCTACAGGACATCATTGTGAGCAAGTGTTATAGTGCACCGTAGGAAGTGTGTCTTTATAAAACGCAAAAAGTGAATACATAATATTATGCAGACTAAGCTCATAGACTTATCAGTAATAACAGTTTCAATTGAAATATATAGACAAAGTGAGTGGGTACTTAGGTATTTTAATAATAATAATGTATGAACTCTTTTCAAATATACTTTGGGTGGAGTTACAATATGTATATTGACAGTGAAAGTTTGTAATACAAAGTACCGATTTACAATAAATACTGAAATAAAAACAAAATATGTTGTTAATGTTAAATTTAAGCGGTGATGTAATAAAATGCTAAAGGATATATTGAGTTTTTTCATAAAGGTTACAATTATGGATAATGTGCAAATTAATAAAGGTGTTTTCTCTGATTTAATAATTAAGTGAGTGTGTGTAATGTGTATGTGTAATTTAAGGTTAAGCAAAGATACATACATGTGAATAGGATATATTATAATTAAAGGTGACTGACGAAATATTGTGTTTTTAACTATATTTTTCCTAAGTCTAAAGAACTTATTATCGGTATGGGTGGTGAAGTGTCGGTTTTTCGCATATATATACGGCAGTTTTTTGTCCAAACATGTTTGTAGTTACATTCGATAGCTTTGGATTTACACGATTTTAATAATTGTTTGTTTTCTTTTGTAAGATGTTCATTGACAAAAATCTTTTGTACTCCGCCTCCCATACCGAGTTCCCTAGATGTTATGTTACGATGCCTCCTCGCGGCGGCTACGACGGCGTCCTTCATCACACTATATAATACACAATATTTACAAATACTAAATTTCTACTACCCCCCCCCCCCATACCCACACACACACACACACACACACACACCCTAACTCATGGACACGCGTATCCTTTCATTGCATAAACGTGCATACGCATAGTACAAACATTTTTTAAATATGTTACTATTAATGTTGATAATATTTACAGTCATACTACCACACTTATATTTATTACTAGCTGTACCCGCGACTTCGTTCGCGATTGCCGTACCTGCACACTAATTATTCACATTTGTGCACTGTTTATCTCATATTAAGCAACACTGTGGTCTGCGGTGAAGCACTCTTATAGAAAACCATAGCTCAGAATGGAGCTTTCTGCTTTGGATTTCAAAACTCCCGGGTTGTATTTTCCAGAAGACAGTAGTTAAGTAACTCGGAGAGTTCTTTCCCGGTTCGCACAATAAATGTTGAAGCAAAGTACCTTGTGCGTTTCTTTAGAATTTCGATTTTAAAACGGCGGTTTGTTTGACGGTAGATCGAATTTTTTTTTTATCTCTCATTCTCGGAAAGTAGTGTTTGTTTGATCTGAGTAGCGGGTAGGAGACGCTCCTTCCCACCTAAGGCCGGGAAAAACATTGGTGTAAACAAAGTTATATGTCTAAGATTTTTCGTTGTAAAATATTCTGTTGTTGTAAAACAATTAATAACAGCTATGTTTGGCAGGGTAGTAACTAAATATGAGGTAGAAAGTGTAGGTAAAAAAAAGAATTAAAACTTTCCCTAAACTTCATTGTTCTAACTCCTGTTGTATCTTTGTATCTTCTACTCATGTTTATTATTTTTAGTAAATATTTAGAAAAACTACTATTTTTTTACCCTCCTCATATTTGAAATGAAAAGTAGAGTGTTCAACACGGATGTAAGTCATCGATTCCTACTTGGACTATAGCCGCATTAATTTTAAAAATATACTGCTCATGTTATTAAAATCAAAATAAATAATATAAAAAAACATACTATATTTATATTTTTATTCCTTATATTAGTAGTGAAAAGCAGAGATATTCCTATTCGGGCTATAGCCGCCCGTAAATATTCCAAACAAAATTTTACGTAAAATTTCACAAATAGTTCAAACCTCTCAATACATTTTTAGTAAGTATGTTATTTTATCAATGAATAATTTTTAGAAAAGCTACTTTATTTACTTTCTTTAAATTCGATATGAAAAGTAGAGAGCTGAACGCGGATGAAAGTTACCAATTCCTTTCGACCCTTGTATAACAATCTAGAGAAGTAGAGAGCTGAACGCGGGTGAAAGTTACCAATTCCTTTCGACCCTTGTATAACAATCTACTAAAGTTGTGCACTTCCAACTAATCACGTATATTTATCATTATTTTTGACCCGACAGTCACCACGTGACCACGATAACTAAAAAAAAAAAAAAAAATTAAACCAAATGGGTAATAACGGGACCCTATTACTAAGACTTCGCTGTCCGTCCGTCCGTCCGTCCATCCACCTGTCACCAGGCTGTATCTCAAGAACGGTGATAGCTAGAAAGTTGACATTTTCACAGATGATGTATTTTTATAGCTGTTATAACAACAAATACTAAACATAAATAAATATTTGAGGTAAAAAAACGGTAAAAATTTTATTACCGTTTCTTGCTCGATACTAATAACGGTGACTGGTAAACGCTTTAACTATTCACAGAATATTTAGTTTTATGTTTTCTTTAAATATAATTAATTAAATTAGAATAAATAATTAAGGGGGCACCCATGCAATAAAATTTCAGATAATGGTACGGAACCCTTCGTGCGCGAGTCCCATTCGCATTTGGTCGGTTTTTTGTTTTAACGTGCGCGAGTCCGACTCGCACTTGGCCAAATTTTTGTATTTTTTGTTATAGCGGCAACATAAATACATCATCTGTGAAAATTTCAACTCTCTAGCTATCACCGTTCTTGAGATACAGCCTGGTGATAGACGGACGGACGGATGGACGGACGGACAGCGAAATCTCAGTAATAGGGTCGCGTTTTTACGCTTTGGGTACGGAACCCTAAAAAGAACGTATGAAATCGGACTACGCGTTAATAAATTACAACTAAGTGTATATTTTGACATTCATCCTCACTCCCAAGAGAACCATACTGAATTTCGGGATAAAAAGCATAAATTATCCTACCTCGTAGTATGAACTCAAATCATGTTAAGTTTCATTGAAATCCATTCAGTAGTTTTGGAGTGATGCGCGGCTGGGATACAGACAGACAGACAGACGGACAAAAATAAAAAAAATACAGTTTCGGCATTAGTATCAGCTACAGAGTACTGTAATTTGTTTTTTCAAAATATCTGCCATGTGCAGAATTCGACCTGTTACAGGTATAAATAGATAAATGTAAGCGTCTTACCCCTCGCGCTTCCCTACCCGCCTTCTGCAACCTGTTATAGGTATAGATTAGACTGATTAGAGCATTGCATGTTATGAAAAATATACGTAGGGAAGTTGTGCTTATCGTAATAAAAAAACTGTGTTTTATCGTTTGAAAAATCAGTCGTTTGGAGAGGTCCGACTACAGACCTATCTATTATACCTATACGATAAAGTGCAAACGCCAGCTTAAGATGAGCCGTACTTTGAAAGGTTTCTGTAAATTTTGGGTGTCAAGTTATTTGGAACGTAATATTTAGGTTGTGATGTCTGTTATTTCTGAACTTCAAACCCGATGACTTTGAAATATTTACGGGATAAATTTTAAAGTACCACTATTCTAACAAAAAAATCGGCCAAGTGCGAGTCGGACTCGCGCACGAAGGGTTCCGTACCATTAGCTATACAACATTAGACTTCATATTTTAACCTTTTTTTGTTTTAACGTGAGCGAGTCCAACTCGCACTTGGCCAACTTTTTGTATTTGTTGTTATAGCGGCAACAGAAATACATCATCTGTGAAAATTTCAACTGTCTAGCTATCACCGTTCTTGAGATATAGCCTGGTGACAAACAGACGGACGGATGGACGGACAGACGGACGGACAGCGGGACAGACCGTTTTTACCCTTTGGGTACGGAACCCTAAAAAGAACGTCTGAAATCGGACTACGCGTTAATAAATTACAACTAAGTGTATATTTTGACTTTCATCCCCTCTCCCAAGGGAACCATGCTGAATTTCGGGATAAAAAGCTAAATTATCCTACCTTGTAGTATTAACTCCAATCATGCTAAGTTTCATTGAAATCCATTCAGTAGTTTTGGAGTGATACGCGGCCGGGATACAGACAGACAGACAGACAGACAGACAGACAGACAGACAGACAAAAATAAAAAAAAATATAGTTTCGGCATCAGTATCAGCTACAGAGTACTGTACATTTTTTTTTTCAAAATATCTGCCATGTACAGAATTGGACCTGTTACAGTTTTATTATAAGTACTAGCTGTACCCGCGACTTCGTTCGCGATTGCCGTACCTGCACACTAATTATTCACATTTGTGCACTGTTTATCTCATATTAAGCAACACTGTGGTCTGCGGTGAAGCACTCTTATAGTAAACCATAGCTCAGAATGGAGCTTTCTACTTTGGATTTCAAAACTCCCGGGTTGTATTTTCCAGAAGACAGTAGTTAAGTAACTCAGCGAGTTCTTTCCCGGTTCGCACAATAAATGTTGAAGCAAAGTACCTTTCTTTAGAATTTCGATTTTAAAACGGCGGTTTGTTTGACGGTAGATCGATTTTTTTTTATTTCTCATTCTCGGAAAGTAGTGTTTGTTTGATCTGAGTAGCGGGTGGGAGACGCTCCTTCCCACCTAAGGCCGTGAAAAACATTGGTGTAAACAAAATTATATGTCTAAGATTTTTCGTTGTAAAATATTCTGTTGTTGTAAAACAATTAATAACAACTATGTTTGGCAGGGTAGTAACTAAATATAAGGTAGAAAGTGTAGGTAAAAAAAAAAAAAAACTTCGAAATGAAAAGTAGAGAGCTGACCGCGGGTGAAAGTTACCAATTCCTTTCGACCCTTGTATAACAATCTACTAAAGTTGTGCACTTCCAACTGTAAACGGATTAAATCACGTATATTTATCATTATTTTTGTCCCGACAGTCACCCCGTGACCACGATCACTACAAAGTGTTTTAAACGTCGTCGGGACAAAAATAATGATAAATATACGCGATTTAAACCGTTTAAAGTTGTTTAATTACAAAGTGTAACAATCGCGAAAACATTAGACTACATTGTGCACTTTCATTGCGCAGTCTCCGAAATGTATCCGTCAAAAGAAATATAAAAAATTATGTAGTTTAAAAAACTGATTGTGGTGAATGTTTTTTTTTTTATTGCTGATAGGTAAGACTTTGACCACAATCTCACGTGATGGTAAGTGACGATGTGGTCGTAGGTGTTAACAGGCTTAACCTAGAATTACTGGCTCTCAAGGACAGCTGCCGGAACACACCGTTAGGTGCTTGGCGACAGATTTTCCACTGGAGGGTGGTCGCTAGCCAGGCGGGCATTCGCAAAAATGCCCTTCCACCATGCGGTGAAGCTCAAGCCAGCGGCGGGATTCGAACCATGGACCTGCTGCGCGGCAGTCCATAGCCAAAGCCACTGAGCTATTACTGCTTCAAATGTACCACATTTTAGAGTTTTATCGTAGCAAGCTTGCAAAACTAAATAAGGGTGCTGTGCTGCCCGTGGGGCGCCGGGCTGCCCGTGGAATGCCGGTCTGTCCGTGGGGTGACGGGCTTCACGTGGGGTTCCGGGCTGCCTGTGGGCTTAAGATGAGCCGTACGTTCAAGGGTTTCTCAACATTCCGCGGTTCAAGTTATTTAAAACGAAATATTTAGTTTGTGATATCTGTAATTTCTGAACTGCAAAACTGAGGACTGAAATATTTACGGGAAAATAATTAAATAACCACTATTGTAACAAAAAAAGAATGATTGAAATCGGACTACGCGTTAATAAATTACAACTAAATGTACATTTTGACTTTCATCCCCTTTCCCAAGAGAACCGTACTGAATTTCGGGATAAAAGTATCGTATGTACTTCTTCGTAGTATGAACTCGAATCGTGATAAGTTTCATTCAAATCCATTCAGTAGTTTTGGAGTGATGCGAGGCCGGGATACAGACAGACAGCCAGAAAAAAAAAACAGTTTTTGCATCAGTATCAGCTACAGATTGCTCTCAAAACATATTTTCAAAATATCTACAATGTACAGAATTGGACCTGTTACAGTTTTATTATAAGTATAAATAGATAAATGTAAGCGTCTTACCCCTCGCGCTTCCCTACCCGCCTTCTGCACCTGTTATAGGTATAGATTAGACTGATTAGAGCATTGCATGTTATGAAAAATATACGTAGGGAAGTTGTGCTTATCGTAATAAAAAAAACTGTATTTTATTGTTTGAAAAATCAGTCTTTTGGAGAGGTCCGACTACAGACCTATCTATTATACCTATACGATAAAGTGCAAACGCCATCTTAAGATGAGCCGTACGTTGAAAGGTTCCTGTACATTCGGGGTGTCAAGTTATTTGGAACGTAATATTTAGGTTGTGATGTCTGTAATTTCTGAACTGCAAATCCGATGACTTTGAAATATTAACGTGATAATTTTTAAAGCACCACTATTCTAATTAAAAAAATCGGCCAAGTGCGAGTCGAACTCGCGCACGAAGGGTTCCGTACCATTAGCTATACAACATTAGACTTCATATTTTAACCTTTTTAGGGTTCCGTACCCAAAGGGTTATAACGGGACCCTATTACTAAGACTTCGCTGTCCGTCCGTCCATCCACCTGTCACCAGGCTGTATCTCAAGAACGGTGATAGCTAGACAGTTGAAATTTTCACAGATGATGTATTTTTATAGCTGTTATAACAACAAATACTAAAAATAAAATAAATATTTGAGGTACCCCCATACAACAACCTTGATTTTTTTACCGTTTCTTGCTCGATACTAATAACGGTGCCTGGTAAACGCTTTAACTATTCACAGAATATTTAGTTTTATGTTTTCTTTAAATATAATTAATTAAATTAGAATACATAATTAAGGGGGCACCCATGCAATAAAATTTCAGATAATGGTACGGAACCCTTCGTGCGCGAGTCCCATTCGCATTTGGTCGGTCTTTTTGTTTTAACGTGCGCGAGTCCGACTCGCACTTGGCCAAATTTTTGTATTTTTTGTTATAGCGGCAACATAAATACATCATCTGTGAAAATTTCAACTGTCTAGCTATCACCGTTCTTGAGATACAGCCTGGTGACAGACGGACGGACAGATGGACGGATAGACGGACGGACGGACAGCGGGACAGACCGTTTTTACCCTTTGGGTACGGAACCCTAAAAAGAACGTCTGAAATCGGACTACGCGTTAATAAAATACAACTAAGTGTATATGTTGACTTTCATCCCCTCTCCCAAGGGAACCATGCTGAATTTCGGGATAAAAAGCTAAATTATCCTACCTTGTAGTATGAACTCCAATCATGCTAAGTTTCATTGAAATTCATTCAGTAGTTTTGGAGTGATACGTGGCCGGGATACAGACAGACAGACAGACAGACAGACAGACAGACAGACAGACAGACAGACAGACAAAAATAAAAAAAAATATAGTTTCGGCATCAGTATCAGCTACAGAGTACTGTACATTTTTTTTTTTCAAAATATCTGCCATGTACAGAATTGGACCTGTTACAGTTTTATTATAAGTATAGATAGATATAGAAGATAGTATATTAATAATTTTCTCTGCTTTTTGCTTACCTTGGCTAAAAACTATATTTTGTTGTAACATGTCAATACTAACAATCTTGTAAAATCGCTCCTGGGCCCCAAGATACAGGCCTCGTGTCTAGTTTGGGACTCAATAGTAAAAGTCATTCACAACTTATTTAAAAGGTTAGCGCTTAGTAAAAACTTAGCTCTTATAAGTTTCCAATCATAATGTGGATGTATTTAGTTATAGTTTTCTGATAATAAACTTATTATTATTATTATTATTACGCTCATTATGAGGTTTGTAAATTAAAGTAAAAATTTAAATTGATTTTAATACAGATAGAAATAGAGCTTAACAATGAAAGCCACATAAGACATATTAAAAACACAATACTAATCACAAGATACACGCGAAAAACATAACCTTGTCAGTTGGGTATAAAAAGAAATAATATCGAAAAACGCTGTATTTACGCGAAGCCCTGATGATGGATATACCGAGGTAGCTGTATAATATTATTTTAATATGTTCCCGTCGCCATCTCTATGTATTATCGGCGCTGAGTCAAGAAAGGTGATTGATTACGCGTAAATATCACCGTATTTTTTATACTGTGTCATCATTTTAATGCCTTCTTCGGCATAGGAACTTTTTACGACTTAAAAACAATATAAGGTTTTATTCAAATATGTTAGAAAAATAGAAGCGTTCGTAGTGAAGTTTGCGCCGTTCTTAACCGATCAGCTGAGTTAAGCAACTGTCACCTTCCTGAACGGTGAACAAATATTACTTAATTTACTACTAGCGCCATCTAACCATGTATCTACCATTAGGAGCAGAATAGAATATCTATCCGTTCTCAAAGAGATCTCAATACAATTGTGAACGCCTTGCTCGCTGAAGTAGTACATCAATGATCCGAGAGAGGTCGCCTATTCTTAAACCAAAAATCTGGTGATGTGTTGCAATAAGTAAAATAATATTTTCATATTAAGTATATCTTGCTAAATAAATAATAATAATATCTTAAAATAAATAACGAATTTTAATAGGTCTAAATTACAATAAAATAACTATAGGTCCATATATAGTAACTGACAGAACTGGCTTGTTACAGCTGTCAAGTGTCAACATGGCCACCGTCATAGTTTTTACTTCCGATTTTCTAATGCAGAAGCACGTTGTAATTTTAAATTAGTAAAATAAAAGTGAAGCCATTGGTGGATTCAATTCTAAACGGTCTAGTCACCACTAGCATTACCATATTTGGTAATGGATTACGGAGCAAACTTCCGGGGGTTGAGTGGCTAGGCGCCAAAACGGCAAACTAGCTTCACTTTACATGAGACCTCCAGAAGATAAACTTAACTGAGATCTTTACAATTTGTTGAGCTCAGACTTTATTATACCAGTTCTAAATAATTTAAACCTCAATCCAAGCTATAAGAAACCCCATTTAACGGGTAAGTGAATATGTGCTTAACCAATAATTACCACAAAACTAACCTCTAACTTGTGTATTTAATTCTTGCTATGTTATCCCATTGTATTTACTGTGTTTCCCTATGTTCTAACCTTGCTAATAGCTATTCGAGCTATAAGCATATAACATCTTGTGTAACCTATCTCTATTTATCTATGTTTTTCTGTATTTTCTTGGTTGCTTCACAACACACAATTTTACTTAAGCCCTTCAGGCATCTGTTGTTTGCGGGCGGGTCACATCCTTGAGACCTCTGCGTTCCTAGCCATGCTCAGTAGCAGAGGAACAATGGACCCACCAGCTCAACACCTTCACTGATAGGATTCTGACCTGAGCACATCCTTTCAGGGTTCTTCCAGTACCGGGTTTCCAACTCCAGGCTTCCTGTACCAGGCTTCCACTACCAGGCCCAGTACCTAACGAGGCTGATCCCCTGACTCCGGCCGTCCCCTGAACTCCTGCGCAGACCGCTGCCAAACTCCACGTCTCTACAGCGCCTAGCTGGGACAGCCTACCGGCGCGGCAGTGTTGGAGCTGAGCCACTGCACGGCAGACCTGCTGCTGAGCATTAACTCAGTTGCTAGCGGACCGGAGATAAGTTCTCAAACAAGGAAGCTCGCTATTGCCACACCTGTCTGTAATCCACGACCCTTTTTCTCTACCCAATATAATTCTAAATCTTTCCTTCTTGTTTTCTTTTATGCTCCCTTCTACCAACCGTAGGTAGGTAGGTGACATTGGCGCCCATACTAAATAGGATCAGACAGGTTGGTGTGGCAAACTTTCTTGGGTGTGGCTCTGCCACATATTTTCTGTACTCTCTAAACTGTATTTTATTGTGTTCTTCTTGTGTGTGTGTTAATTATAAGTTGGCAAGCCCTGTGTAGGCTCGGGGTACTAATTAGAATAGGCCTGCTGCAGAGCTGCATGTCGTAAGAGGCGACTAATAGCCAACGGGTAACACCCTCTGGCGGCATAGAACCAGCCATATAGCCCTGTGTAGGCTCGGGGTACTATTTAGAATAGGCCTGCTGCAGAGCTGCATGTCGTAAGAGGCGACTAATAGCCAACGGGTAACACCCTCTGGCGGCATAGAACCAGCCATATAGCCCTGTGTAGGCTCGGGGTACTATTTAGAATAGGCCTGCTGCAGAGCTGCATGTCGTAAGAGGCGACTAATAGCCAACGGGTAACACCCTCTGGCGGCATAGAACCAGCCATATCGTCTTCAACGAGAAATTTTAAATATGTTTTTTTCTAAAATTAAATTTTAGTTTTTTTTTTAATATATTTTTTCTTACACATATCTCCTTCTAATTTAATAACTTGCACTTAATATAATTGAATCTGTAAAACAGCTTATAAATAGCACACATACCATATTTCTATGTACCCACATTTTTTTTCTGAAATATTTTGTACTTACTAACTAACCTTCATTGACCTTGTATGACACTGTTGTCATTGGGTATAGGTCAAGTACATATTCACTCCAATAATCATGGGTCTGCACATTTACTTTCTATCTATGCAAAAAGCTGAATTTGCATATGAAGTGGCACTATCTTATAACTTGAAATTTTCTAAAAACTTGCAACGGAGAATACTATACTCAAATGTTCATCTGAACTGTAAATTTTGTAAATGTCGTTATAAATCTAAACTCTTACTTGCTGTCTCTGAACTTATTGATATACATAGATTATACTTATGACATATCAAAGTTTCTTAGTTAATACTTATCTCAGTATTTAACTTCTTTTATTTTAACGACTGACTAAATACAAAATTTTACTAAGTAATGTCTCAAATGCAATCTAAATTGACATAAATATATTGAATAAAACTACAGTCATACTATGACTTTCTATCACAGTTATATAGATAATAGCCATTCTAATAAATTTAACTAAATACAATGTGTTGCAGATAAAACTAAATTTTCTCTTTTTGTTTCTGAATTGACTGATATGCAAGACAATAAACTTAGGTTCTTGGCATATCAGGGATGATAATAAATACATATTCTAGTAATTACTTCACTTTTCTTAACATTTATTATATGCAAATCTCTCTACTGAATAACTTGTTGATAACCTAAAATTTATAAAAATTTCAAATAAAACCAAATTCATACTTTGAATTAATTTAATAAAACTTTACTTATACAACCTTACAACTAAAATACATATTCTGAATATCATAAATAACTAAATTATGGTAGGTAAATAAAACCAAACTCATAGAATATTTTTATAGAATAAGAAAAAACGTGCAGGCGTCTGACCTGATAGTAAGTGATCACCGTAGCCCACTTATGGAATAAACTGTTTTAATAAATTCTAATATTACCTTATCTTTATAGGAGAAATAAATCCTTTTAAACAACTGATCAGGCGGCTCACCTGATAGTAAGTCATCACCTTAGCCCACTTATAGAATAAATTGTTTTAATAAATTCTAATATAACCTTAACTATATAGGATAAATAAATCCTTATATACTACTGATCTACTATGTAACAGTATCTTATATACTTCTGAAATTCAAATAACTTGTGATCTTTTCTTATATTGATCCTTGTTTATAGATATATCTTATATACAACTGTAATGGCATAAGATATATTATAACTTAACTCAAGTGCCTATAATGTACTACAAACTAAACATCTTAACTTATATACTGAATTAATTGTAACTTCCTTAATTTTCTTTGTCACTATCAAGTTTTAATGGAATAGTGTTGTAACATTGCTAAATTCATTCTTTCACATACCATATGGTAATTCTTCCATTGAGAGCGGTTGTTCAAACTCTTTAAATTAAGCCTTATTGTTCAGAGCGGTTGTTCAAACTCTTTAACTTAGCCTTATTGTCCTGAGCGGTACATAACTCAAAAAATAAGCCATTATGTATTTCCTTTTGATTAACTTCTATCTGTCATAATATTTTATTTAACTTAGGCAATCATGGAACCTATAATAAAATTAATTCCATGAATGCTTACTTTATGTACTTAAATTAACTATTGTTCTAGTGTGTTCTTTATACCTATAATGTAGCTAGGCTGTTTTTCAGCCCTACAATCTTCCATTTCTCCCAATATTGCTGTCAATAATCGTTTCTTGGGATGTCTGAATCCAAACGATGGGGAGGAATTCTAGGGAGTTCTTATATATGTATATGCACATCGCTATGGCGGCTAGACAATGTTAATACTTAAGACCATATGCTGGAGCTTCTATAGTGTATATATGTAACTCAAGTAATGTCTTAAGTGAGGTATTTTTCTTAGATCTGCTTGAGGCTAGTGAATTTTTTGTTTCTAGTAAAACAAAAAATTCTTCTCGCCGAAAGGGGATATGTCACCTTCCTGAACGGTGAACAAATATTACTTAATTTACTACTAGCGCCATCTAACCATGTATCTACCATTAGGAGCAGAATAGAATATCTATCCGTTCTCAAAGAGATCTCAATACAATTGTGAACGCCTTGCTCGCTGAAGTAGTACATCAATGATCCGAGAGAGGTCGCCTATTCTTAAACCAAAAATCTGGTGATGTGTTGCAATAAGTAAAATAATATTTTCATATTAAGTATATCTTGCTAAATAAATAATAATAATATCTTAAAATAAATAACGAATTTTAATAGGTCTAAATTACAATAAAATAACTATAGGTCCATATATAGTAACTGACAGAACTGGCTTGTTACAGCTGTCAAGTGTCAACATGGCCACCGTCATAGTTTTTACTTCCGATTTTCTAATGCAGAAGCACGTTGTAATTTTAAATTAGTAAAATAAAAGTGAAGCCATTGGTGGATTCAATTCTAAACGGTCTAGTCACCACTAGCATTACCATATTTGGTAATGGATTACGGAGCAAACTTCCGGGGGTTGAGTGGCTAGGCGCCAAAACGGCAAACTAGCTTCACTTTACATGAGACCTCCAGAAGATAAACTTAACTGAGATCTTTACAATTTGTTGAGCTCAGACTTTATTATACCAGTTCTAAATAATTTAAACCTCAATCCAAGCTATAAGAAACCCCATTTAACGGGTAAGTGAATATGTGCTTAACCAATAATTACCACAAAACTAACCTCTAACTTGTGTATTTAATTCTTGCTATGTTATCCCATTGTATTTACTGTGTTTCCCTATGTTCTAACCTTGCTAATAGCTATTCGAGCTATAAGCATATAACATCTTGTGTAACCTATCTCTATTTATCTATGTTTTTCTGTATTTTCTTGGTTGCTTCACAACACACAATTTTACTTAAGCCCTTCAGGCATCTGTTGTTTGCGGGCGGGTCACATCCTTGAGACCTCTGCGTTCCTAGCCATGCTCAGTAGCAGAGGAACAATGGACCCACCAGCTCAACACCTTCACTGATAGGATTCTGACCTGAGCACATCCTTTCAGGGTTCTTCCAGTACCGGGTTTCCAACTCCAGGCTTCCTGTACCAGGCTTCCACTACCAGGCCCAGTACCTAACGAGGCTGATCCCCTGACTCCGGCCGTCCCCTGAACTCCTGCGCAGACCGCTGCCAAACTCCACGTCTCTACAGCGCCTAGCTGGGACAGCCTACCGGCGCGGCAGTGTTGGAGCTGAGCCACTGCACGGCAGACCTGCTGCTGAGCATTAACTCAGTTGCTAGCGGACCGGAGATAAGTTCTCAAACAAGGAAGCTCGCTATTGCCACACCTGTCTGTAATCCACGACCCTTTTTCTCTACCCAATATAATTCTAAATCTTTCCTTCTTGTTTTCTTTTATGCTCCCTTCTACCAACCGTAGGTAGGTAGGTGACACAACGTCCACCGCGGTCATGAGTTGGATGAGTGACCACTAGTGACATTAGTACTGAGCGTGCACGTGCCTCGGAGGGCACGTTAAGCCGTCGCTTTTCAGTTGTTGTCTTAGGATGGCAGTCGTTACAGGTAGGGTATTGGCAAATGTCCGCCTGACTGCCCCTCAAGTAGAATATCTGTCGCCAAGCACCTGTGACATTGTGTTCCGGTAGCTGTCCTTGAGAGCCAGTAATTCTAGGTTACCCTGAACAACACCGTCGACCATATCATCACTTACCATCGGGTGAGATAGTGGTCAAAGGCTAACGTAATAGGAGTAAAGAAATTAAAAAAGAACAGAGGAAAGTCTACTTGGTTCAGCTCACCCCGCGAGCCAGATGTTACACGACGCTTAGTTATTCCTTTTCGTTTGCATTCAACGCTGGTTTTGTTGTAGGCGATTTGGAAATGATTTTCTATGCATGATGGTCGCGGATGATGGTGATGAACCGTCATTTTGGCAATATTATATAGGTACTAGGAAAGTTACGGAGTTCTCGACTCGATGCCGGTTAAACGTCAACCAAGATTTTAGCTACCCTCAAGATATCCAAGGAATTTAAAGGATAGGTCGATGGTTGTTGGAACGTTGATCAGATGCATTCATATATCAGTTAGGTTGAATTTAGAGTAATCAACTACATTGTTTACGAGTATGAATTCATGTCTGTATGCCAAATTGATGGAACTAGCGTTATTTATATATAAAATATGTAATTTCATTTGTACTTAGATTCACTGACTAATAAATTATTGTATCATTAAATGATAAAGGCATTTGCCAATATGCCTCGATAAAAAAGTGTAACTCTTGTCTATGGTCATTGTGTCAGATGAAATCAATGCTAAGGTTGGCTGACGAATTTGGAGGGAAAACAAAAATCATGCGTTTTGTTGTTGTGTTGTCTCATTATTGTAATTCATTACGTTATACGTGATTCGGAGAAAACCTTTACGATATCTTAAAATGTATTGAAAGTTAAGTACAAACATTGAATTAATTACATTTGTTACTGCTAATCGTAATTATTCTTCGTAGGTATCGTGTGTATGTGTTCAAAATCCGGTCCCCCGGGTCCTACGTCTACACATTTTTGCTAATCAGATTGTTTTGTTTCCTTTTCTAATGTATCTCAAACAAAGGCCTTATATAAATTCACAATAGACCTCGAAGAAGAGTCTACATGAATATTGGTGGCCTGACACTCATTTAGCAAAGGTTTACTTTTATTTCGGTAAAATTGAAACTTTTTAAGGTCTGCTTTTCACCAAAGAGAATACAACCGCTCCTCGTTTTACCACAGATAATAACAAAAGCGTAGAGCTTTATCAAAAGCACTACGGTCCATTCCACGCTATTTAAGCAAACACGCCGTCGAGTCCGTTCCTTTTTACCCTTTTTATTCAACGTTTTAGACTGTTCAACCAGTGAACTTTTTTTAAATATCAGTTAAAAAGGTTTTTAAAAGGAGCTTCTTCGTTTTTAATTAAAACTTTTTTTATGTCAACAGGAAAGAACGCAGAATCAGTGATTCTCAAAGTTTACAATATTCGTAGTGAATAATTCTAGGTTATCCTGAACAACATCATCGACCGCAACATCAGGTTATAAAGTGTTACAAGCACCGCGTCTTTTATCTGACTTTTAAAGACTAGCCTACAACTAAATTGCAAACACTGTATTTTTTTAGTCGGTTAAAAACCTTAAAGTGCTAGCCATAGCTCTTCGTAAGCATTTCAAGAACCATAACGTTTTAAATTTAATTAGTTGAGTAATTCCACGTGCTCGTCTCGCAGAACACAGTTTCTAAACAATTATGCATGGAGGGCAAGTGGGGTAGATTAAAAATTCCTGCGCTATATAATTAATGTGGTGTTGGTAGTAAAACATTTACGTGAAAAAACGGGTAGTAAGAATTTCTTGGTTCAGATGATGACAAAGTTAGAGCTCTGTATGAGAAGAAACCAAGTTTAAATCTAGACTTTGCAAAATTATCATTATATTGTGGTATTGACAAATGGATTTTGTCTCTACTGACTACTTGCACTGTATCTATTTTATACTATAGACGTATAGTTGCTAAGTCTTATTTGCTTGTAATATCATATACTTACTTACTGGCTCCCAAGGATTGCTACCAGGAGAACATATTTGGCGCCAGATTTTTTTACTTGAGGGTGGTAGCTAGACTGGCGACCCTTCATAAAGACCCTTCAACAAATACAAATACAAATAATTAATTGATTACATACGCTCATATGTCCAGTTTTATTTTTACTTAATGAGACAGGATCTCTTTAATTGAAAATAAAATATCATAAATATTTAACAAAACAAGAGAATAATAAATTATACATTGAAATAATTATAATTAATATCTGATAAATTGAACATAAAAAAATAAAAACATTATTGTATTGAACATAAAAAAATAAAAACATTATTTTCAAATCATACAATTAAAAGTCAGGTAATTTTAGGAAGTCATTAATATTATAAAATAAATTATGTATTTTCGACTATGCGGTGAAGTTCAGTAAGTGGGGATAGAACGACAAACCTGCGGCACCGCAGTCCACTAGGTATTACCGTTCAGCTATTCACAATGTTTCAATTTGTTTTAAGATATAATTGGCATGATAATGTTTAATGGTTAGCGTACACAAATCCTATCAGCATAGCTTCAAATCATATGTTAAAATGTCCGTCCAGAGGTTTTCTTAGGGAGGCGGATGATAAGATGTTGTTTAGCCTAACCTAGAATTAGTTCTTAAGGGCAGTTACCGCAACACATCAGCAGGCGTTTGGCGACAAATTTTCTATTTGATTATTGGTATCTAGCGAGGCGGTGGTTCGCAAATTGCCCTGCTGTCACCTTCCTACCTAGCAGTAGATAGTAGGGGGCATAAAAGAAAACAGAATAAGAGGTTTAGAGATATATTAAGAACGTTTAGAAGGGTGGATATAGCAAGTATGAGAAGGGTCGTGGATTACAGACAGGTGGCGTGTGGTAGACTTCCTTTTTGAAGGACTTATCTCCGGTAAGTGAAGAGTAGCACGTGCTCAGCAGCAGGCGCTGTGATGCACTCCGCTCGTGGTCAGCCTGAGAGCCGCGCCGGTAGGTCGTCCCAGCCAGATGCTGTAGAGACGGGTCCGTGGAACTGTAGAGTGGCAGCGGTCGATAAGGAAGTTGCTGGCCTTGTAGCTTGCAGAAGCTAGCGGGTTAGAAGTGAAGCCGGAGATCAGCCTCCTACTGGAACCCTGGAATCCACATGGCTCCGGTTAAATTAGGTCCAGTGTGACGTTGAGCTGGTGGGTCCACTGTCCCTGCTACTGAGCATTTGGGGACGAGCAGAGAGCCTTTGGATGTGGCCCGCCAGCAAACATGAGGTTGCCTGAAGGGCTAGGTTGCCTGAAGGGCTAGATATAAAAACACAATGACATTACAAAATTACAAAAGTTGAAGATAATATGAACAGATAAAAAAGAGAAAAGGTAAGGTACAAAAAGGTTACAATGCATTAGGAGCTTGAAGAGCATTCCTAGTATATAGTTGTCACATGGTTGAGTGCACTGGTTGTTAAAATTAGGTTACATACCAGAAGTATTTGCAATCCAGTTTACACATGTTCATACATTGTGGCGGCTTTAAGAGCTTACTCACTGATTACAAGCACATGGTAAATGTAATAAAGTTCAGACACTAATAGGAACAGATATAGAAGTATTTAGCACTGTTAATTTACACAACTATGTTGCAAAAAGTTAGGTTAGAATAACACAGTATTATGGCTAGATCACAGAATACATCTTATAATCTATCACTCACCCTAGAACGGGGTAGAAAATGTGAAAGCTTTTGTATTAAATTATAGTGAAGAGAATTTAGTAACTTTTTCTTTAGTTCTTCTCGGTTCGGTTGTCTCGTAACAAGTGACGAAGCACTCTCTCATTGAAGACACCTTGAGTCTACCGGAAGTTTGGTCCTCAAAGCATTACCTTATAAGGTAATCTTCGCTGCTAAATCGTTTATGATGATCAGAGCCAATCGGAGGCTTTATTATTTTGAAATTTTTGCTAAACAGCCGGAAGTTTTGAGCTCTGGCTTAAGTCTGAAGTTCGCTCATCTTTGCACCGTCGTGAAGTTTGGACGGTACGTACATATTTATTATTGCGACCTCTATAGGTTTAGTGAAGAACTAAATGATTCTAGCCACGATCGGTACTACAGTGAGGTGTGTAGACAGTGTGATAGCAACAGTCATTCATACCATTCAGTACGCTGCGGCTTGAGCAGATGGCGCTGCTCTTCAATTCTAAGTAATTTTATTCTAATAATTTTTATAATTTATTGTACCTGGCCTTAGCCAGGTTACACTGCCATATGCCACCACGCTATGGCGTGTTCATCCTAACACAACAACCGACACGCGACGGCTTAACGTGCCTTAAATATTCTACATTCTACTGCCACGTTCAGCAAACAACTTTTATAGAGTGCAGAAAGACTGCGAGAAGAACGCGCAAGAAACTCTGGGCTATTCTTTAAAACATTTTTTTTATAATGTGTTTTAATATTTTAGATATTGGCTCGTATTATTAAATGAATTCACAAAGTTAAGATCGTTCTCAAGATGAAGTATCGACATTTAGGTAAAATATTTAACATCTGTCAAAAACAGCATCTGAATATTAATGCAAGGTTCAAAATCTATTATATTAGATATTTGTATAAATTGCGTGGGTGACGGGTAGCTAGCAGTAGCAGATAGCTGATGCGGCGAGAGAGGTGTATGAAAATAGGACAGCATGAAAGTTGTAAAGAAAGAATCACTTCTAAATAAGGAAGTTGCACAATACCTTTATAGTCCAATGCTGATGTTTATCTGTCCTTCCAATAGCAAAAATACATCCCACTTCACACAAATTCACATTTTTGAGTTTTTCACACGAGAGGATCGCAGGTGCGTCGGTATAGGACTTAACTCACAATCAACTCTTGCCACTCGCGTTAGGGCGCGCCACTGTCGCAGTTGTATGACGCTTTCTCTTTCCTACGTATGCAGAGGAGTTTTCTTTTATGTTATTGTGATGGAATAAGATAGTGCCCCCCTGATGTTAAACGGACTAACCTCTGCCTATAACAGATGCATTTCGTCACAAGTCACGAATTGCACTGCGCCCGTCATCTTGAGACATAGTTGTTAAGTCTCATGTGCCTGTAATTTTACTGGTTCTCAAAGACTGCTGTCGGAACACATCGTTAGGTGTCTAAGTTTTATGACATATCTGTCTTTTAGTTCTAGTGATTTTAGTAGCGAAATGGTGTCATGGTTGATATTATTTTTACCGAAGAAATTATTCAAAATCACGTTTTTGACTTTATACGTTCCTGGAGAGTATGTCCAACTTAATAAAAATGTTTTTTTTTTTAATTCTAAATTTTCAGTTTAATTGGTGTTACAGATTTTAAAAATGTTTAAAATAACTACAACGCGCCTTAAGGAATATTTAATGTATAATTTCAGAAATGAATTTTAATATTTACACGTCTGCTTGCAGGCTGAACGCTGTACCTACTTGACAAATTGTAAAATCTTGTTAGTGTAAGATTTGTAAATTAAATATAATTTTTTTTTGACTTCAATTACGAGTAATATAAACAGAAGACTACAGAATTCTAAACGGATTGGATTTAGAATTGTGTGGCACTACTTTGTATAATTATATGTTTTGGGATGAGTGAGATTAGGTTAGTCCCTTATTAAAACAATGGTACTCTTATTGATTTTATATTATTTGCTGTTGTCGACGATGAACACTATCTTAAGCGAGTGAATGATCTTGTAACCAGTCTTTATCACTTAAAAGATACAAGATAACTTGTGGAAGTCGGACTATGCTAATGTGAATTCCGTGTTTTAAATCAGCGTGGTTCAGACTTCTACAAGTTATTTTATATTTTTTATTGTTGGAAGTCAGATCTGTTCCGTTTGATTTTTTTTTAATGTACATCTTTGATATCATATATTTAATCCACTTGGCTAGCTACCACTCTCAAGTAGAAAATCTGTCGCGGCAGTTTTCCTTGAGAGCCTATATAGGCTAACCTATCAAGCATAAAAAATAAAAGGTAATCATTAGAAGGTTTTTGTTGCAAAATGGCACACAACAGAGCTTATTTCAACCCTTTGACGCCGTAAAGTTCTTGTTTGCCGACGTATTTAAAGTTTTGATTTAAAATACCTTTAAAATATTTCATCTAATATTAGGAGCACATTTTTTTACCACTCGGAATTCAAACCGTCTTCCATCTGATGCTTTTACCGTCATAGTTGACGTTGCGACCAACAATCAGATTACTGCAATTTACCTCTGATCTGAAATCTGATCGAAAGAAGTGCTTTTTCAAACACTTAATTCTCGGTATGATGTCGCTACCTGCCTATGTTTCTATATATGATTACAAGCGCTACCGCGTGCTAAGTGAAAGTATTATTTACAAATGTCACAATATTTTACTGTTTTAATTTTTTTAAGTAAAACCCGACCGCGCCGACTTGCTCTGTATTACGAAGATGTTCTTATTTCTTGTACAGAATTCTGAAGAAGAAAATATTCACATTAACCAAAGCCAACAAATCATTTGCTACAAATCAGTTCTAATTGAAATCTCAGTACCATAGCGAGCAAAAGCAATACTTTTAAAATAATTTAAAACTACTTCAAGATATAAAAAAGTTTGAGAATCGCTGCACTCTCAGTCGACAGTTGGATTTAATGAACCGTGGTAGAAAAAGCCAGAGTTATTCAAACTTTTAATAGTTCATAATAAATAAAGTTGGTTGAATGGATGAATCCTGGCTGAGACATTATTATTTTGTTTTAAGAATCAGTACGCATTGAATAAAAAATAATTACACGGCTCCAACTTTCAATAACTTTATTTAATAGCAAGCTGTCAGTTTATATTTTTAACAATTTTATGTTCGCAATGACGCATGCTCTGCTGATTATATTACAATTAGGGATTCGTCATGTACAATGAGTAAGTCGTAACTAAAAAAAATCCTATCGTTGTTAAACCATCGTATTGTGATGGAGTGACATCTATAGTTCAACTCACGTTGTACTACAAACAACTTTCGACTACATTATCACTTACCATCAGGTGAGATTGTGGTCAAAGACTTACCTATCAGCAATAAAAAAAAACATCGTAGTCATCTTTTTATTAGTTTTTTTTTGTATATTTTACATCGACGGGTGAAAATGAGTCGAATCAATGTAGTCGAAGCCATAATAAATACGCATTATTAGCGATAACTCAAATACTACTCGTCAGATCTCACTCTTATTTAAATGGAACCAGCACCAGCATTCGAATGTAAAAAAAAAACATCAAAATGGTGAAACCTGTAAAGACTTACGAGGAAAATCACTCTGAAACTCATTCTTGTTTTGAAGTTAGCTGAAATGGTCAGAATTTAGAAATTTTGAGAGCCCCCCCATTGCTTAATTAGTTAAATAAATAATAAAATATACAGTTTTTTTGTACTCAATGAGCCCTAGACGATGCACCCCACATGAAGGGTGAAAAATATTTTATATTATGACCACTATCTCAGCTGATGGTAAGTGATGATATGGTAGAAGATGTTGTTCAGGCTAACCTAGAACTAAAGCTAGACAGGCGGGCATTCGCAAAATGCCCTACCACCATGCTATCCTAAGGCAACAACCGACACGCGACGGCTTAACGTGCCCTCTGAAGCACGTGCACGCTCAGTAGTAATGTCACTAGCGGTCACCCATCCAACTCATGACCGCGGCGGACGTTGCTTAACTTAGCTGATCGTAACAGAATGGCTTAGCAAACTTCGCTACAAGCGCTTCAATATTAAGCCTTGTTGCACACGTATTGGTGTCACTCTGAAAATTAATTTCATTGAACTTCTAGTTAAAAACATCTTTGGGTCAACATACATATAATCACGCCTGTATTCCCCGAAGGGATAGGCAGAGATGTGTAAACATCCACGTTTCGCCAATTGGGTTTTGGTTCCATGTAATAGGGGGCGAGCTATAGCCACTCACTGAGCAGTTTCAGGGTCATACAAAATGTTTTCTCTAACACACTGGACGAAACACAAGAACATATTAAGAATAATATGTTTACGATAACAACATATGGTGTATTCCCGATGTCCCCATTGACCATATCCCCATCAATGGGGACAGTGGGAATTGAATAAAAAAAAATGTAAAACGTTCCCGCTGTCCCCATCGCCTGTATCCCCATCAATGGGGACAGTGGGAATCGAACACAAGAACATATTGTATGAAACCCTGGCGGGGCACTCAGATGGTATTGTTGGTGATTTAGTGCCCCCCTGAAAAAAAAAATTATTGAATTTCTAGTTTAAACATAAAAAATTCAGATATACTAATTATCGTAGCACATTTTTTTTTTACTGAGACGAGAATAGAAGCTATCGTAGATCTTGACAGTTAAAGGAATACAATTGGAGCACAAAGTTTCGGCCTGAAAGAGTAAGGTTCCGGTGACCGAGTGGAAAAGGCACCGGGCGCGAAATTGGACGAAACGAGTTTGATTCCCATCCGGAGCAAAAAAAAAATTTATGCGATTTTCGCTCAGCACACGATGGTGCTTGTAATCCATAGATTACCCCCAATAGATTGGACGATGGTTGTAGACCACATTACAAGATTTTTATTCGGATCCGAGCTCACCAAAGTTAGAGGTAGGTGCGGGTTGCGGGGACTAAAACAAAAGCGCTCTCATTGGCTATTTCAAGGTCGCGCTAGTTATTATACCAAACGGACACTCACCGTAGGGATGGGCTGAGTCACGGTAATGTTATTTAAACTGTATCTTAACTCGGCTCTCTCGTCAATATAACTACAACTGCGCTGTACGTAAACATGCGATAGGGCTACCCACCTCCAGTATTTTTGCGACCGCTAAATATTTGTGAGACGTACGAAATGCTTTATCATTAAATTTTAGCGTATAAAAAATCCGCATTCTAATATATAGCTTATGCTTAATCACTTTCCATTACTCTATTCCCTTTTTTATTAATCGAGACATTTTTTTTCGGGGGATTAAAGGAAATACTTGTCGATTAAAAAGACACACATTATGTAGGTACCGTCAACTATGTAGACTATAAAATAATGTTACCTACTAGTAAGTAAAATTATTTTATAGTATTACCTTTCAGTTTCCAGGTTATCTAAAAAAAGTTATCTCAGGTTGCGTTTTTGACGAATTCATGCAACCAAAAACAGCACAATATGTCCTACTCGTCATATTAAATATGTAATATGTACATAAACTTATTTTTAGTGAAAAAATTGCGCGGTTATTGTTAAAAAACAACAAACCATTCACTCGTCACTGCGGCGTAGTCACGACACTCGAGACTGTCTGCGGGCTGAGCGCGGGCCGAGATCGAGGCGCGTAGGTATAACTCGCGTTTCGTCCGTTTCTATGAAGTTGAAATACTGTATAGATAACATTACCGTGGCTGAGTCGTAGGAACATATAATACTTGCGATAATTACGTTTGAATCTTTTCGATAAAAATACTATTTATATCTTACTCACAATCCTTTGAACAATCAAGGTAGTTTTCGTTCTGCACATTTAAAAACTATTAGTTTTAAGAATAAAGTAGGTATTATATTTTCTGCAAATACCTACTTGTTGACTTAGATGCGTATATACCTAGGTATATTTAAAATTTATAAGTATCACAAAAGTATCACAAAAAACATATTATAAGTATCACAAAAAAAGCCAACTCAATGATGTACACCATAAGAAAAACTTTTATGCACATAGACAAAACTTTATTTTTGAAGACTTATACAACATATATACGACCACTGCTAGAATATGCATTCTAGATTTGGAGTCCGTATTTTAAGAAAGATATTGATCTTCTTGAAAGAGTACAGCGAAAAGCAACCAGAATGGTCCTATCATTGAAGGATGTGCCATATGAAGTTCGTCTCAAGAAACTGGGCTTGACCAATTTAGAACAGCGAAGACAACGAGCAGATCTAATTGAAACATATAAAATCTTGAATGGATATTATAATGTTCCAAACATGACACACATCTATGCAATGAGTGACAACGGGAGGACGAGAGGACACTCTCTGAAGCTGCAAATTTTGAAGTGCAATAGCAAACCAAAGAAACACTTTTTGCCTAACCATGTAGTCAATGAATGGAACAGACTGCCAGAGTCCATTATTAGTGCCCCTTCAGTGAACTGTTTTAAAAATAGACTAGACAAACATTTGGAACTAAAAAATTAATGTGCATTGTTTTTTTTTCCATATACACGCATCAGCTTTAATCTGTTTAGTGTATCACAATAATAATAATTTTAAAAATAAATTAACCAAAAAATAGAACCGACTTCGACGCCCAAAAGTGTAAAATAACTTTGTTGGTTTAAATTTTTTTTTACGAAACCGATTGTATTTCATTGTCAACGACTATATCATCAAGTAAATATTGTTCAATTATTGGTGTGTAACTCAATAACGGCGTGACCGATTTTGATGAAATTTAAATAGGAGCAAACGACAAGAATTAGCTTTGAAAAATTTCAAAATCGTTTCACCCACACAAAAGTTCTGAGTTAAGAAAGACAAAAAAGAACAGACGAAATGAGAACCTCCTCCTTTTTTGGAAGTAGGTTAAAAAGCTATGTAAAACTTGTTATTCCCTGGTGCATTGTACTGTGGTGTGTATTTTGGTGTACTGTTATGTATTTAAAAAGTGCCCTACCACCATGCGGAGTATCAATAATAGGGCTCTTCATTGCCCTTTGGGAACTTAACCCTAAAACAAACGCATTCATTTGAACAAGCATCACACCACACAAACAACTGTCGTTTTGCCAATAAAAAAAAACACACACTAAGTTCCTTCAATCACACTCAACAAATGACAAACGACGTCTCGTGCTAACGACCGAGTCCAGTGGTTCTCAATCTATCAATGTCGCGCCCCTACGCAAAAACACAGCCGACGCTGCAAGTATTTAGCTGTAGCCAAAGTTTTAGGTACTTAAGTGGTTTTACTGGATCTAGATTGAATTGTATATCTTTAGAAAACCAGGCATCCTCGAGTTGAGCCTCATTCTATATTCTTCTGTCATAGAGATATAGAAAAGCTTATTGTTGAAACATGAACAATTGTACACTTTCATGTAATTTGTTGGTACATTATAAATAAGAGATCATCACGCTTTGCCTATGAAGGCGTACAATATTGAGAGATGAAGCCATGTCACCCTCATTTGGGTCGCCAAGATACATACAGGCTTTGCCTAGTTTGGGACCCGCTGTAAATCATAAGTTTATGTAAACAACGGTCTTAGTTTTAAAAATAAATAATTGATAAATAAAGTAAATAAATAATTTATTAATTACTAATACTTTTCTGGCAAATAAATAAATTATTATCATTATTATGTCTTAATTACATAAAAAAATTACTAAATTCATAGTAATTATCTTTAAACGGTTTAAATCGCGTGTGTTTATCGTTATTTTTGTCCCTTAGGGTTTCGCGATACTAAATTCATTAAAATAATAAAATCAAAAATATTCTAGTGGTTTCTATATAAAATAATTATAGAACATATATGTCACTCAAAATGGTTCATAATTAATTAGAAATAAATTGCTTTCATATTATAACACCTTCGACCACATCGGTCGTAATTATAAAAATAATTAATAATTTGTCATTTAAAAAGTTCCGAATATCATAATAAAATTTTTGGACGAATAGTGCTTCGTGCCATGATTTGAATGAAATAATATATATCTTTTTTATGTTATTGTGACGGGACCAGCTCGAGTCCCACCTGATGTTAAGCGGACTAACCTCTGCCTATAACAGATGCATTTCATCACAAGTCACGAATTGCACTGCGCCCATCACCTTGAGACATAGTTGTTAGGTCTCATGTGCCTGTAATTTCACAAAAAAATAAATACGCGTCGAATTGTAAACCTCCTCATTTTTTGGAAGTCAATTAAAATGAGTATAATTATCACAGATTTCAATGTATCGATAATTTTTTTATGTACTTATTACAGGGTACTCCTATTTTAATAATCCATTTTTATTGAAAGGGGAATAACTCTGATGTGGTCCTAAATAAATTTCATTTAAATCGGTTAAGCAGTTTTTAAGTTACACTCAACTAACTGTAAAATGCTTGACATACCTACATGACTTGGTAGTGTATATGAGTAAAATACATAATTATTACTAAAAAGGTTCAAGCAGTGATGGCTCAGTGGCTTTGGCTATGGACTGCCGCGCAGCAATCCTTGGTTTGAATCCCGCCGCGGGTTTGAGCTTCACCGCATGGTGGAAGGGCATTTTGCGAAGGCTAATGCCCACCCTCAAATAGAAAATCTGTCGCCAAGCACTTAACGGTGTGTTTCGGCCACTGTCCATAGAGCCAGTAATTATAGTTAAGATGCATTTCGTCACAAATTACACACCTTGAGACATAGTTGTTAAATAGTTATTGTGCCTGTAATTTCACTGGCTCTCAAGGACTGCTACCGGAACACACCGTTGTGTGCTTGACGACAGATTTTCTGCTAGCCAGGCGGGCATTCTCTAAATGCACTACGACCATGCGGTGAAGCTCAAGCCCGCGGTGGGATTCGAACCATGGGCCTGCTGCGCGGCAGTCCATAGCCAATGCCACTGAGCCATCACTGCTTCAAGTATTCCATTTTTATAAATAAGTTGTTTTGGTGTATACTTTTATAAGTTAGTATCTGCCTTTGAACTATCGGAATACCTTCTGCCGCTCAAAGATCAGGACCCTCCAGTACACACTCGAACAAACAATAAAAAAAGAAATAAAAAAACTTCACGAAACCCATGTCACCGGATTACACACGAAATGTCTAACGGGTGACAAGCATACAATAGATAAGCTATTGTTACACAATAGGAAATCTATTGTTACACAATGGACTCACAGGGTATGGTAAAAATAGAAATATTTACGATTGAAGAGCAAACAACGGATCTGAAATGTTTTTAACCGAATACATAAAAAGGAGGAGGTTCACATTTATTTTTTTAATGTTTGTTACCCCAGAACTTTTGGCTGGGTTAACTGATTTTTATTATTCTTTTTTAGTATAAATTGATGCTGGCCGTGTGGTCCCATTTAAATTTCATCAAAATCGGTCAACCCATTTTTGAGTTACATTCCAATAACTGAAAAGTTTTTCCTATCTTGATGATAATATAGTCGATGACAGTAAATGTAAATCAATCACGTAAGTAGCAAGGGTCACTAAAAAGAGTGAAAAAATGTTTTTAACCAAAAAATGCAACCGACTTCGACACTCAAAAGTGTGAAATAACTCGTCGAAGTCGGTACCATGCGCACAATATTGTGATAACAGGTACTTTTGAACTATCATGGTACCGACTTCATCAAGTTATTTCACACTTTTGAGTGTTGAAGTCGGTTACATTTTTTGGTTATTTTTTTTCTAAATATGGTTTTGAATCACTACCGCGAGCTCAGTGAATCAAATCTTCGGTTTTGGTTTCATACCTAAAAAATAACATGGAACCTTATTATCGAGGCTATGCTGTTTGTCTGTCTGTCCAAGTATGCCTATACATATATACCCATGTCACAAGTTTATATAGTTCTTAAAACATAATAAGTAACCCTAAATTTTGGTATTTTATGTAGAAAATAGAAATGCTTACCCAAAGATGAATATTGGACTAGCATATTATTATAATAAAATAAACAATGAAAAAATATAAATTTACAAATTATTGGAGTACAAAATGTTTTGCCACGGGCGGGAAAAAAACATTTTGTATTCCAATAATTTGTAAATTTATGATTTTCGCTTAGTACGCGGTAGTGCTTGTAGTCATAATATTCAGAATAACAGATTAATGAAAAAATAATCAAAAATTTATCCTTTGAATTTCCTTTTGAAATAAAACATATAAATTCTTTGTTTTTTTTTTGTTTTAGAAAACAAAGTTCTTGTTGAAAAACCACAAAACAAACTTCTTGTTTAAAAACTCTTAAAGTATATATATTGACAACCAGAAGAGTACACAGGTGGTGATGACGAAGGACTCCCAAATCCGGTCTAATTATATATTCGGTGACTGAAGTAATGTATTTGGTCATTAGAACAATATTGTATTCAATATTCTATTCAGCTGTCTAAACATAACAATTGATAAGAGTAATAAAGGAATTAAGATGTCATGTCTATTTGAATTAGACATATTGAAGCAACGATGGCTGAGCGGTAACAGCTATGGACTGCCATGCCGCAGGTCCAGGGTTCAATCTCCACCGCTGGCTTTAGCTTCACCGCATGGTGGAAGGCCATTTTGCAAATGCTCGCTTGGCTATCTAAAATCTGTCGCCAAGCACCTAACAGTGTGTTCCGGCAGAAGTCCTTGAGAGACAACATTACGTGCTGTATGTGTCAGTGCGATTCGTTCTGACGAAATGCACCTGTTATAGGCACAGGTTAGACTGAACATCAGGTCGAGCTTGTTCTGTATAAATCACATAAAAAAGACACTTTGGCATTCTGGATTTTTCAGAAAATAATTAAATCTATTTTCATTTGAATAATATAATTAATACCTAAATAATGACTCTGACTTACCATGTTACAACTGCTATATTTACTTATCTTATATTCCACAATTCGGGTAGGCCTATCCACGAGACTAGACCACGACAATATTGTAATCTTTACAACGTCTTGACTGAACCAGAGCTCTGCACGGAATGCGCCTCCAAAACTGCCTCCATCTTCGAATGTCATCTTTCTTTGTAGAAATCAAATGAATTACTTTTAAATCAAATATTCAAAATGCGAGTCCAAGTTTCCAACGTAGAAATCAAATGAAATATTCATAATGCGAGTCCAAGTTTCCAACAATTGAACACCTTTTAAATAAATATTATCGTTAAAATACCGAAATCATAACACTAGACATATTTAAGTATCACAAGGTTATATCAAGTAACATTTCAAGGTACCCTAGAAGGGATTGCAGAACCTGCAAAACAAGAAATCACTCTCTAGAGTAGGTTCTGATACAAGGGAGCTAAGTTGCTCAATATAATGAGCAAGTTGCTCACGAGTTTCATACGCACTATTTCAAAATTTTTGCGAGGAAAAAAAATATTGCACAAATGCGATACAAACAACATAAGAAAATTATGGAAAATTGCACGATCGATTATTTGAAAATTGACTTACTATGTAATGAAATATTTGTTCATCTTCACTTAATTAGCTTTAAGCTTAAGATTAAACAACTGGTTTAATGTGACATTCTCATGTCGTTTTAAATATACTCTGTGGTTTTTAAGAGGAAAATAAGTATTGGTTTAATTATCCATGTGTTTACTTTATCTGTGGTGTGAATTTAATACTGTACCTAATTGTGTTTGTTGTTAAACTGTGATTAAGCATCGTATATGGATTATCATGATCACTTGAATCATTATTTGATGATAATATTACTGGAAGTATATTTTATAAGTAGTGAAATTGATCACGTGACAGTGTAAAGTACTTAATAAAATAGTTTATTTATATTCTTTATTTATGATGTGTAAAAACAATTGAAGATTTTATTATACCTATTGCCATATGTTTAGATCACTTGAATCATTATTTGATCATATTAATACTGTAAGTATATTTTATAAGTAGTTTAACTGGTCATGTGACAGTTGTTAAGATACTTATTTAAAATAGTTTATATTATGTGCTTAATTTATATGTGTAAAAACATTGAAGATTTTATTATACTTATTGACATACGTGAGCTTGAGATCACACAATTGTCTATATAAAGAGTACTGTGTTTGTGACGGTAGTCGCTTTGTCACCTTGTTTGTTCACTCACTGCGAGTAGCTTCAGTGTCTGTCGGACCGCCGTGCGGAGCGGACCTCTAGTGGTGTCGAAATAGTCTTTAACGACGAAGTGCTGCCAGAATTGCCAGATTCACTTTCTGTCAGACCGCCCGCGCCGTGGCGAGCAGACCTCCGGTGGTGTTAAAATAGTCTTTGACGACGAAGTGCTGCCCAATCAAGATGATGTGAAGTTAAGTAATTTATTATACTCTTTTTTTGATATTATATAACGACAAATATGTTAATTAATAGTTGATAAGTGTAAATGAAGTGTATATAGTAAGTAAGTAGCACATTGTTAAAAGATGTTTAAAAGAATGGCCCCGAGTTTCTTGCCCGTTCTTCTCGGATTGGCTCTATACAATTTTGTTTACTGAACGAGACAGTACAATTAGAATATTTCAATATTAAAAATTCATTTGAGCGTCGTAGATGCCTAAATTGAATAAATGGTTTTGACTTTCATTAATTCAACTAATACGCGCAAGTTTTTTTTTTGCGCGCGGCAAATGTATATTGGTTGATTACATTATATAATATACTTAGCCGTAAACCTCTTTGTTGTAACAAATATGCATTACCCGGTTAAATTGAAAATGCTCTGTTTACTCGCATATACTTTGCAGTTAGGTACTAATTTAACTTTGTAGGGATAATTCTATTACGCTCTAGTGTATAATATTATTATGCACGAGGGTGTTATAGTTCAGTCATAATAAAGCTCACTTTAATCAAATCAAATATCTTTATTGCATATCACATAACAATTGCGGTCTTATTATATATATTGTACCCATTATTCCTTAAAACTATAATCTTTATAATATTAAACTATAGGTATAATATTATAAAGATAGAATATAATTTTGATCTATGATTTAATTTAAAATATGTTTATATATAATTTCTATATTACTAAGTGTTTATGCTTTAATGTAGGCTGCATGTTATTATTTACAATTTATCATTAATATATTACGAGCAATGGTGTTGAAAATATACTAATTCAGTAAACATATACAAGCATTGTCCTGTTGCAAGAATGAATTAATAGGTAAACCTATTTTAACGTCAGATGTTTAATGTATCTTTATTATGATATGTCACTGAAGCTACTGTAACTGAATGTCTATTAGGTAAGTGTTCCAGGCAGTGGGAGGTTCAATAAAATAGTAGTTCACTGGTATTTGGGTTTTATTTTACTGATTAATACAAAAGTAGTATATTTAACACACTTAATAGCAAGGGTTGTTTTTTTATGGAATGGGAGGGCTAACGAGCAGCCTGCTCACTTGACGGTAAGTGATCACTGTCGCCCACAAACATCCGCAACACCAGAGGTCTCGAGGATGCGTTGCCGGCCTTTAAGGAGGGAATATGCTCTCTTTGTGAAGGTTCCTAAGTCGTAACTGTTCGGAAATACTTCACAGCTGGTTCCATAATGCGGCAGTGCGAGGTAGAAAATGCCGTATATAATAAAAAATCGCTTTCGTGCGACAACCCTGGGCCGCTACTACAATTCAACAAAGTTTCGATTTTCGTGTTACGAGCGACACCTTATACAACGAAGATCGAATATATGTGTTTCGTTATTCCATATAAGTTATTTATTTATTGCCTTAGTCTATGGTTGGACGGCATCGTGCATGTCAAACTGAGAACGCTATTATGCCTCAATCAGTTTTAAGTCTTAAACAAAAGAGTTTAAAGAACATTTTCACGTGGTATTAGCATATAACATATTATTATAACAATACTACGTCTGAGAGCCCTATGTTGTTATGGATCAGTCGCTACTGTTCCAAAATACAGGTTAGAAAATTTACGTTTATTTCTTTGTTCCTCCTTAGTTTTTATATCCTAATTAGTGTTTGTGTTCTTTCTGCATATTTAGAACTCGACTTTGACTACTTATAAGCAAACGAATATATTATAATTTCATATTTGGAAAATGTACAAACAATACGAATCCGATTTCATAAATATGTTATTCAATAACGCAGGCAAATACTTGCAAGTCTATGCTACGAACGGATTTAAATAAAGGTAAGCCAATACGTGTTTTGCGGATAGCTTTCTTTCGGACCCGAAGTTGGAAACTTCGACGAATTAGAGTAGAGACCGGGCGCGGGACGAGAGACGACTCGCTTGCCCTTTCATTGTACGTAAGAATTTTATTGCGCTTGCACAATGAAATTGCAATATCGTGCCCGCTACACTATTGATGACGAAAGAGCCCAATTTAGGATGTTAACTAATTGTATACTATTTGTGAGAAATTATAGTATATTATGATACAAGTGAGCTAAGTTGCTCATTATACGCGAGGCTGTGGGTTGCAGCCCGAGCCGTAGGCGATGGCGTAAATCAGCCGAGTGTATAATGAACAAGTTGCTCACGAGTTTCATACGCACTTTTTCAACACCCTTGCGAGGAAAAAAATATATATTGCACAAATGCGATGTACAAACAACATATGAAAATTATGGAAAATAGGGCACAAGTTTTTTTTTGCGCGAGGCAATTGTATTTTGAATGATTACATATAAACCTCTTTGTTGTTTAAATTTATGTATTACCCGGTTAAATTGAAAATACTCTGTTTACTCGCATATAATTTGCAGTTAGGTACTAACTTAACTTTATAGGGATAATTCTATTATACACTAGTGTATAATATTATTATGCACGAGGGTGTTATAGTTCAGTTTATAGCCCTAAGAACGATATTGCTCACTATACGAGCAACGGTGTTGAAAAATATATGATATTCTAAAGGATATAACAAATAATATGCCTGATCCGTAAACACGATTCCATATATTGCTCTCTATAGAAAAAGTCATGAATATACCTCTAAAATTACTCGTTACCAAGTTTGTGTCTATAAAGTAAATCGTATCAATACTAATTTTATTTCTAATTATTTATTATGTAGCATGTGATACAGATATTTCCATTCTTAAAAAGCTCACTTTTATATGAATTTAATTTATTAGATTCGCTTACAATATTTATATATGGCGAAGTTTTGTTTTACTCATTTTAAACGAGGTCTATGAATCTGATATGTTTCAAAGATAATATTGCCTTAATTAACGTGATTAATTTTCTTTACAGGTAATAATTGTTCTCGATATACGAGTATATCTGGAACGTAGATTTATTAATTCAAAAATCTATTTCTTTTTCAAAAATATTTGCTTATTAGCGGGAATCGAACATGCGAATGCAGGTTTATCTACCCTGTTGATTTACTCCTTATATTAGCTATAATAGCACCTGCCAGTAACCTCATATTGGTTCAACTGTTAACTAACCTCATAATTGCTCACGTATAAAAATAGCGGTGTAATAAAGAGTTATTATAATAGTTACTATGATAGTTCAAAAGCACCTATTATCACAATGTTGTGCGCATGGTACCGACATCAACTTCACATTTTTGAGTGTTGATATCGTGTAATTTTTTTGATATATTAAAATATTTGATTTTTTCGGAATCGGGGCACACGTGTTCGATTCCTGCTGGGGACATGTATTTCTCCTGTAAATGTGATAGAGGTACTCATAAATCATCATCAGCATGAAGACATCCACGTTGAACAATTGCCTCCCCCATATAGCGCCACAAAGAACGGCTATTAGCCGCTTCTAACCATTGGCTACCCGCGACTTTTACGATGTCGTCTGTCCACCTCAAATAAATTATATTATGATAGAAAAAAAACAAACCTCAACGCGAGGGAAGCCGGGGTTGAAGCACTAGTTCAATATATTTTTGTGTTAATTTTGAGCCAATATGAGTTATTTACACAAATGTATTTTATTCCCAACGTTAATATTTATATTCAAATATTGTACTATTGTTTAGTATAATATAATTCGCGCATTAATTTTATATAATTCATAACATTTTTTTCGGAGCCGATAGCTGCTTTATACGTGTACTTTAAGTATTATCAAAATGCGTATATATATTATTACATTTTTGATGGGTGTTTTTGGTAAGTAAAATATTAAATAAATAAAAATATTAAAATTATGGGGTTGCGTCATCGTTAACAAGTTTGAAGCTTATTGCAAAAATTAGTCTTGTTTGTAGTACAACGTAAGTAAGTTTGTAGAACTATAGATGTCGCTCCATCCTAATACGATGAAAGTCAAGATGACAATAAATTAGAATCATACGTCATGTGATGTTGGTTGAGCGGTCCGAGCATGCCCCGGGTGTAGGGGGGGTGGCGCGGTTTCGAATAACGCAAATGTCTTATTTTCTCGTCTCGTTCTGATTTTGTGAAACCGTATAACGCTTGAAATTTTAATGTAAAATCGTTAAAAATTTAATTTGAATAAATTGTTGACCAAATATTTCCTTTTGTGTATTAAAAAAATCGGATAAATTCCACAAATAATTCCGAATTGATAAATTTTCTAGTAATAATTCAGAAAGGTTATGAAAGCTATAATTATGAGAAGTAACAATGTAAAAAATCAAATAGACGGGAAACCTATGTATACCTACCTACATAGCATAAAACAAAGTCGCTTCACGCTGTCTGTCCCTATGTATGCTTAGATCTTTAAAACTACTCAACTGATTTTGATGCAGTTTTATTAAATAGATAGAGTGATTCAATAGGAAGGTTTATATATATAACACATGCATAATAAAGTAGAGAAACACTGATAATTTTAGAAGTTTCTAATGTGATCTCAAGGGTAACCTTTTGATCCGTTTAGGTATAATTTAGCTCTTTCATCAGCAGGAAATTAAGCGACGATTGCGTTTCAGAAAAATCCTTGTAATAATTTTCACATTGTTATTTTATGACATTACATCCATCACCTTTTTATTCTAAAAACTATACTAAGAAGTTTGACTATGACATAAACTTATGACTAAAGAAGGCTATAGTGCAATCGCTACATCACCCCCCTACGCAGACGAAAAACCTCCCACTAAATAACAAGAAAATTTAAATATTTTACAAATCTAAAAGATCTCTAAACTTCACTCGTCTTCCGTATCGCGTGACTACAGGAGCAGGCTGTGGTAAAGGTGTTGGGGAAAGGTGAGGGTGTTCTGCAATCAACTCACTTGGACTTTTACTAGACATTGAAACTGCTTGATCGCCCGGCGCTGCACTTTGCGAGGCTGGAAAAACATCATGCCCCATATCCACTTCAACGTGTGCCGGTTTTACTCGATCGATGCTGACTGTTGACTCACGACCCTTGATGTCTACTGTCAGAGTTTTATTATTCCTTTTAATCACTCCAAATGGTCCAAGGTATGGAGGTTGCAATGGACGTCGCACTGTATTATCACGTAACCACACGTGCGTTGCCGTTGCTAAGTCTTTAAAAACGAAAACTGATGGTTGCGCGTGACGTGATGCAGGAACTGGACGCAATGCTTCCATGCAGCTCCTTAGATCGGTGACAAAGTCAGTCATGGCGTCAGGGTTCCTTGGTAGGTCAGGAGTGGCAATGAATTCACCAGGCAAACGTAATGCCTCTCCGTATACGAGCTCGGCGGAAGAAGTTTGTAAATCTTCTTTAAAAGCTGATCTCATGCCCAATAGAACTAGTGGAAGTGCTTTCGCCCAGGTCGCTGCATGGCACATTACCGACGCTTTCAACTGCCGATGCATACGCTCAACCATGCCATTAGCGCATGGATGGTAGCTAGTAGTGCGAATCCGCTTCGTCGCGCAAACACACATAAGACGATGGAAAAGAGATGACTCAAACTGCCTACCCTGATCGGTAGTCGCCAAAACGAGAAACCCAGCCATTGATGAAAGTGTCTGCTACCTCTTCAGCAGTGATCGATTTCATTGGCCATGCTTCTGGCCACCGCGTGAACCTATCAACTGCAGTTAGACAGTAATTAAAACTGTTAGAAGATGGAAGTGGTCCAATTATATCTAAATGTACGTGCCTGAATCTGCCAGATTTATCGTTAAATTTACCTAGTTTAGACATAGTTCATCTTCTTGCTGAAATACGCGATCGGTTGCCAATCTTCATTCTTACTTGTACGCTGTTGCAGGCAAGAACCAACATGAGTGCTTGATGCATCGGTGAAAAGCCCTAACGATGCACTACAATCTGGATGTGCTAGAATTGTAGCTGATGTCAGACTTCTTTTGCATTCATCGAAGCATTTTTCTAATGCTGGCGTCCAAACAAAAGGTTTTGTACCTTTGCCCTGGATGTCAACAATGGCGTCAATTAAAGGTGCTTGGTATTTAGCAGCATCAGGTATGAACCGACGGTAAAAATTTACCATACCAAGGAAACGACGCATGCCTTGGACTGTTTTGGGAGGTGGAAAATCCACTAAAGCTTGGATTCTGTCCTCAGGTCGTTTAATTTCCTGCTGATGAAAGAGCTAAATTATACCTAAACGGATCAATTGGTAAATAAGAAAATAATAAATATACACTTTCAAGAGTAACCTCTAAAGAAAACATGTTTGTATTGTCTAATGAAGGAAAGCTGTGAACGTAACGTTGTATACAAAGACATTCTGTAGTATATTTAGTATCAGCATTGCACACGTTTCATAAAGTCGGCAAATGCCTAATGGACCACACACACTGTTTCGATGTCTATACAGGGTTATTAGTAAAATGCTAACAACCTCTTAGGGTTGACTTCTGCTAGTCCTAACAAACATTTTGAGATGATTTTTTGTATTTTTATGTGTTTTGTCGAAATAAGCACGAAGACTACCTAATGTTAAAAGTTTCTTGTGCCTGTAGTGTATTATTTCAAATGTTTTATTACTTTGCTCGATGTAAATATTCAAAACTCTATTCAAAGGGAGCGCGGCGCGGTCCAGTGTCCGTGGCAGGTGGTTTTTTCTTCGAGTATGCATTGTTTTTTCCTAGAGATTTTTATAATCAGGTGGTCCCCGTGCTTACTAACATAAAAAAACGAAGTTTGTAAGGACTATCAGAAGTTACTAAGAGGTTGTGAGCATTTTACCAATAACCCTATATATGCTGTCATATGTTAGAAGTTAAACCTATGAGAATTCCCTTTACAATGAGAAATGTAACAATTTTTAAAAATATTACTTTTTTCGGAATTCTATTAAAACAAAGACCTACATTTTAATGGTCTACAGCAGCCCTGTCTCAGCACTTTATATACAAGGCTACAGTACATGTGCTTACCCGTCCGGACGGGCTTATTGTACGTGCGAGCCGCGTCAGAAGGGAACAAAGCTATGCGTGCACATGCGATAGAAAGAGAGACGCCGCGTACGTGAATATAAAATATTAGGTATCCCGTGCCTTGCGAGCTGAAGTGCACTTTATTGCTTGGTAACTAGAGTGGCTTATTTATTGGAATGGCTTTGCGGAGTGTTCCTTCTGTTCCGTTCTAGTTGTCGGTACGGGTGCGTTGCGTACTCAATTTAGTTAATAAGAGAAAGATAATAAGTTATTTTTTCTGTTTTCAGCTTTACAATACAGCCAAGCTGGAGATACAATTCAAGGAAACGATGGTAGTAAGTATATATTTAACTAGCTTTGAGCCGCGGCTCCGCCTGCGCGTTTGTTGGTTACTAAACCATGAACCTCTTTTTCCGTCCGTCTGACACCAGGCGTTATCTCAAGAACGGTGATAGCTAGACAGTTGAAATTTTCACAGATGATATATTTCTATTACCGCTATAACAACAAATACTAAAAATAAAATAAAATAAAAATTTAGGGGGGCTCCCATACAACAAACTTGATTTTTTTACCGGTTCTTGCTCGACTCGATACTAATAACGGTAACAGGTAGACGCTTTAACTACTCACAGCATATTTATTTTATGTTCTCTTTAAATTAAATTAATTAAAATAAAATGAAATAAATAATTATAGGGGCTCCCATACAATAAAAGAGGTTTTCGCCGTTTATTAGGTTGCAGATAATGGTACGGAACCCTTCGTGTTTTTTATGGCTGATAAGCTAGCCTTTCAGCTCTAGCTCACCTGACGGTAAGTGATGATGCGGTCGAAGATGTTGTTCAAGCTGACCTTGAATTACTGACTCTAAAAAACAGCTGCCAGAACACAACGATATATTCCGTCTTCTGCTTGCCTTTCGTGGTCAAGCTTGTAAAAAAACGTTGACCAAATCATCACTTACCATCAGGTGACAATTGTGGTCTCAGACTAGACAGTGTGCTATGAAAAAACACCACTCATATCATTTTGAAGCAGTGATGGCTCAGTGGCATTGGCTATGGACTGCCACGCAGGTCCAAGGTTCGAATCCCGCCGTGGGCTTGAGCTTCACCGCATAGTGGAAGGGCATTTTGTGAATGCCCGGCTGATACAGTACAGTGCAGTACTTACCAATAAAATGGATTCTAAAATATCCAAATCTCCATTTACCTGTAACAAAAAGTATTTATGAAACTTTCGTAAGGAACGGCTTTTGTTAATAATATTTTTTTTTTTTTATGCTTGATAGTTTGCCTTTGACCACTATCTCACCTGATGGTAAGTGATGATGTGGTCGAAGATGTTGTTCAGGCTAACCTAGAATTACTGGCTCTCAAGGACAGCTGCCGGAACACACCGTTAGGTGCTTGTAAATATAAAAAAATATAGTCTCCAATGCTTGCCAGCCGGATTGTCCACTGCTGAACACAGCCTCCCCCACAAAAGGGGTTTTTGATGGGTGTATCCCCACTATCCCCATCCCCATTATCGCAGTATAAGACAGCAATTCCTCAGAAGCTGCTGCTGCCCACCTTTCAGTATGTTTTCCTACATACCTACCACTTACACACGGGAAGCGATGAGGGGGTGACGGGGTGACATTCAAACCCGGCACCCCACAGGGGAGGTTACTGTAGCAAGTAAAATTACTAATAATAATTTTTTTTATAAGAAAACCATTAATAAAATATAAAAAATATGTCTAGTGTCAATTCCGCATAATTTAAGCACTAAGCCGACGTGACGTCACAAACGCTACGTAGCTAAACCGGAAGAATTTTGGACGCTTCTACGCGAAGCACAGATCAAAGAAATAGAGAGATTTGTCTTCAGTCCGGGTTTGTTCACTGAAAAGTGTCACCACGTCGCTTCCACCCATTTCACTCACACATCTTTAAAAACAATAAGTATATACGCACATTTTGGCACGCACACCAAGATTTCCGCTGCAAACTAAAAGCTATGCCACACAGTTGGAAACCACGGGCTCCGCCCATTGGCCTTGGCGAGTGGCTTGTTGCTCACTACCGTGACCGGTGAGCAACTGTATAGTAGCAAATTCCGAATTTGACCACAGCGTGTTTCGAACTCCCGCGCTGATAACACGCATCTAACGAAGGCCAAACTACACACGATATCGCTTAATTTATACGTTTTAAAATTACTATCTTTGTATGGAATTTGGAAGAAAAATATGTCATAAATAATGCATTATATTTGGTCGTGGCTTTTATACCTACGTATCTCAAAGAGGGAAACGCGTTATGCGTGCTGTTATATATACCCCTAGTATGCCTTTATGCAGATAGCTACACTAAATACTTACCGTCAGCATTTATGAATTAGATTCAGTTAGTAGACCATTCCCTGTTCCTCAGTCTCCATCCACCCTCTGTCGCGTAAGGCTGCCTAAGGACATTTTATCTTGTAGTTATTAATTAATTTGCCCAAAGGGGTTTTCTTTAAATAAATCCCTAATTTTCATTTAGGAAATTTAAATAATTTTTTTTAAAAACCAAATCGGCTCGAACCGTATAACAGTGCGCTCCCGCCATGCGTGCGCTCTCACCGGCTGCAGCGGCATACTGCCCTCGCGTGGTTTGCGAACGGCGTCCACATAGTGGGAAGTAGTGGTTGCTCGCCACGGTTGGTCAATTGTGAATTTTTTTTCATCGGTAAAGAGGATATTTCTTTGCTCTTCACCGCGATAGAAGGCGGTATCATCGGTCCCCTCTCCTTAATTGTAAATATTGATTTAGGGCAAGTCCTGTATAAGCACAGAGTTTCAGGTCTTGTTTCCTAGCGGGAACCTTTATTTCTCGCAATAAGATTTTTGCTTCCTAATGGGATTTCGACCAATTCTGGCTTTAACAGCATTAACAGCCGTTGTAGCTCTAACAGCACGCGGCTGCCTTGATCTTTTATGGTCTTCGACACAGGAAGTGTTGTATCTGATGATAGTACGATGTACGAACATACGACTGATACCAAGCTTTTGAAGTGTCTGGAATATGACCGATGGCTCCATTCCCACTTTGTGTAAGGCGAACACTGCAATCCTATTTTCTGGAACACCCCATTCCATATTGTAATTTGATAATGAACACGAAAATAGATGTGAAATGACGCGGAATCAAAAGGAATTTTTGATATAATGAACGCGTACCAAATTCAAAATAATAAAAAATTTGAATTTTTTTTATGTAACAGTATTTATGGCAAGACTAGTTACTTTCTGGTGTAGCTGTCTGCATACGAAGCCCACTGGTAACAACTTTGGGGAAGAAAAAGAAAACTAAAAGTTAGAAAATTGTTGTTATAACTTATACGAATTAATGACATAAAATCTAAATAAAGGAAAATAATTTGTGAGTTTATTGACTAAATAACAAAAAAATTATGAGTATTTATTTGTGTCATATATTTTTTTCTCTGAATTTACTTAACAAACAATAGTATTGACATAAAATTTTTCTTTATTAGTTTCATTTATTATAACTTTCGCATTCACAAATGATTAATTAAACTTATTTTGTAATTTTTATGTAATATTTACACACCATTGTTATTTTAGATTGTATGAACCTTTTTTAATATTGCTAAGTTTGCAATAACCTGCTAGGTGTTAAGAACATATTTTCATTATCTGTAGAAAAAGCAATAGAATATTGTTTATGCTATTTCATAGATGTAATAACTTCACTCTTTTTCTCTGTGCTTGTCAAGATCCTACATTAAAAGTGACCACACGTAATTTCGATTTTAATTTATAAAAACCGCAACAACCCAAGTTTTACACTTTTACACTAGGCGAATTACATGCGGGATTAATCCCGCACATGACTATAATTTTTCTCTTGTAAATTTGTAATTTTGTAATGTAATTCGCCTAGCAGGCGTCATTGCAAACTTAACAATATTAAAATTATAAGGTTGCGTCATCATTTACAAGTTTTAAAGAATTGAAAAAGTGGTCTTGACTAAAACTAAAAAAAATCTCATAATGTTTGTTAGGACTAGCAGAAGTCAACCCTGAGAGGTTGTTAGCATTTTACCAATAACCCTGTATAAACACCTTGATCTTAATTGGTAGTTCCTTCCCTATAATGTTGATGTAAATATTATTATATTAATTTTCAGAACTGTATAAAATTGTTGACAATGAAAATGGAGACGATTACGATATGTTTATGTAATTAATATTTAATTTTATAATTCAGGTTACAATTTTAACCAAAAAACAAAACCAACCTCCAACACTCAAATGTTATATCTTATATAATATCTTGTGGAAGTCAGCGTCGCGTCGGTACATAATATTGTATTAAACATCGAGCCTTCATTTTATGGTACGATTTGCTCAACTTATTATATTACTGGCTCTCAAGGACTGCTGCCGGAACACACCGTTAGGTGCTTGGCAACAGATTTTCTACTTGAGGGTGGTAGCTAGCCTTCGAAAGCACCATGCTATAGCGACTGCCATTCTAAGACAACAACCGAGACCGACGGCTTAACGTGCCCTCCGAAGCACGGAAGCGCTCAGTAGTAATGTCAGTGGGTCACCCATCCAATTCATGATACTTATTTCTGAACCAATTTCAGAAAATGGTTTTTATATAGTTTACCCAGGGTCCATACATTCTGAAACATCTCCTTTCCTATGTTTCCATGTTTAGGATACACAATTGAAGAGGATTTGAGTCACGTAGTTCCCTTTACAGCTGCAAGGCAAAATTAAAGCCAGACTTAGATGTGACAGCTGTCACGTTGTCGTATTTTTGTGTTTTTCGGCTACCAAACAGGTCAAAGGTACAAAGTGTCTCGTACCATTTTTTTTTAACTTCCTAAGCTGAGATTAATTGACTTTAAAATATTTATATATTGTAATATATTTAACAACAGTCAAAGTGGCAGTTGATTATTGACCTATATATACTAGATACGACATCTCAAACGAAGATTGTCGACCGGTACAAGTATGCTGGCCGGCATAATCTCCCCCACACGCAGCTGGGCACTCGTAGAGATTACACGCGCTTTACGTTCGAAAATTGTGTATTTAAAATACACAATTTATAATACACAATATTCGAACGTAAAGCGCATGTAATTTGTACGAGTGCCCAGCGACGTGTGTGGGAGAGTATGCTGGCCAGCATACTTGCACCGGTCGACTATCCTCGTATGAGATGTCGCGTCTAGTATATATACTCGTAGGTAGTGCAGTTGATGACGTATTTTGAGCGTACCTGTTTGGTGCTAGATGATTTAGTTTAATATTGCATTATTTTCATTTTAAAAATCTCCAGATCGTGCTGAATCTGTAACTTGAATCAGGATTCGAACCGACGACCGATAGCTTGGCACATTGTACCACTACGCCATAATCATCTGATGTAATGTAAAGAAATCATTTCTTTTTTCCAGAATTAGTAGAAACCGACAGAGGTAAGTTTATTTTTATGGCCATAGGCCAGCTTATATCCACTTACTCATCTGATATTTTTTTTATTATGTTATTGTGACTATATTAAGCGGACTATCCTCTCCCTATAACAGATGCATTTCGTCACAAGTCACGAATTGCACTGCGCCTGTCACCTTGAGACATAGTTGTTAAGTCTCATGTGCTTGTAATTTCACTGGCTCTCAAGGATTGCTGTCGGAACACACCGTTAGGTGCTTGGCGACAGATTTTCACTTGAGGGTGGTAGCCAGGCGGGCATTCGCAAAATGCCCTTCCAGCATGCGGTGAAGCTCGATACATAAAGTCTACAATCACTAACACGTTGCATCTGCAAATATATTTTATATTCTATCTGAATGGACTTCAGAAGTTGGTAGTTCAGAAGGCACCGCTTCCCACTCTCCGGTATTTGTACCTTAGTCGCCCTTTACGACACCCACGGGGGTGACATTGTATCGGCAACCCAGGGGAATAATCACCATTAATATAACAAAATTATTTTTTTTATTACGATTATAATGCTAAAATTATATTGGAATTAAATATACCTACCAGTGTAACACCACACAATTAACAAACTGTCCCTACGCATATTAAAGTAATATATGCAACGCCATCTTACGACACCTACGCAGATTCGAACCATAATGTTCACCGCCCTCTATAGTTCATTTCATGCAGACGCCAATAGATGGCGATGTGCATGCTTAACACACGCAAACGTTTGTATCACGTCCAACATATGACTTATCTCGATGTAAACTTAACTACAACTTCAAATCGTATAGAACCTCACGTCTGGTGCTCACTTCACTCTTATGTGGCCCGTCGTTGTTCGATCGACTCTGAAATCCTGTGCATCGCTAGCTGTATATGTATTATTGGGAAAATATACAATACATACAATTCTTAGCGAGCCGTGTTTTATTATTAAAAGGCCGACTGGTTCAGTGTACCCCGTCTGCTCACCACACCCTCCTACATCTGGCGCTCCAACTCGTGGCAAAGAAGACCTGGACCTCAAGTTAAACTCAGCAGTTCCAGGAACCAGACCGAAGGCGACGCACTCAACACGCTGGCGACTCGGTCAAACAAAGAACCTACACCAAAATTTGTTGTAACGAGGAATGTGTATGTCTCCAGCTTACTCAATTGAAATTTCTTAATTCTGAATATGCCAATATTTAGAGCAGATTTACGGTTTACGGTTTAAATCATTTATTTCTCAAAAGAATTTATAATTCACTTACAGAGAAATACATATTTTATAATATACATGGTAAACATACATGTCGTCAGGTATCAATAATGTGTATAAGCAATATTGAAGGTAGTCGTGGATTTGTCTTCTATGCGATTGTTGTTGATTCGTGCACTAGTCCGGTACGTACTCAGTGCCAGAACATTTCACGTTGGGATTATAACTATGAAACATGCAGTTAAATTCTTTGAATTAAATTATCCATTAAAAACGTGGGCTTTGAGTATTTTTTTGAAATAATTTAGGGAGTTTATTTCTTTTATATCCTTAGGCAACTCGTTATACATTTTAGCCCCTTCATAAACTAGACTTCTTTTACCGTAGTTAGTTCTAGGTGGTCGTAAGCAAATATTGTTAGCTTGTCTGGTTAGTCGTTTTTGGATATGTAGCTTTTTAGTAAATATTATTTGAGTATGAATATCTTTAGTGAGAATTTTCCTAATCAAAATGCAAGTCGAGTATTTGTAAGTTTGTTCAAGGTTCATGATTTTAGTTTCCTTATAAATTTTGATTTAGTGCAATTATAAATACCAATTCAAAATTTAGGTGCCAAATAAACTTCGATGCTACACGTGATTATAAGTGTGTTAGCTGGCGTTATGGTCTCCAGCTGACACATGCTATATATACGAAACGGCTAAAGGTGTGATTATATACTATAGCCAGGGATTTAGCGCATAATTTGTGCCAGTGGCACAAAAAAATTGAAACACCTTACTTGAAAACTGTAGTAGTAATGACCCGATTACAACGTGTAAGCTGGGGACCACGTGTCTACAGCTGCTCATCTGTATCTTCTGAACGAATGGGCCTACGACTTTGTTTAATATGTCAAAATTTAGCGCCAAATTTGTGCCATCGGCACTAAAATTTTCAAGTCTGTGGCTATTAAGGTTTTGGAGCTACAAGCTCAAATAAACGTGTAAGCTGGAGACACATGTCCCCAGCTAGCACATGCTGTACAGCTCAAACGGGAAAGGCTAGACTACTGTTTAATATCTTAAAATGTTGGGTAGAATTTGTGCCATCGGCACCAAAATTTTCAAAACAATGGGCCTCATAGTTTTTGCGTAATAAGCAAAAACATTTCTTCCCGCCTAATTATTTAAATATTTCGTTGAAAACGTTACTGTACGCGGCGTTGCCTTTCCGATGACTGTAGCTACAATCTGTCTTGAACCTTATTTCTATAGGCTTGGAAACTATTATCACTTTCATACAAAATAAACGCCGTTGAGACATAGGCTAGGAGCATGAAAGTTTAAATATAATCTGACAAATATTTTATACTATGCATGCTTTCCGGATTTCAAAGTTATTGAAGCCGTCACTATTGACGAGTGGTCGTTTTAAAACGTTACGGGTTTCGAAAACTATCTTCCTATCGTTGCAATAGGGGTTTTTCAGTTTTCGTTCTGAAATGAAACTATTTAGATATTCTGAGTTTTGAAAATCCGACGTATTGAATAAGGATATATTACGCGGAACTCCACGTTTGTAGAAGTCCAAGTTAGCGCCTACATGCATGCGTAACAACTACTCGTATGTATAGCCGGTATGTACCTATCTCACTAGCTTGCTGTTGTTTGTATTATTTGATAGAGCGCGATGTTTTTGCAGTCTGTTTTTAAATTTAGGTAGGGAAGGTCGTAGTGTATTTCGTTAATGTGAACAAACAAAATGTTAAATATTAGTTTATAGATACCTATAAGTGTAAATACCTACATATTTTCGTAGCTAAATAACAATTTTTGGGTTCCGTACTAGAAAACAGGAACCTATTACAAAGCAACATGGATAGCTGACCTTTATAGGTCTGTATCTTTGGAACGGTAATAGGTTACCGGTTGAAATTTTCACAGAATGTGTGTGAATGTGTTAGTATGGCAATCTGCCATACTAAGTCATATTCTGTGAAAATAAGCATTACGGTGTTTCACAAGGCAGCCGTTGCGCGTAGCGTATTAGAAAAAGATAGGTTTTGAAGCAGTGATGGCTCAATGGCATTGGAAATGGACTGCCGCGCAGCAGGTCCATGATTTGAATCCCGCCGCGGGCTTTCGCTTCACCGCATGATGGTAGGGCATTTTGCGAATGCCCGCCCGGCTAGCGACCACCCTCAAGTAGAAAATCTGTCGACAAGCACCTAACGGTGTGTTCCGGCAGCTGTCCTGGAGAGCCAGTAATTCTAGGTTAAGCCTGTTAACACCTTCGACCAGATCATCACTTACCATCAGGTGAGATTGTGGTCAAAGGCATACCTATAAGCAATAAAAAAAAAGTTGTATATATACGAGTACATTTTCTTCGACTGGACTGATAATTTCTTATATATTCATATCCTGAAGGTCTTCGAATATGCCCAAAGGAACGTATTAAATCATTTAATACGTGCGGACAACATCGAGGACAAAGGAGCGCATCCCTTACAAAAAATCCATAGCATTTGTTAATTGATCAATTAATCATTTGTAGGGTGTGTTTAGTGATAGGCTTCTTGTGACGGAGCGACGAGCGGGTCCTCTGAAAGTAGGTCCTTCCCGCCCATTTTTCCCACGTGCCTAAGGGCATATATATCGGCTGGTGTCTTCCTGTTACATTCCAGGAGCCCAGTCGAATATGCCACGACATCGTGGTATAGTTTGGGACTACGGGGATCATAAGGGGCCCCATTCCCAAACAAGTGTCCTAAAACAAAGCTTTAAGAAGCAAAGGTTTTAGCAAAGCAAAGGTAAGTATAGTTAGGCAGAGATTTGAAATACTTACATAGATTAGTTATATCCGAACACCACTGCTCTAAAAGCTTACTAGAATTTACCTATATACATACCTACGCCCATGTATATGCAGTTTGTAATGACAAGGAAAGAACGTTCAAATATTATGCGTCATATCTGTTGTTAGAAAGAGATAAATGAGCAATTCGTGTTACCACCGAAACCGAACCGCCACGAGACGTTCCGATCATGCTGCGATCTCTTTCACTCTCTCACACAAAACGATACACATATCTCGCTCATCCATTTCATTGGATTCGTTCTAAGATAAAACAAAATGACGATATTTTCTGTTTTAACAATAAAAGCTATAATTACGCGTGAAATTAAACAGTTTTCTTATCTCTCACAGTGCCTGTATAATTGGTGCCGAGTCTAAGACACAAGGAAGGCATATTGTCCACAGATTATTCCTAAAAAACACGATTAGCGGCGATGTAGGTATTCACCGGATGCTCGGAAGTGCAAGACTGGTAGTACTACTGGTACTCAGGTAATTACCCTGAATTCGTCTAGTAAATATGGAAGGCATACAAATCATCTACAGGTAAAAAAATCTTAGATAGTTAGGTACGCGTTCTATTGAAAACTACCACCTCTTTTGGAGGTCGGTAAACAAAGGGTGTCGACCTTTGAAGGTGCACATAATGTGATGATCTGCATACCTAGTATGTAATTAATTCATATTTGCAAGGAAACGTTTTCATTCGTATTCTAAATAACATTCATACAAGTACAAGGTACAATACCATTCGAAAAGGTTCCGAATCCGAGAGAAAACTGTACCTAGATAGATACTCTGGAAAATACACTTACACACATTACGTACGTACTTACCTACTTACGAACACCTGACTTTAACATGTAGTAAAAAGTAAAAACATTTACATTATTGTAAAAGAACACAAAAAGTGTGTTTTGTTTTTATCCCAATCCGCAGCGGGAGTACGATGAGACGCGCCACGAGTGACGATTGTTCGTTAGTTATAATTTGAATAATATTAATTGTATCAAAAAGGGGCGCCCCCTGCCGCTTAACGCGCCGACGCCGATGCGACGCCGAAACTGACACCGACGCCTATTCCAACAATGACACCGACGCCGACGCAGACATCTATTCCAACAATGACACCGACGCCGCCGCCGACGCCGAAACTGCCACCTATTCCGACACCGACGCCTATTCCAACAATGACTCCGACGCCGACGCCGACACCTATTCCAACCATGACACCGACGCCGACGCCGACACCTATGCCAACAATGACACCGACGCCTACGCCGACACCTATTCCAACAATGACACCGACGCCGACGCCGACACCTATTCCAACAATGACACCGACGCCAACGCCGACACCTATTCCAACAATGACACCGACGCAGACGCCGACACCTATTCCAACAAGGACCACGACGCCGACGCCGACGCCGATGCGACGCCGAAACTGACACCTATTCGGACACCGACGCCTATTCTAACAATGACACCGACGCCGACGCCGACTCCGATGCGACGCCGAAACTGACACCAATCCCGACACCGACGCCTATTCCAACAATGACACCGACGCCGACGTCGACGCCGATGCGACGCCAAAACTGACACCTATTCCGACACCGACGCCTATTCCAACAATGACACCGATGCCGACGCCGTCACCTATTCCAACAATGACACCAACGCCGACGCCGACGCCGATGAGACGCCGAAACTGACACCAATTCCGACAACGACGCCTATTCCAACAATGACACCGACGCCGACGCCGACACCTATGCCAACAATGACACCGACGCCTACGCCGACACCTATTCCAACAATGACACCGACGCCGACGCCGACACCTATTCCAACAATGACACCGACGCCGACGCCGACACCTATGCCAACAATGACACCGACGCCTACGCCGACACTTATTCCAACAATGACACCGACGCCGACGCCGACACCTATTCCAACAATGACACCGACGCCTATTCCAACAATGACACCGACGCAGACGCCGACACCTATTCCAACAAGGACACCGACGCCGACGCCGACGCCGATGCGACGCCGAAACTGACACCTATTCCGACACCGACGCCTATTCTAACAATGACACCGACGCCGACGCCGACGCCGATGCGACGCCGAAACTGACACCAATTCCGACACCGACGCCTATTTCAACAATGATACCGACGCCGATGCCGACGCCGATGCGACGCCGAAACTGACACCTATTCCGACACCGACGCCTATTCCAACAATGACACCGACGCAGACGCCGACACCTATGCCAACAATGACAATGACGCCTACGCCGACACCGATTCCAACAATGACACCGACGCCGACGCCGACACCTATTCCAACAATGACACCGACGCCGACGCCGACGCCGATGCGACGCCGAAACTGACACCTATTCCGACACCGACGCCTATTCCAACAACGACACCGACGCCGACGTCGACGCCGATGCGACGCCAAAACTGACACCTATTCCGACACCGACGCCTTTTCCAACAATGACACCGATGCCGACGCCGTCACCTATTCCAACAATGACACCGACGCCGACGCCGACGCCGATGCGACGCCGAAACTGACAACAATTCCGACACCGACGCCTATTCCTACAATGACACCGACGCCGACACCTATTCCAACAATGACACCGACGCCGACGCCGACGCCGATGCGATGCCGAAACTGACACCTATTCCGACACCGACGCCTATTCCAACAATGACACCGACGCAGACGCCGACACCTATTCCAACAATGACACCGACTCCGACGCCGACGCCGACGCCGACTACGATGCTGCGCCGAAACTGACACCTATTCCGACACCGACGCCTATTCTAACAATGACACCGACGCCGACGCCGACACCTATTCCAACAATGACAACGACGCCGACGCCGACACCTATTCCAACAATGACACCGACGCCGACGCCGACGCCGATGCAACGCCGAAACTGACACCTATTCTGACACCGACGCCTATTCCAACAATGACACCGACGCCGACGCAGACACCTATTCCAACAATGACACCGACGCCGACGCCGACGCCGACGCCGAAACTGACATCTATTCCGACACCGACGCCTATTCCAACAATGACACCGACGCCGACGCCGACGCCGATGCGACGCCGAAACTGACACCAATTCCGACACCGACGCCTATTCCAACAATGACACCGACGCAGACGCCGACACCTATTCCAACAATGACACCGACGCCGACGCCGACGCCGATGCGACGCCGAAACTGACACCTATTCCGACACCGACGCCTATTCCAACAATGACACCGACGCCGACGCCGACACCTATTCCAACAATGACACCGACGCCGACGCCGACGCCGATGCGACGCCGAAACTGACACCTATTCGGACACCGACGCCGATGCTGTCACCAATTTTAATACCGACACCTTTTCCGACACTGACACCGAGTTCGACGCCTATTCCGACACTGACACTTATTTTTTTACTGATACCAACGCCGACGCCCTTTCTGATACCAACGCCGACAGTTAAATAAATTGATCTTCTTCTTAAAATAAAATTTAAAAAAAAAATAAAGAAATTTGATTTTTTTAACTTTATAAAGTCTATAATTGCGTTCACCTCTGATTTTGAAGGGCAGTCAGTGCGCTCTAAGGTTTTCTCGTACGCGGACGTACGTTTATTCCAAACAAACGGAGTTAGACAGGTTTCCGGTCGCGGCGATCGGATGTGCTAGCAAGGATTGCTATAGATATTAGTGAATATAAACATGTGGTTTATTTGTGTGAGTGACCGTTATTTTGGACGCCGTGCGTTCCTTTTGGTGGAAGGATGAGCAAGCTGTTGGCGGGCGGACAACATCGAGGACAAAGGAGCGTATCCCTTACAAAAAATCCATAGCATTTGTTAATTGATCAATTAATCATTGTTTGGGACTACGGGGATCAAAAGGGGCCCCATTCCCAAACAAGTGTCCTAAAACAAAGCTTTAAGAAGTTTGCTTCTTAAAGCTTTGTTTTAGCAAAGCAAAGGTAAGTATAGTTAGGCAGAGATTTGAAATACTTACATAGACTAGTTATATCCGAACACCACTGCTCTAAAAGCTTACTAGAATTTACCTATATACATACCTACGGCCATGTATATGCAGTTTGTAATGACAAGGAAAGAACGTTCAAATATTATGCGTCATATCTGTTGTTAGAAAGAGATAAATGAGCAATTCGTGTTACCACCGTTTGAAGTGACATATACCAATTAAACATCCAGAAGAGTATTTATTTTTATCTAACATAAATAAAGAAAACACACACCAGCCATGTACGTCTAAAGAAATATCAATCTCTGAAAAAGTTAAGGATTTATGTGTCGGTGTATAATGTGTCGTATTGTTAAGTAACTTAAAAAAAAATACAAAACTACTGATAGAACACTGCAGCACAGAAGCCCAAGATTTTGACTCCCAATCCAAAGATGATGATAACGAATACGATTATGCAGAGCCACAAAACTTTATTAGTGTTGCACAAGAAGAAAGTCAAAATGTATTAAATGTTGATAGCATTATCAACACCATGAACAGTGAATCGATCAAGCCACGTGTAATGCTCTGCGTTGCACAAACCCTTCAACTTGCCGTAAAAGACGCAATAAGACGTTCTAATAAGTGGATAAGTCTCACCTATAGAGTAATAACGCTATCCACCAAAGAACAAAATATTAGTATACTAAAGAAGGACAACAAATTCCTACTAAAATGTTCGCAAGTACGATTCGGCACTCCCCGCAAAATCCTGAATTAATAACTGGGTATAGTTCGCGGAAAAGAAATAACTTCTTGAAGTGGTGCATAATTAACACTTATTTATGATTTTCTTTTCTCATCAACATTTTCTGTGCTTAAATAAAAAAAAACAAAATAACTTTTTTATTAGAAAAAAGGTATTTTGATTTTTATATCATATATATATATAAATTTAATAACTTTTCTTTCAATATAACAAGTAAATAATTAGAAGATTCAGCTTAAATATTCACGTATAATAAAAATTTACAGCGAAAATGGAAACTAACAAAATACTTTATAACCAACTATAATATAAGCAAACATTCTAGCTGGGTTTCTAAACTTTCTACATGGGCGCGGGTGTGAGACGCTGTGTATAGGCACGCGGGCAGCACCGCGCGCCGTCCTCAAACCCCTTACGGGTCCCTCTGAAACCTAAAATATAATATCTGCGCAACCAGAAGCGCGATGTTCGAGGGGCTCATAAAGATTTGCGCGAACTATACAAAACCTTTATCGATGTATGAGTCCGACTCGCTCTTGGCCAGTTTTTTACCCATCAGCTCTGTAACGGCTTAGATTGGGTAAAGTTTCGTGAGGAGATTATAGATACCCTAGTATAAAATACCTACCTATTTATACTTTTCATCACAGAACTCATGGATAAAGACTCAGTTTGACTAAAAATAAAGATACCGGATAATTCAAAAGATCAGATATACCTACCGGGAAAATTTAAATGATTCAAAACCTAATTTGCGAAAATATTAAGTACCTATCTATATATAAGTAGGTTACATAATATTTTATGTACTTGTAATATAATATTACTTACTTGTAGTGGCCGCTAGTGAAAAATGCGCAAACTTAAGGGATACTTAGTTTTGGGCCAATCAATTAGGTAGAGTTTTATTTAAATGCAATATTTTTTTTTATATCAATGGCTAGTATAAACCACTAACTCAGGTATTTTAACTTACCGCACTCCCAACCCAAGCCGAATGACTAATGGATTTTAGGTAACTATTATATAACACGTTTTTCCCCTCACCTTTCAAATAAGACATTTACGATCAAAAACCCAAAGTATAGGGTAACCCAGGGTTACCCACCACCAACCCAGGTTTTTAAAAAGTTACAAATACCTCTTCATTCGAAAACCCTAAGCAAAGGGTTACCCTATGGTGTAAAGGGTTATTGATACTTCTAGAAACAAAAGCCCAAACGAAAGGGTAACCCTAACCTATGGAAGGGTTACCCTTTGGTAGGGTTACCCTTTGGTTAGTGTTACAGTTTCTTTTAAGGTTACAGAAAGTTACAAATACCGCTTATATCGAAAACCATAAGCATAGGGTTACCCTATCGTTGGGTTGAAGGCAGGGTAACCGTTTAAATTGGTAACCTCATAGAAATGATTTTTGATAAATGAAAAACCCTTTCGAAAGGCTTAACCGAAAACCGGGGTTGTACGGTCCCTGATTAAATGTCATCGATTATTTTAATAGTGCATTTGTGTTTGCATGTCATGATATTGTATGGATCTTATAATGAAAGCTTTTATCTTTTTTAAATTGCCTATTTTGAAACGTTTCTTCTTTCTTTGCTTCTTTGAATTGATTTCCAGATATATTGCAGCCTTTACTAGTGCTAGGATTTTGGTCAGTATTATGTTTATATAATTTAATTTGCTGTATCTTATTTCCGGCGGTAAGACGGAGTTTTTATTCTCCTGTTAAGCTTGATAAATCAATATTATGTCCTTCTGTTAACTCGTTTCCTGTTTTACTGGATAAATCGGTATTCTCGTCTTCTGTTAGTGCGATTCTTATTTCCTTTACAAATTCGGTATTTTGTTGTCCTGTTAACCCGCTTTTTGTGTCTGTCCACCAAACGAGAAAAAGTGTGTTCCACACACACATTAGAAACCACACACTCCACACACACAGACCAGAAATCAAAGCGGAAAGTTGTAACTATAGCGACGTGACAGACACTTACTAGCAAGCGGCAACAGAAAACATGACACCTAAAATTTTGACCAATGTTTTACTAGAAGAAATATATGTTCTATGGCTTAATTACAAAAAATATATATGATATAGCGATACATACATTTGCTGCACGTCCGCGCGTCTCTTGCTTGCGGCTGCTTTATTAATCTTTTATTTTTGATTCAGTAAGTCAGCCCTAAGAAAGCGCATCAGTCATATGATGGTCAATGGTGAATGCTGCTATCATCACGGGCTGTACATAGCGAAAGTAACGCTAAGTCTAGCGCATTAGACACGTATTTGCGTTTACTGATCTGATAGTGGTAGCGATTAAATTTGTAGGTATTTTTTCTCTTTGAAAGGACAGAGTCTATTAGTAGGTAATCTGTGCCCTGGTCTTGATTAGTAAATAAAAGAGAACTGAACTTACCATTTTGTTTTCGATCAACGTTGCACCGTGGATCCACCTTGAAATTCGAAATGAGATTACTCGGATTAAGATTACTCTTAGCCCGGCAGCACTCATCATGCCACAATCGGTATCCTACTAGATTGTATTATAAATATGTATCATAATTCATAATGTGCTGTAATTGCGTTAGATATACTAAGGATGACTAATTGATTTGATGTTTTGATTAAATTGATACTAATTAGTATGTAACATTGCGTTTTTATTTGTAGTATTCGAAAACAATTCTTCTATTGAATACTAGTCATAAACATTCTACATGGATATAAAGTTCCTATGCTTATTCAGCCTTTGAAAACGAATCCAATAATCCCAAAGATTAAATCACATCTGCTCTTACGCTGCTTATGCTTAGGATCTTTGTTAGAAATGTTTAACGCATAGAGCAATGCGTTGTTTCTCCTTAGAAGAAATATGAATATATTGCACTTTAGGTAAAAAAAATTGGGTAATTGATTCAAATAGATCTCGTTCCGTAGATTCCGAATATGTATACATTTCAATTTCACAAAAAATGTCACATGCGTTGTTTATAGTTAGCTCGGCACAGTTAGTAGATACTCATAAATAACAAAATTACGAGAGAAAAAAATATAGTCTAGTGCGGGATTAATACCTACGATTTTTTTTAAACAACATTATTTACTTCCCTTACACATTTACCATAGCAACGCCGTCGTTTGGTAAGTACCTGTTCTGTTACGGCATGCGGCATACGTAGGGCTGCCATCCGTCCGGGATTCCCCGGATTTGTCCTAGTCTAGAGGGTGTCCGGGAGGCGTCCAGTAGGGGTTTACAAATAATCCGGGTAAAACCCGGTCTTTCTACATCATGATTTGTAAATGCTATACCAATTTGGACGTTTGCAAACAAACTAAGAACTTGTATATACACTCGAGAGCAATGAATCCGGGTCACTTAAAGAATGTTAAAAATCTCGGAAACTAAAAATGATAGGTTAATGCAATAAATTGTATTTAATAGACAATGTAATACTCCTTAAATGAAAGTAAAAAAAATATGAGTCACCATACATTTTATTAACACAAAATTACATAAAGAAAAAAACTGCTGATCTCTCCTTAAAACAAAAATAGGAAACATGAAATTTTTGAACTTTATTACGATTTTCTTGAATTTTAATACTTCGTATTGCCGCCTCGTGCTTCCATTACTGCGTTTACGCGGTTTGGCATGCTGTACACCAAGTTCCTTATACGATTTTGGGGAATATTCTCCCATTCCTCTGTGAGAGCAATTTTGAGCTCACGAAGCGTGATTGGGGGAGGGTTTCGTTGTTTTACGCATCTGCCTAGCTCGTCCCAAGCATGCTCGATCGGGTTGATATCCGGGCTGCGCGCTGGCCACTCCATACGAGTAATGTTCATCTCTTGAAGGTAGTCATTCACAATCCTACCTGTATGAGGTCGGGCATTGTCATGCATAAATATAGCATCCTCACCTAAATTGACCATAAATGGACCAACGTGATCATTGAGGATTTCTTCCACATATCTTACGCTAGTTAAAGAGCCGTTTTCTATGATCACCAGCTCTGTGCGACTTTCAGAAGAAATTCCGGCCCACACAAGTACAGACCCACCACCGTAGGCTACTTTTTCTTCGATGCATGCTTGCTTGAATCTTTCCCCTGGTCTTCGATACACTCTGTGTCTTCCATCGTGCTTGTAGAGCATAAATTTTGATTCGTCGGAGAACATAACTTTTGACCAATCTTCAATACTCCAATTTACGTGGCTCTGGGCATATCTTAGTCTCGAAATACGATGACCACGCTCCAGTTTAGGGCCGTTTGCAGGTCTAAGGGGTTTTAAGTTAGATTCAGCAAGCCGACGTCTTACTGTCCATGCACTTGGGTTACTTCCTCCGAGGCGTCGAAACTGATTGGTGAGTTCAGTTCCTGTGAGAAAGCGATTTCGAAGCATGGTGTTCACCAAGTATCGGTCTTCTCGTGCTGTGGTACACCTGGTTCTGCCCGTTCCTGGTCTGCGTAGGTTAGAACCAGTTTCTTCGTAACGTCGGAGAACTCTTTGTACTGTTGACAGCGACACACCGACAGTCCTGGCTGTATCGCGCTGACTCCGGCCGGTTTCCAGCATTGTAAGTATTCTGGTGCATTCTTCAGGCGTAAGCGACATAATTTCAGCTTGAATAATGAATATAGAGCACTATCAACATGGTTTATGTACCCACATAAATGACAGATTACAAACAAAAGCAAAACCAAATGCTGTAATTTCGTAGTTCCATCTTCGAAAGTGGCCCTTTTTCAAATTTGATTTTTTTATGATATAACTTTACAATAACTAAGAAGTTTTAATACCTTCATTTAAGGAGTATTACATTGTCTATTAAATACAATTTATTGCATTAACCTAGCATTTTTAGTTTCCGAGATTTTTAGGATTCTTTAAGTGACCCGGATTCATTGCTCTCGAGGTATCACTTAATGTTGGTTGGTTTTCCATAACAGAATTACGAACAATTATCTTTTTACCAATTTTCTTTTTTTTCAAATTAAATTTTATAATTACAGTATATTCGTAACCAGTTATCACTGATAGATGTAGTGTAGGATTAGATTAGAAAGCAATATCTTGGTCAAACAAAGAGGATGTAATAAAGATCTAGTAAATACGTCAACATTCTGAGAGAAAAAATACCTACCAACATATCTTGTAAATATTGGCATTATATGGTTGTCAAACTACACAACACCTTCTCCTAGTCTATACATTTACTGTTTCTTTGTAACTTCTTCCACATATCCTTAACGTGAAAGCAAAAAGTAAGTTTAAACGCTATAGAAATAAGGTTCAAAACAGATTGCAGTTACAGCAAACGGGACGGCAACGCCGCGTACAGTAACATTTTTAACGAAATATTTAAATATTTAGGCGGGAAGAAATGTTTTTGCTTGTTACGGAAAAACTATGAGGCCCATTGTTTTGAAAATAACTGGGTATAGTTCGCGGAAAAGAAATAACTTCTTGAAGTGGTGCATAATTAACACTTATTTATGATTTTCTTTTCTCATCAACATTTTCTGTGCTTAAATAAAAAAAAACAAAATAACTTTTTTATTAGAAAAAAGGTATTTTGATTTTTATATCATATATATATATAAATTTAATAACTTTTCTTTCAATATAACAAGTAAATAATTAGAAGATTCAGCTTAAATATTCACGTATAATAAAAATTTACAGCGAAAATGGAAACTAACAAAATACTTTATAACCAACTATAATATAAGCAAACATTCTAGCTGGGTTTCTAAACTTTCTACATGGGCGCGGGTGTGAGACGCTGTGTATAGGCACGCGGGCAGCACCGCGCGCCGTCCTCAAACCCCTTACGGGTCCCTCTGAAACCTAAAATATAATATCTGCGCAACCAGAAGCGCGATGTTCGAGGGGCTCATAAAGATTTGCGCGAACTATACAAAACCTTTATCGATGTATGAGTCCGACTCGCTCTTGGCCAGTTTTTTACCCATCAGCTCTGTAACGGCTTAGATTGGGTAAAGTTTCGTGAGGAGATTATAGATACCCTAGTATAAAATACCTACCTATTTATACTTTTCATCACAGAACTCATGGATAAAGACTCAGTTTGACTAAAAATAATGATACCGGATAATTCAAAAGATCAGATATACCTACCGGGAAAATTTAAATGATTCAAAACCTAATTTGCGAAAATATTAAGTACCTATCTATATATAAGTAGGTTACATAATATTTTATGTACTTGTAATATAATATTACTTACTTGTAGTGGCCGCTAGTGAAAAATGCGCAAACTTAAGGGATACTTAGTTTTGGGCCAATCAATTAGGTAGAGTTTTATTTAAATGCAATATTTTTTTTTATATCAATGGCTAGTATAAACCACTAACTCAGGTATTTTAACTTACCGCACTCCCAACCCAAGCCGAATGACTAATGGATTTTAGGTAACTATTATATAACACGTTTTTCCCCTCACCTTTCAAATAAGACATTTACGATCAAAAACCCAAAGTATAGGGTAACCCAGGGTTACCCACCACCAACCCAGGTTTTTAAAAAGTTACAAATACCTCTTCATTCGAAAACCCTAAGCAAAGGGTTACCCTATGGTGTAAAGGGTTATTGATACTTCTAGAAACAAAAGCCCAAACGAAAGGGTAACCCTAACCTATGGAAGGGTTACCCTTTGGTAGGGTTACCCTTTGGTTAGTGTTACAGTTTCTTTTAAGGTTACAGAAAGTTACAAATACCGCTTATATCGAAAACCATAAGCATAGGGTTACCCTATCGTTGGGTTGAAGGCAGGGTAACCGTTTAAATTGGTAACCTCATAGAAATGATTTTTGATAAATGAAAAACCCTTTCGAAAGGCTTAACCGAAAACCGGGGTTGTACGGTCCCTGATTAAATGTCATCGATTATTTTAATAGTGCATTTGTGTTTGCATGTCATGATATTGTATGGATCTTATAATGAAAGCTTTTATCTTTTTTAAATTGCCTATTTTGAAACGTTTCTTCTTTCTTTGCTTCTTTGAATTGATTTCCAGATATATTGCAGCCTTTACTAGTGCTAGGATTTTGGTCAGTATTATGTTTATATAATTTAATTTGCTGTATCTTATTTCCGGCGGTAAGACGGAGTTTTTATTCTCCTGTTAAGCTTGATAAATCAATATTATGTCCTTCTGTTAACTCGTTTCCTGTTTTACTGGATAAATCGGTATTCTCGTCTTCTGTTAGTGCGATTCTTATTTCCTTTACAAATTCGGTATTTTGTTGTCCTGTTAACCCGCTTTTTGTGTCTGTCCACCAAACGAGAAAAAGTGTGTTCCACACACACATTAGAAACCACACACTCCACACACACAGACCAGAAATCAAAGCGGAAAGTTGTAACTATAGCGACGTGACAGACACTTACTAGCAAGCGGCAACAGAAAACATGACACCTAAAATTTTGACCAATGTTTTACTAGAAGAAATATATGTTCTATGGCTTAATTACAAAAAATATATATGATATAGCGATACATACATTTGCTGCACGTCCGCGCGTCTCTTGCTTGCGGCTGCTTTATTAATCTTTTATTTTTGATTCAGTAAGTCAGCCCTAAGAAAGCGCATCAGTCATATGATGGTCAATGGTGAATGCTGCTATCATCACGGGCTGTACATAGCGAAAGTAACGCTAAGTCTAGCGCATTAGACACGTATTTGCGTTTACTGATCTGATAGTGGTAGCGATTAAATTTGTAGGTATTTTTTCTCTTTGAAAGGACAGAGTCTATTAGTAGGTAATCTGTGCCCTGGTCTTGATTAGTAAATAAAAGAGAACTGAACTTACCATTTTGTTTTCGATCAACGTTGCACCGTGGATCCACCTTGAAATTCGAAATGAGATTACTCGGATTAAGATTACTCTTAGCCCGGCAGCACTCATCATGCCACAATCGGTATCCTACTAGATTGTATTATAAATATGTATCATAATTCATAATGTGCTGTAATTGCGTTAGATATACTAAGGATGACTAATTGATTTGATGTTTTGATTAAATTGATACTAATTAGTATGTAACATTGCGTTTTTATTTGTAGTATTCGAAAACAATTCTTCTATTGAATACTAGTCATAAACATTCTACATGGATATAAAGTTCCTATGCTTATTCAGCCTTTGAAAACGAATCCAATAATCCCAAAGATTAAATCACATCTGCTCTTACGCTGCTTATGCTTAGGATCTTTGTTAGAAATGTTTAACGCATAGAGCAATGCGTTGTTTCTCCTTAGAAGAAATATGAATATATTGCACTTTAGGTAAAAAAAATTGGGTAATTGATTCAAATAGATCTCGTTCCGTAGATTCCGAATATGTATACATTTCAATTTCACAAAAAATGTCACATGCGTTGTTTATAGTTAGCTCGGCACAGTTAGTAGATACTCATAAATAACAAAATTACGAGAGAAAAAAATATAGTCTAGTGCGGGATTAATACCTACGATTTTTTTTAAACAACATTATTTACTTCCCTTACACATTTACCATAGCAACGCCGTCGTTTGGTAAGTACCTGTTCTGTTACGGCATGCGGCATACGTAGGGCTGCCATCCGTCCGGGATTCCCCGGATTTGTCCTAGTCTAGAGGGTGTCCGGGAGGCGTCCAGTAGGGGTTTACAAATAATCCGGGTAAAACCCGGTCTTTCTACATCATGATTTGTAAATGCTATACCAATTTGGACGTTTGCAAACAAACTAAGAACTTGTATATACACTCGAGAGCAATGAATCCGGGTCACTTAAAGAATGTTAAAAATCTCGGAAACTAAAAATGATAGGTTAATGCAATAAATTGTATTTAATAGACAATGTAATACTCCTTAAATGAAAGTAAAAAAAATATGAGTCACCATACATTTTATTAACACAAAATTACATAAAGAAAAAAACTGCTGATCTCTCCTTAAAACAAAAATAGGAAACATGAAATTTTTGAACTTTATTACGATTTTCTTGAATTTTAATACTTCGTATTGCCGCCTCGTGCTTCCATTACTGCGTTTACGCGGTTTGGCATGCTGTACACCAAGTTCCTTATACGATTTTGGGGAATATTCTCCCATTCCTCTGTGAGAGCAATTTTGAGCTCACGAAGCGTGATTGGGGGAGGGTTTCGTTGTTTTACGCATCTGCCTAGCTCGTCCCAAGCATGCTCGATCGGGTTGATATCCGGGCTGCGCGCTGGCCACTCCATACGAGTAATGTTCATCTCTTGAAGGTAGTCATTCACAATCCTACCTGTATGAGGTCGGGCATTGTCATGCATAAATATAGCATCCTCACCTAAATTGACCATAAATGGACCAACGTGATCATTGAGGATTTCTTCCACATATCTTACGCTAGTTAAAGAGCCGTTTTCTATGATCACCAGCTCTGTGCGACTTTCAGAAGAAATTCCGGCCCACACAAGTACAGACCCACCACCGTAGGCTACTTTTTCTTCGATGCATGCTTGCTTGAATCTTTCCCCTGGTCTTCGATACACTCTGTGTCTTCCATCGTGCTTGTAGAGCATAAATTTTGATTCGTCGGAGAACATAACTTTTGACCAATCTTCAATACTCCAATTTACGTGGCTCTGGGCATATCTTAGTCTCGAAATACGATGACCACGCTCCAGTTTAGGGCCGTTTGCAGGTCTAAGGGGTTTTAAGTTAGATTCAGCAAGCCGACGTCTTACTGTCCATGCACTTGGGTTACTTCCTCCGAGGCGTCGAAACTGATTGGTGAGTTCAGTTCCTGTGAGAAAGCGATTTCGAAGCATGGTGTTCACCAAGTATCGGTCTTCTCGTGCTGTGGTACACCTGGTTCTGCCCGTTCCTGGTCTGCGTAGGTTAGAACCAGTTTCTTCGTAACGTCGGAGAACTCTTTGTACTGTTGACAGCGACACACCGACAGTCCTGGCTGTATCGCGCTGACTCCGGCCGGTTTCCAGCATTGTAAGTATTCTGGTGCATTCTTCAGGCGTAAGCGACATAATTTCAGCTTGAATAATGAATATAGAGCACTATCAACATGGTTTATGTACCCACATAAATGACAGATTACAAACAAAAGCAAAACCAAATGCTGTAATTTCGTAGTTCCATCTTCGAAAGTGGCCCTTTTTCAAATTTGATTTTTTTATGATATAACTTTACAATAACTAAGAAGTTTTAATACCTTCATTTAAGGAGTATTACATTGTCTATTAAATACAATTTATTGCATTAACCTAGCATTTTTAGTTTCCGAGATTTTTAGAATTCTTTAAGTGACCCGGATTCATTGCTCTCGAGGTATCACTTAATGTTGGTTGGTTTTCCATAACAGAATTACGAACAATTATCTTTTTACCAATTTTCTTTTTTTTCAAATTAAATTTTATAATTACAGTATATTCGTAACCAGTTATCACTGATAGATGTAGTGTAGGATTAGATTAGAAAGCAATATCTTGGTCAAACAAAGAGGATGTAATAAAGATCTAGTAAATACGTCAACATTCTGAGAGAAAAAATACCTACCAACATATCTTGTAAATATTGGCATTATATGGTTGTCAAACTACACAACACCTTCTCCTAGTCTATACATTTACTGTTTCTTTGTAACTTCTTCCACATATCCTTAACGTGAAAGCAAAAAGTAAGTTTAAACGCTATAGAAATAAGGTTCAAAACAGATTGCAGTTACAGCAAACGGGACGGCAACGCCGCGTACAGTAACATTTTTAACGAAATATTTAAATATTTAGGCGGGAAGAAATGTTTTTGCTTGTTACGGAAAAACTATGAGGCCCATTGTTTTGAAAATTTTGGTGCCGATGGCACAAATTCTACCCAACATTTTAAGATATTAAACAGTAGTCTAGCCTTTCCCGTTTGAGCTGTACAGCATGTGCTAGCTGGGGACATGTGTCTCCAGCTTACACGTTTATTTGAGCTTGTAGCTCCAAAACCTTAATAGCCACAGACTTGAAAATTTTAGTGCCGATGGCACAAATTTGGCGCTAAATTTTGACATATTAAACAAAGTCGTAGGCCCATTCGTTCAGAAGATACAGATGAGCAGCTGTAGACACGTGGTCCCCAGCTTACACGTTGTAATCGGGTCATTACTACTACAGTTTTCAAGTAAGGTGTTTCAATTTTTTTGTGCCACTGGCACAAATTATGCGCTAAATCCCTGGCTATAGTATATAATCACACCTTTAGCCGTTTCGTATATACAGCATGTGTCAGCTGGAGACCATAACGCCAGCTAACACACTTATAATCACGTGTAGCATCGAAGTTTATTTGGCACCTAAATTTTGAGTTGGTATTCATAATTGCACTAAATCTGCTCTAAATATTGGCATATTCAGAATTAAGAAATTTCAATTGAGTAAGCTGGAGACATACACATAACGAGGAGTGGGCGGACGACCACAGTCAAGGCTAATAATAATAAAACAAAGGAAAACCGAAATATGGCACTATCTGACGCCCAATTTCGGGAACTTCTCGCTGCTCTCGGCTCTAACAGGCGTAGTACACTGGCTTTCTGCCAGCATACATATGATGGCCGCAAGGATTCAGAGACGTTGGAAGCGTTCCTGTCTGCTGTCAACGTTTTTATGAATATAGAAAAGATCACAGATACTGAAGCACTGGTTAGCTTGCCTTTATTGCTACGCGAGGACGCGGGAAAATAAAAACCTGGGCAGAGTTTGAAGTTCATATCAGATATACATTTGCCCCAAAGAAACCAGCGTGCATGATCTATAACGAAATCATGAGCATTACACAGGCTCCAACTACTATGACAGAGTCCTTTATCGCTACGAAACGTCAGTTATTTTCATTGTTACCTGGACCTGAACATACCGAGACGCAGCAACTAGATATGTTTTATTATTTAATGCATATAAACATACGGGAACGTATACCCCGAACAATGTTCAAAACGTACGATGATTTATTAAAACAGCACGCGAAGTAGAACAACTCAATATGGAGAAGCACAAGAACAAACCACCTGTTCAGATTGGTGAACAGTCAGAAAGGATAAGGTGCGGTTTGTGTAGTTTTCGGTCACATTACCGAAAACTGCTTGAAGAAACTAAAATATCATCATCAAGCACCCGCAGTCTCTTCAAAGACCGAAATGGTTGAAGTGAACATACAAGCACCGTCACCATCACCACCCATGTTCTCTTGTTATGGATGCGGTGCTCCGGGAGTTGTTCGAAGAAACTGTCCAACTTGCTCGGGGAAAAACAAATACGATGTCAAAACCGAACAATTGGATTTCTGCACGGTTAACATCCGTACAGATGCGCGCTCAAGACCAGTGATTCCCATAGGAATCGAAGGGCTACAAGGTTATGCTTTTATTGATACTGGCGCAAAGATGTGCATTGCGTCATATTCCTTATACTCCAAATTACGTCAGCGAGGCTACAATTTCAAAGAGGAGACAATGAATATCTCGCTAGCAGATGGAGTAGCAAAGAAACAAAATGTGCTCTCTACTTTAACTTTGGTGACTTTGTGTGGACGCACTATACCCACAAAATTCATTGTTTTACCAAATTCGCGGGATAATAAAACATTATTGGGTATAGGGTTCCTAGAAGATGCTGGCATGGTAATAGATTTACCACAATTTACATGGCACTTCAACGATAATACAGAGATGATATACGGACTATACGACGAAGACTTCATCACATTTAATGAACCAACACCAGGTGAACTCTTCTCAGAGGTAGTGAGTAATGCTCTGGTGAGGACCTATCCTGACATCGAGTCTGCACAAAAATGGGATGTCCCGCCGGAGATGCAAGAAGTTGCAGTACCACGAGAAAGCGCATACATGAACTACGAACGTATGAAGCTTGAAACCAATCAATCAAACGTGAAGAAAACCAGGACGGTATTCGATGGTTATTCTCCATACGCTGACTACATGATGCGTGATGCGAAACTAAACATTCAGGAGATGGGTGTAAATCTATCACCGCGATCTCAAGAACTTTTGCCCGGTCCAGACCCTTATGCATTAGAAAATTGTAACTCTGAGATTACTCCCAAGCTACCCCATCTAGCTAGTACGCTTAGACGTGCGAAAGACATTCAAGAAGGAAAAGAAATGGGACGAAAGTGTTACGCTGATCAGCGACGACGACAGAGCTTGAATTATCAAATAGGAGATCACGTTCTAGTAACGTTACGACCGATCAGTAATGCATCCAAAGAATTTAGCGCAAGAGGAAGACCTAATAAGAACAACTTGGTTCTGTCTACAGCAATTGTAGATGATGCATTCAGCCGCAGAGGTAGAGGACGTCACAAGAAGAAAAATAGTGACTGCCTACCTTATCTTTCACCTCGTCGGGACGCCTTCGGATTTGATCGGGGAGACTGTAACACCACACAATTAACAAACTGTCCCTACGCATATTAAAGTAATATATGCAACGCCATCTTACGACACCTACGCAGATTCGAACCATAATGTTCACCGCCCTCTATAGTTCATTTCATGCAGACGCCAATAGATGGCGATGTGCATGCTTAACACACGCAAACGTTTGTATCACGTCCAACATATGACTTATCTCGATGTAAACTTAACTACAACTTCAGATCGTATAGAACCTCACGTCTGGTGCTCACTTCACTCTTATGTGGCCCGTCGTTGTTCGATCGACTCTGAATTCCTGTGTATCGCTAGCTGTATACGTATTATTGGGGAAATATACAATACATACTATACTAAGCGAGCCGTGTTTTTTTGTTATCAAGCCGACTGGTACAGTGTACCCCGTCTGCTCACCACACCCTCCTACACCAGTAATATTAATTCCAATTTTTATATCTATTTGCTATTTATATGGCACAAATGAACTCGTTTAATTTAATATTAATTATAAGCAATCAAGAACAAAAAATATTAGCATGTCTGATTGATGAAGTATGCTAGAGCTGTCTTATTACAAAGCTTTTTTTGTATATATATTCTTTATTCTATTATAAAATTAAAACGAATGTTTACAAATTGAGTGTACATTAAATCCTAGACGAAACAATACTAATATAAATATTCTGTCTTGCAAGCTAAGTCGTTTATATAAAACTTATATAAACAAGATATTGATGTAAGATAGACATAGTACCTACATGGTAATTTAGATATAAATTAAATAATTGTACACTTATAAAATCTTTAGATAAATTACCCGGTTAAATTTAAAATGCTCTGTTTACTCGCACATAATTTGCAGTTAGGTACTAACTTAACTTTGTAGGGATAATTGTATTACGCACTAGTGTATAGTGTATAATGCACGAGGGTATTATAGTTATTTTGCATGGTGGTAGGGCATTTTGCGAATGCCCGCCTGGCTAGCTACCACCCTCAAGTCGAAAATCTGTCGCCAAGCACCTAACGGTGTGTTCCGGCAGCTGTCCTTGAGAGCCAGTAATTCTAGGTTAGCCTGTACAACATCTTCGACCACATCATCACTTACCATCCGGTGAGATAGTGGTCAAAAGCTAACCTATCACGCATAAAAAAAAAGTTCGGTTTATGACCCTAAGAACGATATAATAAAGCTCAATTTACGAGCAAGGGTGTTGAAAATACTATAATAAAACATTTAGAACATATAAAAATATAATATCTAGTGACAATTCCGCTTAATTTTCCTGCTAAACTGTGGTCACAAACGTCACAAAAGGTTTGTGACCACAGCGCAGCACAGCGTACCACGCAGCCGAACCAAAAGAATGTTCGACGCGTTTCGCTTTTACACGAAGCATCCTAAGGAGGAATACATCTCGAACGTGCGCCCGCAGAGTCAAGACCTTGATGTATTCTTAAAATACTTATGAAATATTTGTTTTATTACAATTAGTTTAATTTTGTTTTACCTTTACGGCACAGACACTCTGCAACCATTAAGAAATAGTGAAGACCCAGCAGCAGAAGAAACAGATGACCCAGGGTTCGCATCTGGCCTTGGACTGAAAGGTGGGTCAACATCAGAAGTCAGTATTTGGTCTTCTTAAAAGACTTGACCGTACATTTCAAAGCTTCACCAAACAACTTATAACGCTGTCAAATGCTGAAATTTTGTCACTTTCGGACTGCGTAGGAGTGACAGAGAAGCAGCGATTGTAAAATCGCGATCAGAATCGAAAGTAAGCTTAGGGCTAATTTCACCATACCATGTTTGTTTACGCTAAATCAGGCATTAGCTAATGGGTCTTTAAAAATAACAGAGCTGTTAAATCAGTCTACGTTCTATGAAGTTAACTGAATTAATCATCCATTAACAGTTGGTGGGACACTCAGTGCAGTTAACAGTCCGTTAAAAGGATTAACGAGGCGTCAAATAATTAACAGAGTATGGTGAAACTAGGCCTTAATCACACAAAAATAGTAACGTAAATCGAACCTGTTTCTTTTTTTATGATCGGTTAGCCTTCGACCACTATCTCATTTGATGGTAAGTGATGATGTGGTCGAAGATGTTGTTCAGGCTAACCTAGAATTACTGGCTCTCCAGGACAGCTGCCGGAACACACCGTAAGGTGCTTGGCGACAGATTTTCTACTTGAAGGTAGTAGCTAGCCAGGCGTGCATTCGCAAAATGCCCTACCACCATGCTATAACGACTGCCGTCCTAAGACAATTAACCGGGACCAACAGCTTAACGTGCCCTCCGAAGCACGCGCACGCTCAGTAGTAATGTCACCAGTGGTCACCCATCCAACTCATGACCGCGGCGGACGTTGCTTAGCTTTGCTGATCGGTTCAGAAACTGAATGGTTAAGCAAACTTCGCGTTGAGCGTTTCAAAACTTCTGTTATCCCTCTTGATAAGCTTTTGCTATTTCTTATTATATTTCCATACGTAAATATATATATATATATATATACGTAACAAGCATAATTTAGAGTCAATTTTGCAATTTTATTCTATAGAGAAATTTTTAAGGCATCGTGTAACGGACTTTTCTTGACCTTAGATAATACGATCAAGATTAACATATAATTTTCTTACTGCTGCATACTAAATACATTTTGCTAAAAATATGTTCAAGTAAAGCTATTTAGCAATTGTCAGTGCCTTCGATATCTATATTTCTATATCAATATCTAAGCTAACATTATAAAGAGAAAAGATTTGTTTGTATGCAATGAATAAACTTAAAAACTACTGGACCGATTTTGATTAAATTTGGAATGGATATAGTTTGAGATCCGGGAAAGGACATAGGATAGTGTTAACCAAGTGCGCAAATAGAGGTTAATGTTCTTTCGCGATAACCGAAATACGCGCGGGCAGAGCTGTGGCTGAAAAGCTAGTATTTAATAAAAAATATAAAAAACTATGGCAGTCGTTAGTTGTTTGATCGTGTCACAGAACTTTAAGTGTACAGTTTATTTACTGATGGTCCAACTATACATCTCGTCAGCAGCCTCATCAAAAAACCTGTACGAATATTATATATTGATTTATATAACAAAAAAAAAATGGAACCGAGTTACTGTAAAGTGAGAATTCTTGTAATATTGTAATGTAATCCACTGAGCATGCGATATTGCAAAAAGAATAGTATATTATGATACAAGTCAGCTAAGTTGCTCATTATACACGAGGCTGTGGGATGCAGCCCGAGCCGCAGGCGATGGCGGAAATCAACCGAGTGTATAATGAGCAAGTTGCTCACGAGTTTCATACGCACTTTTTCAATACCCTAGCGAGGAAAAAACATATATTGCACAAATGCGATACATAAAAACATCCGAAAATTATGGAAAATTGCCCGCAAGTTTTTTTTTTGCGCGCGGCAAATGTTTGTTTGTTGATTACATATAAACCTATTTGTTGTTACAAATCTGTATTACCCGGAAAAAAAATCGAATTGAAAATGCTCTGTTTACTCGCATATAATTTGCAGTTTGGTACTAACTTAACTTTGTAGGGATAAATTACCCGGTTAAATTGAAAATGCTCTCTTTACTAAATAATTCCATTACGCACTAGTGTATAATATTATTATGCACGAGGTGGTATAGTTCGGTTTATGGCCCTAACAACGATATAATAAAGCTCACTTTACGAGCAAGGGTGTTGAAAAAATATAAATTTATTATTTACTGTATAATATAAAATATTTCATGCCACAGGAGATGTTCCAGCATCAGCACCATCAAAAACAACACCAAGAACAAGATCCAGATCAAAACCTAAAGGTGGGTCTACTTTAAAACTCTGTTTTTTAATGTAATGATTTAATGACCAACATCTGCCCAAAGCGATGTATTGCTCTTAAATGACATGTCCATGTATAACTCTTCGAAAATGCTGTATTGCCTAAAATCGCTTCGTAAATAAACGATTTTTCTCGTATAAAGTAAGGGATGAAAATGGTTATTGTGGGCTTTGCACACTTTTTTGTAGCTCTTTTTAAGGTGTTTGTACATCTTAAAAAGGGCTACAAAAAAGTAATAGTAATATACGAGTAATAAGTAATATGATATATTATAATATATATCTAAAATTATCAGTGTTTCTCAATGAAATTGTGCATGTATTATACATATAAACCTTACTCTTTAATATTAATTTATTATTAACGGTTTGCACTTACGATTATTATAGAGAGCGACGCCCGACTAGTTTCGTGGGATCCTGACCCACTTCATCAAGGAGCGACTTACTCTTAAATCATTTTATCTATTAAAAAATCCCGCAACAAAATCCGTTGCGTTGTTTTAAAGATCTAAGCCACAGTAATATTATCTATATAGTATTTTAACTTCATAGAAACGGACGAAACGCGTGTTATACCTACGCGCCTCGATCTCGGCCTGCGCTCGGCATGCAGACAGTCTCGAGTGTCGCGAGTCGCGACTGTGCCGCAGAGACGAGCGAATGGTTTGTTGTTTTTTTAACAATAACCGCGCGATTTTTTCACCAAAAATAAGTTCAATTACATATTTACATATTTATCATGACGAGTAGGATATATCGTGCTGTTTTTGGTTGCATGAATTCGTCAAAAATCATCCAGAGATAGTAGTCCGCTTAACATCAGGCGGGCCTGGAGTTTGTTCCTTCACAAGAAAAAAAAAACACGCGGTGACTTACCCCCAGTCTTTCTGTGCGAGTCGTAAAAGACGACGAAGGGAAGAAATGCCTGAAGATGGACAGTAGCGCCTTCTGAACAACTTCTATCTTACATTGCGATCCCCAAGACTCATGCCAAGCGTGGGGATTATGGCAAATCCCCCCAATGAGAGGGAATTTGTTCTACGGTAGACAGTATGGCTGTCGATGATGACTAATTATTTCATGGTCTTCCACATCAGGTGCAGGATCGAGAACTAGCATTTCAAGCAGTGCAAGTTCTCAGGAGACTAATGCATGGATTTGGACCAGCGATGATGGTGAAACCGTGAAACACGGCTGTGGTCTAGTGGAACTCGAGTATCTGGAGAGTAAGTTTCTCACCCTATATAGGAGTGTCTTTGAAGCAGTGATGGCTCAGTGGCTCAGCTGTGGACTGCCGCGCAGCAGGTCCATGGTTCGAATCCCCCCGTGGGCTTGAGCTTCAATGCACGGTGGAAGGGCACTTTGCGAAGGCTATTGCCCACCCTCAAGTAGAAAATCTGTCGCCAAGCACCTAACGGTGTGTTCCGGCAGCAGTCCTTGAGAGCCAGTGAGATTAAAGGCACATGAGACTTAACAACTATGTCTCAAGGCGACGCGACGGGTGCAGTGCAATTCGAGACTTGTGACGAAATGCATCTGTTATAGGCAGAGGTTAGTCCGCTTAACATCAGGTGAACCCCGAGCTTGTGACATTACTGTGAAATAAAAAAAAGCTGTAGACCTCGCGAATGAAATATTGTTGACTTAGATACTTAAAGGAACCGGGTAGCACCCGCGTTATGTTTACCGGAAAGATTCCGACCAGTCTCGGACTGTATTCAAGTCCTTCGTCTGGGAGTCACGATTACGCGAAGCAACGAGCAAGGGCTTCAGCGTGTACCAGGTTTTCTATTATAATTATGAATGAACTAGCTTTCCGGGCGCGGCTCCACCGCGCGTATGTCGATTATCGCGAAAAAAACATTAACCTCTTTAACCTCTTCTTGCGCAGTTGGATAAAAACTATCCTATGTTCCTGGGTCTCAAACTATATCCATACCAAATTTCATTCAAATCGGTCCAGTAGTTTTGGCGTGAAAGCGTAACAGACAGACAGAGTTACTTTCGCATTTATAATATCGCATTTATAGCTCTCCGGGCGCGGCTCCGCCCGCGCGTATGTCGGTTATCGCGCGAAAACAGTAACCTCTTTTTGCGCAGTCGGATTAAAACTATCCTATGTTTGTTCCCGGGTCTCAAACTATCTCCATACCAAATTTCATTCAAATCGGTCCAGTAGTTTTGGCGTGAAAGCGTAACAGACAGACAGAGTTACTTTCGCATTTATAATATTAGTACTGAAGTACTGATAGTAGATAACAGGAGACGCGCCAAGTGTACCTTTCGACGATGCTTACGATAATTAGGTACACCTCCCTATCTATGTCCCATCCTTGGTGCGTGTCAAATACTGTAAATATTAGTTATTATGCTTCTTCTCAAGTAGATAATTTTTCAACGATATATTTTTTATTGTATAAAAAGTAAGACCTGTCATTGGCAGTAAGCATTCATAATAATTATATTGTAAATAGATGCCCCGGTGTACTTCGTATCAAATGTTTGACAGGAAAGTATAGGTAGAGCAGTTTATATGGGAATATTAAATTGTTGTTTTTACTATCTTTCTCGCCTTTTTTCCCATATTTTCACCTTTCCTGGACTACGACAAACATTTCAAAATCAAAATCAGCTAAATCGGCTCAGCTGTTTTTGAGTTTTAGCGAGATAAACGAACAGCAATTCATTTTTGTAGTATTTATGTAGAATTTTTTTTTACCAAAAAATAGAACCGACTTCAACACCCAAAAGTGTGAAATAACTTGTCGAAGTCAGTACCATGCGCACAATATTGTGATAATAGGTACATTGGAACTATCATGGTACCGACTTCAACAAGTTATTTCACACTTTTTGGTGTAAAAGTCAGTTCCATTTTTTGCTAAAAAAAATTTTTCTTCCTTCTTTTTAGTGACCCTTGCTACTTACGGGATCGATTGTGATTCATTATCAACAACTATATCATCAAGATAGGTGAATATTTTTTAGTTATTGGAGTGTAAGTCAAAAACGGCTGGACCGATTTTGATAAAATTTCAAATGGGGCCAAAGCTGATGCTTGCCGATTGGCAAGCATCAGCTTCCGTGGCTTTAAAACAAAAAAGAATTTTCAAAATCGGTTCACCCAGTCAAGAGTTCTTAGGTAACAAACAGGAAAAGAAAATAAAAATAATAATACAGACGAATTGAGAACCTCCTCCTTTTTTGGAAGTCGGTTAAAAAATCATTTATGGTGAGATACAGATGTAGAGATTGTATTAAGTGCTGTTGCTACGCACTGAAGACCATGCGAATCTTTCTGGTAAATATAACGTTGGTTTTTGAATAAAAAAAAAAACTTTTTTTAAATAAGTATATATTTTGAAACAAAACAAAAATTTTCAAATGTTTTTAGGACTAGCAGAAGTCAAGCCTAAGAAGTTGTTAGCATTTTTCCAATAACCCTGTATAAACAAAGAAACTATAACAAAAACGTTTATATATAGGTGGACCATTGGTGACGGAGCCAAACGGTTCATCAACTTGTGAAGCTATGGGATCTAGCGGATTATCGGACCCAGATGACGGTGAGCCCTGTTATAGTAATAATAATAATGTTTTATTATCTTATAATAATAATTATTTATTATTATGTAATAGTATAATAATCATAATTTTTTATTATTATTTATCACGTCATTTATCATCATTTTAATTTTTTACAACATTGATTTATAAAAAGACAAATATTATAAAAAACTTAAGACTAGGATGATTGCAGCAGCGGGACAGGGCCCAAGCTACCAGTGCAGTTAGGGTTGCAGAGAGAGGAACTCCGTGTCGTGTCGAGTATCACTGCCTTCTGCATCCGACCCTTGATCCAACCGTCTAGTGAGAGCCTCTTGAGGTGTTGGTCGAGGCTCTTCGCTATTAGGCCGTTCGCTGAAACGACTATCGGGACAATGATCGTCGAGTCAACATCCCACATGGCGGTTACCTCGTGAGCCAAGTCAAGGTACTTGCTGACTTTGTCCTTCTCGGCCTTCACGAGGTTCTCGTCATGTGGGATGGTCATTATTATTATCGTTAAGTATGTGAGTACAAATTCATTTATGCCCAAAATACTTGCAAAATGTCATCAACTTGACATTCGCATGTCCTGTTTTTACACGACTGTCCAAAAAAAGGAGAGTTATGTTTTCAGGGTTCATGTATGTAGGTTTGTGAGTTTCTTTATTCCACCATAACTGCTAAACGGCTTGACCGATTTTAATGTATGATATTTTCATTAGATTCTTCTTGATAGAGCAAGTGACACTAGGTACATAAAAAAAAATAGAAAAAATAACCTGGCGGATTTAAGACACGATATTGTGCGTATAAAATGTTTTCCGTCCAAACCTACCGAATGGAATACCAAAATAAAGCGCTTTAAAAACGATTCCACAAATATTCCACCTATATAATTTGCGGTTTTCATTTCAATAGAAGGATAAAATGATTAACGGAAATAAATAATATGCAGTCGGGTTTTTTACTTTTTTATTTAATTAATACATGTTGAAATATACACAGCTCTATCTTTTTATGGCTTGATTTATAAATTACAACGTAAGGACTGGCCGGGCGCACTTTTTGAATTTTTAACATTTGTCGGTGTTAAAAGAACGACGTAACACAGGCGGCAGATTTTAAGCCTCCCGTCGCCCACCACGGCAGGTATTGGACGACCCGGATGACCCCATCGCAGCCATTACGTTGGCAGCTTTAGCGCCATCCGCAAGTCATCCAGGTAACATCCCCAGGTGTGAGGTATTCAGAGGTTACACAGTCAGACACCGAGCTCACCGGCGAGCTCGAGGCACAAATAAAGTCCCTATTAGTGTCTCTCCAAATAGTCACAGAGTATTATTCAGTAGGGCCCGATTGTGCAACACTGCAGTTGCACAGAGGCAATTAGTTCCGATCCCCCCCATGTCTCTCGACAGCGAGACAAGCCGAGGTCCGAACCACAGTGGTGCCCTTGAGTTCGCTGTCAACTCCTCCTTTAGTAGCGGTACGTTTTCGGCGTCCGCAGGAGACGGAGGTAGAAGGCGCTTTTCGCCTTCTACGCCCGTCTCGGGAGAAGTGCCTTCGGCACTAAATCCGGTGGAGCTGGACGTCCGAAAGCGGTGGCCTGCATATTTATCCTCATTAAAAAATAGCAATCCAAAGCACCCACAAGTGGGGTTCCTTTACCGAAGTGACTCAGAACCTTGGTACGATTCTGACCGTACCACTTTTTTATGGCAGTAGGGTGAACCTGGTTTTGTGGCTACATTATGGTTCTTTAGTTTATATGGGATTTCATAATTCTAATGGAGTTTTGAACATGCTTTTTTTCAAGTTAATAAGGTGCTTCTATGACAGTTCGTACTGACTCATGATAGATGCGGGCCGCTCGCGGCCCGCACACGAAGTACCATCTAGTTTTGTTTACAAAGCCATAACGCCAGAATAAATAAATTAACAAACTGTGTGAAGAATTCCATGAACTACATTTGAAAGAGCTGTAATTTGCGAACTTTTTTCATGCTACAGGAGATATTCCAGCATCAGCACCATCAAAAACAACACCAAGAACAAGATCCAGATCAAAATCTAAAGGTGGGTCAACTTCAAAACTATGTTTTAATGTAATGGATCATCTGGCTAAAGTGACGTATTGCTCTTAATAACATGTCCATGTATATATCTTCGACAATTTTACAAATTTGTTGGCACTGATTACTTTTTGTGCAGGTCTCCACCTCACCAACAGTTCAGTGCCAACAAATTTAACATTGAGAAGTGGAGCGTTGGCGTATATTCTACGATTATTTTGTAAATATAACGTTCTCTAAACTGTGGTAGTTCTGTAACTTCACTTTAGAGTAACACCTAAAATGGCAAATCTAAAATTAGAATTGTTCTTTTCAGTTGCAGGTTTTTTATTTGTAAGTAAAACATTAATTCGCCTAATACATACGTACTAATCAAATCAAATTTTTTTTTTTTTTTTTCATTTATTCATACAGAATCTACAGCTCTTGTTATAAATAGATACAACTTATATATATATCTTACAGCCAATAACAGATTCAATTTTTATAGTCTTAAATTATATAATACGACAGTCACCAAGTGGGTCACATCATTACACATTATAATAATAGAAAAATATTAAAGTAAACTAATCATAGCAATATATACAACACGGTAAAACAGATACAATTAGGCAATAAAATAAAAAAAATATATAAATGGTTGTGAAAGAGTAACAATGTGAGATAGATTTCAAATGTTACACTGCATATAAAAGTATGTAGTGTAAGTGAAAGGTGCGTGTGCGTGTGTGTGTGTGTGTGTGAGGGTGTATGTGTGTGAGGGTGGGTGTGTGTGTGTGTGTGTGTGGTGTGAGAGTGCCTGTTATTTTCTAAGAGTTTTGGTGAAGCATTTTAAGAACTTCACGTCTAAATGCTTCCTTGCCATCATTGAAAATATCCGCGGATCCAAATCTTTTATTATAGCTATTGTGCAACCGACTGATGATAGAGTTTTGCGCATAATTGGTGCTTGTATGTGGAGTGGCAAATAGGTTAGTATGTCTCGTTCGTATTTTCGGAACACAAAAACTCAACATTTTAGATGATAGCTCACCGCAATCCACGTAGCCATTACAGATACCATGTAGAAAAGACATGTCAGCGAGAATTCTGCGATTTTCAAGTGTCGTAAGGTGATGATGGTGACATGCTTCATTATAATCAACAAAGGTGCAATTGGATCGAAAATTTAGATGTTTTATGAACTTACTTTGTATGCTCTCAATAGCCTGAGTGTAGGTTACATAGCTAGGGTTCCATATAGAGCTACAGTATTCCAATATGCTTCTTACGTAAGCATAATACAGAACCTTCAGACATCCTATATCGGAAAAGGAGCGACTAACTCGCAAAATAAAGCCTAGGCTTTTGTATGCCTTGTTAACAATTAAATCTATGTGGTCCGAAAAAGTTAATTTTGAGTCTAAATGTACACCAAGGTCCCTAACAGAAAATACTTTGGTTATTTTTACATTGTCAATATGATAATGAAATATAGTAGGACGTTTCTTTCTGGTAAATGAAACAAATGAACATTTACTTGTATTTACATTAATTCGATTAGCAGTGTAATAAAGTCCCAGTCTATTTAGATCTGCCTGAAGTTTCATACAGTCCTCGAGATTGCCTATTTTCATGTAAATTTTTGTGTCATCGGCGTACATAAGAAACCGGGCATATTCAAAACACTGACCTACATCATAAAGATAAGAAGCATATAGGAGGGGTCCCAAAATGGAGCCTTGTGGTACTCCAGAAGGAACCTCAACAAAGTTAGAACAGAAGCCCCCTATAACAACCGCCTGGGAACGATTACGCAGGTATGACTCTACCCATCTGAGTAAGTTACCACGGATACCGAGATTGTAAAGCTTACGCAGAAGTATGATGTGGTCTACTACGATCGAATGCTTTTTCGAGATCCGTGTATACCACATCAACCTGTGAGCCACCATCCATGCTGCTCGTAATGTGGTCAAGAAAAACACCAAGATTAGTAGTAGTAGATCGCCCTTTCATAAACCCGTGTTGTTCTGTGGGAATCGAGAGTGCAATAACTGGGAAAATATGGTAGTGAACTACTCTCTCAAATACCTTGCCTAAAACATTCAAAATCGATATAGGACGATAATTTTCAATAGATGTTTTGAGACCTTTTTTGTGGATAGGTACTATAAGAGCTTTTTTCCAAACACTAGGAAAGTACCCTTCTTGGAGACATCTATTGAAAATTAATGCTATAGGGGCAGATAAAGACTCGGCACACTTAACAAAGAAGATCGGTGGGATTTTATCGCAACCAGCTCCCTTATTTATGTCCACGCCTTTAAGCATTTTTGTAATTACTTCTTTACTTACTTCAATTTTGTGCATTACGTCAGCATTAGTGGTACTGTCTAAGACACTAAAAGAGTAATGATCAGCTGGCTTACTAAAATTTCTCTCAAAGAAGTTGTTAAATGCGGTAGATATATCCAACTGTGAGTTTAATGCTGTATTGTTATAAGTCATCTGTTGAGGGTAGTTGCTTTTATTTTGCCTTTTGGATTTTATGTAAGACCAAAAATATTTTGGGTGACATTTGATTTTTTTCTGAGATAGGTCTATGTATGCACTATGGCATTTATCCTGCAGCATTTTTTGCTTTTCTCTAAGTTCAGAAAAATCTGCATAGTCATTAGGGTTATTAAAACGCTTCCATAATTTGTGCATTTTAAATTTTTCTTTTATAACATTTATGAGAGCTTTACTGTACCACACAGGATATACATAAGTGCTAGAACAGCGTACTTGTGGAACATGAGTTTGTATTAATTTATTTAAGATTGAGTACAAATTATTTATACTATCTTCAATATGGGTTTCTTGTGTTATGAATGACCAATCTTGATTAATTAATGAATAATTTATGCTGTCAAAGTCAGCGCGTTTAAATTGATATTTTATACGGGGCTGAGGCTTAAGGGCTGGGATCACAATATCAGTCGCTATGATACTAAAAGATGGATGTGCAGAATCCTCTTTTACAAGGGGTAAATCAGGTTTTTTGATAATGATGGGAAAATTTGCAAAAACAAGGTCCAAAGTATTGTTACTTTTATTAAGAAATTGATTATGCTGAGAAAAACCCAAAAAGGATGTTTGTGCAATGAGACTGGATGCTGCAATCCGAGATTCAATAAATCCTTTCTTTAATAATATTGGATCACTGAGTCTCCAGTCTATGCACGATAGGTTGAAATCACCAGCAATTAAAAAATGATCATCAGAGTGTGCGTGGTGAAATTTGGTCATTATTTCTATGAATGAATTAATTCTTGATGGAAGAAGTGAGTTTGGGGGTATATAAACGAGTGCAATGTGCAAATCACGTGCAGAACCAAGCGCTTTAGAAGGAATTGTTACCCACATACATTCGGGGTCATAGCATTGCCAATCCAATCTCACACGAGCTTGTAACTGTGGTGCACACAGAAGCATTATTCCTCCTCCCAGTGATTTCCTATCATTACGAAATACAATAAATCTACTGTCACAGAGCTCAGAATCCAGTATCCCACCACAAAGCCATGATTCTGTAATCATCACAATATCTGCGTCAAGCATTAGCAAGTTATTGTAAAATGTAGTTGTCTTTGTCCGAAGTCCCCTGACGTTCTGGTAAAAAAGTTTTAACTGTTTAATTGTATCATCCATTTTTATTAAAGAAGTATCCATACTTACAAGCAATGCAGGCAAAAAGATTAGTTAGACATGAAGGTAGATAACAATAGGGCACGCTCAGATTATTCCTGGTACCTCGGGAACATAAGCAAAGATTATTATTATTGCAAACTGGCGAGGCGTATATACATAAAAAGAGTGTAAAGTGTTTGTGTGATTGTGGTGTAATAGAAATTGTGTGTTTGTAATGTGAACATAATGTACGTAAAAACTGTTTTAAATATAGTGGTACAATATTAAGATATTGAACACAAAAGAGTTCTGTTCTTAAAAGATTACGTAGGTGAATGTATTTAGTGCAAGACATGGAAAGAACACAGATCGTGAGACCGTTACAAATCAACATATTTTGACAAGGTCGGCCGAGCAGTTTATAGGAATCGGGGGCGAAGTTTCGTTTTTTCGTACAAAGATTCGACAGTTTTTTGTCCAGATGTATTTAAAGTTTGCTTCTTTAGCCTTTTGTTTGCATGAATTAAGCAATAACTTGTTGTCCCTAGTTAGGTGTTCATTGACAAAAATTTTCAATGATTCGCCTCCGATTCCGACTTCTCTGGCAGTCAAATTACGGTGCTTACGCGCGGCAGCAATTATTTTATCTTTTACGGCACGCTCTCTCAAGCGGACTATTATAGGACGGGCGCGTGCTGCACTCTCGGGACGTCGCGGCTGTACTCGGTGAGCGAACTCCAAATCCGTGGGCTCGATGGTGACGCCAATGTGTTGTGTAACCTTCAGCACTAAGTCAGTAGTGCTTTCATTTCTTTCCTCAGGTATACCAATCAGCTCAACATTCTGTAATCTAACCCATTGTTGATGTTTCAAATTTTCAATTTCTAGGGCTTTAACGCGAGTCAAACAGTCGCCCAAGTCCTCCTTCAAGCTTTTATTTTCAGCCTTGATACAATTTAGTTCCGATGACGTTGAACTCAATATTTTTTTAAGGTCTGTAATTTCCTTCCTAAGGTCTTCATATTGCGTACTGACATACGCAAATGAGTCCTGGAATCCTGCACATTGTACATTAATAGCCTTAAGTTCACTAGATAATGTCTTCTTAATGGTATTCTCAAGCATAACTTCCATCTCCCGCTTCATCATGCCTACCCAAATCTCACGCAACTTATCTTCCGTGATGTACTCAGTTGAACAAACCTGTTCAACAGGACACGAAGGCTGAGTAGAACCAGGCATTTCAACTGGATGCGAAGATTCAGTAGGACCTGACAACTGTGACATACGTGAAAGTTCCGTAGTACGTGCTGACTCAGCAAGACGCAATGACTCTGCAGGACGTGACAATTCTGCCTTTTTTCGTGTCGTTACGTTACTTCTGTCAGACGTCACACTAACAGCTTCCTCATTTATTTTATACTGAGCGGGGCGCAGAGGTGTGTTGGTATTATCAAATTTAGGCTGCTTGCTTTTACACTCATAGCATCTCCATTTAAGTTTTCCATCATGACTCAGCTTTTTAAAGCGCTTAGGCGAGAGGTTAGCGCATTGTAAATCATATTTTTTATTGCATCCCTGACAGTTCATGAAGTCTTTAGAGACAATCGGAGATCTGCAGCCAACACACGTATTTATTTCCCCGGCCATTAGTAGTGTTATTGATTTATATTAGTACGACTAATAGGCAGGTGTAACAATAGATATTATTGTATAGGTATAACGGTAACCAATAATAGTAAGTCCGTTTCTACTACGCCAGTGTATTGCAGTTAAAATGTCGTAAGGCGCTAAATGCAGGCAATTGTTATATTGCACTGAGACGGTATGTCAGTGAGCGGCTACCTACGTCACAGCGAGCGAGCCGCGAGTTGTCCTAGGTCAGGGTTAACCGGAATGCAGCTAAGATTAATAATGTTTTTGTTAATAACTCACTAAATTTCAGGTCCTTTTTCTTGGATTAAACACAACGTAGAAGAGCACACAGTCAGCTTCACAACAATATATATCACTTATGATAAATGTTATTTTTAACACAGTTTTAAGTATATTTGTGTAATGATTCAATCGACACGTGGTGTACTTTAGTGACGGTCGCGTTCGGAATGAAATAGAATTATGTGGTTTTACATGCAGATCTTAAATAAACACAATGTTATATAGGTATTACATAATTACCCTATTCAGGTGTAGCAATGTTGGTATGGAGTGGTCTATTTCTAATAAAATATACAAAATAGATACTAATCTTCTTGAAGGTATACTTCACGAGAGTAATAAGATTCATTGCTGTTAGGTAAGCCTTTGACCACAATCTCACTTGATGGTAAGTGATGATGTGGTCGAAGGTGTTAACAGGCTTAACCTAGAATTACTCTGGCTCTCAAGGACAGCTGCCGGAACACACCGTTAGGTGCTTGGCGACAGATTCTCTACTTGAGGGTGGTCGCTAGCCAGGCGGGCCATTCACAAAATGCCCTTCCACCATGCAAAATATTAATAGGCTTTTTAGTTTTTTTCAAACGTATATTCTGTTTAGATTCTAGATTTGCCTAGCTAGGTATGATAAAAAGCAGAGTGAGGCTATTAGGCTAGCCTTTGACCAATATCTCACCTGATGGTAAGTGATGAAGTGGTCGAAGATGTTGTTCAGGCTAATATAGAATTACTGGCTCTCAAGGACAACTGCCAGAACATAACGTTAGGCGCTTAGCGATCGACTTAAGAAACTACACTGGCTACAAAGCCAGGTGGGCATTCGCTAAATGCCCTACCACTATGTAACGACTGCCATCCTAAGACAACAACTGAGACGCGACGGCTTACTTGTCTTTCTGTGCGAGTCGTAAAAGACGACGAAAGGAAGAAATCCCTGTAGGTGGGCAGTGGCACCTTCTGAACACCAACACCAACCCAAGACGCCTGCCAAGCGTGGTGATTGTGGCAAATCTCCCCCAAAGAGAGGGAATTTGTTCTACGGTAGACAGTATGGCTGTCGATGATGACTAATTATTTCATGGTCTTCCACATCAGGTGCAGGATCGAGAACTAGCATTTCAAGCAGTACAAGTTCTCAGGAGACTAATGCATGGACTTGGACCAGCGATGATGGTGAAACCGTGAAACACGGCTGTGGTCCAGTGGAACTCGAGTATCTGGAGAGTAAGACATAAGTTTCTTACCATATAATAGTAATCAGAAATCAGAATTTTTGTTCAATAATTGTGTAAGTACATAAAGATGGTAATATAACAATGAAGTTTCAACAGTCTGCCCATTGCGAACTGTTATAAACGGACTTAGTTCTAAGTAAATGCAATCTAAGCATTATATAACTTACCTATATAAAACAGAATTATTAAAGCAGTCGAACCTTAACTTTTGTCCGGTCAACCCCTATACTTATTTAATGTAATTTCCTAACTTTTTATACAAGTAATGCAGTGTAATTAAATTAGTTTTCAGCAAATTAAAAGTGTTTGTTTAAAAAGGAGCAACAGCGCACCATCCTAACAGAGCGTTCAATAATCTATAGTAGGTATCACGACTACATTTAGTTAAACTAGAAGATAACAATCTAGGGTACAATAAAATAAGAATATATTAATTTAGAAATGCACGATTTACAGTCGCACCGGTAGTAATCGTTGAAATATTCTTATCATAATACACTTTTGATATAAGCCATGCTTTTAATTGATTCATAAATGTGTTGTTTTTTAAAATTATTATTTCAGTAGGTACAATATTATACACATAGAGCCAATAGATATAGGCTATTGCGAAACATGCTATTAATAATTTGTGGCATATTATATTATGTTTGGATCTTAATAAATTGGAACGGCTTGACTTAATCTCAAATAAATTATTTTTATTACTACAACTACTACTGCATACATACAGATTTCATTATAAATACAGGTAATAGAGAGAATATCATTATTTTTAAAAACTTCACGTAAACTGTCCATATTTGATATCCTAAAAATAATTCATCTCTTTTGTAAAATAAATTGTAGTACCTAGTTGATTTGTAAGCTGTAGACCTCACGAATGAAATATTTTTGAAATAACGAACCGGCTAGGATCCAAGTTATTACCGGAACGATTCCGACCTGTTTTGGACTGTTTTGAAGTCCGTCGTCTGGTAGTCACGATAGCGCGAAGCGAAGAACATGGGCTTCAGCGTGTGAAAACCATGCAACCGTGGTTCCTAGCTGGTTCTTAATTAGTTAATATGTATAAATTATCGATAGTTTTTAAAGTTAAATTATTATTATCTTTACGTTTTCAACCCCATTATACTCCGCCGTTTTGAAAAATTTCTAAGGACTGAATCAACAGTAAAATCCCCATATAATCATCGAATCTGTTCACAAAATTTCATGAGAATCGGTTTAGATATTTGACCTTTAGAGAACAACCGGAAATCTGTTATCCGAACAGACATATTGCTTGTCTATCGGTCTTTTACCGGATACATTACGGTGAAGTGCACAAAAATTTCACGATTTAGTTCCACCGTCCCCCTTCTTCCATCGGACCTCCAGACAAACTGAAAGCAGCCGGAGACTCGTACGAAGTGCTTCGCTTCCACTTTTCTCGTGCGTACTGCGAAAGAGTGGAACTCCTTACCGTTGTCAGTTTTTCCCGATGAATACAACATGGGTGTCTTCAAATCGGGAGTAAATAGGTTTCTTCTAGGTAAGCGTGCTCCATCTTAGACCACATCAGTGCTTAACATCAGGCAGGGTGTGGTCAAACGCGAACCTACTTTGAATATAAAAAAGGGCATTTTTGCCAAAGCAGAAACGAAGACGCTTCACTCGTGTCCCTCGGTAATAATTATTGTAAATCAAACCTTTTTTCACCGAAAAATATAAAATAACTTATTAGAGTCGGTACTATGCTCAGAGCTCCCATTTTTATGGTCAGACTTCTCAAAGTCAGTTTTTTTAGAAAAAAAAATGTTTTTACTCATGTTTTTAAGTATACATTCTGATTACAAGATAGATTTTCACACACAATACACACAATTGGTCAACATCGACGAGAGTTGCAGTTACTACCAATGTCATCGAGGTCATAGATAAATGAAAAGGACCATTTCTCTATGTCGAGGTATAGGCTTTTTCGTAAAGTGGTGTTTCCTTGTATATTTCAGTGTAAAGTTATTTATTATTAAACTATTATATTTTAAATAATTTTACCATTCTAACACAAAATATAAGAAGCATAAACTGTTCTCGTAATATGGACGATTTTATTGCATTACTTGAGCGAATTAAAATAGACTGTGATATTATTATATTGACAGAGTGCTGGCTCTTGTGTGGTCGAGAAATACCTAAACTCAATGGTTATATTTCACATTGTAGTAAAAAAACGGAATTGCAAAACGATGGCGTAGTAATTTATGTGAAAAACACAGTGTTACATACATGTTCTAATGAAACTTGTATAATTGATGCTAACAGTGTGATAGTTAAAATAAGTAATCATACCGCAATCGTTGGTGTTTATCGTTCACCATCATATAAAAATATAACCCCATTTTTAGATTCTTTTGAATCAGTTTTAACGTCTCTTTCAACGTTTAAAAACGTGTTTGTAGGTGGCGATATTAATATTAATATAGAGCTGGGAAACCAAAGTGATAAAAATGTATCTAAATACCTAAATTTGATTCACTACTGTGGTTTTTACCCAACGCACTACTTACCGACCAGAGAAAAAAGTTGTTTAGACCACATGATGGTTAGAACAAAATTACCTAGTCAGACCCTGGTCTTGAATTCGACCGTCACAGATCACTACTCAGTCTTATACTGTATGCAAAAAAATATTTCCTATACTCCTGTTTCAAAAACTACATCTAAACTGAATGAAACTCGTCTTCATAATGATATGCAAAACATAAGTTTTAAAAATATATACAATTGTCAGGATGCTAGCTCAGCAGCTGCTCTTTTGGTTTTTACACTAACTGATGTCATCCAGAAAAATACTATGACAATCACAGTTCCACGCAGAAAAAGAATTTTAAAACCATGGTTAACACCTGGATTGCTTCGGTGCATCCGACACAGAGATCAATTGCACAGTAAATTAAAGAAATGTCCTGATAATTTAATTTTAAAAGTTAGTTATTGTAGATATCGTAATTTTTGTAACAGGTTACTTAAAAAAGTAAAACGAGAATTCGAAAGAAACGAGCTATTAAAGGCTGGAAATAATAATAAAGAAATTTGGAATGTCATTAAAGACATCACGGGAACGCGTAAAGTCAAAGAAACTCCAATAGATCTTTTACATTCAGACCTGTCTCCTGAGACTTCCATTAATTCGGTTAATTCCTATTTTGCTGGCATTGGGAAAGCTCTGGCTGACAAAATAAAAAACCGACACTCAACCCAATGAGCTAAATTCTCACTCACCGTGCGACTCCTTTCTTCTACTAGATACAGACGAAACCGAAGTAGAACGAATGATTTTATCACTTCGCTCAAACTGTGCAATGGGATGGGATTTAATACCAAGTTCTTTTCTCAAAAAATATAAAAGCTTTATTGTACCCCCTCTCACCTATGTAATTAATATGTCTATAAGAACAGGTCTTTTTCCTTCAGTTTTCAAGAAAGCTGTCATACATCCTATTCACAAGGGAGGGACCAGAGACTGTGTTAGCAATTATCGCCCTATCTCAGTGTTATCTTCTATGTCTAAGGTTTATGAAAGTATTTTAAATACTAGGCTTACTAAGTATCTCGAACAAAAAGAACTTCTATCAAACAATCAATTTGGGTTTCGGTGTAATAAATCAACTTCTGATGCTGTACAACTCTTAACTAACTACATTGTTCAAAACCTTGACAATAAAAAGAAATGCTTAGCAGTATATCTAGATTTAGCGAAAGCGTTTGACACGGTCTCTGTTCCAATCCTTGTCAATAAGATGTACTCTGTGGGAATAAGAGGAGTTCAACTTAACCTCTTTCAAAGCTACCTAACTGGCAGGTCTCAGGTTGTAAAAATTGCTGACCATGTTAGTAGTGATCTTCCCATCACCTATGGAGTCCCACAGGGCAGTATACTAGGACCTACACTTTTCCTGGTATATATAAACAACTTATGTAATTTAAATATAGAAAACTGTAAGATTGTCTCATTTGCCGATGATACTGCCTTACTTTTTTCTGCTAGTTCATGGAAAAGTGTCTTCAAAGCTGCTCAAAATGGCCTAAATATAGTCACACGCTGGCTAAATAATAATTATCTGACACTTAACCCTACTAAGACTAAATGTATGCCTTTTGCAATGCGTAACATCTCCTTACCAGAGGAAGGAGTGCATTCTCTCTATGTACATTCATGTGATACTCCCAACTTAAGCGTATGCGCGTGCCCATCACTATCGAGTGTCAGTAGTATCAAATATCTGGGTGTGACAATGGATAGTAACCTTTCCTTCAGTCACCATATTTCTATTTTGACTGGCAAAGTTCGAAAATTAATCAACATTTTTAAAAATTTACGCCACGTGGCTGATCCTAAGCTATTAAAATTAATCTATTTTGCGCTCTGCCAGGCATTGCTCACATACTGCATTACCTCCTGGGGTGGCGCTCCGAAAACCTCATTGATCACTATAGAAAGAGCACAGCGAGCCATTCTAAAAGTGATGTACTTTAAACCTTTTCGCTTTCCCACTGATAAATTGTATGAAACCGCTAAGGTGCTGTCTGTTCGTAAGCTATTTGTTTTACGGGTAACATTACTTATGCACTCAATACAAAAATTTATTGTTATCAAACCTTTCTCCAAACGACGTAAGGACAGACTTTTTGTCACAAAATTTTTTACAACTGTTTTCTCGCATAAATACCTTTGCTTTCTTGGAGAATACGTATTCAACAGAGTTAACCGCGTCCTAAAAATTAATAATCTTAAAAAAATTGAATGTAAATCTAAAGTTACAAACTGGCTTCTTAATCTAACGTATGATGAAGCGGAAAAACTTATTCAAGTTATTAAATAAATCCAATAGTCCATATCTTATTGGTATATATATGTGTATATATGTAAATATATTATTAAAAACAAACTTTCAACACCTATACCAGAAAAATTACACACCTCTTACACATATTTATATCCGTACACAAACTCAAATCACACGCATATACACTAACATATACAAACATCATAGTCACATATACCGTCATCTTATATCTCATATTTTTGAACTAAATCCATAGCATATCGGGCTATATTTATTGCTATACTTAGCTGGCGTAGGAACACTGTCTCACAAGATACAGTTTGCTAAAAACTAGTTTGTGAGGTAGGGCTCTGTTATTATATTGAGAAATTGTATAGCCTACCAATTCCAATGTTTGTTTACTACTACTTTGTGTACTATCATTTATATGTATGACTGTTTGAAATAAATAAACATTATTATATTATTATATTATTTGGCTCAACGAATAAGCATTGCAATTCAACGGGGCAATGCTGCCAGCATGTTGGGCACGCTGCCAACTGGGAGTGGGCTGGAGCATTTGGACTGCCTATGAGTCTGCTATGACTTATAGGTTGTCTAAATGCTTTTATTGTAGTAGCTGTAATGTTGTATATAGTTCATAGTATTTTCTTAAAGGCATACCGCCGGTAAAAAAAATAAGGTTAAGTAATAGGTACTTTTTTGTAAAAACCACCTTTGACCACTATCTCACCTGATGGTAAGTGATGATATGGTCGAAGATGTTGTTCAGGCTAACTTGGAATTACTGGTTCTCCAGGACTGCTGTCGGAACACAGTATTAGGTAGCGGCAGATTTTCTACTTGCGGGTAACAGCTAGCCAGGGGGGCATTCGCAAAATGCCCTACCACCATAATACTTTGACTGCCATCCTAAAATAACATGACCGTGGCAGACGTTGAACGGCTAAGTAAACTACGCTACGGGCGCTTCAAAAAATGTTATTATGTTTGTGTTTTATTTAAATAAACAAAGAAACTATAACAAACACGTTTATATATAGGTGGAACATTGGTGACGGAGCCAAACGGTTCATCAACTTGTGAAGCTATGGGATCTAGCGGATTATCGGACCCAGATGACGGTGAGTCCTGCTAACACAGGGTTATTGGTAAAATGCTAACAACCTCTTAGGGTTGACTTCTGCTAGTCCTAACAAACATTTTGAGTTTTTTTTTATATATTTTTGACGGAATACGTACGAGGATCACCTGAGGTTAAGTCTCTTGTGCCTGTAATGTATTATTTCATAAGTTTTATTACTTTGCTCGATGTAATTATTCAAAACTCTATGCAAAGGGAGCGCGGCGCGGTCCAGTGTTACCGCGGTGGGTGCTCTTGGCTTAAAACCAAAAAAAATATATCTCAGAATGTCTGTTAGGACTGACACAAGTCAACCCTAAGATGTTGTTAGCATTTTTCCAATAACCCTGTATATAGTATGTAAGTACACATTCATGTTTGCCCAAAAAACTTGAAAAATATTATCAACTTGACATTCGCATGTACTGTTTTTGAAATGTACACAACTCTATCTTTTTAACGGTTGATTTGTAAATTACTTCGTAAGGACATGCCGGACGCCATTTTGTATTTTTAATATTTCTCGGTGTTACAAATTTACGAGAGAAAAAATTATAGTCATGTGCGGGATTCGAACCCGCGTCCATCCACCCCTTTAGCCGGGGTATGCTTCTAACCAATTGAGCTTACATGACACAATGACTCATAACTGTAATTCTTGCTCTCGTTCTTCATGCAACCATACACACATACCACATATAAAACCTGCAGTTCTATGCGGGGGTCACCTTCTCTTTATTTTTGTGTATCCGTTTTATTTTTGAGTATAATTGCAACTACTACCACAGATTAAATAGTATTTGAAGCAGAGACAGTTAAGCGGTAATAACTATGGACTGCCTTGCCGCAGGTCCATGGTTCGAATCCCGCCGCGGGCTTGAGCTTCACCGCATGGTGGAAGGGCATTTTGCGAATGCCCGCCTGACTAGTTACTACCCTCAAGTAGAAAACCATCACTTACCATCAGGTGAGGTAGTGTTCAAAGGCTAGCCTATCAGCTATAAAAAAATACTGTACCGATTTTGATAGTTTTTTTATTCAAATGCTGGTGCATGTGGTCACATTTAATTTTGAGTGAGATCTCACGAGTAGTAATTAAGTAATCCCTAATAATGCGTATCTAATGTTTGTTACGGAATTTTTTTTTTTTTTTTATTAATAAATTTAACATTGTGACAGCACTTTTGTTTCTTTTTCAGGGACTAAAAAGTAACATCTCCGAGTAAAAATGGACAACTGCAATTCTAGGTACTCTATATGCTGACCAAAATTAAGATAATTTTAGCAGAACATTTCAAAATATCGAAAAGTTCAGTGATTTTTCAACATTACTTACATGTAACTAATGTGTGATTTTGTCCGACAGTTTGCTATATTATTATTAATAGTCAAAAGTTAACCAAAATATCGAGTTTTTGAATTTTTAAATTGGAATTGTCAAACCAATGATAATCCCAAGCATTTCTTCTCTTTCTTTGATTGGTCAATGGAAAAAAAGAGGTGCGCCGTGCTATCGTATGTCCGAGAAATCCAAAACTTTAAAAAATTAAATTTATAAGCATTTTTAATCTACAATCAATTATTTTAGTTTATTTTTTGTTTTAAGACGAAAATTAAATTTAGTGACTTTTTTGTGTGCTATTTAACATAATTAAAAATGGTACGTATTTTTACTAACAAATAAATCATTATTGTGTTTACCAAAGTGTTTTATTTAATTAATTACATTATTTTTAGACTGATATAAATAAACCAAAATAGATACAGCAATTTTGATCAAGTCTTGGTTAATACAAGACATAACTTTTAAGGTGAAGCGAGTCTTAAAAAGTAAAATTTTGAATATGTTTTTTATAATGAGTGTACGCTTTATAGATATGAATAAAATGTATAATATTTTAGAGGTTTTTTTTTATTAGTGACGGAACAAGCTCGAGGCCTCTCTGCCTATAACAGATGACAGATGTATTTCGTCACAAGTCACGAATTGCACTGCGCCCGTCACCTTGGGTCATAGTTCAGTCTCATGTGCCTGTAATTTCACTCGCTCTCAAGGACTGCTGCCGGAACACACTGTCAAGTGCTTGGCGACAGACTTTCTACTTAAGGGTGGTCGCTAGCAAGGCGGGCATTCGGCTTGCAACATCATTCACTCGCCTAAAATAGTGTTCATCGTAGACAACAGCAAATATCATTAAATCATCCAGGTAAGGGAATAATACATTTTTCAGTTAATTGATTATTATATGTAACTACTTAAGCGATTTTAATTAATAAGGGTGCCACTTCTCCCGTTTTTTTTCAATGAAAAAATCTCACATGTCATAGGTTCTTTTTTTAGTGTAAATTAAACATCTTGTGAATAGCCAAAATCTTTTATTAACAGTAGTCTCTGAAATTACAAACAACCTTCAATCACAATTACTAATTTTGATGATTTACAAATTCGTTAACAATCATATATTTTTCATTTTACACTCTGTTTGGTATTTTTTGATAAGACGCCAATTGACGGCCGAATTAGAAACTTTAGCACCTCTAAAAGTGTATTATAATGATTTTTTAACCTTTAATAACGGAACTTTTATGTATCAAATTCATACTTTATTTCTACCAAAGCGTTTTTATTACATTATGACTGACAATTTCAGGTCCAAGGTTCAATCTTAACACCATATGACATTTAAGAAATATTCTTTTAACATATTATGTCGGTCTTTAATCTTGCTACCAACATAAACAAACGAAATATTACTCGCGTACACATTTTGATGAGCAGTTCACATAATTTTGGTCGCTTGATAAAATCCCATTGCTCGTTTGTGCTACTAGAATATTGCTTTATGGTTAAGCGCTTTTTGCTAAGTTGGTAAATACTTTGATATTGTCTCAAAATGACAGCTCAGTGGTAAACTAACAAGCACTTGTACGACAGATTGTCAAGCGCTATTCAGCTAAATTAGCAAGTACAAAAGCCATGTGTATTAATTGTCAAAATCATCAATCAGTTATAGCTCTAAAAGTTATTGTGAATTTAGTAAGATATAAACGATAATCCATATTTTAGAAATCCACATTTTAAAAGTCTATATTTTAGTAGTCCACATTTTAAAAGTCTATATTTTAGTAGTCCATATTTTAGAAGTCCATATTTTAGAAGTCCACATTTTAGAATTTCATATTAGAGGTATATTATACATATTAGAGGTCTATAAGTAAGTTCCGCTATCAAAAAATCATTAAAAGAATATTAAAGACACTCGTATGCGTTTGGAATCCGATAATCCTTAAATTTAATCAAAGCAACCATTACAAGTTTAACCGAATGCTGTTTGGTATGCACACAGCGCTTTTTTTTATCAAAAATGTATTTTGAGTTAAATACTATATTTATGCAGTTATTTATGGAATATACATGGAGTCGTTTAAAGTCCCAACAATTTTAGTATTTTTTTGTCAAAGTGATTGCAGGTGAAAATATTTTCAGGCACATCTTGCTTTGCAATCTCTTTGTAAATAACCTGCTTTGATTGTAATTCCATCCAAACAGTGAAACAAATTATGGTTTCCAAAAAATATTTTTTTTAATAGATTAATAGACAAAAATAAATTCATTTTTTTAATTTTGAAAACGTATACGGTATAATGTTTCTTTTAATAAATTAATTGACAAAAAATAATTTAATTTTGTTAATTTTGTAAACGCATACGATTAAATCATAAATTAGTAATGACACGGGTTGCACGGTTCACACGGCGGCACGTTGGGAGGTTCGCACGGGTTGCACGGAGGCGTGAAGACCGTTGCGGAGCAGGCACAGGGCGGCAGGGGGCGGTTGATGCTGATGGAAGGAGGGTTGATGGTTGGTTGTCCTGGTTGACTGAAGCAGACCGTGCTGCCGTCAGTGGTGCGATAGCAGCGCCACGGGGCCGCAGTGGCGGTGCTGATTACAGCTGTAAAATTATAAAGTTTACATTGTTTATTCTTTTGTATGCCTGATAAGTTAGCTTTTGACCACTATCTCAACTGATAGTAAGTGATGATGTGGTCGAAGATGTTGTTCAGGCTAACCTGGAACTACTGGCTATCAAGGACAGCTGCCGGAACACACCGTTAGATGCTTGGCGACAGATTTTCTACTTGAGGGTGGTAGCAAGCCAGGTGAGCATTCGCAAAATACCCTACCACCATGGTAGCACGTGCACGCTCAGTAGTAATGTCACTAGCGGTCACCCATCCAACTCATGACCGCGGTGGACGTAGCTTAAGGGTATATTTTAGACGCATGCCCCCATACAAACGCAGTTCCAATCTCATTTTTATAATAGCGAATAAAACTCAATGTTTTTTAATCGAAACGATAGGTCTAATAATGCGCTATATTTACATGCGAGTTTTTTTTAAATAACAAGTTGAGTTTATAAATAGGTTTACACTTTGACTGGCGGGTATTATGTCCTTAACTTTGCTGATCGGTTCAGAATGGCTAAGCAAACTTCGCTACGAGCGCTTCAAAGCATAGATGAAATGTTCACATTGCTGTGTTCTGGGTTGAAAAGTGACGGTGAAATTACAGGCGCATAAGACTTAAAAACTCTATGTCTCACGGTTATGACAGTGCAATTAATTTGTGACGAAATGCATCTGTTATAGGCAGAGGCTACTGCTTAACATCAGATGGGAATCGTGAGGTCACCGTTTATCCATAAAAAAAAACGTTTTATTCCTATTGAAGCTGCCAACATATTAAGGCATATTCCAAAATTGTTCATGGTATATCTCATTTGGCGGTTTAACTTGCTTCGCGGTTTGGAGTGTTGCCAGAATATAAGCCACATATTTTGGGAGTGCTTTCAACTAATTACAGATAAATATGGTATAAAAACTGGTATAAAATATTACTAAGTTAATTAATAGATTCAGGCGTTACTTTGCGGAAATCCATATTCATAATAACACATATTTTTAAAGTATCTTAATAAAACATTAAATAATATTTAAATAAAAATGTATAACCTATATTTAAAGACATTTCCTACGTGACTTCACAAACATATGAAACATTAAAGGCACAAGAGCCTTTTAACATCAGGTGGTTCTCGTGCTTATTCAGTCAAAAAACTATTAAAAACACAAAAAATATATATTTTCTTGATAAATAAAATCATCTCAAAACGTTTGTTAGGACTAACAGAAGTCAACCCTAAGAGGTTGTAAGCATTTTACCAACAACCCTGTATAACCATGTCAAGTTTTTACCCCACTGTAATTAGTTTTACCCAATCACATTGTATGAAATATACAGCGTTATTCCCTAAAAATAATATATTTAACCCAATAACTAAGGTACAGACTTAAATAATAATGTAAGTTTTAAGACACGGTCCTTTAAAATAAACAATTATAATGATAATTGTAACTTAGTTTCTAGTACAAATTAGTTTCTAGTTCAAATGGCATTTTCTTAATTAAATTATTTTTTAACCTAAAAAAAGTATTTAAAACAATAACTTACCCAGAACCAGAAGTGCGTATATGCCCATGTTGATCAAATGTGTGACTTTGACAATAAAGTCCTTACTATATATAGTAATATATTATAAATATTTAAATTTATGGTCAGCGAAGTATAAACATAACTAGCAGAAGAAAGATTAGATTTCTAGAACCTGCTCTTGATGACTGAGTTTTTATATGCCTATAACAGATGCATTTCGTCATGTGACGAATTGCACTGCCCCCGTCATTTTGAGACATACAGTTGTTAAGTCTCATGTGCCTGTATATTTTTTCTGGCTCTCAAGGACTGCTGCCGGAACACACTGTTAAGTGCTTGGCGGCAGAATTTCTAATTGAGGGTGGTAATTAGCTAAGTGGGCATTCGCAAAATGCCCTTCCACTATGCGGTGAAGCTTAAGCCGGCGGTGGGGATCGGAACCACGGACCTGCTGCACGGCACTCCATAGCTGTAACCACTCGGCCATCATTGCCTGCGCTGGATGCCTCGATGACTGAGTAGCGCGAAGCGTGGTTTTGGAATTAAGCTGTTGTGGGTTCAATCACCGTCAGATCCAGAGCTATAGATGATAGAAAATACATACACAACAAACACACAAAACACAGGTATCGAACTGTGCGGGCTCAAAGGGGTTTCCTTCCGCGGACGCTTCGATTGTGGAATGAGCTCCCTGCCGCGGTTTTTCCGATAAAGTATAGCATGGGGTTCTTCAAAAAGGGCGTGAAGAGATTTCTTCAGGGTCGGCAACGCGCGAGTGATACCCCTGGTGTTGCAAGCGTCCATAGGCTACGGTAACGGCTTACCATCAGGGGGGCCGTATGCTCGTTTGCCACCTTAGTGGTATAAAAAAAAAAAAAAAAAAAACAATATTACAGTGAAAATTAACACACATACAAAATTCTTAGAAGATAAAAACTAATATAAATATCAGAATCAGAATATTGATTCATCATCAACAATGTTTGTTACGCTAGGTAGGTCATTGTACATAAGTGGTAATGCAAATCAATTCACATCGTTTGAAGCGCTCGTAGCGAAGTTTGCTTAGCCACTCTGAACCGATCAGCAAAGTTAAGCAACGTCCGCCGCGGTTATGAGTTGGATGGGTGACCGCTGGTGACAATACTACTGAGCGCTTCCGTGCTTCGGAGGGCACGTTAAGCCGTCGGTCCCGGTTGTTGTCTTAGGATGGCAGTCGTTATAGCATGGTGGTAGGGCATTTTGCGAATGCCCGCCTGGCTAGCTACCACCCTCAAGTGGAAAATCTGTCGCCAAGCACCTAACGGTGTGTTCCGGCAACTGTCCTTGAGAGCCAGTAATTCTAGGTTAGCCTGAACAACATCTTCGACCACATCATCACTTACCATCAGGTGAGATAGTAGTCAAAGGCTAACATTTCAAGCATAAAAAAAAACCCCGGTAGCTTAGTAGATAAAGCATCCGGCGTGAAATCGGAAGGACGCGGGTTCAAATCCCGCCCGGGGCAAAACATTTTGTATTCCAATAATTTGTAAATTTACCACTGTTGTAACATTGGTTTAAATTATTTATGTCATTAAATAATAATCCTGTAATTAGAAATCATCAGTACTAATATTATAAATGCGAAAGTAACTCTGTCTGTCTGTTACGCTTTCACGCCAAAACTACTGGACCGATTTGAATGAAATTTGGTATGGAGATAGTTTGAGACCCGGGAAAAAACATAGGATAGTTTTTATCCGACTGCGCAAAAAGAGGTTAATGTTTTCGCGCGATAACCGACATACGCGCGGGCGGAGCCGCGCCCGGAAAGCTAGTACTATATAATTAACATAATTGCAATTTGACTATCTTAATTATTTGGCTGTTAATTACTAGCGACCCGCCCCGGCGTCGCTCGGGTCCAAAGCTGATATACTACAGAATGTCTTTATATGCAACGTTCACAGCTTTCTTTCATTAGACAATACAAACATGTTTTCTTCAGAGTTTAGTATTATATATATATATAAACCTTCCTCTTGAATCATTCTATCTATTAAAGAAACCGCATCAAAATCCGTTGCATAGTTTTAAAGATCTAAGTATCCATAGCGACAGACAGCGGGAAGTAACTTTGTTTAAATAAGAATATTAACTGTCATAAATCTCACATAACATTTTATGTATATACATAATTACGTAGGTAATGACTTCGTTTTTTTTTGTATAAGTGCAATAATACACTACTCACGTAGCATGCTGCTAATTTGGCAAATTTATTGCCTCTGTCACTTTTTACGACATCCAACAGAAGACTAAATAACAGTTTCTTAAATTCATAACCAAGGATGAAGGGACAAATCCTGGGCGTGGGAGGAAAAAACAGACATACCAACACGCATACACTTATTTCATCAAAATTAAATCAATTTTATTCGCCCTTTTTAGGGTTCCGTACTCAAAGGGTGAAAACGGCACCCTATTACTGAGACTTCGCTGTCCGTCCGTCCGTCTGTCACCAGGCTGTATCTCAAGAACGGTGATAGCTAGACAGTTGAAATGTTCACAGATTATGTATGTCTCTAATCTGTTGCCGCTTAACCACAAATAGGTACAAAAAGTTGGCCAAGTGCGAGTCGGACTCGCGCACATTAAAACAAAAAAGGTTAATATATGAAGTCTAATGGTACGGAACCCTTAGTGCGCGAGTCCGACTCGCACTTGGCCGTTTTTAGTGATAATAAATGATTAAACGATGTATTTTCACTCATCTAGAATACCGGTCACCATCGACAAAACTTGCAACTACCTAGTCATCTAGATATGTCAAGCATTCTTCAGCTAGTTTAGTGTAACTTAAAAACTCCTTGACCGATTTTAATAAAATTTATATGGGACCACCTCAAGTTATATTTTCAGTAAAAAAGAATTATCCAAATCAGACTGCTCTGTAAAAGGATATGCGTCATACATAAAAAAATACAACCTCCACTTTTTTGGAAGTCGGTTAATTCGCACAAGTGTTATAAACGCTCAAGCGAAGCAATTTCAAACAAATTCGTCAATAATCAAAACATTACTTGATGCGCTTCCATAATTAATTGTGCGTAGTACAACACAGTTCGATACGGACCTAAGCAATCATTTCCAGTTGTATAAAAGGTTGTGTGGAGACTTCGAATGTCACACAAGGCTGTCGATATGGGGCGAATTACGGCATTGGGTATAATAGGTAAGTTCTACTTATTCTTCTTCTTCTCATTCTTCTTCTTCATGTCAACATTCAGTTGGTTAACTGCCAGTACAGGGCCGCGTTCCAAGCCTCAGAGTGCAGTTGTTTGGTTGCTTTAACTTACTCCAAGGCTTGAAACGACTTGATTGTTTTCTAACCTCAAATTTCGATTTTAGACGGGAAACTAGCAAAATAATTAGACGAAGATAGATGAAGATATTATTATTGTTGTAGTTAGTATCATATACGTAAAGTATTCTTGTTTACAAGAGAATGCCGTGGAATTTAATACTACTAATATCAATAGTAAAATTGAAGGTTATTTTGGATTTATTACGGAGAAGCAGGTTGATAGTTGACAGATGCCTTAAGCGCAGCTGCTAAACGTTTCAAATTGTTTGCGTCCAAGCAGTGAACATTTCTCTGAGCTATGCATATTCCTGTATGTCAGTTATGAACCGAACGTTTGCAATGAATTCACCGACAGCAGTGATTGCATGATATAAACCGTGGTGAAAGTTATCTAAACCACAGAATGAAAAGGACCAGAAGGATCATAACAAAACCACTTCAATAAATAAGCGAGTCTAGCTACGAAGCAATAAAGTGCATTTCAGTTCGCAAAGCACGGAGTACCTAATATTTATATTCACGTACACGGCGTCTCTATCTGTCGCATGTGCACACATAGCTCTGTTTCCTTCTGACGCGGCACGCACGTACAATAGTCCCGCCCGGACGGGCTGGCTGATGTACCTATAGCGACGTACCTATAGTATGAAGTGAGCCGCTTGTCTAAACTAGACGACAGATTAGTAGGTTATCTGTGCTACAGAGACCAGCAGCTTAAGAATTAAAGCTCAACGGATCTCAGAGATGGCGTTAGCAGTATGATATACAAAAAGCCCAAAAATATTTTTGCCACATAAAAAAGACACTTTGAGTAAAAAAAATTAACACAACTTAAATATAATATATATCTCATGGATAAGCGAAAGCGTTATACTTTTGGGAAACAGTGAATTGTCACTGATGTCTTTCCCATTCAAAAAAAGTGCAGTCGTATTTTAGGAATTATAAAGCTTCCCGACAAAACTATAGAAAATTTTCATACTATTTATCTAGCCTCGCCACACTCCGCTACATGTTGCTATACCCTATCAGGGTCATTAAGTACCATTCCACCTAATTTTGGTTTGTATAAATAACTCATGTAAACCGCATTTGAATATACCTAATGGTTGTAATAAGTGATTGATTATGCATATTTTTAATGTGTTTGTTTTTGATTTCAGCGCTCATAGCTTCAGCGGCAGCGGCGCCGGCACCGCAGTTCCCGTGCCCTCCAGCACCGTGTCCTCTCTCACCGTGTCCACTACCACCGTGTCCCCTCCCGCCATGCCCGTGCCCTCTACCACCGTCTCCTGTGCCTCCGTGCCCAGAACCGTACAATCCTTGCATAGATGGATTACATCCCCCAAGTAAGTAACAAAAAGGTTTTGATTTCATTATCTGACCTTATATAGATATCATTTAGGTATCCGAAGAAAACATAAAAAAATGGGGTGTGGTCGTGTGTTGTATGTGAATACGACTCTAAATGGAGGGTTCCCCCCTCCGCCGCACACGATGTGTTACAGTCCTTACTTAGCGTTATACATTCTTTGATTCTTTAGCTATCCAGTGGTGTAATTGACATGTGGATGCGGATGATAGATATGTAGCTGCAACTCTAAACTGTGTACCCCGATTTTGTTATCATTCGTTTTTTTTAATTGCATCCCTATGGAAGTTATTTTAAAGACGCACTCACGTCAAAAAAGTTTTTTTTCCGTTTTATCAAGTTTAATAAAAAATATTTTAAAAGATAATTATTTATATAGATTTATTTTATGTTTTTATTATATAAGTCACTCTTCTATCGAAATGTCTGTTTTGTATATCACAGATCTCTATCTCATATGCGTAATGAGTTACAATCCAAAAATTTTGATAATTAATAGATTCTGGCGTTATTATTAATGAATTTAATTTATTATTAATCAATTATTACGCCATATTTTAATTTATTAATACGTGTTTTGCGAAAATATTAACTTTATATTATCTTAAATAAAGTTTGTTATTAATAAAATTTAGATACTTTGAATGAACATAGACGAAAATCACATATTTTAATTTTTACTCACCGGCACCCATAACCTTCTAACCGGAACACAGTAATGTGAATATTACTATCGGTATAAATAGAGATGGTGGCAGTACGTCCCCCGGCGAACACCCACAAAGAGTTCTACTGCTGTTTTGTCTGGATAAAGGTGGTTATTACCAACACAGGCATGACGCTATTATAAAACCTACTCCATTTTACAGCACCATCCGGAGACGGCCCAATCAAAGTCCAAGTGTCGAAGAACCACATCCCAGACCGCATGCGCTCCATAGGCTTCCAAGAGATCCCTGTGCCAGGAGGCACCTTCTACATCTCTCCATCCCCTGACGTCACCATCCAACCCCCTCCAATCTTAGTCAGGCCACCGCAGCAGCCACCAATCACACCACCAGCAATCACAATCCAACCACCTGGCATTCCACCAGTGTGTCCTCGACCGATCTACGTGAGACCAGAACCGTTGCAGCCGATCACTCCACCTCCAGTCATCGCCTATCCGAGACCATTGGAACCGATTCAACCACCTGTGATCTGCGTGAGGGTGCCGAAGCCAGAAGAGATCCAGCCTAAACCAATTATGGTGGAACAGCCATGCCCTTGTCCAATAAACCCTCCACAGATTGTGGTTAGACAACCACAGCCTCCAGCAATACAACCCCCAGCAGTTTACGTGCAAACGGCTTGCTTCAGAGGGCATGTGAATGGTGGAGGGTATCAGCCTTATGGCCCATTCTTGCCTTGCAATCCAGGCTCACCCTGCGACCCATGCTTGCCTTGTGACCCATGCCCGCCCTGCAACACATTGCCTCCATGTGAGCCTTGCTCGCCATGCAATCCATGTTCTGCTTGCAATCCATGCCCCTGCAACCCGTGTCTCTAAATGTCAACAATAACTTTGAATCTTTTTAGAGGTTTTGAATGAAAACTGGTATTATATTATCTTCTTTTGGATTATGGTAATAAGTTGTTGGATGTTAACATGTCGCGCCTACGTCAGTCAAAACGAAATCTACGTTATTACGGATCTCTTCGATTAAATAACTTTGCCCTGAGAAATATTGATCACGGGTCAGTCCAGAGCTAGTCCTAAATTCCCATCAATCCATTTATCAACACTTCAGTTAATTGATGCAAAGGTAGATGCTGTTGAGACTCTGCTTAGGATTATTACATGCAGAACAACAAATCAATGTTTGATTATGGGTTCAAATATTGATGCCATCCACAAACCAGACGCTTTAACCAAGTCACTAAAACATTTGCACGAAGGGGCTAATGACGTACCTAATATTATTGCCCTCATTTTAGTAAGCAGCACAGGATAAATCAAGCATAAGTCAGATAGCTCCGACTATAGTTTAGAGCACATCCGTTGGTCTTTTTCAATTGGGTCGCTCGATGTCTTGCTTAGCAATACTATTTACTATTGCCCTATAAATATATAATGTTTTTGTACCTCTGAGGATAGAACTAGTTCAGTTATTTGACTATTCAAGGTTACTGTTACGGAATGATTGCTTTGTTAAAACCGCTAGATAAGTATGAAATATCAGTTTTTACGAAAGATCTCTACAAAATTGGCTTGTTTTTTGGATATTCGATGTCTTTAGTAATAAAACCCGTACGTATTTAAGTTGTGATGAATGCTCGCAAACGTAGCCTTAAGTGCTTGTGTATTATAAATTGAAATATATTGGTATTATATTGTATTGTATACATGTAAATGTGTTGTTATTTAATTCCTAGCTGACCAACCCGTGACTTATATCGCGAAATTAAAAACAAAAAATAAACATATAATATATGAAAAAAAAAACAGAAAAGCCAACTTCAAACAGAAAATTCTGAACCAAAAATGCACTAAAAAGAAGTAATACCAAACCAAAGTATTCAGTTTTTTTGTTAATGTTTCATCGACAAGTGAAAATGAGAACATAATCAATGTAATCGGAGACAATTAAATACGCATTATTAGAGATAACTCAAATACTACTCGTCAGATCTCACTCAATTTTAATGGGACCAGCTTTCGAATATAAACAATTATACATTAATTAAAAAACCCGACTGCAAATTATTTATTTTTGTTAAGCGTTTTATCGTTACATTCAATTTAAAACTGTAAATTGTATATATATATGGAATCGTTTCTTAAAGATTTTTGATACCCCACTCGATGGGTTTGGGAGAAAACAAAACTTTTTTTGTCGAAAAATATTGCGTCTAACATCCGTCAATTTGCTTTTGTTACTTTTTTATGTACCCAGTGTCACCTGGGATATTAAGACGAATCTAATGATATATTATATAATAAAATCGGTTGAACCGTTAAGAAGTTATGATGGAATAAAAAAACTCACAAACATACATACATACATGAACCCTGAAAACATAACTCTCCTTTTTTGGGCAGTCGTGTAACAAAAACATCGGATATGTTTCAATATTAAAACTCAGTAAGGTACTTTTTTTAAAGAATAAAGAATTTGTTACGTGACTACTCCGACAATTATGGACTGATTTTGATGATTCTTTGTGGGATAGAGTATACTCCTGAAAGAGTCCCATATACATTTCATCAAAATTGGTTGAGTAGTTTAAAGTATGTATTAACCGACTTCCAAAAAAGGAGGAGGTTCTCAATTCGTCTGTTTTTTTTAATGTTTGTTACCTCAGATCTCTTGACTGGGTGAACCGATTTTGAAAATTCTTTATTTGTTTGAAAGCTGATGCTTGTCGTTTGGTCCCATTTTAAATTTCATCAATATCGGTCACGCCGTTTTTGAGTTACACTAAAAAGATTGAACAAAAAAATTTAACAAAAAATGGAACCGACTTCAACAAGTTATTTCACACTTTTGGGTGTTGAAGTCGGTTCCAATTTTTGTTAAATATTTTTAAGAGCTCAGCTATCAAAGTGCTTTACTTACAATTGTGACCACGTACCGATATATCTTGTGATCCTGTACTAAGTAACATACCCACAAGTGGAACAAAGCTAAATCATTTCAGGAAGATAACTTCGCTTCTATCTAACGAAGTGTTTGTCGACGTGACCAGAGTGTCAACACAGTGTCGTGCATAGACAACATTACACGAATAAAACCTTTATGCAATAGAAAAATAACTTGAAAATTAATTATAATCAACAATAACCATAGTGTTTGGGCGGGAAAACTGTGTGACATTTTTATTAGACCGTGATTCTCGAAAAAATGTGTATGTATACATCGGTACCATTGTTATGGTAGAATATTTGAACCTAGTCAAGTGCTAACGGGCCCAGAACGCTTTTTTAAAAAGAAAATGAAAGACTGTTTATACGTCTATTCACATTAAAATCCAACTTAATTCTAACTTATATAAAATGATCTTATTCGTCACCGGACGCAGAAGACCACCCGCGTTATCGCACCATACGAGTCGTCGTAATGCAACGCTGCACTTTGGTGTTGTGCCTAATCAGCTCGTATGGTGATCGTGTGGGGTTCTGTCGCATGACTACCTATATTTTAAATTTACCACCAGCTGTGCTTTCTACAACATTCTAGTAAATAAATGATTTGATTTGATTTACTTAAATAAAACCGGCCAAGTGGGTGTGGGACTCGCGCACGAAGGGTTCTGTACCATTATCCAGTAACCTAATCTTGCAAGTTACAGACACTTTTCACAGTGTCCGATTGAGCTGGGTAGGTACGTTCCTATCCTATGTAGGTACGAACACTAAATAGTGATCTCACTAATTGTTTATTTTTAAAGTAAATATACAACTTAATATTCGGTGAATATTTCAAGTTTCTACCTGTTTTCATTATTATTATTATTTTTAGCAAATAAACGGCAAAAACCTATTTTATGTGCAGGAGCCCACTTAATTATTTATTTTATTTCATTTTAATTATATATTAAAACAGAACATAAAACTAAATATTCTGTGAATAGTCAAAGCGTCTACCTGTCACCGTTATTAGTAGCGAGCAAGAAACAGTACAAAAATCAAGTTTGTTGTATGGGAGCCCCCTTAAATATTTATTTTATTTTTAGTACATATTTGTTGTTATAGTGGCAATAGAAGTCAGTGACATACAGTGAAAATGTCAACTGTCTAGCTATCACCGTTCACTTGCTACCTGCAGATATTCCCCGTCCTACTGACTTTGGCAATGTTTTAACATATGCTTTTACTCCTTATATACTAAGTAAATTTATTCAAATCAATAAGTTCAGGCTTTGAATATATTGTATCATATATTATAAAATTATTTATTATATAAATTTTATGTAACTATGTTTTGTTTTTGTATTTATAGATAAATTGTGTTGTAAATGTCTTGTGTTGTCCCTTTCAGTGTAACTTTACCCGGATGCCAAATTGACACACATTTTGAGCCATACAGAGGCCTGCCACTGATTACTCTCTTTTGCGTTTGTTTTTTCTCTATCCACGCGACATTGGCGAAATTGTGACAAGACCGCAGAAGCCATTGAAGTTGCGATACATCCTGGTGACAGACGGATGACCGGACGGACAGCGAAGTCTCAGTAATAGGTTCCCGTTTTTACCCTTTGGGTACGGAACCCTAAAAAGGAAGATAGGGTACGCTCTAATATCACGACAATGTAATGAAAATATAACATAATCATAAAATAAATGCATTCCTAAAAATATTTCCATTGAATGAATGACAAAGACAAGAATACGAGCACATACGCACACTACTGAGACTCAATCAGGAGACGTCGTCGCCTGATTTAACATTGCCATGTTCGAGGTACAGGTGGCACTGTCTGTGATGTACTATTGGGATTTAGTGTAATAATTGCGTATTTGCGCTTGGTCGATGCGACGCGTGATCAAAATGCTGGCACCTTTATATCTAAACGTTTTTATGACATTATTGCGAAACACGTGCGAGGCATACCTGATGTTATCGATAACGTCTGCCAATAACAGGTGCTTTACGTCACAGCTGACAAACTGCACTACGTCCATCAACATACGACATAAAGTTGTTAAGTCTCAAACCGGAATACAGTAATACGAACATTTCTGTTTGGCGCTAGAAATTGGTTGGTATATCGGTAGTATTTCCCTGAATGAATTCGTCCTAGATTCTACTGTCAGATACTACAACAATTCGTTGGTTACACAGGGTTATTGGTAAAATGCTAACAACCTCTTAGGGTTGACCTCTGAGGTGTGTGATAAAATAGTACATTACTGCAGGGGCCAGCAAAGGATAATGAACGAACGTGTAAATGTGGGCCGAGGCGAAGCCGAGGCTCACACTCAGTGGAATGGTGCTCACAGATGCTACTGAAGTACGAGCACGGACATTTTAATGATGTTTATGTCATTGTCACAGGAGACGAAAATGAAAACAGGCCCACAAAAGTAAGGCGGACGAGAAAAGTTGTTAAAATAATGATCGTGTTTTTTCTCAGCTACGGGTCCCATCTGCACAATTCCACTTGAAGATCAAAAGAGTGTTTATGCCGAGTGGTATTCTACCATTTGTTTACCCAGGGTGTTAGAAAAAGTTCGCGAAAGACGCCCAAAAAGCCGCGTTCTCCTACATCATGACAACGCTTCTTCACACACGGCCAACAAAACAAAGTAATTTTTGGCTTCCAAAAAGGTACAACTCGTCACCCATCCTACACATAGCCCCAACCCAGCTCTCTGTGATTTCTGTATTTTCCCCAAAATCAAAGATTTGATGAGAGGTTTCACTTTTACCAACTCCGAAGAGGCAGTGGTAGCGTTCAATCAGCACGTAGAAAACATGGCTTCAGATCTGTGGTCCTCCTGTTTTAAAAAAAGGTTGAAAACATGTTTTAAGAAATCGATTGTATGAAGAAATGTTTAAAATGTAAAAGAGAGTATTTTGAAAAGCAATAAACATAATATTTTGTTTATAACATGTTGTTTTTTTAAGTTACGCAGAACTTTTAGTGTGACCTACTTAATATATCGGTCATAACGTAACAGTGCTACTAGTTATCTAAGTCAATTTCACAGTAACAGACACCCAGTAGATACCCACGAAGAGATATGTAGTTATAAGAAGTTATCTCGCTTCTCTAACGAAGTATTTGTCGACGTGACTAGAGTGCAAGCATTGGAGGTTGGACAAACACGTCACGGAACAATGCACGTAGGTACAGATACTGCACAATGGTTATTAATGTACCGTATCGATACCGATCAGTATTATCTGTAGGAACCTTTATACTACATATTATAGAGCGTATCTTAACTAATATAGTAAAGAAGAAATATTCGATTGTTTGTTTGTTTGCATTGAATAGGCTCTGAAACTACTGAACCGATTTGAAAAATTCTTTCACCATTAGAATCCTACACTATCCTGATGAACATAAGCTATAGAAGATTTTCAAAAAACTAGGGTGTATGAAAACTTCGATAATGTAACTTAAAGTGCAAAAATTATACCAAAAAAGTCGTTATATAGCCGTACGCTGTGTACATTATTGAAAATAGAGCAAAGTGATGTACTACAATTTTATAGAAGACTATCTACAAAAAAAATCCAGCATACCTAATGTCTGACTATTACAATTATGTCACAATAACTACTTTTTTATGTGTTTAATATTTATAAAAAAGCGGAGAAAAAAAGAAGATACCCAGAAGAGATATGTAGTTATAAGAAGTTATCTCGCTTCTCTAACGAAGTATTTGTCGACGTGACTAGAGTGCATACACTGGAGGTTGGACAAACACGTCACGGAACAATGCACGTTGGTACTAGATACTGCACAGTGGTCACTAATCTACCGTATCGATACCGGCATACTCTATCCGATTAGTATTCCTTGTATGAACCATTATACTACAACTAGAGCTTAGATATTTTTTACAAATGAATTTGTTATATTAAAAATGTAATGAAATAGAAAGAAAATATTTTCTATTATTTTTTATTTGGAAGCAGTGGTGGCTTAGTTAGATTGGCTATGGACTGTCGCGCAGCATATCCATGGTTCGAATCCCTCCGCGGGCTTGAGCTTCACTGCATGGTGGAAGGGCATTTAGCGAATGCCCGATTGGTCAGTGACCACCCTCAAGTAGAAATCTGTCGCCAAGCACGTAATGGTGTGTTCCGGCAGCAGTCCTTGAGAGCCAGTGAAATTACAGGCACATGAGACTTACAACTATGTTTTAAGGTGACGGGCGCAGTGCAATTCGTGACTTGTGACGAAATGCATCTGTTATAGGCAGAGGTTAGTCCGCTTAACATCAGGTGGGCCTTGAGCTTGTTCCGTCACAATAACATAAAAAAATGCTTATTATTCATTACTTGCTTTCCGACTGCGGCTCGGCGTATGTCGGTCAACTCGCAAAAACATTAACCTCTTTTTGCGCAGTTGGATAAAAACGATCCTATGTTTTTCCCCGCGTCTCAAACTATTTCCATACCAAATCTCATGGAAATCGGTCTAGTAGTTACAGACAGACAGAGTTACTCTCGCATTTATAATATTAATATGGATTAAGTTGCTGGCTACCTACCACCTTCAAGTAGAAAATCTGTCACCAAGCACCTAACGGTGTGTTCCAGCAGTAGTTCTTAAGAGCCATTAAAATTACAGGCACATGAGACTTAACAACTGTATGTCTCTGAGTGACGGGCGCAGTGCAGTTCGTTACTGCTTAGCATCAGTTAGGCTTCATGCTTGATCCGTCACAATTTTTTTTAAACATGATAGGCTTTTGACCACTATCTCACCTGATGGTAAGTGATGATGTGGTCGAAGATGTTGTTGAGGCTAATCTAGAATTACTGGTTCTCATGGACTCCTACCAGAACGCACCGTTAGGTGCTTAGCGACACGTTTTCTACTTGAATGTGGTAGCTAGCCAGGCGGGCATTCGCAAAATGCCCTACCACTATGCATAACGACTGCCATCCTAAGACAACAACCGACACGTGCCACCTCAACGTGCCTTCCGACCTAACCAACTTTTTTTCACTTTGCTTAACTTAGCTGTTCGGTTACGAAGAGCTAAGCAAACTTCGCTACGAGCGCTTCAAAATTATTTTTAACTAAAATAATTTATTATTTTATCATCATGATTAAGTAAAAAAAACACGGTTAGCTTTCACAGATACATTTTTTTGTAAATATATGAAATATTTTGTTTTATATTCAATAAACCTTGACAAATAATTAATCGTCCAAATCTATAACATAATATAACAAAAAAATTATTCGCCATTATAAAACAAAATTCGGTGAAGTATGTCAAAATAAAAATTTAATAGTTGTTCAATTGACCACGCACCGCTAGTTTTGGTATATAAAAACTGGTGATATTAGAATATACATCAGACGATCGAGAGATGGCGCGGGGCAAAGTCATATGGTTATCTGGTAAGAATATTAAATTTATATAATAATTTAATATAGGATCAGTTATTAAATTGTTTTATTAGATATTCAATCCGATCTTGAATAGACAAATATTATTAGTTTCTCTTATGAAAAATGTATATGAATAGTTGAGAGTCGTATATAAATATGTACTTATAAACGTTGCTTAACTTTTTAAAACGTTATAAGCAACGTTTTTAGGTAAGGGGGGGGATACTTTAATAACAAATTTATGAGAGGAAAAATTGTAGTCATGTTAGGGATTGTAAAATTAGTCTTGTTTGTTGTACAACGTAAGTTGAACTATAGATGTCGCTCCATCCCAATACGATGGTTAAAGAACGAGATGTCAAATTTGAGTTATGAATCATTGTCATGGTAGCTCAGTCGGTCAGAGCATACCCCGGCTATAGTGGTGGATGACGCGGGTTCGTATCCCGCGACTATAATTTTTCCTCAGGTCACTGTCCACGGGTAGTGTACCCAAAAGGCTGGCAACATTACCCCCTTGTAAGGCAATACTAAGTCTCTAAATTCATAGACTGAAATAATATTAATTTCCACGCAACGTAGAGTTTAGTTGGTCAATAGCTAACATTATATTTAACTTTACCTGCGTTTAATTTAACTTCGTAACTGAGGTAATATTCACTGTTGATTTAGTTATATTTACATAGGACCTTAATATAATTAAACAAGTTCTATGTCAATACAGCAGAATGGGAATTAGCGCGCAGTTGAAAACTTTGGAGAGGGCTTCCTTGGTTGAATGGTGGACATTTCACTTTGGAACGGAAGAGGTCCTAGATTCGACTTCCACATAAGAAAGTTATAGAAATTTTAACAGACTTTCGAAAAAGGGGGATGTTACCAATTCGACTGTATATTTTTAGAGTTGCATACATAAGGGTAAAAACGGGACCCTATTAATAAAACTCCACTGTCCGTCTGTCCGTCTGTCACCAGGCTGTATCTCAAGGACGAATTCAAATTTCAAATTCAAAATAATTTATTCAATTTCTCTCTATTAGTCTACGACGCTCTTATGAAGGTCAATTACAAATTTTAATATTGAAATATTCTACATTGTACTGCCACGTATTTGTACTACAGCAAGAAAATGTTGAGTCCACTGTGAGACAAACGGGCAAGACACTCGGGGCCATTCTTTTAAACGTCTTTTAACAATGTGTTATATATAATAATATAATATAACAATATTTGTTTATAATACGTAGGTGACAGGTGATAGCATGGGAGAGGCGGAATTTTCGTTTAAGTAATCACAAACTGTGTAGTAGGATTTCTTAATCAAAATGTTCTTCACCTGCAACTTGAATTTCCCATGTTTGAGAATTTTATTATTAAACCGCACACAATTACCTAAAAAGGACCTTTTATTTGTCTTTGCTAATCTAAAACCTGGTACTGCTATTTTATATTTGTTCCTAGTGTTGTAATCGTGGTTGTCACTATTTAATTTAAATTTATTAATTTTTTTCCGAACATACATAATATTTTCAAATAGGTATATACAGACTCGGTAAAGTTAAAATATCATAAAGGTGATAGCTAGACAGATGCAATTTTAATACTAAACTAAATTTTAATAAAACACATACTAAAAATTGGTCAAGTGCGAGTCAAACTCGCTCGCGTGAAAACTAATGAAAAAGGTTATATAACTAAAGAATAAGGATGTTTGTTATCTCAGAACTTTTGACTGGGTGAACTGATTATTATAGTTATTTTTTTATTTGAAAGCTGATGCTTGTCGTTTAGTCTCATTTAATTTCATCAAAATTGGTCAAGCTCTTTTTGAATTACACTCCATTAAATGAAAAATATTTTCCTATCTTGATGATATAGTCGTTGACAATAGATGACAATCATAAATAGCAAGGGTCACTAAAACGAAATAAAAAATATCGTTAACCATAGAATGGAATCGACTTTAACACTCAAAATTATGAAATAGCTTGTCGAAGTCGGTACCATGCGCGCAATATTGTGATAATAGGTCCTTTTTAACTATCATGGCATCGACTTCAACCAGTTATTTCACACTTTTGAGTGTTGAAGATGGTTCCAATTTTTTTTGTCAAATAGTTTTTGTATGGCATCTTTCATTTTGATTGGTATTAAACTATTTTATATATGGTATTTGCAAATAATACTAAGTTTATTGTTTTACAAGACTGCACAAAAGGAGTGTAATGTTTCAGGGTTCATAGATATATATGTTTGTGAGTTTTTTATTCCAAAATAACTTCTAAATGGCTTAACCGATTTTAATGTATGAGATATCGTTAGATTTGTCTTGATAGCGCATGTGACACTAGGTACATAAAAAAAACAAACTAACGGACTTGAGACGCCATATCGAGACACATTTTTTTTTTCCAAATCTATCCAATGTATCAAATCCAAATAAATCCATAAAAATATATCACTTGCAGTTTTAATTTCAATTGAATAATAAGAATAAGTTTACCTAACGAAAATACCTAAATAAATTACAGGCAGGATAATTTTTTTTTAAATATTTTTATGTTGGCAATAACGCAGAGCATGCGTTATGCTACATTACAAAATAACATTTTTTTTTCCACACAATGCTAATTTTTCCTCTCGTAAATTTTTAATCTTTTTACTTTTTATATTAATTTATACTTATTAATATTTTTTCAGTTCTCATCCTCGGCTCATCACTGGCCTTGCCGGTGCCAGAGCCCGACCCCCAGTATGACCCCTGTAGCCCCTGCAGCCCCTGCCCGGAGCCTGCGCCAGCCCCCTGCGTGGAGCCCAACGGGGTCATTGACATCGCACCATGCAACCCCTGTGAACCCCCTGTTAACTACATATATGGACAAGCACCTACAGGTGAGGTTTTACCTTTAATGCAATGACAAACACTAAATGATGAAATCGCAATCACTTTGGTTTTAAAAGAAAGCTTATTAACACATATTGGTAATTCGATTTTTTTTTGGTGTTTTGCAAATGCCCGCCTGGCTAGCTACCACCCTCGAGTAGAAAATGTGTCGCCAAGCACCTAACGGTGTGTTCCGGCAGCAGTCCTTGAGAGCCAGTGAAATTACAGGCACATGAAACTCAACAACTATGTCTCAAGGTGACGGGTGCAGTGCAATTCGTGAGTTGTGACGAAATGCATCTGTTATAGGCAGAGGTTAGTCCGCTTAACATCAGGTTGGCCTCGTGCTTGAGACGCTACAATAACATAAAAAATTCTATGATAATGACTTGACTCACAATACATTTTTTCCCTCTCATTCTTTGCATGGGGATGGAGCGACATCTATAGTTCAACATTAACCCGGCTATGGGATGTATGACGCGGGTTCGAATCCCGCACATGACTTAAATTTATCCCCTCGTAAATTTGTAATTTTGTAACATAAAAAAGTAGTTATTGTGACATAACTGTGATAGTTAGACATATGGTACTGCAGACTTTTTTATACATATTGATATCTTCTATAAAACTGTAGTACATCACTTTGCTTCATTTTCAATAATCTCTGCAGCGTACACGATACAACGATTTTTTGGTATCTTTTTTTGCAATTTGTGTTACATTATCGAAGTATTCATACGGATCCCTAACTTTTTGAAAATCTTCTATAGTCTATGTTCATCAGGGATAATGTAGGATTCTAATGGTGTAAGGATTTTTCAAATCGGTCCAGTAGTTTCAGAGCCTATTCAATGCAAACACACAAATCTTTCTTCTTTATTATATCATAAATAATATACATAAGTTTATATTAAAATCTAAATGTATAATTATTAAAATAAAAAAATATATTTGAATTTTTTTTTATTCCCAAGGCGGGAATAAACCCGCGTCCTCCGATATCGCGTCGGATGCCTAAACCTCATCGGCCACCTTTCAAAATATATAAATGTTAGGTTTGTCAATCGTTCTGCATATACAGGGTTATTGGTAAAATGCTAATAACCTCTTAGGGTTGACTACTGCTAGTCCTTACAAACATTATGAGATGATCTTTTTATTAGTTCTGAAAAAAATATGTTTTACTTTATATGTTTTTTTTTTGTGTTTTTGACGGAATAAGTACGAGGACCACCTGATCTTAAAAGTCTTTTGTGCCTGTAATGATTATTTCGTATATTTTATTACTTTTCTCAATGTAAATATTCAAAACTCTACTCAAAAGGGAGCGCGGTGCGGTCCTGTGTAGTCGCGGCGGGCGCTCTTGGCTCGGAGTAGGCATTAAAACACAAAAAATAAATAAAAAAAAAAACAAAACAAAAAAATTCAAAATGTTTGTTAGGACTAGCAGAAGTCAACCCTAAGAGGTTGTTAGCATTTTACCAATAACCCTGTATATTATATAGCTTATTACCTATAAGATACAGACGGACGGACAGATATCAGTCTCATTATAAAGGCTCCGTTTTGCTCTTTGGGCACGGAACCCAAAAACAATGTAACAAATGTGGAACTTTCAAGTATCCGCCAGGGAGCTTTCCGCTCATTGGTTCTAGAACTTTTCACCGTGGCCAATAATTACTACCTAGGGAGTATTAATGAACGTTTCCGGAATATTATGCAGTCATAAATTAAATAATTCGTTATCATTTAAATTCAACAAAAAATTCAGTGCCTGATATTAGAGCCGAGTATTTTTTTTAATATTTTATTTTTTAATAGTTTTTTTTTGCTTATGAAATCTTTGTTACTCGCCTTAGATATTAAGAATTATAATTACTTAATTCAAATACTAATTTAAGTAAATTGACTGTAAATTTAAAAAAAATGAGTACAATACCGACTTCAAACATATAATATGCATTATTAGAGATAACTCCAATAAAAAAAAGATGTTTTCACAGCTACAAGGGACAGTAGACTTAAGTATTTGATATGATTTTCAGCTCGATACCTCCACGCGTTCCTGACAAAAAGTGTCCTGACAGACAGACAGGCAACAAAGTAATCCTATGAGGTTTCCGTTTTTTCTTTCGAGGTGCGGACCCTAAAAATTTCGAAAATTTTTTGAAGTCGGTTAACTACTGGACCGATTTTGATGAAATTTAAAAGGGACCAACTTGGATGACTAGTCTACCATCAGGAAATCATCAAAATCAAAAAAAGATTGGTGTTGAATTCGCTTAACAAACACACTTCCGTTCTAACTCGCTCACACACAAACTCTTAATAAAAATATTCTTTTCTAAATTTCTTAATATACTACATTCAAATATACTATATACTAACAAGCACTACCGCCCGCTAAGCGAAAATCATATTTTACAAATAATTTGTGACGGTACAGGCCCTTCTCTGTCCCGCCACGTTCACAAATAAATTTATTTACAAATATCAGTTCGCTGCATTTTGAATGTTTTAGAACGAAATCGTATTAACCCTTTTACTCGTGCTATCTTTCCATAAGAAAGAAAGAGAGGGGAGCAGTGTGCTGTTCTGGATGCTTCTTATGTTGCAAAACGCATGAACCGCACATAAATCGGGGACTTTTGACAATAGGAATCGGTTGAAGTATGATTATTGGAGAATTAAATGAAAAATATTGGGCAGTTTTTGTATGGGGAAAGAAAAATGGGAGATGGCAAGAGGGGGGGTGGGGATACAGGTGCAGTTTAGGCGGGATAAAGTGAGGAAATGAAAAACATGGGAGAATTGAGGGATTAAGCCTCCGAGGTCGCTCTTGGAAGGTGCTCCGAAGACAGTCTTCGGTGGTATTCTTAAAGTTCGTGAAGTGAATTATTGGTAAAATGTAAAGTGAATTGTGTATTGAGAAGTGTTACACCGGTTAGGGGTTAGGGAGTCTCGAGTTGGCTAAATGCTGACAAAGGACACGGGACTTAGTAATTGGCATGGCCGATGAAAAGTCTGTACGATTCCCAACACGTGGCAACACGTGGGGATTTCGGTCGATTTTTAGGTAGGGAGTAGGCACGCCCAGTGTTAAACTGGCAGGGTTAGTACCTCTAAAAAGGGAAACCCGGAGCAAAGTAGTTAGCATGGCTGACAAAATGCTTATTTATTAGTAATCCGAGTATTCAGCATTCGCAGAAGAAAGGTTACGACGTAGCGTTTTCCTCCAAGCGTTCCCGCATCCTACCCTACATTATGATTCCTCATTTTCTTAGGTATTATCGTCTTCACGTGTAGCCGTGGTCTGGGGGTGCAAGCTCGCAGATTTAGACAACGTCCCTCGGGATGTGCCCGCGCTTGGAACGAGCCGGCGGCTGTACCCTTCGGGAAACAGTTACAGTTCCCTTCAATGTCGTATATCCTAGTGTGGCTTAGGTGCTCCTAGCAAGTGGGGTTCCCTAATAACCATAATAGGTGTTATTGCAATGAAGTCTATATTATATATATTTTACACCATAGGTATCAAATCCTCGTTCAATACAATCCCAAGCTTCGGCCTCATATGTATGTGAACGTATTACACACCGGCATTTAGTATACATTGGAATTTGCCATTCCACTTTCAGCTAGCTTCTGTTAGCAGGAGTTTCCTCTTTACACCGAGGGGAAGCTGTCCTACCTACCATTGCTATGGAAAGGAGGCTACATTACACACCACATAATTAAAGTAAATGTGAGACATGGATCTCTAGGCTGATTACTACATCTAGAAGAATAGTTATTAGGTAACTAGGTACATTTGAGTAGGAATAGGGAACATAGGAAATTGTTTGGGAAATAGTAGTAATAATTAGGGGGTACCTAGACTCATGATATGATGCAATACATTTTTCTATCTAACTCATAGGCGTACTGACAACTTCCCGGATTACAGGAGGTAGGCTAGCATCCTTGGGATCGCTAAATTGTTAAAATATTGAATATTCTATCAAGTGTCCAAGAAATACTTTGATAGCCATGTGGGTTACAAACTAGAATTATTTTGTTACAATAAATAAAACAAAAATCAGTTTTAGGTTCATATTTATAATTATCATACATTCAAATTAGTTTCAAATTAAGACCGTAATAAATGTAAAGTATCGTTTTTGATGCCAATAGACAAGCTGTGCAGTTCTATTGTGGGAGACCATCTAATGAGAGACGTAGAATGGTTGACTACTCTTCGACAGCATGAGGAAGGATATATTACAATTTATTATGTCACTATTAGGATCTGTTAGAATCAAAGTAATAGGATATATCAAATATATAAAACAAGGAATTAGAATATCCTAAAATAAAACTAATCATACTAAAATAACATATAATAACCTTAACAGGGTCATTAACAATCCAATAAAGTAAAAGAACAAACTTTGGTACATAGATAGTCAGCCAGTAAAGAAAATACCCACGTTCTCAGTAAATATGCAATATCTCGAAATTTTCATGTAACTAATGGACAAGCAAAGCTGTTTCATTATGACTAACCTTTTCTATCAGACATATAGCCTAGGTGCATTATTCCTCAAACAACATGGAAAGAATATATTGTTTCATTTTGAAGTCAAAAGTTTGCAGAAATAAAGATAGAATATCAAACAACAAATACTCAAGAATACCTTGAAAATATACTAAACTTATTTGTTTCACTATTAAAATTACTAGATATAATAAAAACAAGTAAAGCTGTATAATCACTCTCCACTCTCAAAGTAATATATATTGGATCAATGATATCATCTAACAGGATATGACATCTAAACAAAGTGGTGGAATAGGTTCAAAGATATTATTTAACTAGATATGTCTACTCAAACAGAGATATGATAGGCTGTAGATTGTATAGGGTTACTTGTAGTCCCAATTCAATCAGGTTTTAGGACATAGTACATACTAGCATATTAGGAACTCCCTTTTACCATAATAAGTAAAAGGAAGTCCCGCTAAGAACCGAGATATGATTGGATGTATGCCCTTACTGAGGCTAGGCAGCTCCAGAGATGGCCAGCGTCTCGGTGCTATGGTAGATACTCGTTTGGGTAGTATGAATGGTTTGTTTTGTATAGCTATGGATAATGATGTCTCTCATTTTCATAGAAGTAAAGTAAAAAAGTCCTTGAAAGTGCAGACAAGATACAAACTTACATACTTACAGTGTCGATGAAAATATGATACGACATTCCCTTTTGCCAAAAGAATATGTCCTCATGCCCATGTAGTATATAGGAATACTGAATCAATTGCAATACACATACTTACTGACTTTTAGTACATTTGTAAATAATAGAAAACAAAATAAAAAAAAAGAAAGAATAAAAATTTTATAAAGTCCTCTTACAATTGGTGATTATAATATGGTTACTAATTATGTTGGGTAATTAGTAAGGAATATAACAGACCTATGCGGTGGAAGATGACCAGTTTGGACAAGTCGAAATCTACAGATGGCAGCGGGGAGGGGCTGTTATCCTTAGCCGCAATCAATGAATTATCATTCTTACATTTTATTTGCATTCTTACCTACTTTAAAGGTTCTTATGTAAATCTTACATATTTCATACTTAGAACATCTTAGCGACAATCTTCTTTTCACTCTATCATATTAATATAAAGTAGATAGTTAGATATCTACACAGTATGTAATTCTTTATTCAACTTTATTAGAACATCACATTAGTCACTATAGATAGATTCTATCACTGCATAATACTTATGGCAATATGCTGAAGTATTAATAGACTCACAACAATTAGTCATGAAATAGGTAGTTTGGTTTTGATAGTAAGAAAGTGGTAATAGTCAGTTTTGTTGTTGCAACTTAACACTTTCACTGTATTATGTTAGGGAGCCGGTTCTTAATTACACTACTTGGAGAGTACATAGGTAGAGTATGTCACGTCTCAAGCCCTTTGGAAAAGAAACTGAGTTGCTACTTATGGGCACAATATAGGATCCTGACCACTATACTAGACGATCACATGGCCTTATAATGATCTCAGTCAAGACACACTCGATATTAGGTTTTTGTGTTATGTTTAGAGACGGTATCTCAGAATGGTAGAAGTTATCACACAAATAGGATATCACAATTAAATTTCATTTTATTGAACATTTTCATATAAGATGGTAGCATAGTTTACACGAGATTTATAGTAGATAGAGGGGTTTGTTACATATTGGAGTAAGTTCCCGGTGGCCGAGAGGTTTAGGCATCCGGTGCGAAATTAGAGGACGCGGGTTCAATTCCCGCTCAGGGCAAAACCTTTTATAGTCCAATAATTTGTAAAATAAAATATTCTTTTCTATTCTTTCCCAGGGGTTGTGCTAGTGAAGCCCGGCAGAATCAACTTCCCAATCCCACCGCCCATCATCGTCCGCCCAGGGCAGGTGCGCCTCGCCCGCCCGCCCACCATCTGGGTAAAGCCAGCCCCCGTGCAGCCCCCTACACCAAACCCTATAAACGTGAAGCCAGCGGTGGTGCAGCCCCCCACCCCTAGACCGTTCTACGTGAGAGTCCCCCCTGTGACGCCCCCCGTGCCAGCACCCATCTTGGTCAGACCTCCACCTGTTCCTGTGCCACAACCCGCACCGATCAAGGTATAATTCTTTTTTTATGCTCTTTTTTTATTTGATAGGAAGGCAAACGAGCAGGGAGCTCATCTGGCGATAAGTGATCACTGTCGCCCACAAACATCCGCAACACCAGAGGTCTCGAGGATGCGTTGCCGTACTTTAAGGAGGGAATATGCTCTCTTCTTGAAGGTTCCTGAGTCGTAACTGATTGATTAATTAGCTTTTGACCACTATCTCACCTGATGATAAGTGATGATGTGGTCGAAGATGTTGTTCAGGCTAACCTACAATTATTAGCTCTCAAGGACAGCTGCTGGAACACACCGTTAGGTGCTTGGCGACAGATTTTCAACTTGAAGGTGGTAAGCTAGCTAAGTGGACATCCGCAAAATGCCCTACCACCATGCAAAAACATATACGGTAACTTATTATAGCTTGAAATATACCAGCAGGATAATTCACTGCTAAACACAGCTTCCCCCTTAAAGGGTCTTTTAGGAGCAGTAGACCCCTTCGGCATCAGCCCGTAGATGCCGGGCTAGAATGTCACCCCCCCATTGCTACCTGTGGGTGTCGTAAGAGGGAACTAGAGGTAAAGTACCGAAAGGTGTGCAGCAGCAGCTTATGAGGAAATGATATCTTAAACTGCTACCCAAGACGCCTCCCAAGCAAACTCGCCCTAGATGAGCTGTGTTCAGGAGTGGACAGTACAATACAAAAAATACAAAAATCTACAGGAGATTAAATATTTATTGCATGATAATAAATGTTGTACAAGAATGCAACACCGTATTTATTTATTTTCAGGTTCAACCGGCCCCAGTTAAAGTACCTTGCCCGGACGCCCTGGTAGTGACTCCACCCAGGATAATAGTTCCCGCGCCCCCCACCATTGTCTTTTCACCAAATCCCCCAACTAGCTTCCGAACATGTGGATGCGCAACCATATACAGAAGTAAAGGCGAATTGCCCCCATGCAATCCATGCGACCCTTGTAATCCATTCCCGTGTGAACCTTGCATTCCCCCATGCAACCCGTGCGATCCATACCCTTGCGACCCGACCCTGCCGCCTTGCAATCCATGTGAACCATGCAATCCGTGCCTGCCCCCTTGTGAGCCTTGCAACCCTTGCGAGCCGTGGAACCCGTGCAATCCGTGTGAACCATGGAACTCATGCAACCCGTGTGATCCGTGCCTTCCACCACTGCCCCCGTGCAATCTGTGCGACCCATGCAATCCAAACCCATGCGAGCCGTCGCTACCACCCTGTCTGATGTAATTTGTATATAATATATGTAATTTTATGTAAATAAGGTGCGTTTGTAAGCATGAGCGATTGAAATACAGTACGGGTATTATTAAGCATTATATTGGTGTTTTATTTATGAGATCTTGGAAGGTTATTTTTTTAAGGAAATCCAAAAAAGGTGTTTTTATTTTCACATTTTTTTTTATGACCACGATGACTTGTTACATCTCACTAAAATTACAACAAAGGTAAAATTAGAATTACGTACGGGATTCGAATCCGCGTCCCATCCATTCATCTAGCCAGCACATGGTCGGCCAATTCAGATGTCGTGGTGAGTGAGTCATAGCTCAACTTTATTTTTTCGTTCCTATAAACTGTCATAAAGGGCGATATCTTTATCCAAAATGGAGAAATGGAAGTGTTTTGACGTTGACTTTGGCAGATACACAAAGACAGTGCAAAAAGCTGATTTATTATAAGTTATTTTTGTATTTTGATTTGGTAGCTTCTATGACTGTAGGGATATATACAGGGTTATTGGAAAAATACTAACAAGCTCTTGGTTGCCTTCTGCTAGTCCTATCAAACATTTTGAGATGATTTTTTTTTTGTTTTTAAAAAAAAACTTAATTTAAAAAACAAAATTTTTGGGTTTTGTTATATTTTTTTAACGGATTTAGAACGAGGACCACCTGATGTTAAAAGGCTCTTGTGCCTGTAATGTATTACTTCATATTTTTTATTACTTTGCTCGATGTTAATATTCAAAACTGCGCTCTTGACTCGGAGTAAGCTTTACAACAGATTTTTTTTTCGAAACATAATAAAATATCGTCTCATAATGTTTGTTAGGACTATCAGAAGTCAACCCTAAGGGCTGTTAGCATTTTACCCTGTATATTAATAATTATATATTAATATATAAAAGACTCGACTTAAGGCTAGAGCGCACGCAGCGCTTAACATACAAATGCAGTTTTGTTATACCTTAAATAGGTGTTCAAATTCGTTGCAATTGTGCACGTACACCTGACCCTAATAACCATGCCTCTAGTTTATCAGTTTTGATTCATATATTTATGCTCTGAATATGACACAGAGTAATTTTATGCAAAACGATTTTCCCGAATGTTTTTGATAATATTTAATTTTACAGAAATACTAGGCTAGCACCCACTAGTCCCCACTTCAAAATAAACTAATCATAAATATAAGGGTTTTATAGTAGTTCAATAAAATTACTTTTCAATATAAATACATTTATTAGCCAATCAAATATATAATGAACAAAATAATTGTATATACACACATTTTTTTTTTCAATTCAAACGTATCGATAACAATTTACTTAACAGAAAAATATTTTTTACAATTTTACAGTACCTACCTCCATAAAATATTATTGAAACTAAACATAATATGACATTTAAATTCAGAATTTTGGAATAATCTTTTGAAGAAATACATTTTAGAAACAAATAAGTTACAAAAAAAATTTAAAATTATACAATATATAGATATAATATTATAATACGTCTGAAGTCTTTTTTAATTTGCCATAATATGTAGCATCCAATTTTATAAACAATTAATTAAATTTTCTATCTGTTCTAAGAGATACAAATCAATTCGTGCGGTGAAAAGACAAGTTCTAAATACACGGTACTGGTCTAAGCTGTGCAAGACCGGTCTAAACCGTGCATGTTGGTCTAAGTCATGCAAGACCGGCTTAAACCATGCAAAATCTATATCATGAAAAAGTCATAATTATGTTGTCTATAAACTTAGACTACACCGCAGTGTTACTCTCTCTAAAACGTCGTACAAGTAGTTATTGTGCTTGTAAAATCCAAGATTGTATATAAAATTGAATGTTATTTTGCTAAGAGACCATTTTCAAGCTATTTTGACACCTTAAATCACAAACCAAAGTAAATGTGATGATTGTATGAGTCACTTTTGATATTATGATTTGCGAAATAAGGACAGTATACACCACTTCCTACACAAGAATCGGAACTACAGCTATTGTAAGAAGTTGAGCTTTTTATAAAAAAGGACGACCAAGACCTAATCCCCCCAGACCGAGACCGTACCCAATACCGAGTGGACTAAGACCGCCGCAACCGCATCCTCCAAGCCCATAGCCACCGTAACCGAAACCTACATTAGGAGCGGTTTCACAGACCGTAGTTGCTCCACCGAGACCGGGATACCCGTAACCTAGACCGCCAAGACCTATCCCTCCAAGACCGTATCCTCCGATTAGATTAGGAGCTGTCTCGCAAACTGTAGTAGCACCACCGATGCCAGGATATCCATAACCACCGATTCCCATACCAAGACCGCCGTAACCTAGACCGCCGAGCATGTTAGGAGCCGTTTCACAAACTGTAGTTGCCCCTCCTACGCCAGGGAATCCGTAGTTCAAACCACCCCATCCAAGACCGCCGTAGATGTTGGGCACACTTTCACACACAGTTGTTGCACCGCCAATGCCAGCCATAGCAGGGAATCCATAGCCACCATAACCAAGACCGCCATAGAAGTTGGGTAAACTTTCGCAAACTGTAGTGGCGCCGCCAAGACCGACTCCAGGGTATCCGTAACCAATACCTCCGCCTAGTAGATTAGGTGAAGTCTCGCATACTGTAGTAGCACCACCAATTCCAGCTATTCCAGGGTATCCATATCCAATGCCTCCTAACCCAATACCTCCTAACCCAATACCACCTAGAAGATTCGGGGTTGACTCGCATACTGTAGTAGCACCTCCAATTCCAGCAAATCCAGGGTAGCCGTATCCAATTCCTCCTAAGCCAATACCTCCGAGGATGTTAGGGGTGGTCTCACAAACGGTAGCAGCGCCGCCGAGCCCGATGCCAGGGAAACCGTAACCTCCCCAGCCGAGACCGCCGATGCCTAGGTTGGGGGCAGATTCACAGACCGTTGTGGCCCCGCCGAGACCAAGACCGCCGAATCCGCCAAGACCACCGACGTAGCCGGGGAGCAAGTTGGGAACCGTATCGCACACCGTACCGACTCCCAAGGGATTGGCACGGGCTGTGCATAGGAGTGCTGAAAAAATAATTATATGGGTAATAACGTTGATCTGTTGAGACTTTAATGGAATAGTGGTTGCTGCGCAGGTTGCAATATCGCTGAAGGCTTAATCTTAATCAGTGATAGGGCATTTGGCAACTGCCTTGGCTTGACTAGCCACTGCCCTCAAACAGGAAACCTATCGCCAAGCACCTAACAGTATGTTCTATATGTCCTTCAGAGGCCTATGCATCAGCTTCGACCTCATGATCACTTACCAACAAATGATTGAAGTGTCAAATGTAAAAAAAAAACAGGAGATACCTATGAAATGATTATTTTGTTTTTTACGAATTTAAGGATGAGCTTTTCTATTTTATCAGGTATAACCATTTTTTTTTCAAAGTTACTATTCTTAACAATAAACTTATTCACGACGAATATAAAGTGCAAGAAAGTAAGTTGTTGAAACAGAAAGTTAGTATGTTTTAAATTTGATCGGTTAAAATTATATCAGTGTTGATTTTTTAAAAATTTAACTGATGTTTTAAAAATCGTGTCAAAAGTATATATTTACTTGTTTTTAAGTTAATTTTATTTAAGGTCAATAAATGAAATGTGATTGCACTGATTCAAAGAGGAGGTTTTGAACACTTACCGGCTATGAAGTAATAAAGTTTAGTTGCCATGGTGATGTCTTGCTTCCCCACACGGTCTGTGCTCCAACACCGTTTCCCGCCACTTTTTATACCAAACTTACAACCATCTTTATTATTATTTTACGTCTAAAAAGGTTCATTTCACTCTCCATGACGGATGATCTACAAAATATTTGGATTTTTTCTTAATTAAAAAACATATATCACTAAATTTAATAATTAAAAAGTTGATTGGATAACCATAAAGATTTTTTGTTTATGAAAAGTCTAGATTGCCTGCTTTGTTTTGAAAATAATGGAGTCAGGTTGTATTATATCGCTTAATGCTGTTTCTTAAGCGTTTTGGAAATATAGTTTACTGAGTTGTACCAGGGCTGGCTCACTCCACACTTTAGCTACAAAGCTATAGGTAAATCGACGTATACGTCCCAACAGGACTATTGTACGTGCGTGCTGCGTCAGAAAGGAACAGAGCTATGCGTGCACATGCGATAGAAAGAGAGACGCCGCGTACGTGAATATAAATATTAGGTATTCCATGCATTGCGAGCTGAAGTGCGCTTTATTGCTTCGTAGCTAGAGTCGCTTATTTATTGGAATGGCTTTGAGGAGTGATCCTTCAGGTAAATTTTAATCTGTGGTTGTGCTATGATGTTTGGACATGTAATAAAGATGGATGATAGATGAACAAAGCAAGTAGGTTTCTATACAAGTCGAGCGTGAATAGAACTGTCAGAATGAGAAAAATCTCCGGTTCCAAAAGAAAACGTCTTAAAGGCCAGGTCATAAGTACCCTGAAAATATGGCGCATATGTGAGTGAAGCAGTTATATTATATGTATGAGTAAAATAAGCACGTAGTTATATTATACTAGCGGCCCAGCGAGCTTTGCACGGGTATTTAACAAAAAAAATTTTTACTGTCTGTCTGTCTGTATCCCGGCCGCGCATCACTCCAAAACTACTGAATGGATTTCAATGAAACTTAGCAAGATTTGAGTTCATACTACGAAGTAGGTTAATTTATGCTTTTTGTCTCGAAATTCAGCATGGTTCCCTTGGGAGAGGGGATGAAAGTCAAAATATACACTTAGTTGTAATTTATTAACGCGTAGTCCGATTTCATACGTTCTTTTTTGTTAGAATCGTGGTGCTTTAAAGATAATCCCGTAAAGATTTCAAAGTTATCGGGTTTGCAGTTCAGAAATTACAGACATTACAACCTAAATATTACTTTCCAAATAATTTGACACCCCGAATGTACAGAAACCTTTGACCGTACGGCTCATCTTAAGCTGGCGTTCGCACTTTATCGTATAGGTATAATAGATAGGTCTGTATTCGGACCACTCCAAAAGATTCTGATTTTTTCCAAAGACACAGAGATAAGATTTTTTAGACAAAGTACTTTACTTCTACATTTATTGTGCGAACCGCGAAGGAAGTTTCTGAGTTGCCTACTGTCTTCTGAAAAATACAACCCGGTAGTTTTAAAATCTAAAGTAATAAGCTCCTTTTTGACCTATGCTTTACTAAGAGTGCTTCACCGTAGATCACATAATATGAGGTAAACAGCGGTCAAATTAGTCTGCAAGGATGGCAACCACGAACGAAGTCGCAGGTACAGCTAGTTATATTATATGATTGATGGAGATTTTCGTACATTTAACCACAAAATGAATTTGACAGGATAGGAGTCGCTACAATATGTATAGTTTAATTAATATATTCAGCCATTACTTTGCGGAAATTTAATATTTAACAATATTAAAAATATCCTAAGAAAACTTTAAATTAAAATATCAGATATACACTTAAAATAAGATGAAAATATATCTAGTGAAAATTCCGCCTAATTTTCCTGCTAAGGGCAAGACAGTAGTCAAAATAATTTCTAATTCGGGCGGAGCTAAAAGAAATAGGCGTTAACTTTCAACTCATAAAAATATTCAGTCGCACGGCGGCACACGTCGCCGTACCACGGATAGCATCGCTAAAATTGTAGAGTTTCGTGTGCTATTAGAAGCGGCAGAACAGAAGTGTACATAACAACATTTTATCTGCAGTTACTGCGAACCTATACGGTAAAAAATATCATCGCTTGTAAGTATAGAAATATTTAAGAGATTAAGCGAAGCGTGGCCTCGGTGGAGGTCTGAGCAGTGTATATTTCCCAGTCATTATCTCGATTGCCTGATCCGATCTTCTTGAAATTTTGTCTAATCTTCCATATCAACATAATTTGTAAGTAAAAGTCTTAATTGTTTGGTGGTTAGTAGAGATAATGAGATCCATAAAACGAGCTTATAATTTAAAATTGTAGATAATATTTTAAAAACAAAAATGGAACCGACTTATGTTCCTAATAAGTGTGAAATTACTTGTCAAAGTTGGTACCGTGTTAGTTCAAAAGTCAGTATTGTGCTCAAAAAAGTAGTTCGATTTCATGAAGCGGTACGAAACGTAGCTTGTATGTATAGAAACTACACATAAAACAGTACTAATACAGTAAAGACATTCAACCAACCACCGGGTTGGTGCGGATAACGTCCTTGAGCATATTCGTGCCTGTAGGACTTACATTGTACCTACACATGTGTTTTGTTGTTCTTATTCATAGTTCTATGTATACATTATGTGTTCCTTACTGCTCCAACATGTTAAACGTTTTGTGAAATAAAATTATTATTATTAATTATTATTATTATGTACGATAACGCTCATGTAGAAAAAGCGAAAAAAGTGTGTCAGTGTTTTGGTAAGCAGAAAGAATTGTGTAGACTGAAGGGAAAATGGTGAGAATGTGTATTTAATTTTAAATAACCATGTTTACAAAAAACTGTCAAATAATTTGTGTTTTGGCTTACTGTAATATACTTACCAACTCTAAAACAGAAACTTACAATTTTACCTTATCATATTTCTATAAATCTATAGGTGAATAAATGTAATGTATAGGTATAATTTCAGTTATAGAAAGTCATTATGCAATTTTAAAGTTTATTTACGAGATTTATAACTCACTGAACTCAAGAACTCGTTCACAATTTGTGTTACTACAAGACGTTAATGGAGCACTTTATACTTTCGTTTATTCCCCATTGTATTACAAATCTAAAAAATAATTACATTTACGTTTCTTATGTAACCATAACTTTTTAATTATTTGTTATGTACTTATATGCTAACAAGTTTATCAGGCAGTGTGTCATTTATTTTTATGCAGTATGAAATAACATAGCTACAAATAATAATATAATAAAAGTTCAAAATGTTTATAGAAGTACTATCCCAATACAATGCTCAATACCAAAGATAACCGTAATGAAACCACCATATAAGATTCACCCTACCGCTACTAAAAGTGCTACAGGCAGAATCGCACCAAGTTTCTGAGTCACATTGGTTAAAGAACCCCACTCGTAGGTGCTTCGGTTATCGCGGCTATTCATCATGGAGACATTGGAGATTTGGAGATTGGATTTTGACATTTGGAGATACGGAAAATACTCCCAACTTCTCAGCCTTCGGCCTTGCAAGTTCCTGCTCGGCTTAGACTGCACCCTCACCTTGCACTCGCCCTTCGAAGTCACGCACCATCCATGCTCTAAATGCAATATGATAAATAAGAAGAGCAAAATGGCAAATCCAGAATGATGTAATTCAAGATAGCCACCATAACGTACTCCAACCACACTGAAGCTCAACCTTACTTCAGCGGGATCGCACTTCAGCACTTTGTATGAATTCTGCTATTTTGGATTTTTGTTGCGTGTCATTTGAGTGCTCTCTCGATTCCCTATGACATTTGTTCAAAACTTCTTTACTTATCTGTAACTGTTTACGAGATACGTCATCTATCTTCACTTGGCAGACGTCATTTTATGATTTCCCATTATTTCTATATCATGAAAATCACTTTGTTATTTTCAGTTTAGAATACTTTCTTTCCCCATGACTCCTTCCCATTGAACAATTTAAGCCAATGGTTTCAAAACATCTATGTATGGCGGCCATCTTGAAAAATTACATTATAAGAAATAATTTCTTAATTCCGAATAACGACGCTCTAAGCAACCCTATCTGGGTTGCTTAGGGCGTTTATTTTCAGCCGGATCAGGGCATCTTGAATTTTGCCTGCCATCTTGAATCCGTTATTTCGGTTTTTGACAAGTCTCATTCGACTGCTGCCATTAAAAGTTATACGGGAAGAATCGTACCGGGGTTCTTAGTCACTTTTCCTAAGGAACCCCACTTATTATAATAATAATTATAATAAAAAAAAATTTAAGCAAAAAAATGGAACCGACTTCAACACCCAAAAGTGTGAAATAACTTGTTAAAGTCGGTACCATGACAGTTCAAAAGTACCTAATATCACAAAATTTTGCGTATGGTACCGACTTCGACAAGTTATTTCACACTTTTGGGTGTTGAAGTTGGTTCCATTTTTTTGCTTAAAATTTTTTTCACACTTTTTAGTGACCCTTGCCACTTACGGGATCGATTATCATTCATTTTTAACAACTATATCATCAAGATAGGTAAATATTTTTCAGGTATTTTAGAGTAACTCTAAAACGGCTTGACCGATTATGATGAAATTTAAAATGGGACCAAACGACAAGCATCACCTTTGAAACAAAAAAATAATTTTCAAAATCGGTTCACTCAGTCCAGAGTTCTGAGGTAACAAACATAAAAAAAACATACAGACGAATTGAGAACCTCCTCCTTTTTTGGAAGTCGGTTACTTAAATTATAATAATAGTTCACATAGTCACTTTTGCTATGAAACCATCTTCAGAAGTTACGGTTCAAAAGTTACGGGCACATGTCTTAATAGGTAGGACGAAAGAAGAGAGTAGTCATACAGATGTCACACAAATTTCAATCCGACTAACTACCTACTAAGTAACTATTAAAGTCAAAGTTATAATAAATATATAACTTCCCTTTATTTGAATGATTGAATATCTAAATTCCTAGAAAGTAGTTGGTCGTCTCGGAAAATGTGTTAAGTGCATTAGAAATAAGTTCTCGTTTAATTGTACAGTAGCTTATAAATAACAAAATGAAATATTTTACTAAGGGTTAAAAATCTAGATACCTACTAAAATAGAAATTAACAATGCCGTGTCTGAACTTTAATCAACTCGTTGTTATAAAGATTTTATAAATCAATAGAAAGAAAAGTACTTATCCAATATTTTTTTTACTTGAGTTTCAATAATTTATGACTTGCAAATTAACGTATGGTAAAAAAATATTGTATATTTCGTAAAATAAATGCACAAAAATGATGGCGTAACGAACGGCACAGATCCCACGTCCAAACGGCCCGAGCGCTGCGGGCAGACTGATTTTCGTTGAGATTTCTTCTCGCGATCACGCAATTTTGTGCCAAAAATTCATAAAAATGTTTTCAACACAAGTTGTTAAGTAGTTCATTAGAGTATAGTATTAGCTATTTTTTAAAAAAAGAAACGTTGCAATTACATCAATAATGCATCTTAAATTAATAAAAAACAGTCTAAAAAGGGTCGCCGATTACAATTTATTACAGAAGAACTAATAAGTTTTAGTAAAAACTAATCAACTAATTCACTCAATAAAGAATTAAATAATATGATATATTTTTTTCGCACTTTTTGAACGAATAGTTTCGGTAAAAGAAGATTCCAAAAGTGCGCGTTTCACTACGGTGATCACCCTAAGCCGACGTGACGCCGCCACGTAGCCAAACCGGAAGAATTTTCGACGAGTTTCACTTCTACACGGAGCCTCTTCAGGTCAGTCTTCAAACGGACGATGGTGAAAATAAGGGAAATCTTTTCTTAAATTATTAGTTATTTTATATAATATATTACTTACATGAAAAATATATTAATTACTGCCAATTGTTTCATTGTACGTACCTGAGAACAAAATAGTTATAATTATTAGCCAAAAAAGGAGTATTATGTTTTCAGGGTTCATGTATGTATGTATGTTTGTGAGTTTCATTATTTCATCATAACTTCTAGACGGCCTAATCAATTGTAATGTATGAGATATCATTATATATAGTGACGCTGTGTAAATAACAACTCTCTCTAGGTAGTAGATATAAAAAAAATAAACTGCCGGATCTTAGACGCCATCTTGTGAGAAAAAATAAATTTTCTACATACCCTTCGAGTGAGATATCAAAAACTCGGCCAAGCGCGAGTCGGACTCGCGCACGAATTCCATACCATTAGCTATACAACATTAGACTTCATATTATAACCTTTTTTTGTTTTAACGTGCGCGCGTCCGACTCGCACTTAGCCAACTTTTTGTATTTGTTGTTATAGCGGAAAGAGAAATACATAATCTGTGAAAATTTCAACTGTCTAGCTATCACCGTTCTTGAGATACAGCCTGGTGACAGACGGACGGACAGCGAAGTCTCAGTAATAGGGTGCCGTTTTTACCCTTTGGGTACGGAACCTTGCTGACTTCGCTTTCCGTCCGTCCGTCTGTCACCAGGCTGTATCTCAAGAACGGTGATAGCCAGATAGTTCCCATATTTAGTTTCATGTACTCTTTAAATATAATTAATTAAAACAAAAAAAAATTAAGGGGGCTCGCATAGAATAAAAAGTGTCTGTAACTTGCAAGGTAAGGTTATAGATAATAGTATGGAACCCTTCGTGCGCGAGTCCCACTCGCACCTGGCCGGTTTTTTTGTTTGTTACCTTAGAACTTTCTACTGGGTGAACCGATTTTGATGTTTCTTTTTTTTATGAAAGCTGATGCTTGTCGTGTTTTGAGTTACACTCTAATAACTGAAAAGGTTTTTCCTTTCTTGATGATAATTATAGTCATTGCCAGTGAATGACAATCGATCCCGTAAGTAGCAAGGGTCACTAAAACGGTTGAAAAAAATTGTTTTACCTAAAAATGGAACCGACTTAAACACTCAAAAGTGTGAAATAACTTGTCGAAGTCGGTACCATGCGCGCAATATTGTGACAATGGGCACTTTTGAACTATCACGGTACCGAATGCAACAAGTTATTTCACACTTTTGAGTGTTGAAGTCGGTTCTATTTTTCTTGTATATTTGTACTCGCTTAAGTTCTTATGTATAAGTCCGGCCATAGATAAGAAACTTCTGTTAGAACAATAATTTTAGCGCCTCTTGGAAAGCACTCTGCGCATACATTTTAGTACTAGACCCCGCATATCAACAGAAACTCGCATCTCTCAATAGATGGCACTGTTGCCAAAATAAGTTCTATGTAAGCAAATAAGCTTGCAAAACATAATATATCTGTCACTTCAAGGATTTAATATTTACTTGAAATGTACAATTTTTATTATGATATATGGTTAATAATATAATATAGATATAATTTTTATATTTTTTTATAAGATAGATATGATATATTATATAAATATTATAAAAATAATATAATATAGATATATTAATTATATAAAAAAGGTGTTGCCAATAACCCAGGGCCAAAATGTCAATTTTTCTCCGTGTGCCTGTATGTCAAAACGCCATTTTTACTGACTTTCAAAAAGGAGAAGGTTTTCAATTTGATTTTTTTTTGTGTGTGTGTTACTTTTTACAGGATGTACCAATTTTGAGGTATTTTTTATATTTATATAGGTAAAGCTGGTGCTTGTCGAGTGGACTTATTTAAATTTGAGTGAGATTTGACAAGTAGTGTTTGAGTTATCCATAATAATGTGTTTTATAATTGAAGTTTTTTTATTTTTATTTGTATGTATATTGTTTTATTTCGCAAATTTCGCAATTATTCCGGCAATTATATGAACTAGTTTTGATGATACTTTTTTACTAATATACCTTGATAATATACTATCATTTTTTCTTTCTTTTTAACTCTCAATTCGTCTCTCTGCTTTTATGTTTTACCTCAGAACTTTTGACTGGGTGAACCGATTTTGATATCTTTTTTTTTGTTTGAAAGTTGATGCTTGTCGTCACATTAAAATTTCATCAAAATGGGTCAAGCCATTTTTGAGTTACACTCCAATAACTGGAAAGTATTTTCCTATTCGCTGACAGTGAATGACAATCGATCCCGTAAGTAACAAGGGTCACTAAAAAGAGTGAAGCAGTGATAGCTCAGTGACTTTGGCTATAGACTGCCGCGCAGCAGGTCCATGGTTCGAATCCCGCCGCAGGCTTGAGCTTCACCGCATGGTGGAAGGGCATTTTTGCAAATGCCCGCCTGGCTAGCGACCACCCTCAAGTTGAAAATCTGTCGCCAAGCACGTAACGGTGTGTTCCGGCAGCTGGCCTTGAAAGCCAGTCATTCAAGGTTAAGCCTGTTAACACCTTCGACCACATTATCACTTACCATCACGTGAGGTTGTGGTCAAAGGCTTACCTATCAGCAATAAAAAAATATAAAAAAAGGGAAAAAAAAATTAACCAAAAAATGGAACCGACTTCAACACTCAAAATTGCGAATAAACTTGTCGAAATCGGCAACATGCGCACAATATTGTGATAATAGGTACTTTTGAACTATCGTAGAACCGACTTCAACAAGCTATTTCACACTTTTGAGTGTTGAAATCCATTTATTGGTTAACATTTTTTTTTAGTAATAATGACTGCTTCCAAGATAGTACACTCGCCTAATAACTTATAATCTACTCAGCCGATTTTGATGAAACTTATATGGAACTACCTCGAAGATATACCCTTTCCAATGAAAATAGAAGTCCTAGGTACGCTTTAATATCAAATTAGGAACCTTTAAAAATATTTCGGCACGGATCCCTAGACATCTTATCACCATTTTTGACCGTAAAAAGCAACCTTGCGATGCCAAATTCACCGTAATTTCCTTATCTCGATGTTTTAACTTCCATTAGCAACGGAGAGTTGTTTAAAAACTCAGATATAAAAGGCAAAAAAAACACGACTGCAAAAAAGCGGCTGAAATTGTAAAAAAAATATAGACAATTATGTTGAGAGTATACATATTTTCAGTTATTTTGGGTAATTTCTTTGAATTTTTTTATCAATTTAAAAAATGAGGTGGTTTTTAATTCGACTGCATGTTAATTAATAGATTTATATCTTAATTTGTGGAAATCCATATTTTATATTAGTTAATATTTAAATTTTTATCAAAAAACAAGTTTTACACGTCTGCCCAATAAGGAGCGTTATGTTTCAGTGTTTATATGTGTATGTTTTTTGTGAGTTACATTATTCCACCATAACTTATAAACGGCTGAACCGATTTTAATGTGATATATCGTGAGATAAGTCTTGATAGTGCAAATGACACAGGGTGTATATAAAATAAAATGCATATACAGGGTTGTTGGTAAAATGCTAACAACCTCTTAGGGTTGACTTCTGCTAGTCCTAACAAACAAAACGAGATGTTTCTTTTTAATACTTTTTTATGAGTTTTGGACTGAATAAGTATGAGGACAACATGATGTTAAAAGTATCTTGTGCCTGTAATGTATTATTTCATATTTTTTATATTTTGCTCGATGTAAATATTCAAAACTCTATTGAAATGGAGCACGGCGCGGTCCAGTGTGGCCGCGGCGGGCGCTTTTTTTTTTTCGAAATAACCATTAAAACACAAAAAAATGAATAAAAACGTCTCATAATGTTTATTAGGACTAGCAGAAGTCAACCCTAAGAGGTTGTTAGCATTTTACCAATAACCCTGTATATGCTCTAGTTCTTAAAATTCTGCTTTTAATACTCAAGTGCATAAACATGATTTATTTATTTAAAATTAGTCAAAGAAGCTCGGTATGTCATATATTCCATGTAGGAATGTATTTTCTACTTGTCGAAACAATTACTATTATAAACTTATCACTGTTTCATTTCCGCGCAGATAAAGTAAAAAGCTGAGTGTTTAAAACCGGTTTTATCTTGATTTAATATAGCTGGGGCTGTTAAGCATCTCGTCTCAAACTCACTTTGAGCACTCGTCGTAAAATCTATTTCCTTACTGAATTTTTCAATTTTTTTTTTTCAGGTTTATTAATACCCAGTTGCATCTCATCTATCCAAGTGACATTAGACCCAAAGAAACAGAAAAAACTAAACGTGAAATACAATTTTATACCACGAAGTCCAATTCGAATTATATACGAGCGCAAAGAAAATAATGTAGTTGGAAGTATTGAATCTAATTCTGGTAGAACACAACCTAATTCTGAACAGGAGAGTAATCCTTATAATTATGTAATTGGAAATACACGACGTAATTATCAAATGTATAGTCCTTATAATTATGTGGTTGGTAATACACAACCTAATTATCAAATGTGTACTCCTTATAATTATGTGGTCGGTGGTAATCAAGGTAATTTAAGAGTAGTGAGTGTTTATTTTCCCCATGGGATACCGGGTTAGAATTGCCATATTTTCCCGGGGATATCGTAGGAGGCGACAAAGGGAAAAATAAAGGAAGTTAGCTTCAGTGCCTTCTAAAGAACTGCCTAACACTGCGATCACTAAGACACCTGAAGATTATCGCAAGCCTTAATTGAGTAAGCTGTGTTCAGCAGTGCATAATCAATAAATAATAATTTGACGCTGGAGAGGGCGGTACACAATTTGATTCTGACACATTTGATTTCAGATTTGCAGGGCAATATTGCGTTGAAATTATTATGTTTTGTAATAATACATAATGTCGGCGTGTTTAAGGTGTGGTGAAAGGGATGAATGATGTGATATTTGCCTATTACATTTTATGATTATGATAAGACTGGTATTAATGACATTATGTATTATTGAATTATTAATTTATTTTTTAATATTTAATAGACTGTAAAATTATTTGTAATATATATTTTTATTTATGTGCTTGTATGTTGTGCCGTTTTAACTATCGATAAAAAAAGTTTATGTATGTTTTAAGTTTGCTAACAATTATTTGGTGCTGATACGTAAATAAGGAATAAAAGTAATAATCTATAGATGTTAAACCGGTTTTATTAATTGTAATAGTTCGGTGTTTAATGTAATTAATAAATTATATTATTTTATAATAAAATATGTTGTGATTAGTTTAGTGTTTTTACTTATATGAAGTACATTATATTTTTAAAATCTTATGACGGACTTTCGCTAAAGGCGCCTGATATATTTTATGGGACAAAACCAAAAGTAAGTTTCGTATTAGTAAATTTTAGTTTATGCGTAGATCAGACTGCTTCTTTGAGAATTAGGTTGTGTATTAAACAACCGAATGTTTAATACACAATAACCGAATGTACACAACTTAATTCTCAAAGAAGTAGTCTTTATACTTCGATGATGGATAGTGATCAAGGTAGTTAATATTTACATATCTGAATTGGGTAGTCAAAAGTATGACGCTGGAGAGGGGAGTACATAAGTTGATTCTAACAGGGGCAGTAGTCAATACACATTTGGTTTACACATTTGGCATAAGCTTTGCTAATTGAAAAGGGCAAAGTATACAATCTTTGCAGCAGGATTTTGGGACACGTTGGAACACATTGTGTTAATTTTTTTTTACTACAAAATGGAACCGATAATTCGAAAATGTTAAATAACTGTAATATTAGGTACCATGATAGTTCAAATGTAGTTATTATCATAATATTTTGATTATGGTACCGATTTCGACAAGTTATTTCACACTTTTGAGTGTTGAATTAGAGGTAAACAATTTTTTTTACCATTTTAGTGACCCTTGCTATTTGGGGGATGTATTGTCATTCACTGCCAAGGACTTTTCAGTTATTGGAATGTATCTCAAAAACGGCTAAACTGATGCGATGAATTTAAATGGGACCACACGGCAGCTTTCAAATTAAAAAAGAATTATCAAAATCGGTACATCCAGTCAAAAATTCTGAGGCTGATAATAAAAACAGTCGCAACAAAAAAAACAGAGCAAAAGAAGCGGGGAGATATCTTCACGCCCCAGGCATGGATGGATCTCGTGCGGAGCTCTAGAAAGCATACGCCATTTAAAAGCCAAGACATGACTAACAAGTTTCTCTTCTTTAGGCAGTTGTCTCACCGGCAACGATGGACAAGTAACGAGTAGAGCTAGAATTAGAAACGAGTTAGCGAGCTGCGGGGAGTGAGTGCGTAGTTCCGATAGTTGTGTAGCTCGTCTACCTCGTGTTATATGAGTGTTATCTTTCATAGTTGTTGTCGTTCAGCGACAAACTAGTGAAGCGAGTGCTCGCCGGCAGTGAGAACAGTCAGCGATCAACTATTTGTATATGCATCTCTCTTATTTACACGGAATGTATATCTATTGTACGCTTCTTGAGCGAGAGCATAGTCGATAGTTATTCGTTTTCTCGTCGGCGCGGAGGGACAAGTGCCTAAAGACCCTCTCAATCAACAGCAATATTTAGACTAACTGTTTTCGGAGCAGTGATGTCTCAGTGGCATTAGCTATGGACTGCCGCGCAGCAGGTCTATAGTTCGAATCCCGCCGCGGGCTTGAGCTTCACCGCATGGTGGAAGGGCATTTTTCGAATGCCCGCCTAGCTAGCGTCCGCCCTCAAGAAGAAAATCTGTCGCCAAGCACCTAACGGTGTATTCCGGCAGCAGTCCATGAGAGCCAGTGAAATTACAGGCACATGAGACTTAATAACTATGTCTCAAGGTGACGGGCGCAGTGCAATTCGTCACTTGTGACGAAATGCATCTGTTATAGGCAGAGGTTAGTCCGCTTAACAGGTGAGCCTTGAGCTTGTTCCATCATACAACATAAAAAATAAGGTGTAAAGATATCACAAAATTTATTAATTTTATTTTAAAAAGTCAAAGTTGTATATTTTAAACCATTTATGTTAAACGGTATATGTCTAAAATTATAGTCGTGTGCAGGATTCGAACCCGCGTCATCCACCCCTATAGCCGGGGTATGCTCTGACCGACTGAGCTATCATGACAATGGTTCAAAACTCTTATTTTTCCTCTTGTTTCTAAACCTATTGTTCAAAGGACAAACCAACAATAAATGAAGCTGTTTTTAAACCAACAACATGTTTTTCACATCAAAACCGCAAAAAGGTGTTGTTTAATGTAACTGTGCGTGTAGCACTTTTTATCCACTAGCATCGAAAAGTATTTTGAAAATCTAAACTCTTTAAAAGTTCCAGAAAAATAAAGTCAAAGTCAAAGTCAAAATCATTTATTCAATTTAGGCGTCTACGACGCTCTTATGAAGGTCAATTACAAATTTTAATATTGAAATATACTACATTGTACTGCCACGTTCAGCAAACAAAAATTATAGAGCCACTGCGAGAAGAACGGGCAAGAAACTCGGGGCCATTCTTTTAAACGTTTTTTAACAATGTGTTAAGTACATACTATATAGTAAAATTATTACAATACTTAATTTACATTACGTAGGTGTTAGGCGCTAGCTTGGCAGAGGCGAACCAGTCCAAGCATTTTTGTCGTTTAAGTAATCACAAACTGTGTAGTAAGATTTCTTTATCAAAATATTCTTCACATGCAACTTGAATTTTCTTTCTGTGAGCGTTGTAATATGTTTGGGCAATTTATTATAAAACCGCACACAATTGTCTAAGAAGGACCTTTTATTTGTTTTTGCTAATCTAAAACCTGGCACCGCTATTTTATCTTTATTCCTAGTGTTATAATCGTGATTGTCACTGTTTGATTTAAATTTGCTCAAATTTTTACGAACATACATAATATTTTCAAATATATACAGAATTGGTAAAGTTAAAATATCAATTTGTTTTTAAATATCTCTCAGGGAATAAATTTACATATTAAATTATCAATTTTAATTACCTACATACTTTGACTCGCTGGAGAGAGGTAAAAATTGTGTGTTGCGCTCGGCAAGTTATCTTCGTCCCTTGCTGTTGAAACCTTTACTACGCTCAGGATTCTGTATTCTGAACTGCTCGCTTCGCTTACGGTACAATCCTTGAATCTTTCGCTTCTTCAGGTTTCTGCTCACTCGTGCAAAAAAATAACATTGCACCCTTTTATAACAAATAACTATTTATTTTATATGCCATGCCGCATCCTAAACCAGTGGGGGCCCTTCTCGGACTTAGCCAGTTTTTTTTTTATGTTATTGTGACGTCACAAGCACGACGCCCGCGTGACGTTAAGTTAAACTGGCCGGTCTCATCTCCATACAAACGTGGAAGGGTGATGACTCCTTTAATTGAGGTTTTAGGTCCAGAACTAAGCATGATATCGATATATTCCATCATTATCTAAGCTTGTGTTGTGTTGAATTTTTAAAAAGATTATTATATTATTAATTAAATATACCGGCTAGCACTCACGGTGTTTAGTCGAAATCTCCGACCGGTGTTCGAACAGTAAAGATGTTCATTCTCAAGGAATGCGGGCAGCCTCGAGGGCTGCTTGACGCGCACTGCGGGCGGCTGCTCGCAACGCCCTCTCCGAAACTTGAGGAACGGCGGGCAGCAATGGAGTCGCAGGCAGGGTAGGGGCGCGTGCGTCACTGTCACTGTCTTCACTGCACTCGTCAAAAGTATGTGTAGGGTCTTCGCACACTGCAATAGTGTGCGAAGACCCTACACACCGACGAAGTCTAAAACACCGGTCGGAGATTTCGACTAAACACCGTGAGTGCTAGCCGGTATATTTAATTAATAATCATGACAACTCACGTAAGTTTTTATTACAATATAGATTATTATATTATTTATATCAAAGTTATAGTCTTCGAAAAATTTATATGATAATGTTTCAAAGCTCGTTCGCTCAAAGCTATGCTATGATATATGTATTTTTAAATAGTAGTGTGATGATTTTGTAAATTATGTTCAGTATCTTTGGTATTTTTATAGTTATTTGTAGTATTTTAAGATTTACAAATAGTTAAAAGTTGCTGATTTGTCTTTTATCGAATGTGTCAAGTACCAGTAAGTCTATTGATTAAGTACTATGCTGCCTTCTGATTGGTCGGCCCCACCTATCTGGATATCTTCCGATGACATGTTTAGCTGGGTGGGGAGAACGATCGGCTAAGTCAGTCTGTCGGTAGAACTCGATGGAGTAACATCTATTACAAGTGTATTCTTGAAGTTAGTAATTTACAGTGTGATTCTGTTTATATACGTATTGACCAATTACTGTGTGAACCGTAAGTGAAATGTATCAAAGCAGAATAAATTGTATCAAGGTTTGTACTTGAGGTGTCTGATTTTATCACAGTAGTTTATGCAACTGTCATATAATAGAGGTCATTAAAACATGAGTGTAGTTTTTTTAAACGAGCCGCAGGCGAGTTTCAAAATAAGATTACACGAGTGTTTTAACACCTTATTATATGCTACTTTATTTAATCTCATGGCTATAGGTAGCTACATTAAATAAAATTCAATATAAAAACCAGAGTGGTGCGCTCACCGCAGATAATGTGTACTTAAATTGTATTGAAACCTCCTTGGTCGGGACACATTGTACTTTAATAAAAAAAATTTTTAGGAAAATAATGCTTTAATTAAATTTTTTCATTTTCTTAAAGAAGTATGTAAATAAAATATGCCAATCAAAGTCTGTATTTCATTTCATAATTAGAATATTGATTGAATGAGATTATATAAAATATGTTAAAATACAAAATAAATATTTAACGAAAAGATCAATTGATATGCTCAGCGGTAACCTCTACCTATAACATATGCATTTCGTAACAAGTGGCAAACTGCACTGCGCCCGTCACCCAGAGACATATAGTTGTTGAGTCTTATGTGCTTGTAACTTTACTGGCTTTGAAGGACTGCTGCGGGAATACACTGTTTGGTACTTGGCGACAGATTTTCTACTTGAGTCTTTCTTTTGCGTCGATTTTCTATTTGAGCTTGAGTCCGTAGCTTTTACCACTCGGCTTTAGCTTTTATAATTATTATAGGCTATTAATAGAGCATTTGTAAAATTCTCTTAGAATGGTGTAATCGACGATCTCAGCTGGCGGTCTGGATTGGATCATGCACTTGCGTAGCTATGACCGCTCGGCCATCTTTGTTTTATTGTTCTAAAGGGATATTTGAACCTGCCACTTCCTGAACCCCAGACAAGTCATTACAACGAAGCCATTGACGTCTTTCATCTGTATTACGATAAAGAAAAAAAACCGGCCAAGTGCGAGTCGGACTCGTGCACCGAGAGTTCCGTTCAAACCTGTAGGCATATAAATAAAAGTTATGTTATTTTTATTGCTAAATGAAATCAATAACATTTTCAAATTATTAAAAATATTTTACTATGATATGATTTAACTAAAAATGTATGGCTTTTCGCAATTTTTCCTTTATCTGTGCTATAAGACGTTGCTTGGTACCTAATTTCAAGATTCCGAGTTCACGAGAAGCACTCTGTAGGTTTCGATTCCTTGCGAGTGTCGAAAATTTGCGACATAAACGGTAGTATCTTTTAATTGCGTTGGCTTAGAAGTTTGAATTTTCTACAGCTCCAAGGGACAGCTTAGTAGACTTGAGTATTTAGTATGAATTTCATCTTGATACCTCCACGCTTTGCTGAGAAAAAGGGTGTTGACTGACAGACGGACAACAAGGTGATCCTAAAAGGGTTCCGGTTTTTAGGGTTCCGTACCCAAAGGGTAAAAACGGGACCCTATTACTGAGATTTTGAATGTTGAAGCGCTCGTAGCGTAGTTTGCTTGGCCATTCTGAATCGATCAGCTAAGTTAAGCAACGTCCGCCTCGGTCATGACTTGGATGGGTGACCGCTGGTGACATTACTACTGAGCGTGCACGTGCTTCGGAGGGCACGTTAAGCCGTCGGTCCCGGTTGTTGTCTTAGGATCGCAGTCGTTTTAGCATGGTGGTAGGGCATTTTGCGAATGCCCGCCTAGCTAGCTACCCTCAAGTTGAAAATCTGTCGCCAAGCACCTAACGGTGTGTTCCGACAGCTATCCTTGAGGGCTCTCAAGGATAGTAATTCTAGGCTCTGCCTGAACAACATCTTCGACCACATCATCACTTACCATCAGGTGAGATAGTGGTCAAAGGCTAGCCTATCTGCAATAAAAAAAAAGATTTCGCTGTTCGTCCGAGGTGGTGATATGAAGTCTAATGTTGTATAGCAATCGTACGGAACCCTTCGTGCATGAGTCCGACTCGCACTTGGCCGATTTTCCTTTTGTTGAAGCCTTAAAACTTAAATATTCGAAAGTTTACAAACATAAAATGATTTTATTTCATAGTAAATCGAGCTTAACTGTACTTAATTATGAAAAACATTAAATAATTATAATAACAATATTGGATGTTAACTTTATATTTTTAAGGTTTAAAATTGCTTAAATGTATTTGTGTAATATTGTATTTAAAAGAGTCTGTGGGATATTTATTTTATTTTGTGTGAGTTGTGTTGAAGAGGGCACACGACAATGTTTTATTATACTATTATAATTGCTTTATTTATATCTGGTGAGTATATATTATGTTCTTAAATATTATAGTTAATTTTACTACATGCTAAAAACATGTAATTTTAGTCGAGACTGGTATTTCATTCGAGGCTACAATGGGTGTTGTTTACGAGTTATACACACAGATTTTCACATCGAATGTACAGAAATTAAACAATGTTTTTTTTAGTAAAACAATATATTATTTTTTAAATAATATTGAAACTGATGTGCACAACGTTCTATTTGAGTATCATAGGTTCGAAAAAAAACAAACTGCTGCTTTAAGAATACCCCTGATCTATAGGTGTTATTAAAGACCCAAGCAAACTTATAAGTACATTATTAAAAAAAAATAAAGTATATCAAAATTGAATTTATTTTATTTTATTTCAATCAATTTTAAAGATTTTTATGCTATCGTACTAGGAAATATGACGCCCAAACGTGTTGCCCTACCACACTTATACTTATTTTAAAAGAGGAAGTTTTGTAATTGTCTATGTTTGTTACTACACTGAAACAAACTAATTAATAAACAAACTACAAAACAATTGGTTTATTTTGATACAAAAAAAATATGTATGGTTATTGGTAAAATGCTAACAATCTCTTAGGGTTGACTTCTGCTAGTTGTCCATGTGTTTTTGACTGAATAAGCACGAGGACCACCTGATGTTAAAAGTCTCTTGTGCCCGTAATGTATTATTTCATATTTTTTATTACTTTGCCCGAAATAAATATTCAAAACTCTATTCAAAGAGAGCACGGCGCGGTCCAGTGTTGTCGCGGCGGGCGCTCTTGGCATAGAGAAGGCATTAAATACACAAAAATAATTTTAAAAATATATTGTTTTCCAAAAAAAAAAATATTTCATTATGTTTGTTAGGACTAGCAGAAGTCAACAGTGTATACGACAACTTACGTACGATATGGTGCGACAAACGTTTGCAAGGGACAGCGACATCTAGTTGATTATTAGTAAACTAGCTGACTAAGTTTAATTACCATTGAACAACTAGATGTCACTTTACCTCAACTATAGACCGTTGTATCTTAAACAATAATTGGTATGCAGGTGTGGTGCAGACGTCAGCGCGGCCGCAGTACCAGTGCGCGGTGCCGTGCCCCGTGACGCAGCCCGCGTGCCCCGCGCGGGGGGCACAGCCCACACTCAACATCGTCTTACGAACAGGTCGGTCAGCTTCAGGACGTCACAATTTTTTTCTTTATGATGAACATTAACGTCATTAATAGGAAACTAAAAAAACATTGTTTGATAGGTCGTCAAATACGCGAGATTCAGAGTTTTTTTTGGGAGGCCTTTTACATTTTGCAGCCCTCTCACTCGCACTTTTGGACATAATTTCAAATAGCTACAATATAGTAATAATTTTTTAAAATGTGGTCCGTGGAGGAGGTTCTCAATTTGTTGGTTATTTTTTAATGTTTATTACCCCAAAATTTTTTACTGGAAGAACTGATTTTGATGCTTTTTTTATTTGAATGCTGGTAAGAAAAAGTATCATAACACAAAGCATAGGCAAATCTTAGCATTCATATCATTGCTGCTCAAGATATCTTGATACTTTTATACGTTTCCAGATTCCCAAGAAAGGCCACCATCAGAGCCACGCCAGTGCGCCCCTCCCCCCTGCCCCAGTTACCAGCCACCCCCCCGCAGGTTCTGCAGCAGCATATGTGCCCTACCCGGCGCAATCATGGACTCCATTCTGAGCGGGGAAGTCAATCTTTAAACGGGGAGGCCATATCTGAACAGAGGTCATGTTCAATAAATACTTTTTAGAAGTGTGCTGTGTTTTAATGAAATAATAAATACAGCCATTCAAGCAGGTAACAATTAGAGATGAAACGGATAGCGGTTTGGCCGGATACCGGATACCTGATACTCGGCCAACCATGAGGTCGAAGAGCCGAATATCTGGCCGCCGGATACTGGTGGATCTGAGCCGTTTGGTGCATCGCACACACACACGCACACACACACACACACACACACACACTTGCATAGGTTGCGCGCGAACTATCGAGTGAACTTGGTTCGATTTGGGTCTTTTCGTTGATGAGCGAAGTTAGCAATTGTTGACTGTTGACACGAAGTGAAGGACGGGGCATTCTAGAGACGACCACCAGGCTGGCAACATGTGAGTCGAAGGGCTGTTCTCTACGATATATTCGTCAGATCTCACTCAAATTTAAGTGAAATCACACGACAAACACCAGCTTTCGCATATAAAAAAACATTAAAATCGATACATTCTGTAAAGAGATATATATAAGGTATTTTGAAGCGCTCGTAACGAAGTTTGCTTAGCCATTCTGAACCGATCAGCAAAGAAGTAACGTCCGCCGCGGTCATGAGTTGGATGGGTCGCCGCTGGTGACATTACTACTGAGCGTGCACGTGCTTCGGAGGGCACGTGAAGCCATCGCGTGTCGGTTGTGGTCTTAGGATGGCAGTCGTTATAGAATGGTGGTAGGGCATTTTGTGGATGTCCGCCTGGCTAGCTACCACCCTCAAGTCGAAAATCTGTCGCCAAACAGTAAATGATTTTGATGAGATGTGTTCCGCTCCTTGAGAGCCAGTAACTCTAGATTGGCCTGAACAACATCTTCGACCACATCATCACTTACCATCAGGTGAGATAGTGGTCAAAGGCTAACATATCAGACATAAAAAAATAAAACATCCTGAAAAGAGGAGTGAGGTAACACAAAGAAAATTGATACCTCCGTTATTTGAAGTCGGCTAAATAGGAAATGGAAATTTTCTAATCCGGAAACTGTACACCCACAGCAATGGTTATAAATATTCATAAGCTCTAAATCCAAACAAACATGAGGTTGTTAATTTAAACTTTTTCTCCCTAAAGCTGAAAATTTGCACAAAAATCCCGTGTTCTCTCCAAATTGGATTAATACTTTTTCAATCAAACGAAAAAATTGAAAAATTATACGATTAAAAAACATTCGATGGCGGACGTGCACCGAAAAGTTTTTATTTGCCGACATAATGTATATCTGACTTTTTTTTTATAAACGATATATATTTTAATAGACTTCCAAAAAACGAGTTTTTCAATTCAACTGTATGTTTTTGTTGGGTTCCGTACCTCAAAAGGTAAAACAGAACCGTCTGTTTGTCAAGACCCTTTTCCTCAGGAACGCGTGGAGGTATCAAGCTGAAATTCATACTAAATGCTCAAGTCTACTGTCCCTTGGAGCTGTGGAAAAAACAAACTTCTAAACCAACGCAATTAAAAGATACAGCCGTTTATGTCGTAAATTTTCGACACTCGCAAGGAATCGAAACCTACACACTCTGTAGGTTTCGATTCCTAAACTTAAACTTCTCGTGAACTCAGAAATCTTTTCTAAGAAAAAAAACTCAGAAATTTGGTGCGAAGCAACGTCTTATAGTATAGATAAAGAAGAAATTGGGAAAGCATAATTTTTAATGTATACAATAAAATATTTTAAAATGTTATGGATTTTATTTAGGCATAAAAATAGCACTACTTTTATTTATATCCCTACAGGTTTGTACGGAACCCTCAGTGCGTGAGGCCGACTCGCGCTTGGCTGTTTTTTTTATCGTTAGTTCGTAACGTGACATCTCTACCACCAAAAAAGAAGGAGGATGCCAAGTCGACTATATGCTTTTTTAACCGACTTCAACATAGAGGAGGTTCTCAGTTCTGCTGTTTTTTTGGATGTGTTACCTCATCACGTTTACTGTAACAATTTTGATGAATTTTAGTGCTTCTCATGTGGTCCCATTTAAATTTGAGTGAGATCTGATGAGTAGTATTTAAATTATCAATAATAATGCGTATTTAATAACGTGTAATAACGGAACCCCGTGGGGTGCCGGGTTAGAATTGCACCTCCCCATATCATCCCGTGGGTATCGTAAGAGGCGACTAAGGGAAAAATACTGGAAGGTGGGCAGCAGCGCCTTCTAAAGAACTGCCAACTTACACTGCGATCCCCAAGACGCCTGCCAAGCGTGGGGACTATGGCAAATACCCACTTGATAAGGGAGGCTGTGTTCAGCAGTGGACGATCCGGCTGTTACAGTACAGTATTCAATAAGCTTTTATTGATGTTCTCATTCTCATTTGACGTTGTAAAATTAACAAAAAAAACGGTAGCTTTTATATAGCACATTCTTTGTTTCAGAATAATTTCTATTTGAACTCAGTTTTTTGTTAAAATTATAATCACAATACTTTTTTGTTTGTATAATTAGTTTTGTTTGTAAAAATTATAACGTGTTTACCCCGACAATGACTGATACATGAACTGATTTTAATGATTCTTTTACAAAATAGTTCTATTAAAAATTCATCAAAATCAGTTGAATAGTTTAAATTATAGTCAATTAAATGAAAATGTATTTAGATATGTAAATAATCTAATGCTTTTATAGGCAATACATGATATATTTGTAAGCAGTAAGTATTTTTATCTAAAATGAATAGAAAAGCAAACTGGTTTCCAACATTGTAAAATATAAAATGACGATTTAAATATTTTTTGGTTTTCAAACAGCGCGGTACCTACTCACTTAAAAACAAACAGTGGGATTAAGAATCTCCTCCTTAATTGGAGATCCTTTAACAAAAATATACCAATGAGAAAAAATATTATTACAAAATTACGGGAGCAAAAACTTAAATCATGTGCGGGGTTCGCACCCGCACCAGCCGCCTTTATGCTCTGACCTCTAAGCCAACATGACCTATGACGTAATATGAATCTAATTGATTATTTTATTCTTAACTATCGTATGGTTATTAATACATATTTTCAATATAGTCTATGATAACAAACGGTCATAAACCCAGCAACTTTAAGTTAATGATAATATTTATGAATAATAAAACCCGTGTCAAGTTTTCAGACGAAATCAATTCTGTTTAAAAATCGCAAGAATAACAGAATTCGCTCGCTTCAATGACTTTTATATAAACGATATGTTTTTTCTAAAACGAATTTTTATCCATTTGAAAAAAGAACACGGTGGTGATAGCAATACTAACAGTACAATGTGTTAACAAAAATATAAGGAATATTTGAAAAAAACTGATAAAGTCATTTAGGTTTATGTATTACCATGACGAAGACAATCGTCTTAAAACCTGCTTCTGGGAGATAAGATCTGAAGATAATGGTATTTTTTTTTATATTTTAAACCGAATTCAAAAAAATGAGGTGGTTCTCAATGCGTCTGTATACTTTTTTTTTAATATTTGTTACCTCAGTACTTTTGACTGGGTGAACCAATTTTGATATTTTTTTTTTATTTGAAAGCTGATGCTTGTGTTTAGTCCCTTTATAATTTCATCTAAATCGGTCAAGCCGTTTCTAAGTTACACTCCCATAACTGAAAAATATTTTCCTATCTTGATGATATAGTCTTTGACAATAAATGACAATCGATCCCGTAAGTAGCAACTAAAAAGAGTGAAAAAATTTTTTATCAAAAAATAGAACCGATTTACACACTCAAAATTGTGAAATGATTGTTGAAGTCAGTACCATGATATTTCAAAAGTACATATTATTATCACAATATTCTGCACATGGTACCAACTTCAACAATCGTACTTCGTACCGTACCAACTTCAATAACACTAAAAAATCTTTTATATGCCTAGGTATTCGTTATTATATTATTATTAACTTGACATGATAACAATCACAATTATTATTATTATTTCAGGTACAAATGAGGCTTGCACTTTATTTCCGATATGAAACAAGTTCAACAGATAATTCCATGCATTCTTTTATTATGTAAGTAATTTGAACAAATTTGTGTTGTACAAAGAACGGTTTCCTTTCGTCTGTCCAAACCGGGATTCCGGTCGGCGAGTTGCTTCTACTCTTACAAAATCATCTAAAATTCTACGTATGTCCAATTAACATACTCCAAGCGGTTTTCGAAAGGATGCATCCTTGGCTATACGGGAAAAAAAACATATATTTCTGAAATAACGGAAAGTATTTTTGTTATTCTTATGTAATCAGAAACCACTCCAATTACATTTTGGCGCCAACATATTAGTTCAAAGTTACATGTCCCATTCGATCTAACCTGTCAGAAACGCATTCTCTCAGCCGTCGGACTATAAGCTGCTGCCACTTGGCAAATAGCTTAACTTGAACAGATTGTTTACCACGAAATCCGAGAGATGGCGTTGACTTACAATCAAAGACAGTTTAAAACTAAAAGCTCTAGGCCTGACACGCACTTCCCTAGTTTTTGACTAACTTTAAAAAAGGAGGGGTACTCATTTCAACTTTCAACTGATTTTTTAAAAATGTTTTTACTGTTGCTCAGTATTTTTTACTAGGTGAACCGATTTTTATAATTTTTTTTCTTGAAAGTTGGCTTCCCGTATCCTGCCTTTTAGATTTCATCAAAATTGGTCCAGCCGTTTATGAGTTACTTCGATTACTACAATGTGTTTTCCTATCTTGATGATATAGCCATTGAAAGTGAATGACATTCGATCCCGTAAGTAGCAAGGGTCACTAAAAAGGGTGAAAATATTTTTTTACTTAAAACTGTAACTGACTTCAACACTCTAAAGTATGAAATAACTTGTCGAATTTAGTACCATGCGCACAATATTGTGATAATAGGTACCTATAAACTATCATGATACTGACTTCAAAACGTTATTTCACACTTTTCAATTTTAATAATATAACAAACCATTTTTTTCTGGCAACTGAGTATTATAAGTAACTCAAGCCCATAAAATATATACCTTAAACTAATATACTAATATATAAGTTTTGAAGTCGGTGCCATTACTAGGTAAAAAAAAACATTTAGGTACTGCTAAATCCTAACTAAAAACTTCTGCATTGAAATTAGGTATCATACTGTATAATGCGCAGGTAGTTGCTTGCGTGCTAAAACTGAACATAATCAATCTTCCAATAATTAGATTAGGTCACATTAATACTGGCAAAATTAATTAAGTACCTGTTTAATTAAATAAGAATTATAATGAAGGTCGAGCCATACATCACGATCCTTATGGGAATTTATATAACTGATGAATTTATAGCAATGATGATGGAGCAGGGATGGCTCATTGGATATAGCTATGGACTGCCGCGCGGAAGCTATTTGGTTCGAATCTCACTGAGGGCTATTGAGCTACAAGTCCGGTCAGTTATGACAGTTCGTTTTGTGAATATTTTTCCCCAGTTTGATAGACATTCTGACAGGATAATATTGTTTTGGTCAGGCATTTAAGTATATAAAATCAGAGTTTATTGTATATTTTACTGCATTCACAAGTACCATAGTATATACTTATATAAGGTGGATATAAATATATCAACAATACTGCGGGGGGTGGTGTGGTATCGATAACTGAATGTATTCCAATCATGTTTAATTTTCACAAAATCAGTAATAACTATATTAACTAGCAGTGGCACGTCTACGAACGTTCACAATTCACAAATTGTACTTCCCTACATTATTTTTAATTTCAAATCTAGTTAAGTACGTACTGTAAAGAGTTACAGGTATCTAGTATGACCGCGTCACGCGTTCTTTTGTCGCAAGCCGCCAAAAACTGACTAGAGCAGAATAGTTAAGTACACGAAACAGCTGTTTTGTCGTGCCCAGTATAGCCGGTCATTGAGTTCCCGTGGCGTTAGTATGTATGTAAATGGAGTAAACCGCGGTTGCTGCTATAATGCTCAACGGCAGCGCGCCACTGCTTAGATAATAGTAAGTACCAATTTTGTGTATCTGAAAATTTAACATGAGTGGAACATATTCAGTTATCGACTCCACATCAGCCCCCGCACTATTGTTGATATATTAATATCTACTGTATATTTAATACTATGCCTGATCCGAAAATACGATTCCTTATATTTTTCTCGATATAAAAAAAAACAAACATGATTATACCTCTAAAAGTTCGCTTAATCAAGTTTTGTGTCGATATAGTAAATCGTATCGATTCAATTTTTATTTATAATGTCTATGTAACATATTTAGTATGTAGATACAGTATTTGAAAGTTTTTTTTCGTTTATAAAAAGTTCACTTGTATATGAATTTATTTAAAAACATTCGTTCGAATATTCACTAGATGGCGCTCATTGTCACAAAAGTTTGTTGTAAAGTTGAATAGCATTATTGTAATTGATCACAACTCAGTATGATATTCACGTGTAGTGTATGCAGTGTAATATCTGTGAGGCTAATATCTAACAAGTCAAAAAAAATATATTGCTTCTTAAAATATAAGATAAAAATATAAAATAAATTATATAAAACTAAACAACGTGGTACGCCTATAGCCACAAAATAATTAGGGCGAGCTCAGCAAGCCTTTAGCACTATCCCACAAACTGAGCATTTTGTGGCACACTTTACTGAAAAACTATCACGCTTATGGATTTGTGCTTTATCATAGTAATTTAACTTCATATCTAGATGTGTTATCTGTAAAAAATATAAGATTTTATAACCATTAAAGAATATTAACATTAACAATTTTGTATTCACTGGATTTATTGTACTACTAACTCCATCTATTAGAAAACCAAAGAGTAAACATCACTGCAACAGAACTAAATTCAATACTCAAATATATCGTAATTAACCAACTTAATACTAGATGGCAGCACTAGAATCAGGTTTTAAAATAAACGCGAGGCCTCACAAAAGTAGTATGTTATACTTACGTAGTGGCATATTTTTTTTTAAATGCATCTTTGTATCACCCACCACTAGCTTTTATTTCCCACGCACTTTCAAAAACTTTAACTCAAGTTATTCCCCGTATGTCGTTTATTCGGACGGGCAGCTGAAACTTCGTAATAAGATACCATTTTCTGAATATACTCTTTCGATGGGTAGATTTAAAAACAAAACTCCCCAAGTGCAGGTCTGGACTTTTTCTTCTAAGCTACTTGTTGGATTTGATTGTGTGCGTGCCTGTACCTACGCATGGACACTGACAATATATCTAGCGTGTTCAGAGTGCGTTAGTCAAGGTTCACAAAGTTCAGTCTTCCAGTTATTTTTAATCCTTACGATGATATAATTACTCCAAACAAAAAAAATTACTGTGCCAATTAAAATCAGCATTCAGCATAATCATGCAAACGACGCAATGTTTCATTAAACACTTATAAACACACTTAAACGCGTTTAAAATACGTTGAAGCGGCATTATAATTGCAAATGATGTACCTACAAACGAATCAGCCGCGATTTTAAAGTATATTTACAGTCACAGTTTATTTCTTTTGCCTGCAATGAATAAAACAGAACAGTCGAGTGCTGGGCGGACTCGCATAAGGGAAGGTAGTACAGTATCGGACAACGAGTTGTATCGGACATCATTCTTATACAACATATTTATTTAAAATTTACCCCCCGCACCCCGCGCTCGTGGAACGGTGACATCTAACTAACGTATGAAACATTTTTTGGCGAGCCATTGATCACGGGGCACGCGTTAGAATTGATTAACTTCATAAAAATGTATTTAAGATCAGCATGCACACCACATAATATGATGCAATAAAGAATTGAGAATGACCTGTGGGTGTCGTAAGAGGCGGCTAAAGGTAAAATACCGGAAGGTGGACAGCAGCGCCTTCTGAGGAACTAATATCTTAAACTTTGATCCCCAAGACGTCTGCCAAGCGTGGGGATTATGGCAAACCCTGTCTTAAGGTGAGGTACTTTACCTTTATATATAACTAGCTTTCCGAGCGCGGCTCCGCCCGCGCGTATGTCGGTAATCACGCAAAAACATTAACCTCTTTCTGCGCAGTTGGATAAAAACTATTCAATGTTTTTCCCGGGTCTCAAACTATTTCCATTCCAAATTTCATTCAAATCGGTCCAGTAGTTTTGGCGTGAAAGCGTAAACTTATAAGTTTATCTATTTAAGCTAATACATAAACTTCTC